>JAZDUA010000028.1:4610000-5242500 GCA_038098605.1 Gryllus longicercus | reverse complement strand
ACTGGAAGTTATTATAAATCACTTGTGAATTTCAAGTGTCACATGACAGGCTGCGAGGTGCCGCAATTTGAGCCAGACCTGCAAGGGATATTCAAACAATTTAAAATGACAAATTACTCTTCAATAATTTCTGTTTTTCTCCTTCTTTAACAGGAGACGTATTGCGCTTATATAATCAGGCATCGATAGTGAAAATATGACATCCAGAACTAGAGAGGCCGAACACATCACAGCAAAGAAAAATAGTTTGAAAAAGAAAGCAAAATTCAGAGAAATCGAATGGAGCGAAAAACGACAGTAACAATATAACGTGGCAATAACAATATTTCATTCGCACTAAATAAAATTCAACAATTCAGATATGTGTTGAGAGACGCGAGACAGCAGAGATGATCACAAACACTAAAAAACTGGTTTATCCATATACAATATTTTACTACTGTAAGATGATGGTCAATTATATTGTTTTTTTTTGTACAGTTGTATTTTTTATTGATTTATGGATGTGTTAAGTATCAAAAGTACTCCCTAATGACTCAAAAATTGATGCGACTAAGCATTTAAAAAAATAATTAAAAAAATATTTTCATTTTATTCGATGACTCTTTGTTAAGGATATTTCTTTCTCCGTCAAAACGTGCAAAGCACAACACCTTTTGGGACAGCCTCTTCCTTAGATTTCTTGTAATATACTATGATGATACTGTGGGATGATACTGTGATCTGTGTAATATACTGTGATCCTGTGATTATTGTTTAACAAAATTGTTATCCAAAAACAAATAATAGTCTAGATATTGAAAAACTTCTTGACCGGAAACGTGTTTCCCTTGCATGGATGCGCACTATATATTACAAAGAAAGAAGGACACGGTGGGGAGGATGAAAGACAGAAAGGCTAACTAAAGGAGAGCAAAGCAGATTAAAAGCAGGAAAGGTGAAGAAAGAAATACGAAGCGGTTGCAGCTTGATGACCGCGGAGGTGAAGACGTGACGAGTACCGATGGCGTGAGGCAGCGAGGGAGGCGCGGAGGAGGTGCAAGAGTTGCCGACGGCCACTCCTTCCCCACCCCGCCTCCTCCTCCGCCCCCGCCACCCTCTCCAACCCCACCTCCCTCCTGCCCTGCCTGCCTCGCGCCGCGGCGAAACTCGTGACGGACCGCTGGCTGGAAAGTGGAAATTGATAATAATGGTCGGAACGAAAGGCATTTCTTTTTATTCCACCTGACGGACGATTATTTAATTCAGATTTTATCGGTACCGAGTTACGAAATGGTTATCTGAGATAACTTAAAAAGTTTTTGACACGTACAGAAGTAAAAGAATGAAAAAACACCAGAACAAGAATACCTTGAAACAAAGTGCGGTTGTTGCCTGAAAATAAATTGGTTTGTTGGAAGCGTTGGGGAAACCTACGAACCATGGCGTTATTCAACTCTTCAAGGACAATCAATCCGGAATTAAAATATTAATTCTTGGAACTCCCCGTGAAAAAATGATTTGACCTTCGAATGAGCTGACTGCACAACCGGGGGTCCTCACTAATCCACTTTGCAGCCTCCGAATTTGAACCCTGATATTCAGGAATTTACAAATCATTGCAGATTGACTGTAGATGTTCAATTATGTTCATACTGGAATACTCTTTCATGCTTTCACTGATTTCTTCGGAATTTTTGGTTAGTTTATTGAATGGTAACTAGGCACTCATTGAAACCCCTTTCCTCTTAAGAGTGTGCCTTGTGTTTCAGTGAGAGTAGAAGAACCATCAACTGAAAGAAAGAAATGTTTTGCATCCACTCATAAAATGTACTTACGGTTCTCTTTATAGAGGCGGAGGTCGGACAGTCAACGACGCAATAACTTCTAAAACACTCGCGAGGGTTATTGACGCCGCATGTTTCCAAACAATACTACGAAGGATGACAGCGCAACTCCGCCAAGATAGAAGAAATTTTCCGCAGAACGAATTATGACGACTGTTTTCACTAGAATCGTACTCACGACGTGGCACGTGTTCACATTAATTTCGTAAGAATTATATCCACATAATTTCTTTATCACGTCTTGTACTCTCCAAATGTGAAATGTTAAAGGACATTCTGTTAGTTATTTTTCTTTATTGTCACCTAAATGTGAAGCATAGATGACAATACTTAGCAATTTTTATAATACCACCTCATATAATGTCAAAATTATTTTGAAAACTTTAATAGACCATATTTTCAATATAAAACCATAAAGTAAAAATGCAATTTGACCAAAAAGACCCTGTATGTATCTGTATCTGTTGTAACATTAAATAATCAGAAAATAGGAACATCAAGTTTTAAAATTTCATCTTTGGTAGATGGTGTAAACATCGTGTTTTTAGTTTCATACCCACTACACGTCCTTCACATGCCAAAACATGAATCTACATAATACTAGTTATAAAAAGGAAAAAATCAAATAACAACATAAATTCATGGTTTTACAGAAAGTCTGGAAATTATTGAAAAACCCATTGGCTACGAAAGCGCACCGGCAACTCCATATTCTTCTACAGCATCGTTATCTGGAAGGTCCTAGGGCTCAAGTTCTTCTAATGGTGGATGATTTTTGACTCTATCTAGCTAGACAGGTCAAATTCATCCGTTATCTGGATGAAAATTTTTATCAGTCGTGTACTCCGATTGGTAGTTTTCTTATGATTCTTCACGCGAATGCCGGATACATACGCTAACAAAAGGGTACGGACCTAAATCTTTTCTTCACACACACACTTACACGCGCTACACAATCACTCATGGACACCAGTCGCAAGCTTAGAGCTTGTCCCGGGTGGAGAGGTGACACGCTAGTGGAAGATACCTGATTGGGGAAAACCCCGCAAGCGAATGTGTAGGACGGCGCCGGATCTCGCCAACCAGCGGGGGACACCAGCGCCCCTCCCACGATAAAACAAACACTACACGTACACGTCCAAATAACGTGGCAGTTGACACGCCCGGAACCAATAATTACTTGAATTTGACGCCTGTCCTTTCGGCAGCAAGTGGCTTGCGAGGCGGTTCGCAGCGTGCACGGGAGTGGGCGCCCTGCATCGCAGCAGCAGCGGCGGCGCGCGCGTGCGGCGCGGCCGCTGTGTTCGACACGTCGTCGACAGGCGCTTATCGCGCGCGCGGTGTCGAGCGTGGTCGTTAACGCGCGACGCGACGGCGGAGGCGGCGCGCGTGGCGGCACAATGAGTCGTTACGCCGCTAAGGTGTCGCGACCCGCGCGCTCAATGTTATCGGCGTCGACATCTGCAGACGCCATATCGCTGCGCCGCCGCCGCCGCCATCGACACCCTTACACACTGCGGCGACGCATCGATGTAAACATCACTATCTTCAGATAAGAGGCTGAGAATATGCGAGCCGTAGGTCCATTCATGAACAGGACTTGACAGACAGTTATTGACATCCTTTTAGATGGTGGTCGTGTGTCAATGGATGTTACTGCTTATTCAGACGTCCTATCGCTGATGCAGCGTCTTTATGCAGCCGGGAGGGGATATTGAGGAGGAGAATAGAGATGCTGTGGAGATCGTAAGTGCCGGTAATGAAGACGGAGATGAATAATAACGAGCAAAACCAAGGGCTGAATGTCAACAGAGGAATCATTAACGTGTAAGCTGAAGATGAAGCTGTGTATCGTTTGTCTATGAGTCTAAGACAATGCTTTTAAGTACGTTCAGTGTACTTCATTTGAAACAATTTAGTGGATTGAAAATAAAATATATTCTAATTCAATAAAGCATAGTGTCTGGAGGATAATAAATCAGTTTCTTAGTAAAATTTCAAAGTTCTGCATTTGAAGCAAAATACTTCTTACGCACATAACATTGAATAAGAAACTTTTAATGTCGGATTCATTTCTAAGATATTTCTAATGGAATGCCAGATATCATTAATGCTAATTCTCGTACTGCGTGATTAAAGAAAATAAATGTCATTGAATTGCAATATCTCTGTATACAGTTGCTTTAGTATTGTTCTTCTTTGAATTTTTAATGTTTCTATGAATTCGTGGGTTTTTATCATTATCAGTCATCCTCAACATGAAATATATAAATTGAATATTGAAACTTTAATGCTGTACTCTGTATAAATATAAGGGTGTAAATCTATTATGCATATGTTATTATTCAAACACTTGGGCGGCATGAAATACAGTTTAGAAACAAATTGTACATATCGTAATCAATATTATTAAAGTAGAGAATACATCGACAATTTGAAGGATCTAATACACTATCATTTTGTCACTCCTAATAATCCTACATTTATAATTACAAGAAATAAAACGACTATTTTATGAAAGTAATTTTGTGAGTCATTCATGCTTGATGGTACTCATAAACACACTGCATAACGCCTTTTTTACTGCAGTGCATTACAGAAGAATATCAGATGTGACCCATTTACGGCCTGATTAATTTCTGAAAAAAGTAATTGCCCAACCCTTTTTTTACTGCTGGCATACGCCCCAAACGAAAGGCAATTTCTCTGGCGCATTTTAGGAGCGGAGCACGGGTAGACGAGACTTGAAAGAGAAGTCTGAGAAAAAGGCAACGTAGGGTCACTTACAAGCCGCACCACACGGTGATCATTACCGCCAACTACACCTCGCCGCTATTATGTTGCCCCGTGACGAGAGGTCCCTATTGCGTTTGTCCCTTCCATTCCCTTCCCTGCCCCTCTGCTCTTCTCGGGGCCGTCGCAGTCGCGTTGGCCGATAGCGTTGCGCGGTCCATTCATCAGTCATCTTTCAATCCCCTCGCCCCGCCTCGCCCCGCCTCACCCCGCCCCACCAGCCTCGCGCCACTTAACCCGCTGAGCTCTCACCATTACCTCGTTGGTGCGTCCTCTCCTCGGCGCGCCCGAGGGTACTTAACTTTTATTTCGTCGTTTAGCGGCGATTAAATATGGCGACGTGGAAAATCGCGGCGGATGCGTGTCGAAAGTTCGCCCGCTGCACCTCGCGGCGCGGAGGGCTCACGAGCGCAGGGCAGCGCGAGGGCCTGAGCGCAGCGGCGGGGGTGGAGCCCCCCCTCCCCTCGCCGGCTGACCCCGTTGCTCCTGATTGGCAGCTCGCAGTGGAAGGCCGCGGGCCCCGGAGGTGCTTCACCTCCGGACGGACGGCCCGGACCGGTTGGCCAGGCGGCGGCGGCGGCGGCAGCCCGGCTTGAAACGCTGCCGGCCGCCCGGCCTGCGGCTGAATAATTCATAGTCGATATTATTGATATTATTTATGGCGCCGGCTGCCTCACATTCAATTGTAATTGACTGCAAGCGGCGCTCGGCGCGGCGTCGCGGCGGCAGTGCCGTGGCCCGGCCAGCCGAGGGCGGCTGCTCCATTGTCTGGGCGCGGGCCTCGGGGCCGCCCCGCCCCCCGCCAACCAGCGCCCATCTCTTCGCGCACGCGCACTGCACGCCGCCGCCGCCGCCACCGCCGCAGCCCGACCTGCTGCGCTGCGCCCGGCCGACGCAGGAGCACACGCCGCCATCTTGTGACCCGGTCACCCGAGAGCCTGCCTCGCCAGAGGACCGCGGCGGGAGCTTGCTCGAGGCGAGCCGCGTGCACGGTCGCGCCCGCGAAGCCGTCAATTTGACCAGAACGTCCTCCAGGAATGATTTTCGGTCGCATTCTTAAGTATATTATAGTAAAGGAATGTTTGCATCCGGAACTGCAAGTCCATACGTCCGACGGTAATTTATGCAGCTATAGAGGTTTAGTATACGTGTGCAACAATATATCTTCACCCTAACATTAATTACTCACAGTTTTATTGCAAATAGAAAACCGTCATGGCAATAATACTTATTTCAAATGTTCAAACAAACAAGTAAACGACTACTAATTTAAAAGGAATTATCAATGCATAAAAATACTAAAATGATAGAAATTATATGAAAGTATTGCCATAAAATTATATTCAACAATTCATAGATTAGACGTACATCTCCAATCTTCCTGAAATTAGATTGTTAAACACAGTTCTTCTCATTCAGGCAAAAACGGACCATGTTAAAACATGGTCAACATAATATAAAATCTATTGGAAAACTACTTGAATGTTATACGAAGTTCAATACTCAAATGCACTTCATGGCATGCTCTTAAGTCAATATTACTCAAATCCAATGTAATTACTGGTATCCGATGCCAATATTGAAATAAAACATTCGTCAATTATATAATCTCTTTACAAGAGTTCACATAGAAAAAAATAAAAAAGACACTTAAAAATATTGGCATTCCTCCACTTAAGAATATGGATAATTTTTAAGATGGAAATTCGAACGTTACTTATCAAAGTTATAAAGAAAATTTATTGCTGTAAACATTTTTATTTCGTATGTTTTCATATACTGAAGTACGACCTCATGGACAATTTTTTTTTATTTTATTTGCTTACAACGTGTCAACTCTTGGTTTGGGTTTTCTTCTGGTGTGTAGTATTCTACAATAAAATGATACTCTTCAAATAAAAATTACTGCAATAAAACAATGACAATTGCAAAAAATCCTAATAACAAATCCTTGTAACAAATAACAAATACCTTTTGAAATTACAAGAAATGCATTAATTAAAGTTAATAAAAGTTGAAAATAAACGTAAATAAACATGTTTCACAGTGATGGTCATATGAAAAAATTTGTAATAATAACATAATACGCAAATATTAGTATATAATGTAACACAATATAATATAAACAATTAATACTATTCAATATAAAACACGACGTGTGAGTCTTAAAATTCCTAAAGCACTTTTTACAACATAAGCACGAATATTTCTTAACGATGCTGCTGTATTGCGTGACTTATAGAAAATGCCAGAAAGATTTAACCAACATGGTACTGCATTGTAAATGCCTTCAACTACATGGATCCGCGAACTAAGTAAAATAATACATTTGCAATGGACATTATTAAAAAATAAACACTATGATGACGCGAGAAAAGACAATGAACTAGAGAAAGGTACGAGTATTTTTGACAGAGCCACATAATGTTATTCTAAAGGAGAGTGTAAAGGAGTATAGAATGGAAGGGCCTGAAAAAGAGTTAATAAGAGCGTTTGGGCACGAAGAGGTAGATGGGTTGTAAATGAGATGCAAGATTCCATCTGAAATGCATATGGACGGCACACACGATTCTCCTGTAATCTCCAACCGTACAGGTGCAACGTTCAACCTGTCGAAGCAGGAAATTGCTCCTGAGGCGAGCAGTAACTTGTTATTGCAGGAGCATTTTACTAGCTAGACGTTGATACTAGCAATTTGCCATAGAAGGTTTGTGATATCGATTTGCATATTATACGGTCGTCAACACTGATAGAGGATCATGCAATAACCGCAGCACTTTCATTTCATTTTATAGTCTGCTTCCGTGAACTTCGGCTGTTATTTCTCGTCACTCAACTCAGCTTCTGTTTTTTCTGATGGATTCTTAGGTGTCGCTATGTTGTCCGCAATCATTTAACATTGCAATTTACGTCTTTTTTTTCCTTCAATCCGTAATGTCCTGCGAATTGCTGCATAAAGTTTACGCAAGATAGCGGACAATTTTCACAGTCAGCTTTAATTTTCCTCACATCATAATTGACGTATTCCATAAGGAAAATGTATGTTCTTCATAAATATGTACTAAAGTATTGTAAATTGGTCTTCATAGTATGAAAACATTGGAAGTGATTATAAATCCACAATATATCAACAATTCATCTACTTTGTTTCATTTAAAGAGTTGAGAGTCATTCAGAAGCACTGAAAAATGTAAGGAATTCCTTTGTTGAAATTTTACATATAATTGCTAATGAAGTTTTTTAATTTAATGTCCTAAAAATACAAAATGTAGGTAAGATCAGAAAAGTAAATTGACACTAACATTTGTTTCATCTGACTAAAGATTTATTATTTTCTTAAAAGTAGTCCGTTAATTTCCTTAAACGCAGTACACCTCGATTTTAAACATTATTCGTGTATTCGGTTAGCGTGTTGTAATTAATATAATAATTAAACAGGACAGTAATTCACCCTTCAGAAGTCGTCGGCGCGCCTCTCGTGGTAGGGAGACTAGTAATGAAAGAGCTTCCGCATCAAAACGAACCGCGAACGCCAAGTGCTTTTGATGGTCGCCGGTGCTCCAGGAGGGCGACGCTATCATCAACAAGTTGCAGGAGACGCTTTCTTCTTGAGTCTATATACACACGCTAAAGAGTCAGGTCTATGTAAGTACACATGTTCCTTCGCGGCCCTGTTTGTTGAGGGACATACCCATGCGTTTGTTCACAAAACAAGGTTCTCCGGAGCTCTTAGGCGTGTCAACAGCCGCGGAGGGTCGCGGGGAACGAAGCAGTCTAAAATAATCCTGCCCTAATGCTGCGCCAGCGGTCAATAAATAGATCTTTGGGACACACGGAGATTTCGGTCAACTACACGGTGGGTGGTTGAAAAATACGTTGTCACAGAGCACAGAATTCTTTCCTCTAGATAACGCATTGGTGACCTTTCCGATAATGCAAGAGTCCGATTTCTTCATCGCTCTTTTAAATAAACGAATGCTTCTGGATTAAACTTGAAATATATTGGAAACGTATCCTAGTAAACTCACTATTAAGGAGCTGAAATTAATTTTACTATGCTTGTAAATTTACAATCATATCTGAATAACCCAATATAGAAAACGATGTCACACGTTCACTCTTACAATTATTCAGTGAAGAAAATTGAATGAATGTGCGAGAAACTATTTATTGGCAGGACAGAGAGGCGGAAAGTAAGATTTTTCACTTTTAGACCTTTCATATTAATTATTCTTGGGTTTTGTCAAAGGATTTACTTTTCATTCTTGGATTAAAATGGATTCTTGGATTACGTTTCAATAACTCCACAGAAATGAAGAGTATGGCATTCTCATGTAAAGACAATGAAATATAAGGAATGATGCTATCGCAGATATAAATGTGAAGGTTTTCTCCACCCAGCGCAAGTGAAACGGGGACCGGGTCCAGAAAACAAGCTATCATCTAACGCAACTGAAAACTGTTGCTTGCATTTAGTTACAAGGACGTCAGGTTGGCCATAAGTAATGGAACAAAAATAAAAAAGAAACAAAAAAAAAGCCAACGAAAAAAAAAAAAGAACACCGCTCTGAATTAAATTCAAATAAATGAGTGGCACAGACGTAAGATATATCACCAAACATATACCATGACACAGAGACAACGTTTCACAGTCAGAAAAAAGCCTTTGAACAAAAGAATTGCTCACATATGAGTTGTTTTTTATAGTCTCGAATACTTGCGAAATACTTGCCTTGAATACAATTAAGGTCTTTGTCATAATTCTCTTTCTCTAGAAACTTCTGTTTAAATTAGCAGAAAGGTGAATAAATGCCCTTGGAATTTTATCAGCAATTATTTTAGGGCCTTATTCGCAAATCGGAACCCATATATGGTGCGTCCTCTCCGTGTTTGTGGACATCTCTGCTCTCAGCTCTCCGACTGCCAAACAAAGAAGGCACAAGGGCGCCTGAGATGATCACGACTCCGTGCTAATTAACACGGGAAGTAGAACCAGCGCTCCACACGGCGAATGCTCGCACTACTATATCGGCATAGGGCTTCGCTTGCAGCTGAGAAACAAATGACACCAGACACAACTATCGTCCCTCCCCCAGTATTCGTCGATTAGTACGTTACCCTGGGGATGACTTTTCTGAAAAATCACAGTAAACTGCTAAGCGGCAATGCTATTAATTCCTGTACATGTTTGTACACAATGAATTATCATTTATATTTCGAATTTTCGTATATTTTTGCTCATACATTCGTCTTTTACAATCTACCCACACCATTAGAGAATGAAATGTTCACTCAAAAGAGAGAAAAATATTTATATTGTTCTCAAAACTCTCAAAGTGCCGATTTATGAATTTAACTGTAATTGAATGGTAGAGAATCTGTTAAAATGTTCAGCTTTTACGTTCCTGAGAAACGTAACCAACTATAAGATAGGTCGAGAATTAAAAAAATTGCAAATCTAGAAACTAATAAAAATGAATCTATTCAAGAGAAAAAGAAAGGACCTATCAGGCAACATGCATTTTTCAAATGCAAAGGTATAATCTCCAGAAATAAAATAAAATATAATAGTAAATACTAAACTGACCTTGAAATCGAAACCAATTGCATGTTGGAGATTCAAAGATTTAATAGCAGATCGTTTTTAGAACCTCTTGGTGCGAACCTGTTTATGCACTCTAAGGTTGTTTTTGCTGATTACAATACGTTCTACATTTCATCTGTTCGTATTATTGTATCTTTAGAATAGACAAAAGGGGGGATTTATATATTAATTTTCTAACTTCTTACATTCCTTTCCATTGTCATTACTACTTTTTGCTACTGGACCGTCAGGAGATTTAATATTTTGCTTTAATGTTCTGCTAAATTTCACAATAGTTTTCACGCTGTCCGAGACTGTTCTGAAGTTGACTAGAGAATTTAGAGGATGACCAGAAACGGTGATAACAGAATGTGGGCTAATTATGAAGAAGTTGAAACAATGAAACATGGGACTGATTATATGAAGATTTGCAAATATACTTACCGAAGTGGGTACTGTGAGGTGTGATATAATTTTTATGCAATAAAAAAAACACTGAAGACTGTCGCCAACGGGTGACACTAGTTAGTAAATCTGGCGGCAATGATTGGTTGCAGAGGGAAAAGAAGGCGATGTGAAAGTTCTGTGACGTTTGTGGTGGCAAGGTATGAGTGGCGCAGTGAAGGTGTAGAGGGGATCTGTTTAGGTCCTGCGAAGCCGGAGCGAAGTGCAGGCTGTTCCGCTGCCGATCGCCATAAAGCGTGGATCTCCGTTTATGGGCGATATCGTCCGCGCCAATGGCTTCTTAGGAGCGAATAAACGTCTCGGCGCTAAGTATTATGGGCGTGCCCGCATTGCTATACGAGCTCGCGTGGGAAAAGCAGCCGGTACAACTTAATGAGATGCCGCAAGATAAAATAGGATGAGAAGGCAGGACAAAGAACGGGATAGGATAGTTAAATCAAGGAGAAAAGCCGAGAAACGTACACTTCTTCATCTCTGCAATCTTTCACACCCACGTCCCCCAACTCATGAAATAAAGTTACAATATTTTTATATATTGAAGCACACGATTTTTCTTATACGCACATCCTATAATGTGAGAACTGAGTTCTACAGCACTTGATTGATAGGTTTAAGACTACAAAACATTTATAGATGTTCATAGGTGTTGGAAAAAATTGCGAGTTGGATATTGTTAATTTGTTATTTATTCAACGCCCAATGACGTCCAGGAAAGCTTGGTGCTTAGAACACGTCTGAAAGACTTTCCACTTCTAGTAAAATGTGCTTTTACAAAAAATAAATTTTAACTTGCCGATAAAACAATAGTTCTTGTAGTAGAGATTATACGAGAACACTTTTGAGTAAGACACTCGTTTTCGCTCGGGAGAAATGACGTGATCAGTTATTGAACCTGTTACGGAAACGATAAGACGCCGCTTGACATGAAGAAACAAATGGATACCAGTTGAGAGAAAGAACATTTCTAATAGACTCTCGTGGCTGGAGAGATCAAGCATCCAGAGAAAAGTAAACCACGATGTAAACGCAGATAAATGTAGAAGATACAAGTTGCATGCTGAGACATACGACTGCATTAGTACATGCGCGAATGTAAGAAGAGAGATAAAGAAAGAAGCAAAGCCAATCGATTACTCATCCTGTACAACTTCTTTAACCGCTATCCCACTGGCAAAGCCACGTGCGCACATGAAGGACTTTCGTTATGTTCTTGGTGCTATCGAATTCTTCATGGCCAAAGAAACGTCATCGGAGGGGAGTGACCATTTCCAAGGTAAAGTAAGAAGAACCGGACCATTGGAGATACTTTGTAAAATATAAAGAAATAAAATACATTGAAACACGTCAACGTCTGAATTAAAATTAAATAGCAAATCACCTTTTACAAGTAAACAGTTTAAAATTAACATACAAATGTTTCGTTTTGTGAAGGATAACTTACACTCTAATGTTCTATATGATTAACTTCCAATTAATTAAATTATGAATATAATTACCTCTATCTAGCAAAAAACGTAATGGATTTTAAGCTGGATATAACTAGAATTACTAATGATTATTCCTATTTCCAGACAATTATTAAACTATTTTTTACTTTTATATTTTCGACATGGTGTAAATATTGCACTTTCATGTTAGAATGCGAATTTAATGTTTCCTTTCTGCAAATATTCTATTTAATATTAGATTATAAATTCCTCTGCGGGAATACAAAAAATGAATATGAAAATGTTAATGTTATTTCACATGCATTCGGAAATTGTGTTGCAAGCAATTGCAGAAGCACCTGGGGCAAATTCAATGTGTCGCCTTGCGCAGCCCCCTGCGTCGCTAGCCTTGCGGCTCCATTTGCGCCATAAGAAGCAACGTCCGGTACGAGCCACTGCCTTGCGACTGCTAACTTCCGACGACAGGGAGTTCCTTTACGGCTGTGAAGCTCCAGCAAGAACCTCGTGCCGAACGGTTGCGCTGAATGAGTAATGTAAGGGGTTCAAGAAGTGTTGGATCATAGAGTAATTGCAAATGAAAATAAACAATCCACCAAGTTCTATTGCTTATAGGTCATCTATTGCTTTTGGATAGGAAAATGAACTTTCATCTTTCTTACGTATGGCTATTACTTGAAATGTTATTTTATTATCATAAATTGAACTCTTAATTTTTTAACTAAAATAGCCTACATTTTTTAATTTAAATTTTTAATTTAGATACCAACATGGAAGTTAACCGCTCAAAAATCGGATTGAAAGTAAGTAGTACGCAGAAAACTGACATTCGTTAAATCATTTTTTTTATTCTAGAAAACAATGAAATAATTCCGGTAATATGTTTTGTCAAAGAACAAAAATACTACAATAATATTACGAGGATCCATTATATATTGTCAGGTTGTCTATTAAAGATTATAACTGACTGATACCGAGTTGAAATGAAATTTGTTCACCGAAAACAGTTTATCGACTTCCTAAAGAATTTCAATACCGGGGGCCATCTCCAAAAGCACGCTGAGATGACGATGATAAGTGGTTGAAACTCCTTGTGCCACGTGGCCTTGGCATCAGACACACGATACGGTGATCCCGTAATCCGCTTAGCGGGAAGGATACGGTGGCCACTCTGCCTCCGACGTCTGCTGCTCACAGCTGACGCGTCGGCCGAGATTACGGCGGAGAATTGTCGCTAAGGAATTCGTCAGCCGGTGAAACGGGCTAACGCTTTTTCCAGGAAAGAAATTACTGTCTGGATGCTAAATAACTAGTAAAAATTAAGTGCAGATGTAAGAGAAGCTCATTGGAAATTACAGCCTTGAAGATATGAAAGTATTTTTAACTCACCAATTACCAAGTGTATAGAGATTAATTGAAATTAACTGTTCAGTATATTATCATTTCATTTTCGTCGTTGTGTTCTGGTTTCTTCCCTAGTTCCCTCAGAGATATCAACTAGATATTATCAATTTATTTCGAAAACGAAAGAACTTCCGCACAACCATCGACAGGAAGTATATTTCAGTACATTGACTTTCTGCGATTCACGATGCAGAGGCGTACCTGGTAAAACTTTCTATTTTTCCTCTTTCTTTATTATCGGTTACAAAACGCTATTAATCATATGGAGAAAGCTGTTGTGAGACTCACTCAGAAAGTTACTCGTGCTCTATTGACACGTGAACAGATACGCAGACGATGCGAGTGGGTTCACGGCTGTGGCGTCATATCTGTCGCCAGTACAAACGCACTATAGTAGCCATGTGGACAGCCCTGGCGGAAGTGACGCGGGGCTGCACATAGGAATGCGGGTCGTGGAGGCAGGTTTGGAAACCCCAAATCCGGCGGAGGAGCGCTGGCAGACACTGCGGGTGACGCGCTTCCGTCAAACTTGCCGGAGGGTATATAAGCAGAAACCGATTTGAAAGCAGTCTTCTATTCTTATGATTCTTCAGAGGTGAGCGCGTCGGTAGGGCGTCGTGAGGGTTGTGCGCGGCGTTGCATGGTAATGCATAGGCTACCGAGGCGGGGAATCGAAGCCGGCGTGCTACGTCGTGACAGCAGGTGCGGCATACTCGCATGTATGCTCACGTAAGGTACTGGTGCATCACACCGGGGATGGTAATTAATTATCGGGCCAGCGGTGGTGGTAACCAGGGAAAGTTCCTTCTTGTAACGGTTAACTTCAATTGTAAATATTGTATATAGTGTTTGGTGTCGGAGTATCTTTCTTCTAATAAATACTAAATATTTACAAGCCGTTCACGTCTGTAATTATTTGCCCCGGCAAAGACGCCACACGGCAAAAGGAAGAACTGGAAAAATAGAAAATACACACTCAGAAGAACCTCAGTTTTATTCAGAATTTGGATTAAAACTGTATTAAATTACGCGCTGCTGAGTTGATTATTAGAAATGCTCTTAATATCGCAAAAGTAATAAAGTTGGTAAGAAAGAGTGATTACGTGATCAATTTTGAGCAATAAATAAAAAAATGTTTTTAAACTACTTATAATGGTCACGGGTGATTCTTTCTCTATATTTGCAAAATATGGTAATACCAGAAGCCTAAAAGATCAGAATACACATGAAGCATGCATTCTTTATCATTTTGGGGCAATTGTGAAGAAATTGGGAGAAATTGTGCTCTTTATAAATGAACTGCGGAGGATTTAATACAAGCGGAGCAAGAATGACACGAATCAAGAACAGATTACTCTTCAATAAGGTGTAAAAATTGATAAACCCATTAATGATAAAATGTTAATGATTCTGATAGTTGCAGTTTTGAGATTAATCATTCTAATACACTAGAATAGGGTTATTGATTGGTACCTATCTCAAACCAAAATATAACTTACGAAAACATTCATTGCAATTTATAACTTTGTATGTTATTTTTTTAAAACTTAATCAACCAAAACTCTCATGTGATCTTATATTAGCGTAAGCAAAGTAATCAAGAAACCTCTGGCCCATTCTCAAGGTGGCAAGGGTAAAATTTCAACTGTATTGGCAAGTTTGGTATACTACCCATCCTCAGACACCAACACTCATGTTTCGAGTACTGGAACTTATCGCTTACGTGTACGCATTGCGGCTTAATGCCGCTCCTCTTCCGAGGAGTGTTAACGTTGGAGGACGCCGTAATCTGAACTTCCATTGAAACGTATGTGTACTATCTGAATCTCCAAATGAAACTGGATGTGAGTACAGAGAACTTTGTACGGAAACTATTTCTGGATATGAATGGTTCCGAATGGAATTTACGTAAGCAACGATAAAGAACACACGCACGCATTTGACCCAAGGGCACGTGAAGTCCTTCAAGTTTCACTCTACAGGGAAAAGATATCATGTGCAAATATTGAGTCTGAAAACGGAAAGCGGGGAGATCTCTCGTGCCTATTCATCGAGGCGACGAAACTGATAAACCGAACAAAGAAGAAACTTCACAGTAGGGCACTTGTGAACAGCCACGAGGTTCGGAGAGTTCAATGCTGTTGCGTCCCCTCCAGTCTCAGCTGACAAAAGTCGAAGTTCGCTGTTGACAAAGCACTCTGAGTTTTTTGTACTCGAGGAAGCTATATTTGAAATAAGAAGACACCTTACGAACACCAAAATTAAACGTTTTCTGCAAAGATTTTAGCCAGATACAAACCCTCTGACATATTCGTGAACCAGTTATAGTTCGTTGCTTACATGCTTAGTGCGTAATTTCTAAATCAATAACAGTGCCTCAGACTGGAAAGTCCTGGGGTTTGAGACCCGACCACGGTGGCAAGATTATCGTCTCTAGCTACATAGCTAGCTATGCATTCGACCTAGGGCGTATTCAGCCGCGGTCTGTAGGAGAATTGTAGCGCTCGGCTGCTCTGATTGGTAAGTTTTCCGTAGTTCCTCCGATCAACACAAGGCGAATTCTGGAGCAGTTCCCTAACGAATGGGCCGCTGATCGCACGCTTTCGCGATCTTTCCTTCGACGTCCTTGCCCTTTCGTCACCCGTTTCTTACACACACACACACATGTCGGGAACTTAGAGCTTGTCTCTTGTTCTGGCCTTGCCCGCTGGTGAGAGAAGCTAGTATGGGAAAACGCTGCAAATCGACATGTAGGTCCATGCCAGATCGCGCCTTCCATCTGAAGATCATCGCCAACTCCCGTGATAAAACATGTACTACACTTACGGGTATAATGACCATAGCATTTGACGGACCCGAAAACACAGAATAATTAATCAATCTAAATCCAGGAAATGCAAATATGAGATAAGATGTATAAAACAATTTTTATGAAAAGCATTTGAATGAAACTTACCAAAAATTTCAGAAAATAAAACAGAATAGGAAAGAATAATGATCAAACTTGATTGAGCGAAAAAAAATGAATTTTTTCATAGGTATAGGTAATAATTATTATTCAATGCTTCTCTCAAAATTTTAATTCTCTCAATTTTCAGCATTATGAATGCGTACTCAAAATAAATACATAATGTATTTCCTTATTAATACCATATGAATAAATGAATGAAATTAGTGTGATTGGTTCGCATGTAAATCGTGTGAGTCATCGGAGTAGCATCAATCAGCAAAAACACTTCATTGACCGTCTACCATATGCCAAGGGATACGTTGACCTTTTCAGAGAGAATGCTTTGCAAACATTGGACGAAAGATACTTATTTCATTACAGGTTGTGGAAAAGTCACAATACACAAAGTTTTTATGGAAAGACGAGCAAATTCCGTGTAAAGGATAACGGCGACCTTACGACTTACAAGTAGGTTGTCGGGTTCGATGTACGAATTTCTATAGAAGTACATGAATTTTATTCTGACACTTTCTGGAAATAAACGTAAACAAATTGCTCTACTGGGTTACAGCTATACAATTTATTGGTCTACTTCCTTGATGGCGTCAACAACCAAGCCTATTAGTAGATGAAAATTATTTTTCCATTTTTAAGAAACTCCATCTTTACCATGAAAACAGAGGCGTATAAACTTGAATGTAAATTGTGACCTTTGTGATAAATCCTCATGGCGTAGGTCGCGTCGATGCCGGTGTGACTGATGAGCAAGCGCAGCAGGTTTTCACTCGTAGCAGCTCTCTAAGGATGGCGTGCAGTCGTCTCATTTTACGACCTTTCCTAGTACTAGTCACTACACATCCCCATTTTCTATCCCGCGTGAGGGAAAGACCTGACGTCGCGTCAGCCGAAGATCTCGCGCGGGGAGCGCAAAGCCGCGCCTGCGAACGGGCCTGAGGGCCACGCCCACCTTGGGTTGAATCAAAGCCGCAGAGAACACAAGAAATACCCACGAGGGGTTTATTTCAGAAGGACAGAATGTGATGAATGAAAGCTACATAAATAATGCAAACAAAGTATGAATTTAGAATTGATTAAAAATAACGTTTTCGGCAATCGCTAACATTAAGGGGAAAATATTTACTTCAAACGAGATAGGCCAATGAAGTTATCTTTTAATGTATACCAGTAGGTTAAGCTCGAATTAAGTTAGTTTTAATTAGTGTTTTTAAAATATAGCCTTCATAGCTACTGACGGCGCAACGCACCAGCACTGCAGTATGTCGCAGACAGAAAATAAAGTTTCGCCTCCACATGGCTATTGGCACATGACTATTGGCACATGCTACATTAGTTATGAAGGGGAAAGCTTGTAAGCACCATACGCCACTGCGGATGATACTTTTTGTACATCCGCATTAGGTCAGTGTTCTTGTATAAATAGAACGTTATCTCTGGTTGTTAATCAAAAGGGTCCGCCATTCGTAGCGTATACTTTTTGAGTGGATAAGTCCTTGTGTAGTGGCCTGTTCTTAACTTGTGTTCTCTCGCTTCTTCGCTGCTAATCCCATGTCCTTCCACAATTGAATCGTTTACTTCAGAAACCAGTCGAGCACCAAAAAACGAGCTAGTAAGAGATAATGTTTCAAAGGGCATACGTAAATGTTTCTGCAGTAAATCTTGAGCGCGGCTTGTTTCTGGATTCGCAGGGGCTCAGCCCTTCTCCCCCGACTTACCAAGGTCTTCATCCACGGACTTGACTTCTTAGGACTATTCGTCGATCAACTAATTAGCACCCTATGCATGTGACACAATCGTGCTCAAATGCCATAATGGCTGAATATAGCAACGAGCAGCAATGCCACCGTCCCTGCAGTGACTCTGACCGAGAGGTCCTAGCAAGTCCCAACGGTGGTAGTTTCCGACACTAGCTACACGAGTTGGGGGGATTCGATCGCCGTCTAGGGGAATTCTAGAAGCATGCTGCTCAGATCGGTTGTTTTCCGCGGTTTATTCGATCAATACAGATTGGGCTTAGAGCTTGCCCTATCAGGGGCGGTGCCTCATTAGCGGAGGTACCTGGAAGAGGAATTCCTCCGCAAGCCAACGTGCAGGTCGGAGCCGAATCGCACCATCCAGCGGGCAAGGAACGTCGCCACCTTCTGACGTCAAAATATTTTCTATTACTTCGAAGCATCAATCAATCAATAAAATAAAATGAACTGTCACCTATATTGAACACGAGGCGATATCACATGGAAAGCAGAAGGGAAGTTGCTCTGAAGCACCCAATTTTTATGAAGAAAAACAGGTGCTAATCAAATTTTGACGGCATGCGCAATTCACTAATTCTAAGCGGTTCTTCTGTAGTATAATGTCAACACATACATCACATACCTAGGCACATCGTCGATGTCGACAAGGTTCTTTAATGCTTATAGATACCGAGTAAACGTGAATTTAAATATACGTTTTTGACTGAATATTATTTATAAGTACATGAAATCCCCTTCAGCATCTCACGAGCATCACGTAAAGAAACAAATAAAACCATTAGTTGCATGAATGAAAACGGTTCTTACAAACCCTTCTCCGACCTATTAGCATGAAATCCTCTCTTAAAACTGGTCTCGTGGATCCAGGTCAATGGGGCGAAGTGTGAAGAGATGAACACCGGAAGCGGAAGACCCACCTGCTGCGATGCGCGAGTGATAGAACACGGGGGCGCCTCCGCCCAGCGTTTACGACCGGGCGCCAACGCAGGGTGGCGCGGGGCGGGGTAGGAAGCATGGCGCAATGGCAGGGTGGGCGGCACAGGCCACGACCGGTCTCACCCCATCCTTCCGTCCGCTCACTCACCTTTCGGGGATGCAGCCCTCCCAGGCCCCTTCCCAGCGCGCCGCTTTCCGCCAGCTGTAAACCCCGGCCGGAAGGGAGCAAATGCGCCATTTAGCGCGAGAGTCCATCAAGGTGCGGCGCCGCTCGTCGGTGAGTCGGCCGCAAAACCAACAAACGCGCTGGTCGTAAACCTCCCATGGCGCGCAGGTAGGGCCGAGGCCGTGGCCGTGGCTGGGGCTGGGGACGGCGATCGGCGCGAAGCGGGCGGGGCGGGGCCGACGCTGCGACGCGGTGGCACCGGACGGCAAGAGGGAAGCGGGGAGGGGGGCGGCGCGGGGCGGGGGAGAACGGGGTGGAGTGGGATAGGAGAGTGTGCGGCAGGGCGGCGCAGGACGGGATGGGATGGGTGAGGCGGGAAAGAACGCTCCGGAACGGGAGGGGACCGGACGGGGTCTTTAGGACCGGGGACCTGGCGCATGAGGCTTGCGAAGCAGGGGCCTGTGAAGCGGGGCCAACGAAGTGGAGCCTGTGAAGCGGGAGCTTGCGATTTGGGACCCGCGAAGCGGGGTCCGGTATGGTTCGAACCTGCTTGCGTGGCGCCCCCCCCCCCCCCCCCCCTGTGTCTTGCGAATTGGAGTCCTGAGGGGCAGTGGCTTCCGATCCGGTGTACAGGGCGGAGGCCTGCGAGGCGGGGTACTGAGGGCAGGAACCTTTTCGTGGGGGCCTGCGGGGTGGCGCTATGAATGACGCACGGGGGAGAAGAGGAGGGGCGCTTGGCGCCGGAAGCGGTGGATGAACGGCGCTTGGCGACGCGGCGCCTCAGCTGGGCACAGAGCGTTGCCCTGCCAACAGAAAGGCTTTTCCCACACAAATAAAAAGGCTCAAGGTAGGTCAGCTGTTCTGAGGAAAGTAAAGGAAAATGATGTTATCGCCCTCACGATCCGTTCACTTCTCCCGCGAAAGCCGGATAGCCGTCATTAGAGGATACCGAGAAAATGCTGTAGACACTCAGAAAACGACAGGATACAAGCGCTTTAAATAGCGGTGACTTTATTTGAAAAAAAAAAGGTTTCCCTTCAACTTTAAACAACATCCGAAGTATTTGAAAAAAATAAAACTCTACATGAAAATAATACTAAATTTTTCAGAAGAATATTTGTTGAAACTACGAAAGTAAACTTGAAAATACTTTATTCCCAAATGAATTTTAGATCATGAAAGAAAAACTAAATACTTTTCTCCCTGATCTTTTAAATTAGAATATAGTTCAGCAATGAAATTTGGCAGAAAAAATTGTTGACGTAGGATTATTGTAAATGTATGTAGGTGAATGCAAGAAATTGTAGTAACTTGTAACATTGTAATGAAAACAATTGTGAATAAACATTTACTTTTTCGGCGCATATGAGTTATGAGTTACGCATATGAGGCCGTTATGTTAATTCGAGAATGCCGTTAAATTGGATTACGTAGGTTAATCTTAAAATTCCGAAAACATTCCCCTTAGAAAGTACAATGATATTTGGTTGAGAAAACATTCAACGTCTATTACCAACGGTACATTGTGTATACACTTTACATTTCAACGAAACTCCTTTGCTTGGCGTACACCTACTTTTAAAAAATCGTAATTAATAGAGAAAACTGAGAATCATCCGCAATCCTCATCTCGTCTGCATGACTCTCTAGTGGTTTTTACGCTTGGCGTTCCAAGATGTTGCTGTGGAGGGCTCGATCTCACGACTCACGAAGATGACCCGCAAACACGGCCTTACGTGGCGCGCGCGGCGCAGGCACCACCGCGACACAAAGGCGCTCTTGTGCGCCTTATCGGAGCTCGCGTGGGTGGCGCTGCCCCGTCCCTGCGCTCCGTCCCGCCCCGTCACTCCAGGGCCGAGTTAATATCTTTGGGGGCCATGGCAGGAACAAACTACGCTCTCCTGCCTAATAGTGTTAAAATATCAATACGGGGAGTAACTCCATTTTCAGAAGAAAAACAACAGCTTTTTATGACTTATTAAAAACTTAAACAAGCTTTGTAATACACTTATAAAATTGGAAAGAAAGTGCTCAAAACAATATGAGTACGGGAGAAATAAATGTGGGTCCCCATTGAAATAAATGATATCACTGCCGCTTACTACTGCTCTCCAGAAATGTTATGAGACGTGAACTTATCCTCTGCATATATTTTGCCCTTCCTGTGTAATAAACATTTATATGAAAATAAACTACACGCTTTACAAATTTAAAAAATACACTAATATAAACTTTTATTTTACGAAAATAATTGGGGCTCTGGTACGGATAAGACCCTATGTACGTGCTTAGTCTGATTACGCATTAATCAACCTCTGGGTCCCTGCACATGCTTTTGTCTCCGGTCTCCGCCGCAACCAGCAGAGAGGCGGTACGTTCGCTCTCATCGTGTCGCCCTGTAAATTGCCTAAGTACCTTCTCTCGAGAAACGGAAACATAATTTTCCTATTTCTAACTGTGGAAAAAGTAACTCCCATGCGGTCTTCCTGGATTAGGGGGCGTCATTGATTACTGCAAAATTCAAAGTGCCTGTTTATGTGATTTCTAAAAAAAAAAAAAAAAAAAAAAAAAAAAACTCAGACCTTGGATAATGATGCCACTCACAGATGAACTGTGTGGAGGTGCAATTACAATGTCAGCATATATGCGGAGTACACATAAATTTTCATTACCATTAATTGCATTTATTAGGAAGACGCCGAGTGAGAAGAGTCGTCGTAAAAAGAGACACCCAAAACGATTTGAAAGTTTATCCGCATGCGTATTTCGTTATTCGCACCTTGGGAGTATAGTAAATAGAGAAGACATGACTTAGATATTTCAGATATGAATCATCGTAGTAGAATTATCAAGAAAAAAAGTACCTTCACCGATTCATAAGTTTCACACACATGTATATCTTATCGAGCGTCTGTTTTGCAAACATTAAACGAACGTCATGCATTCTTCCGACATTTTTGACAGGATACAAAGGGATACAAAGTAAAGGGAAAATCAAGAATATTGATATTAATTCATTCACATTGAATTCATATTAATACCTCCTTAATGTATGACTTTCCGAGTTTAGAAGTTTGTAAAGCGACATTCGAGTTGTCTCTCTTTGGGAGATTTGCTAACTGGGAAACACTACACCCACCTATTTAATTCTTCATAGCCGCACGCACTTTTTCGGTGCTGACGGAGTGAACGTATTGAAGAGGTAATAATATTCACAATTTAAACTGTT
The DNA here is from genome assembly GCA_038098605.1 of Gryllus longicercus. Classification (NCBI taxonomy): domain Eukaryota; kingdom Metazoa; phylum Arthropoda; class Insecta; order Orthoptera; family Gryllidae; genus Gryllus; species Gryllus longicercus. The sequence continues at coordinate 5,219,930 of JAZDUA010000028.1, read as the reverse complement.
TAATTTGGGATAATTTTCTTTCACATCTATTATTCACTAAAATTAACGAGGGAATATCTCCTACTCTGTCTCTTACAAAAGCTGAATTTTAATGTCACTGTAGGAAATATATTATTTTTCATTCTCTCTAAATATTTATCAAAGATATATTACACTATTTTACTTTGAACTGAAATTCATTTTTCTCTTATCTATGTTTCATTGGTCTCTTGGTACATGTGAATGCTAAACTCATTTATGAACACAGGCGAAAAGGTTACCCCGTGATACTCTCTCTTTATCTCAACAAGTGATCAGAGTGGAAGATTGTTATATCCCGGTGTGCGTAGTCTTCCTCCTCCGATGGAATGTGAGATCCGGCGCCGACATACAAGTTAATTTGCGAGGGTTGCCCCTACAGTTAACTCCCTCAGCGAGACACCGTCACAAATGGGGATAAGCTCTACGCTTTCGACTGGTCTCCAGACATGTGTGATAGTCATGTCAGTGTGTATATAAGTGCGTGCGGGAAAGGAAGAGACAAGATCGAGGAAGGAATGATCGTACGCTGTTCGACCCCCGTTTGTTAGAGTACTGCTCCAGCATTTGGACTGTATTATTGAAATAAACCACGAAAAACAACCGATCAGAGCCGCCGGTCCTTAAAATTCTCTACCAAACCACGCTGCCGTGATTGAATTTGATCCTGCCACGTAGCTAGTGTCGGGACACGATCGCGATGGCCTCCCGGTCAGTGACACTGCAGAGGCAACGACATGCCGCAACTGAGCCATCGCCGACGGTTGGTGCGAGTGGGTGCGGGAGGCAGCTCACCCCGCAGAGGTCGTGCGCGTTGGCCCCGCGCCGCCCCGCCCCGCTCCACGCCGCGCCCGAGCCCCGCCCCCGACCGCCAGCCGCGCGCGCTCTCCCTCGTTAACCTGCTCCTCTGGAATGAAATATTGATATGCACCAATTTCTCCCGCGGAGCATGAATATCCAGCGCGGCCTGCGTACATAAGCAGTCGGCGCATTACTATAATTTTATAGGGCGTTAGCGCGAACAATGGCCCCGGCGGCGCGCCACTGCGTGGGGACCGGCAAATTACACGGGACGTGGACGGTCCTGGGCGGTGGAGGTGGCAGAGGGGAAGGGGGAGGGGCGGGAGGAGCCCGAGGGGCGCGGGTGTAGGCAGCGGACCGGATGACGGCGATGGAGGTGCCGGGGACAACGACTACATGATAGTTAACAGACACGCTCAGGCTATAGACATATTACTATATAAATGTCAGACACAATATGTGCTGCACCTGATTGTGTCTCAAAAATATGCTTTTTTCAATTCCTGCAAGATTCATTCGCATATTCGTAGTAAGTTTGAGATTTTGCAAGGAAATTAATCATAATGAAATTATTAGAATTAAAGATTATAATAGAATATGCGTACATATTCATCCGTATGATGTTCGTTTGGCTCCAATGCTATTCTGAAGTTATTCGATACTTTTTGGTGAATGAGTGATTTCTTTCCGACGTGGGATAGCCTAATTGTAAGCAGAAGTTTTTAAATCATATGACGTAAGCAGAAGGTAAAGACAATTTAAGTTTTGGGCGATCGAATATTTTTTTATACAGCGCCACAGGCGGAAGGGAGCGGGTAAGCAGCAACGTGCCACCTGAGCTGAACCCAAGGTATACGCAAATACTGTTTCCATCCATCACAGTTTTATTATAAAGTTAACAAAATTATATATATATATATATATATATATATATATATATATATATATATATATATATATATATATATATATATATAATGTGTGTGTGAGTGTGTGTTAGAGAGAGACGCCCCCCAGATTGAGATTTTGAAATGTATCTCTCATAGCATTTAAACAGAAACATTGCAAAACGTATGGACAATTTATTTTTTTTTTTAATTTCTTAATTGAAATTTTCTCTCATCAGCAATTTTATTCCTGGAATCTATTTGGTAACAAGCTTATTTTCGACCCGGTTAACGAGGTAATTACGAAGATTGACATTTGGTAGGACGCAAATTGCCGAGCTCTCGAATGACTTATCAACTCATCAACTTAAAATCAGATACCGCAAATTAAATACAAGATCTGTAACTCACTGTATTTAAGCAACTTCCGAAATCAGTGCGATTAATCTACAGTTTCAATTACATAGTAAGTGCGCTAAAAGTCGTTCAGATAATGCTCTTCAAATCGTAGTCATTTCAGAACGAGAACAGCATTAATAGAATTCAAGATATAGATCTAGTTCTGTCAATCGATTTAATTTATTCTCCTCGAAGAGGTGATGGAAGGACGCTGCACGAAACCTGTTTTCTAGAAACAGTGCCAAGAAATGATCAATCTATATTGCGAGTACCTAATGGGTAATACATCCAACATGATAACCATAAAATGTCTTGAAATTTGAAGCTTTGCGGAGAGCTGTAATATGGTTAAAGCAGTTTCGACGCCCTTGGCAAATCTCCATTTGGTCAGACACCATCATATTCTGGCGAAGTCCAGAGCACAGCAGCCTTGTCCGTGATGTATATTTGCAATTTTTGTAATAAATCTTATATAAAGACTTAAATAATGAATTGCAGTTAACAAGCATGGGCGGTTTTGAATTCCAAAATAAAAATATTCCCGCTATAAAACTATATATATATAATTAGCGTAGGTCCTACCGAAAGCCATCGGATATATGGGATTTGTTCAGCAAAATTCGTGTAAACTGCCAAGTCATTCAAAAGACTGAGAAGTGCAAGAAATTGCTTTAGTTGAAACATTTTGCGCAGGGTTGCAGAGGCTCCGACAGTCCCTACATCTGCTGCTAAGGTAGCTGGTTGCAACCTGGAATTGATTTTCTATTTATCCGACTCATAACATCTTCAGTCGTGGTGTAGAGGGAAAAATAATGATAGTAAACCGAGCATAGTGCCCTGATTCGCAGGCGAGAAGTCTAGGTTCGAACCCTGGGCCGGTCATCCCGGGGTTTTCGTGATTTCCCTTGGTCAAACAAGCGAATGCTGCGATGGTTCAAAAAGCCCACGATCGCCTCTTATCATCATCCTATCACACCTCATAACTAACAATTCAAGGCTTAACAATCTTGTCTTACCAAGGGATACGGCCGAAAAGCTGATCCCTATAATAACACACGTGTTAATCCCTCTAAGGATAGAATATGGCTGGAATGGCAGAAATGGCCGATAAGCAAAAAATCAATTTCAATTAATTGTTGAAATTGTAATTTTACTGGTAGAAACTGGGTTGTTATTTTATATTAGGATGTTAGTACACCTTCATATGTTTTGTAGATTTTAAATAACCAGTGATACCATTCTGTGACGGTCACTGCATTTCAACAGATACTGGACAAACCACTGAGAAAATAATAAAATCTTCCTGGCTCTTCCTGAGGTTTCGTCAACACGTGATAATGATGAAAACATGATAATTAATTTTTCTATAATTGAATTCTCAATTAATCCGTGAAGAATTTATATACATTACACAACATATTTACGGATACTCGTACATGTACACGCTCATTTATCAAATATTTAAGAAAACTGTTGAAATCAGGAATAATATCAATTTATTAGGTAATTTTATTAGTAGAGAAAAATAGAGTAGATATGCGAGAGGTACGAGTAAGTAGGGAAGAAATATTATGTAGGATGTAAGAAGGAACAAACTACCCAATCCCTTTTTTGCTTACAAAATCCATGTTCCTAAATGTTGATGTTAATCTCCATAATATTTGAAGAAATTACACAAAGCATCATGTTTTTCCTTCCCGCATCCGATCATTTGTTGAAAACTAACTGTTTGACTACTCTTTGACACAGCCTGCAGCGCGCGTGGGCGAGCGGCGGGACGCCGGCGCCCTCCCGCGGCGCGGCACCGCGACCTCTCGCCCCCCGAGGTAATCGCCCGGCTCGGGTTGCGCCGCGACACGTGATCCCTCCCGCCACAGACTGCCCCGGCATCCCACGCCCCGTCTGCCCACCCTCCCGCTTTCGCCGCCATTCACGCGCCCGCCGCGCCGCGCCGCGCCGCGCCGCGCCTACGGCATCTGATAAACGGGCCAGGCCGCGCTCTAATCCGGGCGGGCAATGATTTAAATTACAGGCGACGCGACGGATATTCTGATTTTGAGCTTCTCGTTTAGGAAGCAATTTCACGTCCGTTTAGATGGAATCGTTATTTAAATGCGTGATTTAATGCGCGATAACGCGCGTAGCTTATATTATTAAGAAATGCATATTCACTTTCATTTTATAAAGACGGGCGCGTGTGTTTACATCAGGTGGAACTGGGTGTGTGAGAATGAATTACAAATTACCGCAAAACCGACATTGCGACTTGTGAAAGGTGACAAAATTTCAAAATACTCAAATATTTGCAGAAAAATAGTAGTTTCACTAACAAAATTCATTCGATAAATCAATTGTTTACGTAAAAAAATGTCAACTGTTACTTAACAAATAAAAATATTTATATTCAGGATAAATGAAAAGTTATTTATAAGGAAATGTAAAATTTGCTGGGCACTATTCTGCCCCCAACCCATCCACCCACCGAAAAAAGTCCTGTGTGGCTGACGATGCTTGTTAAAATTCGACGCAAGGGAGTTCATAAGTGCATTTCTTGTCAAAGTAATGCCTTTGTTGCAGTACCCCTAGAAACTTCGACACTTTCAGATGAAGTGTCATATGTAAACTAGTTGGCGGACAACCCAACTAGCAGGAAATAAATTAGTAATTCATGTTCATTTTGGTCCTTTTGGAGACTAACAGTAATCTTTATTTTGATTAATAGTTCAGTGTAGAGTCTCTCGCGTAAATACTGGGGAATTCCCAGATCACTGCATACATTTCTCTTCGTTTTCAGTACTCCAACTAACATAAGATTGATATGACTACTTTTTCTGTATGTCATTACATGATGTTAGGCAATATCTCAAGTATAATGATGTGTAAATAAATAAGAATATGCACACTTTTAAGTCGCAACTTTCGGTGAATGAAGGCATGAGATCTTCATGAAACTACTACCCAGCACGACAATGAATAATCAAAATATCGAACTATATAATTAAATGCACGAGTCTCTTAATAGGATAGAAATGCTTGTGAGAGGGATTGAGTTACTACGTCCTTTCAGAGCATGCGCCAGCGCCGGGATGGTTTTTTTGAGCTCTTGGCTGAATTAGTGAGCAGTGCTCAATTCCATCACCTGCGACTACGAGCGGAACCACCAAAGCGGTGGCACGGAGCCCATTACCTGCCAGAGCAGGTACGCGGCGCCCATTGCCTCGTAAGAATTAATCTCGCATAACCTGTTGGCGGAATGAGATCGTGATCACAGGGCCCGAGGTGGCTACTGCAGCCCTCCGCTACATGCTGGAGCCGCGCTGTGTATGTAGCGGAGAGCAATGAAGCCTTCTGCCCCCTCTCCCCACCCGAGAGTGATATCGACTATTTAGCAAGTTGACGAGCCGCCGAAATTACAGGTGTTAAACGCACTGCAATTTTCACGTGCAGGGTGGAGAGCGGGAGTAGCGAGTGGCAGGGAGCTGGGGCGCGCGGGGCGGCGACTGGTCGGGCCACCCTGTGCACCGTCGAAAGTTGACACCGGACGCGACGCGCGACATGCCAAGCGTGTCGCGTCCTGCCCCCACCCCCCACCCCCCCACCCCACCCCTCTTGCTCCCCCTGTCTCCAAGCCCGCGTTCCCGCCGGCCCCGACTGAGTTCTGCCTCCCCACCCGCCCACACATCGTCCTACAATAGAAGTACATATGTAATGATTGTAACTGTACGGATTGAAGGTGTAATGATTGTAACTGTACGGATTGAAGGTGTAATGATTGTAACTGTACGGATTGAAGGTGTAATAATTGTAATTGTAATAATTGTGATTGAAGGTGTAATGATTGTAATTGTAATAAGTGTAATTGTAATAATTGTAATTGTAATATAACTGTAATGAGTATAATCATACTTCATGGGAGCTTTTTATCATAACGCATTCAATTGGGAAATACCCGTCAACTGGGAAGTACCAATAAATATGAATGTTTAAGCACGAGGGCTCTTGCGACATGTGACCCCAGCTGACCGCCATCAGCGTCTAAAGTGACGGACGACGGACGATACGAACAACGCAGGGGCACAGGCACAGAGGGCCTATTCAGCGCCTTCTGGCCGCGTCATGTTTGGGGAGGGGAGGCCACATGCAGCCCACGTGAAAGCGTATGATTACAAAAAAAGCTCTGATTACTATAAAATAAGCGGACGGGCCCTGCCCGGGGAGACTCTCCGAGCTATCGTTCAGTTGGACGGAGGTCTCCACGTAACTTAGATGTAACTTCATTTTTTGTATAACTTCATTTTATGTAAGTAAAGTACTCTTGTTTCGACATTTGCTAAAACATATTCTGTCTTTCATTTTCACTTGTGCTGATCCACCATCCTGCAGTCTTCTGAAGGGACTTAGCTCCCAAGGACCCATAAAATCTAAATAATTTGTAATGTAATACGCGTTTGCTGCTTTAACTGCGACGCCCTGCCTGCCTATATCATTGTGGGTGCAAGCGAGGCCTAGCAAGCAAGCAAGCAACGTAACCAAAGCAGCATTACACATACATCGCAAGTGAGTTCTCGTTATCCTAAGTGGATATAGGACAGTAGTTGGGTGGCAGCCATTTGTTGACTCAAACTGCCTCTTTCTTTTGCTTGTGATGTCATATATTATTTTTCACCACTGGTTTCTGCCTTGAACATCTTCCTATATTTCGATTTAAACAGAGTGGTTTCTACAAGATCTTCAGCTGAAATTTAGTATTTTATAAGTAACTTTTATAGAAGACAAATTATTTTATTTCGTATTAATAACACTATTACCATAGTATCATACTAGTAACTTCTACTAACTAGTAACTAGTAATTTTCCGTGAATTCCCAGTGAATTTATCCCTTACTGCTCTCCGTTAATTCTTAATATTTTCCCTGGGAATAAGAAGTAAAATCTCGGCCTATTCTGTATTGTATAACTATTTAAGTACCAATACAAATGTATTTCAATGTGCATTTATGTATTTTTAAATAAGTTTGCATACAGAGAAGAAAGAAGGGCCACATACAGAATGTGTTAAGCGCCAAACTGAAAACATTCCTTCCGATCAGTGAACGGTTGTGACCCAAGCGCGCGGCGTGTTGGTCGCGCAAAGGACGTCCAACGTCCGTTAACCTATCTGGAGCTTCGTTACGATTTAATTCATGGTATTGAAGCTCCCGAAACAGACGCGCCCAGAAGCAGAAAGGGATAAATTCATTGGGAATTCACAAGAAATTACTAGTTACTAGTTAGTAGAAGTTACTAGTATGATACTACGGTAATAGTGTTATTAACACGAAATAAAGAAATTTATCTTATAAAAAAAATTACTTGTAGAAAAAATGTGTGCACCATCAAGAAAGAAACAAGAAATACGAATGAGATGGAGTTTGCTTTGTTAATGATTTCTCGAATGCGTTTGAAATAAAGAATTCCGATATGAGTAACCCATGAGTAAGAAACAGAAGCGCGATCATTCAATCGCTGAGTACTTTCGACCCGCACCGGACTCCACCCACCCAACGACGTGTGAACAGCCCACGCGGCCGCTGCTCTCAAGTGGCTTCTTTCATTCATGAGATCCGCTCCGTGACGTTGGGCATCGAGAAGTCACGCTTCCTCGGGCGACGCGGCAATTCGAGCTCATCCGAGGGGCGGTGTTGTTTACAAATCAGCGTCTGAATCGCGAGCGCTGGCCGCGCGGACGGCGGCTTATCTTCGCTGAGCCAGCACGCGCCGGCGACCCACGCGACGCTGGGCGAACGTCACGCGTTCGTCGGCGACGCTGCTCTGAGCGCTGCACGGCGACGGGCCCGGCGGGCCCCTACGAAGGGTTCGCACAAGGTATAGAGAGATGGCTCTAATAAGGCACCGCTTTCGTAGTTTCTGCTTGGCTACTGTTGGCAACATAACTGCAAATTACGACCATGCGCGCAATTCGTCATCGCGATAGTTTGTAGTTGGCTCACTTATATGTAAATAGCTTCAAAACCTCTCACAATAACATCAACCGACATGACTCATTTCTTCCATTACCTGTCAATCTGGTCCCCCCTAAGAGTAATCTGTCAATGGAAAGGACTTTTTGCATAGGAAAGTGTACCGCAGTCGACTGCGTTTTTGAACCTCTGCGCATGCGCCAACTCGAACTTGAACTCGATGTGGTGGTAGGGCACACAAATCAGCCGGAGTTTAGCGGGCGACTTACATCACGTGCTAATCGATCACTCGGCCATGCTATATGGAATTTGTTCCAACTCTGGCAGCACCTCTATATTCCCATCAAGCAAACATCAATACTTGTATGTTATTATATTTATAGAATAATATAATAATTAAATTATAATATACTGATACATTCAGATCAGTTTTGATGGACAGTTCTAATCGAGCAAATGCGAATCAAGATGATATTATGGGAATTTACTACATTCTTCGGAACTTCTTCCTTTCCCACCTACACTCGTGCAAAATCTCTTTCTCGACTTCACCCACTATTGGTCGAGAGATTGCTATTGATTGCTGTACGCTATGCTCTTCACAAAGCCCCTAACAATGCCATTGACGACCGTTAAAATGTAAACGAGATACACGACAAAGAGAGAGAAATTCTGCACATGCGGTATTAAGCCATTTACGTCTACTATTGCTGTTCAGAAAACATTGATTACAATCCCCAACCCAATGCGAAGTAGAGCCTATAATCGCTTAACTCACGACCAGTAATGTGGTGTGCATGCATTAGTATTGGAATACAAAATAATGGTGTTTGCTGTCATACATGCGGAAGATTCTCTTGAATTTGATACAATGTTCTACTTCTTTTCATTAATCAAAATGATTTCTATCAGAGATGTCAAGGAACCCAAATCGCACTGCTCCCACCGATCACGGTGGGTCAAGGCAGAAGATAGAGGTCGAGAGAATGGTAATAGAAAACCTGCGAGATCAAACGGATACATAATCTGTTACATGAATTCTTTCGGTAATGAAAACGGACTGAAGAACCATCAAAACGTACGATCAAGAAAGCCGAACGATAGAGTTCGATTCCATACCGTAGCTTCTGGACTCTTCCTCATTCATTGTTTTCTTTGTCCACAGTTCTTGTGTATAGGATAGACATGAGTAGAGACAACGAGCGTGCAAATGTTACACCATCCTTGTAAAAGTGCTATTGAACTGTTACCTATTTAAATAAGATTATTACACTAAAACTAATTATCTTGAGATTACTGAAAAAAGAAATCAACGAAGGACTATTGGAGATCTACTGGAAAACAACACATGAAAACGAATTAGACATAAAGAAAAGGATGGGTGATGTGGCGCAAGATAATAATGCAGACGGCAGAATAAAAATTAAAAGGGCGGAGGGTTCCTATGAGATGAGGTGAGAGACACTATGTAAGGGGCGTTTCGGAGCTGGGGTTTTTCTTTCTGGCTGGGAAGCTTGGGGAGGAGTCCTCGCGACGCCCCGTGAACTCCGCCCTGCGTCACTCAGGTCGGGTCGGGTTTCTCGCTTCTAGAAACTGCGAAGACGCTGCCGTTTGGGAAGGAGGACCGCCGAGAGTGCAACTTAGCACGCGACGGAAGAGGTTCCCAAACATTTTGTCACGGAACTGTTTGGAGGACACTTTTCTAATGCGCAACCCTAACTAGGTTTGTAAAATTTATTGAGTTTTGGAAAACCCCAACATCCATCTTTCAGAGAATCTTTGTTTCGCATAACGTATTTAGATTCAAAGGCCAACAGATGAATGAGTAAGTTTTCAGATAAATGCGTATTTTCTGTTAATTTTAGCTTTGACTTAATTTTTTAGTATTCTCGGTGAACTTTAAGTTCTCTCGGAACTCTAGTGTTCGGTGTACGAGTAACACAATTTGGAAACTCCTGTTGTAGATAGTAGCTTTGGACTGCAGTCAGACGTAGCAGACAGGAAGGCATGGGAAACTAATGGCGACCGGCTAGAAAAGCACGCCTTTATGACAGGCCCTCGGAACACTGCACTGACGTAAGGAAGAATTCTCTCCTGGTCATTTTTTTAGGTATGAAATTTGGGAAATATCTATTAGCTCCTAATGTGGGTGCCGTAAAGCTTATTTTTAGGAGGCTGCACTAGCAGAAAAGGATCATAAAGACAGGTTGGACTTAAAATATTTTAGTTCCACATCAGTGAGATTTCTTGTCTTTTAATACTGCGACACTGCCTTCTCCAACGCTACCGATTGTACAGTGTTTTTACTGCAGAGTTCGCAAGCTATTCAATAGCAAAAGCGTCATGGAGGTGATTGGCGATCACAAGTGAATCTGCTACATGCCTTCAGATAAAACCAGACAAAACATTCCATTATCGATCATTCTTGCCAGCTTGATTTTGCAGTCTCGGATGACATGCGCGCCCCTTAGCTGCCAGTGAAATTGACTCGTAGGTCTCTGTCAAGACTCGGCGGATCCACTCATTCCCGCTGATCTCAGCACTATCGGCGGATCATGCGCATACTAGTAGTTTCGTGGTGTTTCGCCTATGAGAAACAACTAGAGCTTTGACGTACGTGACCGTATCAGAATAATTTAGCAAAAAGGAAGCTACGTATTAGCAGCGAATAATCGTTGTTTCCAAAATAATTGAATATTTAAAATATGACACTAGTTTTAGGTGCGTGCAGTTTCAATTGCACAACTATGAAGAGGCTGTGCCGGGTCTTGTGCGGTCGTGTATTAAAACAGCTATCGTTGCATGTCTTAACAGTGTGTACACTCAATTCAGTTACCGATCTCCATTACAAGTGGAATAAATATTGCGTTTAACATGGTCCGAGGACCATATTATAGACAGGCACAATAGAATCGTGGTTTTTGCCATAGCTTCACGCTAAAAAAATATATGAAAGAGGGAAATATTTTTTCCCGCGAAGGATGCGTGAAGTATTTACATATTGAGAACAACTTTATTTGTGTAGTACAGCCCTAGTGGCAGCTGCGCTCGAGCAACCAGGTGAAGAGCGCACCCTGACAGGCCCAATATCTGTCTCTTTCGTCGATATTCACAGTGCTGGAACTAGTATTCTCGGATATAGCCGTCACCACACTGGTCTCGTCACTGAGACGACCGGAACAGAGTCGTTTTGTCCGTCTATATCCAATGAATAGGCGTTGCACTTCGGGTCTCCCTGAGACACATATCATACGAATATCCGCAAGATTTGGTTGCCACTTTGTGAATTTTGTTCTTACTTACCGAGACAGTTTGTTCGGAATGGATAATATATATCTAACTAAGGAAAATAGTAGTCCGATATTTTGCACTGTCCCTTGCAACAACATACTGTATTAGTCGGCGCAAATTATCTATTATAAACATTGCAAAAATTATCAATAAAATGCCCTTAAATGCTTTAAAAATTCCCTAAAACAAAGAAAAATGACGTACAAAAGTTTGATCAAAACCATTTCAGATGAAGAACTCAAGCTGTTGGATATGTTACTGATGTAATCGAAGCTTTTTTCCTTTTGTTTAAGTTCAGCTGTCAAACTTTAGGTTTGGAATGTTCTTTAAAAGAAAATATCTGCCTTTATTTATAACGAAATCGACCGAACTCTCAATGGCGCCTATAAACATTACAGGAACCTTAGAATAGATAGTACTCACATTGCTGACTTTACAATACATGAGCAAAGAAATCGAGTAGACTACTCAGGAATTCTATAACATTTTTTGCACCTCGTAAATATTGTTTTAAAATCGATTAAAACAGAGGCAAATGCCGTAAAAATGACGTAAAAAGGTAAAAAAATACTTATTAGTCGAAATAGACGAAAAACGCAAAAAAAAAAGACAGATAAAAATGCGTAATTCCGTTTCGTGACATAAAATGAATTTCTGTACTAAACAGCATTGTTCTAAAGTGAAAAGAAAATAATTAAATCTCATTAAAATCTGCCCCTTGGTAACAAGAATAGCATGTTATTGTACTTTCCTTCTTGACTAATACCCATTATAATCTTGGACTCGCCGAACGAGACCAAGAAAACACAAACCTAAAACTAGGCTGAATATAAATATATCCTTTTCTAATTTGGGAGATCGAATTGCATTGTGACAATGGTTCTCCTAATTTTCCTCCTTGTTTTACAAGATTCACACACTCATCACAGGAAGCCACACGAAGAGTAGTGCTCATTCAATAGTTCCATTGTTTTCAAGCAATTACCGTTGTCACGAATTAAAATATCACAAGTAAGCGGAGAAGGCTGGTCTTTGTAGTACAGCTAGGCCTGCAAGGATGTTAGGAACGGCGCGGAATAATGGGCGACCTGAACCTCTCTTCAATTACATCAACGCACTCAGCGCCGCCGCTCCTTGTTCTAGACGCAACATTTCCATTGTTCTGTCGGCACTCGGCCGAGGTGTCGCGTTGCTGGGGACGAGGCGTCATCGCCAGAGCACGCGCGTCTGCCCGCCCGCCCGCCGGCTGCTGCCCGCCTGCCTTCCCGATTCCTGCGCGCGATCGCGAGCGCAGCGCGAACGAGCGAGCGTGCGCACGTGCGGCCAGGCGCCGGCATGGGATGGCCCACGCGTGCGTGACGCCCCGCCGCGCGCTTGTTGTGTCTGGCCGTGCGCCGTGGGATCAAGTGCTGTCTGCGCCCGCGTGCGCGCGGGCGGGCGGGCGGGCGGATGTTGACGCGGAGACAGGGCCAGTGGCGCGCGCGGCGGGGCGATGGGCGCGGGATTAAAAAGGGGGTTGGGGCAGCAGACGAGCTGCGAGCTACTTTATGAACGCGCTTCCAATATGGTGGGGAAGACAGGATAAAGCGAGATTAAGGGACTTGAATGCATGTGCGTGAACTTGTGAAAGGAACTTGTACGTGAAGGTTTTGGGAAGGAGGCAAAGGTGCAAATGGATGACGGAAAGAAGCCCAATTGTAGTGAAAGTCATCACCACCAAGATCGAAGGTGACGTCAACGAGGATAGTGAACATGTCGAGAGAAGTGTGAGGGCGAAAATAACGGTAACTGGGGGAGATGAGAAAAAAAATGGAAGATTCCTGCAAACGTCTGTTCTGGAAGGTGCTACGGAGATACGCCTGCAACAGGTGACTTCGAGGTAGCTCAGGTGCGGTGGCGTTGAGGGGGGATCTTACGCGGGAGAACAGCCCCAACGGCACCGTCGGGGCGCGTGGTGGCTATTGTGTGTTTACTGACTCAGAGCCATTAAACTGTTTATGAGAGCTCAGACTTCAATGTTGTCACGTACGAGTCGAGTGTGCAAACCCCTTGCCTAGGTTAACTGCCTCACGACAAACGAGTAGAAGTGTGCCAACAAAATACATTACCAGAGCGACTTATTTTAGGCAAAATTGTGAATAACCACCCGCAAGTTACTACGAGACTCTCAGACAGAGAATGTAGACCACAATGCATATTGACAATTACACTACCAATTCATAACGGCCATATGCAAGTTTTAACACAACTGACAAGTAGAAAATGCTCAATACGACTTGACTCCAGTGAGAAAATTCGGGCCAATTTAATTATTTTATCTAGTATACTTTCTTTCACTCTTGAAGTGGGGTACTCGTGAAGACGGTGCGTGGCACTCGGGTCCCCATTTAGCACACGCGAAGACTTTCTCCGCCGCGTGCGGCGAGCCGCAAGGGCCGCGGGGCGGGCCGCGAGCGCAGACGCAGGCGCATGCGCGCGGAGGCGCAAAGTGGGCCTCGCGCGCGCGGCCGGCACGCTGGCGGAGGGCGCGCGGGCACGTAACGACGTATTGTTCCCAGACACCATCACCACCACCACCGCCGCCGCCACCGTCGCCGCCTTCGCCACCGTCGCCGCCTTCGCCGCCGCCGCTGCCGCCGCCGCTGCCGTCGCCGCAACTGCCGCCGCCACCACCGCCGCAGCCGCCGCCATCGCCAATGCCACCGCCACCGCCACGACCAGCGCCGCCACTGTCACCGCCGCCGCCACCACTGTCACCGCCGCCACCACTGTCACCGCCGCCCTCATCACCGCTGTCCTCATCACCGCCGCTCTCATCACTGCCGCCCTCATCACCGCCGCCGCCACGGTACCGCGCCATGTCGGTCCGCACCGCGGCGTGGAGCTCGGCGCGGAGCTCGGCGCGGCAACGCGACGCCGTGAAATCAGCGCGGCCGCTTCGCTTCCGCCTGCACAGGTGCGCCTGTTTACCTGTCGCGGCCACTGCCCTCGCGCAGCCTCCGCTCGCGGGCGACCGACGCACCGGCTGCTGAGGCGCCGCCGAAGGTCTCGCGCGCCCCGCGCCCGAGTCGCAAGGAGGGGCCGACGAGCGACGTGTACACAGTGGTCGCATGCGGGATTTCGCGTTCGGACTGGGCCGGGTGCGAATTTTCGCGTTCTCCTACGGTATTGACTCGGAGGCTGCGAACGATCGGTGCGCTTGGGGCAGACGGTCGGACTTCTAGGGCGTTTCCTTTTCCGATGACTCTCCTTGGATGTTCTCGAAGGACAATTTTAGCAGTGAAACGCCTAGTAGTAGTTTTAATATTTCATTGTTGCGAACATACCATGGCAAAGATCCAAAAGATTCTCAAATCCTTAAATAGTTTGGTATGTTTCTTCAGTACTTTTCAGTTGACGTCACAGCAGGTCGCTACATAAAAGCTATTTAATAGTGCCACTAGACTAACTTCCAGGGAAATCATTTTGTCGTGATTGCCCTTAAATGCAAATGATGTAGTACAATTCCAGCAGTAATACAAATTACAAGACTATCAAAGGTAACTGTTCCTTATTTGCCAGAAAGTGCTCGGCCCTCAAACAAATGTTTAAGTATTTAGCGCCCTCTACCACGAGCGTTCTCAAGCCCATAGCTGCTAGAGTGGACGGCCCCCTTATGATACCCTGGCTCAACGCGTATCTGCGGCAACCTTGCTGAGTCAGCCCGACGGCGGGGTGGAGAAGAAGGAGCGCTTGGCGCGATCGGCTTTAATCTAATGAAAGGCGATTGGCGCGCGAGCCATTGCAACGGGCCACGTTGGGCAGCCTGCCCTCCATTATTGCATTTGGATAACTGCTGGATCCCATCTTCTGTTACAAAGAAGATTCCAGCAGTTTTGCGGGTTGCCGTAGTAATATTTTTAAGTGATTTTGACGGCTGTTCTTTCTTGTTAACGTCCCTGAATAGACTGATAACATTTACTTCACCAGCAATTTAGGCAGACGGTTTAAACATATAAAATACTTAAGATTTTTGCGGGTTTTCACAAAGAGAATGATACATGTATTTGTGGCATTATTTACTATAAAACGCTTAATACACTCTTGTATGCAATTATCTTTAATCGTCATAAAAATATATTTATAGTTAATACTTATTGGCACGAAAAGTCAATGATGGAAATGTCAAATGTAAATTGTAGTATATACAGGATATAACTAAGTACGATTTTTCAGATACCACGCAAACATACCTCTCTTAATAAGCTAATGTTTGAAACGTAAGGTTTCACCTTCGTACGCGAAAGATCAAATATTACAAATCGATATTTCCTAATTGGAAGTTACACATCAGAGCACGATCTCCACATAGAAGGTTCTGCGTCGTTTCCGTGAAGTAGATTTGAACTTCCTGGCAATGTTTGTATACTCATCCTAGGACCAAAATTAACTATAATTCAACACGCGTGATGTATTCATTAACACGGTCGCGTCTACGGCACACGAAGAAACTTCCACAACATCGCACATAACAGACCTCTCTAGTAACATCTCACGTAACAAAATAAACAGAGGTCAATAACGCATCCTCCTAAAATAATCATTACAGATTCGAATTGTAAATATACATTTATTACTTATGTTCATTATTTTCCCACATAGAATACAGGTATTTAGATACGCTGTATAGACGAATACAGTACCTAAATGGCTGCACACGATATGCGGAAATGTTGTTTGTCATATTCTTGGTACAAGACGCAACCTTCTACTCTGAACCCGTTAGTAAGAAAACAAACAAAATGACGATATTTAAATACCAGTGAGCATCTAGTAGTCTGAAGATCAGACGACACGCTAGACCAAAGAAAAATCAGAGCCTGCAAGAGATTCTGTTTTCTTCTTCGCCAGAGATACCCATTCATTCAAATACATGGGTGCGATTGCTCCATGGTAACGGCAGTTGCTTCAGCAGCATTGTTGAACGGAAGGGCGATCGATAGCAGTCCCGTCAATAGTGGATTTTCCATATTAGATACACAGATGGGTCCCTTTTAGCCACTATCTGGAGAGAAATTCTAGCGGCCTGCTGCTCCGGTCTTTATTTTTTAGTTTCCTTCATTAATACCAGCAGGCGATTATTTGAGCAATACCTTAACGAAACTGGCCACAGATGTTCCCCTCCCCGCCTCCTCCTCTCCCCTTGTGCACTCACTTGCATGTACTACATTACCACACATGCTGGGAGACGAGTCAGTAGCAACAGCTTGTCCCGATTTGGCGGTGCCCTACTGGGGGAATCTCAGGAGGGGAAAATCCCCCGTAAGAAGTCGTAAAGGTCGTTATCAGATCTCATGTTCCCGAAATGGAGGAACACCGTCTCCTCCAGGGATAAAACATGCACTTACCTTACGGGACTAATCCCCATAGCAGTTGGGCCGTCCGGAAACACTACATTCTCACCCACACTCACTCATTCAAATACGGAGCAAGTTGATGTTTACGCGAGCGATACCTCGCTCCCTTTCAGGCGCCCGCGAACAAGAGCCCTCAGAGCGGCGCCGCGCCCCACACTCCCCCAGCCGCCGCCGCCGCGTGGCCGGAGGTGTTGACTTCGACACACTACACGGGCGAGCGATCCCCGGTCGCGCCTCACCCCCCGCCCCGCGCCGCCCCGCGCCGCCCCGCCCCACCCGCTGTGTGTGCCGAGCAGCGCGTCTGAGAGTGCGCATTGTGTGCGCAGGCGAGCGTTGACTCGCCTCTGTACGCGCTGTGTACCGACACCGTAACCGCGTGTGCACACGCCGCTCACGCGCGCCCCGGTCCGCGCCTCGACCGCCTGCCTTGTGTACTGTGTAATGCAGCGCGAGAGGCTTAGGGCCCTCCGACGTCGCCGGACGATGGATTGTGCGATCGCACGATTCCGACTTGGAACGGTGGAATCGAAAACTCGGATTAGTCATCTACACATCTTTATACTAACTAGTACTTCTACATACTGGGCATATTTGTAACGTCTTTTCCCCAAGCACTATAAATCACGTGACAATGAAAACCTAAAGACCAAAAAGAGTTTCAGCGCTCAGGCACACCCTAAGTAAAAGAAAGGTCGTTCAGTGCGAAAAGAAGACATCACAGATTCATAATAAGTGTTTCCATATGTGGTCTTCCTTTTATTTGCACCATAATGGGTGTATATTTAGAATTTATCGCTGCTTGTGGCAATTACGCGTCTTCTGATTTAGAAGTGACAATTTGTAATGCAATTGTCAAATCTCCGAAGGGACCACATGTACAAGTCACGATATATTAATTTAACCCACAATCAGTGGATATATATATATATATATATATATATATATATATATATATATATATAAAATTGGACCAACGCATTCATATCCATATTCATCATTAGAGCAAAATCTCACGCGCTGGTATTGCAGCTTATTAGACATGGGACCTATTTTGAAGACATTGGTGTAAGATTAATCTTACTGCCCTTCTCTGTGAAGTGAAACGAAAGGTCATACTGCACCCGTGAAATTTGGCGTTGAAGTTCCAACGTCAGTCACGTGACGTGATACATAAGGTAAAGACGTTACAAATGTGCTAAAATGTCCTCCTTTTACTAGATTTTGCTATATTCTTATTATTTCTATACTTGTAACAGAAAGTGCGCCAATTAACCACAGTACTTAATAGGGTCTCTCACACTTGGGTTTGGGTTAATGTTTTCGACAACATAGGAGCACCCTATGATACGTATATGTATAAGTGATTATATTCCCCTATGTTACGAACATGATTTCATTTAAAATCAATGTGCAACGTAGATAATATTCATGAAACAATATTCATTGCTTCTCTCAAAACTTACAAGAAAAGACACTTCATTTTTAAGAAGTCATGGAACCCTCATGTACTTGTTAAGTGAGTAATCGTATTACATTTACTGCAATAAAAGCAACAAAAATAAGAAAGAAAAAATATTTCAAACATTTCTAATATACCTGGTCTCTTCATTTTCTTTCTTGAAAGCTGACAGTTACAAACTCATATACGTAATCTTTGACGTGAACAGGTCCTTTTCTTTCAGTGCCATTTCAAAACAACGGACAAGGAAGTCATTTTTCTCCTTAAGGGACAAGGAAAGTTTTATGACCTTCTCGTCAGCGGTGTTAAACCGTATACCAGTAAATTTCGCGGGTGCCTTTCATAAGGCACGGAACCGCCTTCCCACGGATTGCGGCCTGCCCGAAGCATGCGAACGATCGGCAGGTCCCACGAGACCCGTTCACGCGGCGCGGCGCGGCGCGGCGCTCTCTCGTTCACCTGGCCACTCCTTTCACTGCGCCCCGCCGCGTACGTTAAAGGACCGCCCGCTGCTCCAACGCACGGCGCCATTCCCTCGAGTGCTGGCGGACTGAGACTTGTATTTTATCTCATCTCGATGTCGACTCGTTGAGGAATGAGTTGTTGAGAAAATGTCACCTCAGTGGCTAAAGGTAGAGACGACACAATCAATCTAAAGTGAATGGGACCTGTCTCACAAATTCTTATGCGGGTATGCCGTTTTTGAATGGCAATTTGAAAAGAAACTCTCATTCAGAAAATTCCCTTATCTATCACTAAGTGAACAAAGCAGGTTGGTTTGCGAAACACTGTTGAACAAAGCGACTTACAATAACCCTTACGTTCGATGTGGCAACATAGTCTCAAGTGCCGCTTATTTCTGCGGATCAATTCTTTGAGATTTTCTTGCATATTCACTAATTAACGATACTTTCAATTATTGTTTGGTAAGGTTCAAATAAGTATAAATCACAAATGTGTATAAAAACTTAATATGCGGAACCGAGTAACAATTAAAAAGTTTGAGCTATTTGAATTATTAAAGTACATTTGGTATACAGTAACAAGGACATCATGGAAGACCTACACTGCGCGGAAAATATTTCTGAGCAAATAACATTATTACCCACCATAACACGATATACCACACATGAAATACAGTATGCTGGCATCATCCTCAATCCAAGGCATGTGAAAGTGACAAACATGCGTCGTGTACGCAGCAAAGTGTGATGAGAAAATCATTTATGAGTGACGGAACGGAAAGATGAGAGGAGAATGCAAATGTAGGACGTGAGACTGCTCAACAATCGAGAAGAATCTGAAACTGGATGAAAATTTCCATTTATATTCATATATGATTTAAACCATGGAATAAAAATTTAAAAAAATAAATAAATGATTCAAAATTTGCTCACTTTCTAGAAATATCCACATGCCTCTTCATCTAAACGCGTTCATTCCGATCTAATTATCCTCATAAATTACACACACACACACACACACACACATATATATATATATATATATATATATATATATATATATATATATATATATATATATATATATATATATATAGCATAACAAATCAATCAAATTATAACAGGCAACGTTTAAAATGATTTACGAACCTGTATCTCTTTATCGCAATTATAATTCAATAAAGTATCATTGGTAAAAATGTATGCCAATAGGATGCCGTGCACTTTGGCCATGATGATTTATCTCCTTAAAGAGTTAAGAGCAAGATATTCACTCAAGAGGTATTTTTTACTTTACTACGACCATTTCGTACCAACGAGCGCCACCAAACAGAATAACCCCACAGAAGAAAAGGTCCACATTGACAACACCTTCTTGCACTAAGCTCTTCTGGAATTAATTCATTTTCATCAGTTGCTCCACAGAGTTTCGTTGCCTACGGAAGCGAATAGGAATTACGTTTCGGGAAATTCGCCTTCGTACTTAAACAGGGTGGTCGTTCCTTTTCTGAAAAAAATTTTTCTGAATATTCTGTGTTTCCGAGTGCCTTTAAAAAAATCCTGATAATATTTGTAATTAAGAAAGTATAGAAGCCAGCCTCATCCTAATCGGTCAGCTCTCTGATTTCGCCACGGCAAAGTACAAAATAATATTTTTTTTAACATAACAATATTTTCAATTAACGATATTTTTAACAAATAAAATTGAGCAGAAAATAACGCTGCACTAATGTTTTAAGCAAAACTATCAATTTTTATATCCCTCTCAACATTTCCTCTGGCATCTAACAATTCTTCAACAAAGTCTCTGACTTTTCCAGAGCAATGGAATTGCCGGACTCTCCCCCGTTAAAGGGGTGAGCGCGGAGCAGCCTCGTTCGCGGCCAGCGGCTGCAGGTGCACCGACCCCGTGGCCGCCCACTCGGGCGGGACGAGCAACGCGCCACCGCCTGCGGGGCGCGCGGGCCAAGTATGCATGTATGCACGGCGGCGCAAGGCGGACGGGCGGGCGGGCGCGCGCCGCGCCGCGCCGCGCCGGGCAGACCGCTATCGCAGCGGGGCGCTCCAGAGAACAATGGGCGGCGGGTGAAGGGTGCGGGGCGGGGACGCGCGGGGAGCCGGGCGGTACAGTCGCAACAGCCGTCGCGGCGCCTCCGCGATCCGGCGGCCGCCCCGAAACGGGCTCATGGCAGCGGGGTTCACGATCTTCCTTCCAACTGTACGAATTTCTCAGCCTGCCGGGGACCCCAATCGGAGATACATATGTGGAAAGTTTCGAGACTCAGAATGTTCCATCCTTGACCTACATTGGAAGCTGTGTGACAATCTGAATCAAGAAATAAGACTAAAAATTTTTCGAAAATCCTATGCTTCCTTACAAATAAATAAATAAATAAATAAATAAATAAATAAATAAATAAATAAATAAATACATAAATAAACAAATAAATAAATAAAATTACATAAGCAATTTACTGCTAATGCTACAAATGAAAAAGATAGGGTGCAGTTTGGGTGCACATAATTTTTAGAATTTCTTTCACAAACAATATATATATTTCCTTGAATTGTATCTGACCATTTCGATTAGAGACTATTTAAGGTATATTAAATGTTTAATAGAGAATTCACAATAAATGCATTTTTATTAAATAGCAAAACTTTTCCCACATAGGTTTTATGTTTTCGATCAGAGAGATATACACTGCACATCAATGGGAACGAGGATTTTTGGTTACAAAAAGTAGAGTAAAAGACTCATTGAATCGAAGAATGTGAGCGAAAGAACTGAGCAATAAAATCTCATCCACCATTGCCGCGATGCCCATCCTTCCTTTGGGTTCTCCAGTGGGCCCCTACCATCCAGCTGACTGCGCCAAGGCCCGTACCCGCCGATGTCCGCCACTGGCCGTTCGCCGGCACCGACCAGAGCATAAATACAGCGGGCGATAAGGCGGCTTCCCGTTCGGAGCCCGGCGCGGCCGCCGCTCAGCAGCGACACGGAACAGCCATTACGCGGCGCGCGGGGCCGGGCGCGCGATTCATCGGCGCGCCGCGCCGCGTCCATCAGATGGCGGCGGCGGCCCGTGACTCACAGGGGCAGCGGAATGGAAACACGGCGCATAACTCACGCGGCGCGGCCCGCTCGTCCCCACTCGTCCGGCCTGGTCCGGCGCGGGAAGGGCGGGAGGGACGGGGGAGAGGAGAGAAGGGGTAGGGAGGAGGGCCGCTCAGAACGGGGCGGGGCGAGGCGGATCGGGGCGGAATCGGGCGGGACGGGGCGGAACGGGGCGAGACGGGACGGGACGGAACGAGACGGAACGGGGCGGAACAGGGCGGAACGGGGCGGATCGGGGGGGGGGACAGCACGGGTCGGCGCGGGGTGGCGCGGGTCGGTGCGGCCCAGGCGGCGGAGGCTGCGACGCGGGCGCGGAGGAGCGACGCGTGCTGGAGCTATGGTAATGCCTCTAACGAGCTGTCACGCCCGGCCATTAGGAGGCGCGCAGCGCGCCCCAACAGCCGGCTCGGGTGTCGGCGTAATGCGACACCGCCACTGCCGCGACTCGCCAAGGAGGAGGAGGCGGCGGCGATGGGGTGGCGACGGCCGTGCAGGTAACGGGGTAGCGTGGGATGCGAAAACAACGGAGCTGTGTCAAAGGAGATGGGGTTTGGGGGCGAAGGGGTAAAGAAACGTGGGAAATGATACAGCGTGCGAGTGAAAGGGTAGTTGTGAACTCGACATTGGTTAGTATCAAATGCGATACACTTGTTGAATAGTGGAGAAGGGAACATGAAAAATATTAGGAGAGATGTATGGTTGAGATTTTGAATAATATCAATGGTGATCATCGCGACAGGAGAACGATCTTGACGTTGAGAAGGCGGATGGGGGATGGCGATGGGAAGGAAGGCGCGCAGATTACAGCCGACAAGGCAATAAAAGCGGCGGAGAGTGAGGTCGCCAACGAGCGCCGGGATATTGGACCGCTGGCGATGGACGCGACCGCGCCCCTGCACCCGCCGCGCCGCGCCACTGCCACTAAGCGCCCGCGCTCGCCGAGTATCACACTAATCGGCAATTTCTTCGCATTAGTCCAACACGCGCTGCATGCCGAGGGCGCGCCCACGCCTCGAGTCCTCTCGCGTGCAGCGCCGCGCTCCACGCTCGTTGTATGCAAGGAGGTTGAAGGTGGGATGCAGTCGTGTTGCCCGGCATTCTAACGAGGTCATAAACTGCTAATTAGTGGCATATTTCTACAATGAATGTGACGCACGTGCAAAACGACAGTAAACGTTAACGTTAAAAGACACCCATTACATAAAGTGTCATAAATATTCTGAAACTAGGAATGCAGGTACGCGTCTTTAATGCAGATTGATGCTCTGGAATAAAAAATCTACTGAATCTTCAGAAACCTCACATGAATTCTAATGACATTGTAATGAAACAGTTCCTCTTCCCTTCGTCTTTAATGTGATCGTTTCTCTGAACGGCATGTAAAACGGACACGCTATTATATTAAAGTTTGTAATTGGACGTCGATGAACTGCAGATACAATTATATTCCACCCAAGTACTACAAACGAGATATCTAGTAGGAACGACTTTGAAGTGGTTTCGTTGTCCAATCCTTCGTTCAAGTCTCCCACGAAATAAACGTCGACGATAATTTCCCAGAATACATTTCACTTCGCTTCAATAAAATTTCCGTCGAGCCGGTCAACACTAATTTCCAAACTGGTTGGTGCGGTGGCAGTGAAAGGCTGCCCTTGTTCGGCGCGCGGGAGGCGAAGCGGCGAGTGGGCGGCGCGGCGCGGCGCGGCGGGCAGTGGGTGGAGGAAGGGCGTCCGTGTGAAGGGAATGGATGACGCGCAAGGGGTCAGGCCGACGAGCCCGACGGCCGCTTTCTCCCTCCCGCGCTATCAGTCGCGACCGACGGGAACACATTCACGTGCGTGATAACGATCGGCTTCTCCTTGTACGGCACTGCCTTCGATGTCCCGTGGCTGGCGCGAGGGCGCGCGGGCGGATGCAGGACTGCTGCTGCTGCTGCTTACGAAGCCAAGCGGCACGCCCGCGACCGTCGGGCCAGCGTCAACTAAAAATAATGTCTGACTACAGAAATATTGCACCTGAGGACCCGCCAGATTGTTTCTACACGGTGAGTCACGATTTTCTTGGAACTTTACTCACTTGCATTGGAATGTGTGCTTATTTTTTTTTTTAATAGGTGCTATTATTAATGAGCATTTAGGAGAAATTAGCGTTGCCTTGCTTTAGCAGAACTGACAATGAGTCCCTTTTATATTTAGAACGGAGAATACAAGTCGCATTACAAAAAAAGGGTTTTCCCCAAATTACTAAACCACTTTACATGATTAAAACAGATAAATCAAATTCTTTTGTAATATTAATAAACTTGTTTAGATTATTGTGGAGAGCGCAAACAATTTCTGCAAACGAGAAATAAAATAGTAAAAGCGAATACTTGATATTTCAAATTCCAGACTTCAACCAGGAAAATTAACCGAAGAGTAAAAGAAAATTAAATCGAAGAGTGTACGACATATCGAAGAATGCTGATGTAATCCCCGAAGGCATATTATTATCCTAAAAATATCAGAAAGTGTTAAAAAATAACGCGTACCGATTGAAAAACTCTGGAAGGGGTTCCAGGAGCGATCTCCCGAAGATTGATAAGCGAGGGTCGAGGCGTGCGGAGAGACCAGTCGGACAGGCTGCGCCGCCATCTCAGGGCCCAGAGGCGTCCGAGGAGGCGATGGCGCGCCGTCCGCCCCGACGCCCGCGCCCGCTGGATGGCGCCGCCTTTGGCGTTACCCCTTTTATGTCAGCCGCCAACAGCCTTATCATGACGTTCCGATCTTCGACACTGTCACCGACAGTTTGGGATATCGATGCTCGGGATCACCTAGCAGGTATCATTGATCAGTAACAATATTCTGAACAACTTTTCTAGTTTCGACATCACCGAAATATTCATCCCGATACAGCCGCCATCGCTCCTTCATCAACAGGCCATTGCTGGAATCATTATTAATGCATCTGCCTTTAACTCGTTCGTCAGCTCCTTGATTTCCGTGTCTTTTTCCGCCACCATCGCCGCCTCCGAGGTGTCGCCGCCGCCTGCAGGCGTCCGCCTTCTTCGGCGCCGCTGAGGTGTCCGGCAGGGCGAGCGGCGGCGTCCTCGTTAGCCGCATGCGAGGCCGGCCGCTTATTAATCAATCAGCCGAGGTGCGGAGAGCCCGCCGACCGGCCGCGCCGGTAATTGCCGTGCTTGCGGCCGCTGCCATGTTGGCGTCACGCGAGGCGGTGGGGGGGGGGGGCGGGAGAACGAGGAGGGAGGCAGCGAAGGAGGATGAGGAGGAGGAGGGCAGAGGGGGGTGGGCCGGCGGAGGCCGCCGCAGAAGCCCCGCGCAGGTGCCGCCCGCCGCCTCCGGAGCGCTGGAGGCGCCCGCGGGGGCCGTCTGCATTCCCTTCCTTCGCTGCACCCCGCGCTCCAGCAAATGGGCCTTCGCACCGCAGAGCGGAGCAAGCGAATTCTCACTTGTACAAACACTGCTCTTGCATTTTCTTTGAAAGAAGACAATAGAAAACAAAAGCTTTAACACGTTGAATGCCACAATAATCAAGAAAATGACGAACCTTCTGGCCGAACTTTTTATCCGTTTATAGCATAGAGGTGGGATTTATATCAGATATCAGGCCATGAGAATCATTACTTAATTCACCAAGTTGCACGCCAAAATTATATTCTATTGTTACAGCCGTATATTTTAGAAGTCTAATGGACAATAGGATGAATACTCTTTAGGCTGTTTTTTTTTTCTTTTTGAGTAACGATATGTATGTGAGAGAATTCTCATTGATTGCTCATTCACAAAGACATCTCCAGAGTTGCGTTTAATTTATCATTTAAATCTTCAGCAATTAAATAATTTCCAAAAATATATCTTAGTCGTATTTCACCTTTAAATAGAAGTCCAAATTTCCTGAAGGTACAATATGGATTCTCTAGGAGAATGATATGAAGAAATCCGAAACACTATTCATTGATCTTTGTGTTCGTAAAAAACCTAAGAATCTCTTTTAACTGTTTTTTATTTTCACCTCCAGAGGAAATAAATAATCGAAATAAAGGTTCAATATTACAGACATGCGAGTACCACTCAGAAGACAGCACCAATTAGATTAGCTTTTTCGTACTATCCGACTTACTAAGGCCAAATAAAATAATCATTAAGCAGAAAGTTAGAAAATAATTATGAAAATTCTATATATTGAGGAATTTCAGTTTTTCAGTTTTACCTGTTTAGAAGAACCTTCGAATATATCGTAAATAACAAAATGTAGACTTTTTAGAATTGAGCCTTCTCTTTAATTCGATCATACTTTGATATAGATTCTGTAAGGTTATGAAATTTCTTCTTATTTCTATCGAATTGAGGCAAGTGAATAAATCTGTTTCTTGCAGTTCATGGTTTTCTTGTCACCTTCTTTGGTGAATAATTATAAATATTATTAAAAAATGGCTAATACTTTAGGATGTAGTGCGAAATGACAAGTTTCAGTACAACCACTGAATTCAGTTAACAATAATGAAATCAAACGAAATACAAAAGTTTAAAATTGCCATTGTCATATTCTTTTGTTGTCAGTTTTTATAGCAATTCATTAAATTCTTGAAAATGTATCTTGCAGCTGAAGTGTACGAAGTATGTAAAATTCACTTTGTATTTCCTATTCGCGTTTATTAAATATACCGAAATTTCACACGTTAGTTATCACTACAGAATAACAAAAATACCTTTTGTTCAAAAAGAATCCGTCGGTGTTTTTGAACTGCTTAGAGATCACTTAGTATAGTATAGCACTTAGTATAGCATTATTATGTTAGCAAAACTGGATCGTCAATGAGTCATAACTTTAAAACTGGATTTTGAACACTTGTTATGCGATAAGCCGAACTTTATTAATGTCAAGTGATCTTTTCTGTAATTTGACACTATCAAGGACATTGCTGTTTAATTTAACTTGACATCTGACGCTATCGGTTCTCAAAAGCAGACTCAATGTCAATACAATGCTACTTTACGCCAAATGTAACCCAAGAAGTGGATAGGTAGGGCCTTGATTACTCCTATTCGAACATTTTCTCTTTAGTTAAAAAAGATTGTTTCACCCTTAGAAATACAGTGTAAAAGACATATCTTGAACATACTTACTCGATTGTATCATCAAATATTTCAATATCAAATTGGAAAAAAGAAAAGTGTAATAACTTCTATAAATTTTATCACTAGCATAACGAAGGCAGAGGGGTGGGGTGGGAGAGGCCCACCAATGATTGTTTTATATTGCTTCTGATGTGCTTTTCTTTCAAAATATCATGCAATAATTTGTGTTATTACAGCGTGTTGGGCTCTGTAGTAAAAACGATGATTTTGGTGTCCGTTTTGTTTTAAATATGATGCCATTTATCACAAGTATTTGCTATAATGTGAGGTATTACAGCGTCTTTGGCTCTGGGCAAAAAAATTGGGATGAGCACTTGAAAACTGAACTTCAAAATAAATTTTAGAAACATTTGCGGTATTTTATGTCTTAGTATATTATAGTTTAATACATCACAATATTATAAGAGACATCGACATTGTTTTGACATTAAAAATATTATTAAATACAAATACTGATGCAAGACAGTTGATTGTCTATAATAACAGCGAGGAATTAAATAATTATTCTTGTTTAAATGAATGCAGATGTATAATAGTTATATCACTGTATTTATTTATGAAACTCGCCATAACATCAATAAAATTAAAATTATGGCTGTGGTTCCCGGAGACCCCTTTTGTAGTGTGCGATCATAAAATCTTGGTATTGTTAGGATTAAGTAAAATGCGTTAAATATTGTTCAATAGTTATTTTCGAGTAATAGTTGTTTTTCAGGCAAATGAAAAATACTCTTATTTCTACTTCATATTAAGGGAAGTTGGGGAAATTAGAGAAAAGTCTTTCTAGTTGAGTTCGTTCTCTAAGTACTTCCAAAATATTAAATTATAATTAAATAAAATAATTTAATAAAATAATCTGAGTACAAATAATTAATGTAATTGTAAATAAAATACTTTAATACACTGATCTGAGTAGAAATCCACTTACCCTGAGTGGGTAAGGTAAACTCAAATTACTCTGAGTTTAAATACCCTTTGTTTTGCCATTATTCTTATAATTATCAAATGGCTGGGTACGACACTTCTTCGACTGTGATGTGGTAATATATAAAGACAATAGTTTGTTCAGATACTTTCGATCAAACGATCGAAATATTCGTGTGGAATATTTGACATTTATTTCAATATACGTTAGAGCAATAAAATATTTAGTTTAAATGTAAATTCAAATGTTAATGGAAAAATGTAATTTTGCAAAAGCTCTTAAACAGAGATTAAAATAGATTTGGTGCTTCAATCTTATTATATTTCTGGGAAAGATTTTGATTACGGATAAGGTAGACGTAAGAAAGACAACACAAAAAGATCATTGAGATACAGAATTATTTATGAAACTACTCGTACACATTGGACATAACTATACATCAAGATTGTATAAATGTAAACTAAATATCTAAAATGCATACTCTTTACTTCTGTTCTTACATTCTCTATAATATTTATTTCGTATTATCGAAAGTTTGCTTAAAATACCCACCACCCACTCATTTGCTTAAAACACCTATTTAAACCCTTATGCATGTAGAAAAGTTCAGAACACTCACAGTTGAAGGTTTTCTTTCGCAATATTTCCTTAGAATGTACCACACTGCGATGCACAGTCCAAGAGCTTGCTGAATCTACTGACCATCAGTCGGTCGATCAACGATTTATTTTTGTACACTTCTGGGTAAATCATTATCATTCTGGCCTGCAGTTAAGCCTTTTCGGCCATTCCTGGATTCAATGGTTTGATTGGTAATGATCTTAAATGTTTTGAAAGACGTTCGAGTATTGGTGGAATAATGGAGGGATAAATCGGAGAGTCCTGAGAATGCCCGCTACGAAACTTCTGTGTCTATTGCATTTTCCCCACAACTTTCGAAAGCATTGGGATGTGAACCAAGGTGCGCAGAGACGAAATGTGTGCGGCCTGACCACCACAACACATAATTTATTCTTTATTATGATGCCACTACTTAAGCATTTCGGCGATGCCTTGAATGGATGAATGATTTGACGCATAAGTAATTATAAAGATTTGAAATAAATGATGATGGCGCAATGGTGAAATGAAAGGTGGGGAAAATCAGAGATCCCCGAGTTGCGAACCCGCTTTCGCGCCCATATGACCAGATTTGAACCCCGCTTCCACCGGTGGAAGGCGAACGATCAGTTAGCACAGTAACATGTACTCGAATGAATGGAAACGAATGAAACATGTGCCTCGTCGGACTGCGACCCCGACCGTCTCCTCGCGTAGCTGGTCGAGGCAATCGCTCAGAGGAGTCTCGGCGAGAGGAATCGAGGCTCTCGCCGGGGCGCGGCGAGTGGGTGGCGAAAGAGGCGCTGTGCTCATCGCCGCTGCGAGGCGGCCGGCGCGCCGCTCCGTCTGGCGCGACGCAGCGAGAGTCGACGCGAGGCGAGGCGAGGCGAGGCGAGTGGTCCGCTGACCCGCTGAGCCCGCAGTCGCCACTTTGAATCAGCAGAGGCTCGCACTGGGTGGCCGCCGGCTCCATCCAGCCCACGCCGCCCCATGTGCATCGCGAAACAGAGGCCGAGGTCCCGCCGGGGTCAGAGATGCGCTTACACTCGCCACTACTGGCAAAATCCAGTAGTGGTCCCACTAGAATCAAATCATACCTCTCTAAAGATAAATTCAGACCACCACAACTATCATACGCATTTAATGCTAAGCTCACTCCTTCCTCCCCTCATCCCTCCCAGCAGCCGTTTGCGCTGAGCCTAAAATGCATATAAATGAGGTTCCCAGTGGGAATTCGCTCTCACATATAAAATGGCTGAATTTAATTAGTTTATTTACAAGTACCTGGGTGCTTTTGGAGTAATACATTGTACAAATTGTTTTCTAGCTAATATTTGGCTGTACTGTTTGTAACCCTTTCCCTGTCAAACCCGTAAAGTGGTTTACCCAGTGTTCAGGTAAAATAAATTTTAAAAACGGAGGGACCTCCAACGCAGTTCACTAAACGCAGTCTAAGCACAAGCATGTGCACAGCGGGGGACTTCGCCTCCCCTCCTAAAAATTTGAAAGGGGACACAACCCCTGCGTAATTTCATTTCCAAAAATAAGATCAATTTATGATTTTCCCACTTTCAAGCTAACAGTTTGGGGCATCAATAGAGAGCATTTGAGGAAGAGGCCCCCAAAATCAACAGGAAATCCGCAAATGGTTCGACATAAAAATGAAGCCCAAAAATATTTTATTTGTTTCGTCGTAAAATATATCATGTACAAATAAAAAGTTCAATGGAAAAGGGGGCCAAGAGGAGCCCAGAAATGAAGTTTTAGGCTGCGTCCGCGTAAAAGTGTTCGCGTACAGATTTTACTACCAAGATATTTAGATACTGGAACTTGCATCACTGAAAACTAAAAACACGGGAGTAGTTTGTTACGATTGGCCAAGCTCTCCGTTCATTTTTAATCAAATGCTATATAAGTTATACTAGACGTAGTAACTGCAGTTGTAAAATTCAGTCCCAAAGTCATTGCGACCATAAAATGATACTTCGTCATCACACACAACAGAAAATTATGAAATTTTAATGATTGAATAGTGATATCCCAAAGAGTATAATGAAAACTTCAATTACCTAAATTTCAATCTATTTATATAGAAAAATTTATATGTACCGAACGCCTTCAGTGGAATCCACAGATTTCATGAATTGAAGGTTCTATCTAAAACATGAATTGAAAATTCTGACTAGTAAAGATTCAATCTACCGATTGCATTTTTTGAAGTCAAGGGAATAAAAGTTGGAAATTTAAGATATTATTATACGATTATTTGCGCATTAAGAAAACGAATAAACATCTCCTTATCCAAAAAAAAATAATGAGCATCACAAAAAATAGTATTGCCTACATTAAGTCGGTGGCATTCAAGAGTCATCTTGTCGTGGGTTGGGGACAGATACCCGATACGACAAAAAACCCGTAACTGGTGTAAATAAACACGAAGCAATTCGGCGAAATTTCATCACACATGCGCCTCTTCAAACCGGACACCACTTCCTCCTCCCGGGTCCTCGAGTCGATCGACACCCGGGTGAGAGGCAATTAAACACGAGTCGCGGACAATTATTGCCGCGGGCGTGGAGGGGCGCGGCGGGGCGTGGCGGGATGTGGCGGGATGTGGCGGGGTGGGGCGGGGCGGCGCGGGGTGACTGCGGGGCCGCGTCGCCCGAGCGCCGCCTGCTAATGGCCGGGCTCGAGTTTCGTTTGCTCGCAGCCGCCACCGCTGCCTGTTGACTCGCCGAGGAGGCAGGTGGAATGTGGCGGCGGCGCGGGCCTGGGCGGCGGTGGGGGCGGTGGCGGTGGCAGAGGCGGTGGCGGCGGTGGTGGCAATGGTGGCAGTGGCGTCGGAGGCGACGATGACTACGATGATGACGACCATGACGATGACGACGACGATGAGTGCAGTTTCCACCGCTGCCACCGCCATCGCCGCGCCACCAACGCCAAGCCTCTACCAACACCACTGCCGCTTTACTTACTCTTTGATTGGCGATACTCCTGTTTCACCTCGTTCACCCTTATAAAATTCAATAATTCATTAACTGAATGCTGTTTTCGAGCGCGTCATAAGCTACGGGCATAGTCCCGTAAGTGTCGTGAATGTTACATCCCTGAAGGTGGGATGATTCTTCCCTGGTGGCGCTTAAGATTCCGCGCCGACCCACATGTCGGCTTGCAGGGTTTCCTGCCCCAGCGAGACACAATCCCAAGCCCCCGAAAGGTCTCCCTGCCCTTTCGTTCAGCTTCTGATCCTGCTTTCCCCTGGTGTTGATCGAAGAAACCATAGAGAACTACCGATGATAGCAGCCTCTAAGATTCTCCTCACACAGTCGCTTCGACAATTACATCTAGATATCAAGCTGGCAACGAATATCCGCCACAGTGGGGACATAAACGCTAGAACATCGCAGTCCGAGTCGCTGCAGAGACAACGGTAATGCTTCCCCTCAGCCAACTTAGTTTATTTCAGTCCATAACATGATTCATTGATTGCATCAATGAATAGCAAATATCGTTCACCTCTAACGCGTGATGCAAGTGGGAAAATAAATTTCGTCACTTTCTATATTCTAAGTCACGTCCATGATTTGTGGTATGGTCTCATCTCTCTTTAAAATGCGAAGCGTGTAGAAAAAGGACGCATGTTCGGCCAATTCTTATAGTTTATCGGTACTATTTAAGTGTCTGAGTGTACAACCATATTCTATTCTGGTTGGGTTTAAGGAGCAAACACAGAAATAACATGCAATTTTGTTTCTTGGAAGTTCAAAAATTATATTATCCAAATGTTATTTTTTGATAGAAAGAAATAGAGGGTTAACAATGATTATTATGATAATGAAATATAATGAAAATAATATTTAAAAAAGTTTTTAGGAAACGATGTTTTCCAAGTACTTTTTAAATATAATTT
The DNA here is from genome assembly GCA_038098605.1 of Gryllus longicercus. NCBI lineage: Eukaryota > Metazoa > Arthropoda > Insecta > Orthoptera > Gryllidae > Gryllus > Gryllus longicercus. The sequence goes on along the minus strand of JAZDUA010000028.1, from coordinate 5,187,564 downwards.
AAGTGAAAAAGGAAAATAAGTATATTTAAAAAATGTATTCATTTTGTTCAAAATAAAAATGAATTTTTCATTAAAAATAGTGAAGTTAACAAAATTAAAATTCACTTCAATTATTACAAAACAATTTGTTAAATTACAACTGACGATCAGTATGTGGTAGATTAGGTGCACATATGTTGATGTGGTTTTTTAGTCACGAAAAATTCGCATTGAAAGAATTTCAACTGTTCTTTTGTGACATGTTTCTCTTCATAATTCTTGCATTAAATTCCCATTATAAAATGTTTATCAGATATTTCATGGTGATAAATGCTTCAAAATATTCTTGTGGATTCAGAGTTCGGTTGGCAACATTCTTTGCAGTGTCCGACTATACACCGTACCCAGCCTTACGATCAACTCGGAGCCGGTCCTGGGTCACGAGGTCGCATTGAAATATAATTTATAAGAGTACTTTCCCGTGTACGCGAAGATAGCACGGATACGACCACCAAGGCGTTCTTCCATTTTCATCTTCTTCTCCCATTGTCTTGTCGTGAATACATTACCTGCATTAATAACTGTTTATCATACTCTATTTTTCGCATGTATGAATATCATCATCTGCTTCCAGAGAACAACGGTGCACGCAACTGGAAAGCCGTGGTACGGGTGCGCGCGCGCTAGTCAAACAACGTACAGCAAGGTCCTTGGAGGCCGGCCGGTCGTCAGCGGCGGCGACGGCGGCGGTGGCGGCACCAGCCACAACAGGAGCGGCGTCCGGGCACGCTTGGCGCTCGGCATTTTGGGCCCGCACCATCCGCCAGCCAGCAGGAACAGGGCGTTGCAAACTCGTTTTCCAACTCGCTGTCACTGTTTCATTACCAGATTTTCAGATTATTCTTTAAGTAAAGGCCAACAGTCTCATCCCATGTACACTGCAGCAAATGTTTTGCTGTACTCCTTTCCAAATCTGACCTATTTGAAGGCATAGTCGACGAAAACTATAAATATATCCATATTTATTTATTAACAATGCTACATAAAAATTAAGTTCTTAAGTAAAGGGATTCATAATCAATGAAATCCCGAAATAATTATTTAAAAATGTATCGGACTAAATAATATTTACTTACTCATTTTGTTCATTAGAGAATTAATTAATTTAATATTAAAATTTGCATTCCATGAAACAAGGAATGGAGGTAATTCCTCCAGTTTGTAGAATCACTTTGAATTACGCAACGAAATGAAAATTTACTCATGCTAAGACACCAATAATTTCTTTCCACAAAACGCTTCTATTGATCACACTATTTCTTCAAATAATACACATCTGGGAATTCTAATTCTCCCGAATGAAACTCATGACCCTGAGGATCTCAACCTTCCTCTGGCAAACCTGAAGACAAAGATAATTAAGAGCGAATTCTCAGGGTTTCCGGTTCGTGGGAGCCAGCGGAGCTGAATCCGAAGTCTGCAGAGCACACCTTGAGGCCGGGCATGCGGAGCCTCTCTATTTCGGGGCTATTATCGCCACCTCGCACTCGCGTCAGAGGTCGCCATTGCATCAGTCGGCCAGCGTGGACCCAGAGGCGGCAGCGGGTCGAGGCGGAGGTGCGGCCATGATGCGGTCCAGAGCGCACGACCGCGGCGCGGCGGCGGCGGCGGCGGCAACCAATGGCGGCGGCGGCCACAAAGGCGAGGAGAGCGGCCCCTCCCCCTTCCCGCACCGGGCCCTCGCAGCCTCCGCCGCACCTCTCGCCCGCGCGTCCGCCGCGCCCGGCCCGGCCAGGTGATGCTAACCGCCGGCTGCAGCGGCCGCCACCAACACCACCGCCACCGCCGCCTCGTTAACTTCTCGCTCCGCTCGGCCGGCCGCACGCTCGCGCCTGGAGGACCCGTGCCGGACTCGAACGCTCGGTCCTCCGCCGCGCCGCTTTGAAAGAGAACCGGAATCTCTCGTGGGAGCAGGTAGTATTACTTGCAAATTACACAAACGTCTTTCATCCTGTTTCCATACGAGACTCTGCAGCACGAGGGAGCTAAACACTTGCCTCAGCTGTGCCGTTGCCTCAGCTGCAGGCGCTATGCAAGAACGTTCGCTCCCCTTGCTGCTGCTACGTTCAGTTTCCTCTCCGTAATGCGCGTTGTCCGCGTTCTACGTTTCCACATTATAACAACTCGTTACAATTTTTCGATCCCATCAATCGATTGAGAATTCAGGTATTATTTCTTTCACTGGATTATCTTGTTCCGTCGTTGAGCAAATGACTTCCTCCTTTACTATACAGCTGTAGAAAATGGCTTAAATTGTGTTATGGTGCGTGGAATTAGTTTTGAATATCAACGCCAGGGTGAGGCGGGCCATCAGGAAGCACAACACTTTCGGGTGCATCTGTACCCGGAGAGATCCTGGCGGAGACCTCACGCGAGGGAGCAGTCGCCGGCGGCCGCAGTCGCGCCCACGCCGCGGCGCGCCGCCGCCTCGAAATATACCACGATTTATGAAAGTCCTCACCGCCGTAGGAGGTGACTAAACGACCCCCTTCAAAGACGAACAAGGCCTTGGAATGGTATTGGATGGCGGCGGGGGAAGCCAGACGAAATAGAGGACAACCGCGGGAGGGATGTTGAAATTTCCCCCACAAACAAGAACTCGCCGGGGCATCCTTTAGAAATCGGCAATGACAAGCAATTCTTACGATCGTCAGAGGAGTCGGGATGAGTAGCGGACAGCAGCGGGAAGCGCGCGCGCGGCGGGGGCGGCCGCTGTCACACGTGTCGCGGAGTCGGCGCCGGGTCCGGCGGCGCATCGGTGAATTGAGCACTTCCGGCGCCATTCTGCGCGCGCAGCGGGGGCGTGGACGCGCGATTCACGGGCGTCGTGAAAGGGCCGGCGGCGACGCACAAACGGCCCAGGTGGAAGGAGGCGGGGAGGGGAGGGGGGAGGGGGAGGAAGGCGGGCGACGCGCAGGGAGGTCCGTTCGGCTCAGTCGCGGCGCCCAACAGACCCGGTTAACCGCAAGCGCGCGCCGCCACACAGCCCGCAGGGGGCGGCCGTTCTTTATCTCGTTGTGGTTACCGGCGCCTGCCGTGGCTGGCTGGCTGGCTGCGGCGCGGGGCGCACCGGGGACCGGGCTCTTTGACTGCCGCGAACGCCTCGCTCCTCCTTGTCCGCCGCCGTGCCTCTCTTCTCTCTTCCCCCGCCCCCGCCGCCTCCGACTGCGAGGCCATCCGTCTTGCCCGTCACAACACAGCGCCGGCCGCCATTCACGTAAGATTTAAACCCGGCCGCTCGCCCATTACCTGCCGCTTTGTGCGACAGCGGCCGCCCGCCCGCCCGCCGCGTTCCCCAGAGATTCGCTGCCGTCGCCGCCCCGCCACCATGGAGGCTCTCACGCATCTCCGACCTGTTTATTTCCTGAACAAAATGGCCGACCCGACTTCTTTTCACCCATACAAATACATTTTAATAAGTCTGATTCTTATCTCTACATGTGAAATTATAAAACAAAGATACAGGCGATTTTCTCACGACTTATTTAATTAAGTAGATAGCATTTGTCTAGTCATATTTAGTCAGAAAAGAAAAATATTTGTAAAGTTTAAAGAGTTAGGTAACTGAGTAATGTGTTTATTCATGAAGAACACATCCCGGGAAACAAAAATATAAAGTCTGGCTTAATTACCAACACTTCACAAAATAACACTACCGAATGTGCATTAAATCTACGGATAATTGCCATCTAAAGAGCCAGAATCAAAAGAAAAGAAAAACTACATTTAATTTATGTTTTAAGTGCTAGCAAGTTTTATAATCAGCGCTGTTCTTGAGTATCTCAACAATGTATATTAAATAATGGGCAAATAATAATATGCATATTGTAGATTCAATCAAAATCTTTCTCATGTACGAAACACATTAAAGCAACGAAACTATTTATATTTCAAAACCAAGAATCTCTTCATAGCACAAAGGAAAATTTAGCTTCGGAATCAGACATTATAAGTGCTGGAGCAGGATAAAACTACACATTAGTTTAGAAATCTAAGAATTATCAGGCATAAAGCACTCTATCGCCACCATACCACGTCCTCCCATTAACGTCTCGATACTGCCATAATTTCCAGTCTTTGTGCTCGGGAGCCAAAAAAGAAAACGTGAAGTACTGCGAGGCCCCGAAGATTTGCACCGTCGCTTATTACTGAGACACGACTTCGACCTACGAGGTGGATCGAATCTAAGCTTCGGAACACGTAAGTGCTCTCGAAGCTGGTATCGGCTCCGCGGAGGCAGTACATCACGTGCGGAGCGGCGTCCGGAGGCGAGCGCGGAATACACGTTTCTCGAGAACCTCCCCGGTATTCTCCAGCATGCATTTTTTGTGTAACTTCCCTGGTTGCTTAATTAAACAAGTATTTATTTACTCAGAAGAATGAAAAGTCACGGTGTCCTTGACTGCAGACCGCTGCCCCTTGTAAATGCGCGGGGACGGCGGGCGGCGCGGGGCGGGGAGGGCTGGAGCTGCCGGGAGCGGAGAGGCGGGGAAGGGCGGGGCCGAGTGGGTGGTGCGAGAGCAAGATAGCGAGATGCTTGCTCTACCACCAGGCCGATCGTTCCGCCTCTTGCGGCCGCTTCGCTACCATCAACATTGCTGAATCCCAGAAACAAAGTAACGTCGGTGACACAAAAGGATGCATAATTTTACATTAAATTCGTAATTTATGCCACTGTCTGCAATTTTGATGAAAGGAGTTGTAGGCAGGCAACGAGCCAATCTCACACAAATCTCAGCGAGCTAGTAAATTCTATACGTAGAAAATGTACATGACGCAAAATGAGTCTTTTGTAAAAGGAAGAAGATTTGGTAAAGATATGATGCTGGGTTCGAGAGATCAGTCTACTCCGATAATTATACCTTGACGGCTGATAATAGAGAAAACATTCTCATAATTTTAAAGGTTAAAGAAAGGATGAAGTGAAACGGGGTTAGCATTTGAGAGAGAAATACATATTAATACCAGAGCTAGAGATGAAAAAGAAGATAAAATGACAGAAGTGTACAGATGATGGAGATATAGAAAATAAAATAAGGGAATTGAAATTGTGTATTGAAGAATAGCGTATAATTTAGAAGAATATTCAAAAGTGTATCAAAAGCAGTGGACTGAATTATTTTAACAGATAACCTAGCTATCAAGCAAGGTTACTTAGCACTGATCATTCGTTCAGCGAATCTTTTATTTATAAAAAAATAGTTTCTTTTGGAACCAAAAATATTTTTGGAAAACTACAGATTTAAAAGAAATATTATTTGAGTTCTTGAAAATATACTATTTCATATCAATATTTTTTCGTAAGAATAAGATTCAATTAGGAGAACCACAATAATAGGATTGACTGAAGCGAATTCTCAAGAAATGGAAATGTAAACACTGCGAATCTGCTTGTCGTGTTCTTCCCACACTACTCCCTTTGAATGCCTTTAAAAAATCTCCACAAGAGTGAGCGCTGAATGTAAGTGGCGGGACGGCGGAGGTCCTTGCCACAGGCGCGACCGCGTACCCCTGGCTCGGCTCGGCTCGCCTCGACGGCGGCCGGTTCCTCGCCCGACGCGACGGCTGCATTACTGCTGTTTATTGACGCAGTTGTCCGTAATGTCACATTGTACGACTGTGCGCTGGATTCCCCGCCGACCATAACCACATCGCGTTGCTCCCGCGCCAGCTTTGTGCCCGGCATTCCTGCCGCCTTTCCGCCCCGCCCCCGCCCCCGCCCCGCCGAGCGATAGCGTCGACGAATCCACGACTACTCGCGGTGCGGCGCGGCGCTCAAGACAAGAGCGAGAGAGATTCGCCTTTGAAGGGCCGCCCAGTGCAGACACATGTCTCGACTCTTGCTTCGACTATATTGGGAATCATCCCCAGACATGCAGCAATGTCGGTATGCTTGAGACACATACTGACGTAAAACAGAGATGTACGAAATGTCACTTGCTTGGCTTTAAGAGACTTCGGGTGTTGGAAAAACTTCTTTTGTGGGGAATGCTGCACTTGAATCAACATCCCTTGCATAGTTTACGGAGCTAGCAATTGTTTTTCGCGTGCCGTTAGGTCCAGGTTGACTCAATAAAAACTTTTTGTAGACACGATTCTGATGAAACGTACGCTCCAACTTAGTAAGGAGTTCATATAGATTCATTAATTGAATGTGTATGATTGAGATAATTTGTCATCGCCGTCATACACTGAGAACGTGAAAGGAGCGTACCAAAACTGGTAAATGATGTCCAAATTCTTGTGGTAATGGAGCAGCATTATTTTTTTAATTAAGTTTACGTTGCAGTTATGTAAATAATGTCTTCAATTACAATGCTGTAATACTTCGTAGATTAGAATACTTTTTCCAAACGATTTTAAGCCAAACAGCGTTAATTTCCAAATCAATATTTCTTCGATCTCCTTAAGCATACTTAAACTGAATTCACTCTGAAAACAAGTTGTCGAAGACTCAATAGTCGAAATCTAGGTCATACACAATTCATTTCACCACTTACTCGAAATATAAGAGGAAAATGTCCAATCATATCTCTGTTTCCTTCGGATCAATTAAGATCGTCACTTCAAGCTCTTCATGTTCTCAAAGAAATATTATTGACATGTTTTGCATGTGTCTATCATCAGTATATCCACCAGTATGGCATACCTATCAGTATACCATCACCATTGGTCTGGAAAATGGTTTGAAATTCTGTAGATAGAGAAAATTATTAGAAAAGAATAAGAACAAATAACTGAATTAAATGAAATATAAAATATAAAAATCTTGTATTTTTGGACAATAATTTCTCAAGATGAAAAAAGCGAAAAACACTTTTCTGAGAAACAATCTACTTCCTTCGGTTATAGGTGAATGACAGAAACAGGGGGCTACTGCCAGAAAGACCAGGATCAGACACCAGGATCAGGCTCTGTTCACCTCCTGTTTCCACAATTAAATCTTACACCACGCCGGCTCGAAGTGTAAAACTCGCAGGTTGTTGAGTTGAGTCAGACGCCGGCAAAGACGCCTTTCACTGCCAATCATCTGCGCAGGTGAGCAGGGACAGATGGCTAGATGTGAGCCGACGGCGCCGTGAAAGTTGTAGCCCCAGGTGGGGAGGGTTCGCGCTGCGCGTCCGGGGGATACCTGTGGCGGCGGGGGGTCATGATACGGGGCCGGCGATGATCGCCGGGGCCATGTAAGGCGAGCCGGCCGCAACCCGAGCCTTCCGGTGCAGAGGGCTGCGCGGGCGGCGGCGGCGGCGGCGGCGGCGGCGGCGGCGGGGCGGTGTGGCGGGCTGGCACGGCGAGGCGGGCACGGCGGGAGGGCAGGGCGGGGCGGGCAAGGCGGGATGGGGCGGGAAGGAAAGGGGACGGGCTTTGGGGGCCCAGGCAGGGCGGGCCCAAACAATCCGGTCTCTGCGACAAGAGAGCCTCCTCGCATCCGGCAGTGACTTCCTATTTCCCAGAATACATTTCACAGGGAAGAGATAGCGGTCGTGCTTTTCAATTGAGTTATTTTTTAATCCAACAATTAGGTAGCCACGACTATTTAAATTTATGTATAATTTAACTTATCTTTTCTAAATCAGCGAGAACGATACCCAACACACTCGTAGTTCATATCTATTAATTTGGTTATTCTTTAAATATCAACAACTGAAATGATTTTTAAAAAACTGTCTTGTTCAAATTATTTACAATTTAATACTTCTCCCATAATTACCGAGAATGTTAGGCAACAGACTTGCAGTTTTTTAAAAATCTGTATACCCAATGATTCAGGATTTTTTTGATGCGATGAAGCTTCCAGCTCTACTGCACGGGTTTCATACAAATATTTTGACTGAAGTAAAGTAGCAGAGGAGTTTCCGAAGCTACAGTTAATACACGCTTATCCGCAGACCTCTAGGAGTTCTCCTGTTTCTCTCTTTTTACAATAGTGTTTATAATAATAGCAAATTGTTGAAGAAAGTTCAATCTAAATACATTTTCGGCACGAACAAAACAAAGACAGTCAAATAATTTTTTGTTAAAAGTATGAAAAGAAAGTGGTATGTTCATATAATTATGTTTATAATGTGTTTATGTAGACGTTTTAGTCTAAATAAAAAGTATTAAAAGGAATTTTGTGTTGTTGTTTTTTTGTCCTTTTTCGACCTTTTTAGGATTATCAACGAAATTCGAAACTTATCCCCTGTTTCCGCGCCTCCCAATTTTGCGAATAATCGGTAATTCATTGTACTTCAACTTCCTGAGTCCCAAACCCGCAGTTAACCAGCACCCAGGCGGAGCGCCGCGTGGTCACCAGGCCCGGATTCAATCCCGCGCGCGGCGCGAGGCGGGCCGGGAAACCAGCGCTGCTCCGCTCCGTCGGCGAGGTCAGTTTTTCTTGCGGCAGCCGCGTGAGTTATGCGCCGGCCGGCGCCCATTGTCAATTAACACTAATTAGAAGTGGAGCGGCGACACGTTCGTCGCGCACACGGCGCTCATTAGGGCGCGCTCGCGGCGCCTGGGCGGTCGGGCGGGCGTGCTCGCCCCACGGCGGGACGGGCGCCCTCACGGAATTAGCCGGACACGGGATTCCACTATCGCCCGGCGCCGCGCCCCGGCCCCTCGGCTATAAAAGCATCTTCCCACAAGCCACCGGCGCCCCGAAACGGTACCCGGCTCGCCCGCCGCACCGCCCCTCCACCGGGGGTTAAAGTTACACGGTCCGGCGCTGTCGTTTCGGAACGCGACACGGAGATAAAGCATCGGCCGGACGGATCGGGGGAGGCGCCGCGCCGGACGAGGCGGAGACGACGGCTGCACGCGCTGCGGCGGGACGGATCGAGTAGATAGAGAAGGCACTCCAGATGTTTTCGTAATACTGTACTGTTAACGAATCGACTCGGCGCCACCAGAGGAATGAAAAGTCACTTTTAACGGTCGGCATCAGGTTATGGATTTATTAGACCGCCACCCGCAATGAATAATCGAAACAAATGAGTAACAAGATGGCATAAAAGAACACTTATTCAAATAAATAGAATTTATTATTTATATTTTCACTTATGAGAAGGTGATAATAAAAATGTATTGAACGACACTCGGCCGATTACAAAGACCACAGACACGGTTGATATTTGCCGTTTATTGAACCTGTGACGTCATTAACTATTACGTGACAATGATAATAGGCTCTGGGTTCTTATAGGTCGAAGGCAAGGACGAGGGCGCGGGATTGCAAAACACCGCGCAGATACAGGAACGACTAGGAAGGAAGTACAGTCTCATCCGGCGAGACGACAAAGACTATTGTGGCAGAAGCGACCGCTCGGGAACAGGGAACAATTTCGGCGTGGACGCGACCGGGAAGGCGGAAGGACTAGCGGCCGCCGACGGCGACGAACGGTCCCGAGGACGAGGCGAACGCTGGCGCGCGCAGGGAATCCTTACATAAGCGTCCTCGCCCCGCCGCGCCGGCCTCAAACACACGATATTTGGAGTGAACCGCGGAAAACACAGGCGCCTGTTATCGCCGAAGAAAAACATTCCGACGCGGCGCGGCGTGGCGCGGCGCGGAGGAGCGGGCGAGCGTCTCCGGAAAGCGGGAAGAGGCAGGGGCGGCGGCGCAAGGCGCTGCCGGGGCGAGGACAGCGGCCTCATCTCGGAAGTGGAGAGTTCGCTCCAGCACCCACTTCGGCGAACGCTCAGCTTCGCGGAAACTCTTTCTCTACTCGATGGCAAATCTTTGCAGGCACGTCGAGTGGATGAGAAAGAAGTTGTTGGAACTAGAGATGACCAAATTGCACTTTCAGTGGATGGGACTTCCAAAGCGTCCGAAAATATTACGAGCTCTTTGTTTTTTTAATCATTTCCTAAAATAGAAATATATTCCTGAGAAAAATACCATGAGTTCGAAGAGGGAGATTGGATTTACTAACTGGATGAATCGTCATTATAATAAGGCAATAAAACCAAGTGTGCTTTCCTAGTTTTAAATTAAAGAACAGACGATTTACGATGCAAAACTCATCAAAAGAAGCCGCAGATGACTGTGGCATTTATGCAAACTTATAGGAGTAATTCACTCGATAGATGCAAATGGGACTGTGCTGAGAAGAACAATCACACTGAGTGCAACTCGCCGACGACTATGCGATCTGCGGATCGAGCCCCGGGAATGCAATCAGGCGAATCGGGCGGCCCAGCCAAAAGAGCGCGCTGGGACGATAGAGGGGAATTAGGGCACGGCAGAGTCGTTGCTAAACGGCTAGCTAACTGGCCTATAAAGCAGCGGAGCGCCATTAAAATGAAATGGAGGCGGCGGCTCAGACGGCGAGCTGCGGCTGAGGAGGCGGTGCGGCGGTCGCCGGCGGCTGAGGGCGGCGGCCACGGGAAGCGGGGGCGGGGCGGGCCGGGTCGGGACGGGGCAAGCGGCGGCACGCAATGACGAGCAGCGGATGAGGTGGCGGCGGGCGGGACGGGCGCCTGGGGCCGGGCGCTCGCGGGAAGGGCGGGGAGCCTGGGCGGGGCGGTACGGGTTGCGGAGGGTGACGGCGGGCAGCAAGCAGGGACAAGCGGACGGGTGGCGGTGGCGGGGTGGTGTGGTGACGGCGGCAGCCGGGCCTCACACGGCGGCGGTTTAGGGCTGCGCGACCATAAACGGCTCATTACGGGGGGTGGTGGGCACACGCCCCATAAAGTTTACTGCCCCGAGGCGGCGCCCGGTCGTAATGAGACCCTGTAGTCTGAAGCATATTTATGGAGCCGCGGAGGACGCGCGAGCCGCCGGGGGTGACATCGAGCCCCGTGCGCGCGATGCGAGGGCGCGGCTGACGAGTCACTCCCCGGCGTGGGCGGGGGCGCCGACGCCCAATTCACATTCTGCTCGCTGCTCTGCACTCGATTACCGTCGATTCTCTTGTAATTCATCTATGCCCGATACACATATTTAATCGTTTTTATATTTATTGAATTAAGCACTTCATGTTCTAGAGAAATGACCACAATTATTGTTGAAATTTCTAAAATTCAACAATCCACATATCTATTATCATCCCAATTCCCTAACTTCGAAATCTTACAGGCCGGTATCTATTATGTAATACCCTACTAAAATAATGTATGCCATTCTTTATTTCATATAAAAAAGAAAACAAAGATCATAAAATTCAATATTCCTTTTCCAATAATCAAAAGAATTGTAATTCGAGATGCGATGAACATAGATCCTCAAGTTTTACGGATATGGTTGAGTTTGACTACGCACATGAGTCAGAGAATTGACGTGGCTTGGACGTCGTAAAAAACTTCTGAAAGAATGTAAGCAAGTTCTTTTATGTGCTTACCGCAAGTGTCCTTGCTCATCTAAACATACAGCAAAATAAACAGCAAATTAATGTCGGAAAAGTCACGAAACGATACTTCATCAATATAAACATTAGTCATAGAGAATTAAGGCCAAGAGGAAATTTTGGTTTGTTAAACATAACACCGTTGCGTCACTTACTATCAGTTTGAGCAGGCGCAAGGCCGAGTAATGTGATATCTATGTTTTGGTTTCTTTTATTGATTTTACGTGCTAGCAAATCAGTATCGACAATCTTCAACCGAAGGTCTCTTAAAACGCAAGATAAATACGTATAATTTCAAATCTTATGCCTTACTTAATAACATTCTAAAAACCTCTAGAATTAAATTAAACAATAACTAAAGAACAAATTCCTCACATTAAATTTACGCAACGGTATCTCTGAAATTACGATAAGGAGAATATATTTGCTTTTAGGAATTAAAAAAAAAGTAAATTAATATACTTATCAAAAACAACTCAATGCGGAAAGTCATTGAAAGTTGAACTCAATTTACTTTACTCCAAATGCCATTCCATTCAAATTGTTGGTATACATCACTCCGTTCTGACGTTTATTTTTCTTTCCCTGCGACACGACACTCATAAGGCACAAATTATGAACTTGAGTCAGCGATGTTCACATTATGTTGGACGCGTTCTCACATGTCTCGCGTTTAGCAGCATCCATTACTGGCACCTAGGACAAATGACAACTTCTGCCCCCCGCCCCGCTCTTCGGCGGGGCAGGTGGCCGCGGAGAGCGCGCGCCGTCGCCTCCTGCGCTCCCCGCCCTCCGCGATGACAAGGGTGATGGATCGCTCGCCGGGACAGCGGCCGACGGCGACGAGGACGTGCGAGGACTCCGTACAAGCGACACCTCGTTGGCGGCCGCCGCAGCGCCTCCTCCCCTGCACCCTCCTCGCAGCGACTCAATCCCCTCTCTTAAAACTGAAGGTGTGAGCTACAACTAGCGCCGCCTGCTGGCAATACGGATTAGGTTCATCTGACAATAATACAGAATTGAACAATGCAGGTTACAGAAATGTAAACAATTCTTTAAAAGTCTTGATTTTCTATTTAAAGGAGGCAAATGAAATATTTTAAAATTCAACAGTTGTCCGTCAAAAGGAGAGTCGATAACATGCTCTTTTGGGAGTTAAAAAGAATCAGATTGAATTTATGTTGTACTCTTGTAGAATTTATTATTAAGTGGTATTAAGAATTATATTAGACGATAAAGAAGACATAATTACGATAGGAAAAATAAGAATAAAGACGAAAAAGAGAGATTAGGAACCAGCAAGCCTTCCGTTGTCACCGAACGTGATAGCGATATGCGACAAAGGCAATAAGGCAAAATATAAGGACTGCGCGGAACTGTATGTCCCCCGCGTCAGTGCGCAGCTCCATGGGCTGCGCGGCGGAGGCCGCGGAGGCGGTGGGCCTGGCTGGTCCGGGCCGAGCGGCGACTCAGATGCACCGCCAAAGAGGCAGCGGCGGCGATACCGTCCGCTGCCCACGCCCGCGCCGCGCCGCGCCGCCGACAGCAGTTTAGCATATTTGACGCTGACGTCAGTTAACGAGACGCAGGGAGGCAGGCGGCGCGCCCGCAACGCCCCGAGCGCCTCAGGCGACAAATAAGGCTCGCAGCGCGCGCGCGCCGGGAGGGGGAAGATGAGCCCCGATCGACGCACCCGAAAGTGTCGATAGCCTTCGGCGAAGGGGCTGATTTCCAGGTGCGATATCTACTAAAGCCGTTGCTGTCATAAGTACAGTTCATGTTATATCCCGCTAGGTGGCTGTTGCGGGTTTTCCCCCCGAAATCTCTCCCAGCGCGGAATCGACTCAGCGGGCCAGATGACATCGACCAAGCTCCAAGCTCTCGACTAGTCTCCCGGTATTGAATCTAAGCGAATTTGTACGGATGTAACCTTACACAGGGGGAGAAGGGGGATAAGGAAGACCGCTCGCAGTCCATGGCTTGTTCGGTTACTGCTTCGGAATTCGCCTGGTATTGATCGGAAAACCATGGACTACTAGTGATCATAGCAGCCGACAGCTAGAATTCTACGTCCTTGCACTTCAATCTTGCTAATGCTTAGGAATCAACTGTAAACTTTACAATAATACATATAATATGCAACTTTTCAAATAATATTTTTTTGTATCTACATTGATCGACCAAAAAGTAGTATATCATTGTTATATTTACGAAAAATCCTATATTAAAAATTCATTATAGTGAATAGTAAAACACAATTTGACCTTTTTCATATTAAATTTACAGTTATATCCATTTCAAAATTTCCTTTATTATCGGTAATAGGTTCTCAAATTGAAGCCCGCATTTCTCTAGGGGACTACGATGCGATTTGGTAGAGACCTGAAGGGTCCACCTGGTGATATTTAGGCTATTTGCTATCATTGCCGCGTGCCATGAAGGAATCAAATTGTATTCCGATATTTGTTACAGTGTTTAGACTCACTGCATTCTCGGAATCCAACAGCGTGTGTACAAAGTCCCGCAAAACGCCCTTGTTCCTAGAAACCTACGTACGTGCGCTCATCCCGCCCATTCCTCTACGCAGGGGCCTCGTGGTCTTATCTCTTCTGGGTTGTTCTCCCTGACGGTCGTATTTTTATTACAGCTTTTCCTGATTTACTTCTTTTTACAAAATACCTTCGTTCTTTGACATATGCTTTCCGAAACAAATATCAATTTTGGATCATTTTACCGGACAATGGTTTTATTTGAACCTGATAGTGTCTTTCAAATTCAACTTCTGTAGCTTCTCCCTGATCACCAACATTGTACATCCATGGTGCGCGTCGCAGCCAGGTGTATTTAATCCATCTGCTTCTTTGGATCCCAAGATCTGAAGTGTGCGATAGCGAAGCCGAGCGTGCATGCGGCACCGACTTCCTGCACAAACGTGCGAGTGCGATAGCCACCCATCCTAACCCTACTCACTCAAACTGCGAAATCGAATTGCGCGCCGCGAAAACTACCGAATTGTACCGCCACATACGGTTCCACATTTTTATTGTGACTAGATACGTTTTTATTTTATAATTGCTTGGGGAGACGTTCTAAACAAATTTGTTTTGACAAAATATCATTAAACCGTAAGTAATATTACGGAAAAATTCCCAAGTTTTAATCTTGCTTCAATTGTTCAAACTTTACCATATAATCTCGGGGACGAGGAAATGACTTTATGGATATTTTACCAGATTTGAAATATTAGACGAATCTGTTTATTTACTTTGATGACTAACAAATGATTTCTAACTTACGGTTAGTTATAAATACCACTACAACGCTAACTCTAAAAAATGTGGATACTTGTCACTGAGAAATCAAAGAATTATTCGTGGACACAAAATTAATTGATATATTTCAGTCCTTCACTTTCAAGTTGCTCGTATTTCAATCGAAAGTCAGCAATAAATTTTATGAAAATGTTTATTTTTTCTGCTTTCTTGACTGTTTGGATTGCAAGCATAAAAATACGAGTAGTCACACTGCTTATCTATGCAATTCTCGACTTAATGGTGTACGAATGTATTTTTTTTTGATACGTTGCGATTTGATAGTGAAAATTTACTAGGAAATTAAAGAATGACTAAATAAGATAGAAATATGACAATAAATGCAGCTACTATAAGTACTTGGAATATAATCTGCACTACAAGCAAGAGAAATAAATGGAGTGTATAAGTACAACACATTGTTGTTAATTATTACGTATCCTTTATTCTCCTTTTCTTTAATACGTGGTTTTCAGTGTACCAGCTTAACTATTATGTGAAAGTAGAATTGTCTATTTGAGGAAGGAAGGAACTATCAGCGCAGTTTGAAGAGTTTATCGCAAATGTTGAGGGTAATAATAAAATCTTTGTGGATATTCTGCTAGAATGAAAAATACACATTCGTATACACTTACCGAGACGGCGTTGAACAACTGTTCTGCCGTAATATTATTGAAGAAAATAAGATTTCAAAATGATGGTCGAAAATGTTGTGCCATTACTGTAAATGTAATACATTCAAGCAGGCACAATTTATATTCAAATGCAGATTAATTTTTCTAATCAGCGAAAATAATCTCCTATCCGACCGGTACATACAAACACTAAGAACTGTGTGAATTCTTATCTACATTATCAGATGAGGTAAATTACAAACTATTTGTGAAGTCTTGTATCACAAATGGGAGAAGGCACAATAACACCTGTGCGACACCAACATTAATCTCGCACGTTTGAACGCGGTTCTCCGACACCGCAGGATGTTTTTGTACGACCTTGCCCCTTGTTATTAGGCATGCTGCCAAGACAGTGTGGTAAAAATATTGGCTTTGCCACTTCGTACTTCCCGCAGCCCAACTTTTATCTCTTCGATACATATTACTGCACTGTTTTCCTCACGATCCGTAAGAAAATAGTTAGGTAACGCCTCTGTGGACAAATAAGGAAAATTATCGATGGCAGAGGCTTCTTAAGATTCATTTCTAAGACACTTTCGTCAGTTTGTAAACGTTTGTTATTCGTGAGATATTTCATTAGTTAATGGTTACAACCAGGAGCGGCTCTTTATAAGATTCTCAGATTCACGCAACACCCCAAAAATTGAACAAAATAGAATATACACTTCGTTATTACAATCTCATTAATAGTATGAATTTTTTCAGCTCCTTTTTTTATAATTTCTATACCAGTATTACATTGACGAACCGGTGTGGCTACGTTAGTGTTCACGTTTTCGAAACAACACCTCGCTCAGACCTCGTTCCGTAAGGACCGTGGGTACCTCGTGACATCGCTTCTGAGTTTTCATAGGGCGCTTTCATCGGATCATGTTCACACTTACGCTATGAACTCCGCTTGGCGCAGCACTTATCATGCTATCCCGTCACCCAACTCCGAGACGAAGTGTCCGTCGCGCCGTTAGTAAAACTGTCCCAGAAACGATACTCTGATGTGGATGGCGGGGGCCGACTTAAAATCAGTGTAGAAATGTGTTTTACATCTCGGGTTCGAATAATACTTTAGTTTTAGGGTCCAGCTTCCTGGTGTTCATTTATTTCAGTTAATCAAGAAGCTTGGTCCGGATCAGCCTGTTCTGAAAGTTGAAACAACTGTGAAACCAGCAAAACAGAAGCTTCGTTGATGATTCAATGCTAATATTTATCCGACATAACGTGACTACGTGAGTGTGAGGGAAACGCATCTTATTTAGCAAGGAGGAAAATGTGTGGACGAAGACGTCATAATGACATGAACCATTTGAGTGAAACACTTAAAAAACATCAAGAGACACATTTTCCTAAAAACAGTAATGTTAAACTGGCTTTACTTGAATATTGTGATTTGGCTTAGTGACAATTATCGTCGCACTGTAAATCAACAATGATGAAATGCGTATGAACAGACATATTCTGGACACTTATAAACTGGGTCATATTTTGTGATGCGCAAGCTCGGCTTGCGTTGTGAGGGCACCACAAAAGAGAACAATCGGATAATCTTGGGATATTTCGTGGGTTAGTGGATTTTGTTAGTATCATCGACGACGCTTTAAAAATAAACGTCAAATTCAGCACAGAACACAGTTGCAAGGAATGTACAAAAGAAACGAATTTAGAAATCCAACATGAGCGTTACCATTATTTCAAGTAGTGCTGCAAAATGAAATGCCGGAAGAAATGTTTCTAGAAGTCTGCAAACGTCTTTGAACTCTTCTCATTACTCCAATGACTTCTTCAGAACCTAAACGATTATTTTCAACAATACAATGGATAAAAATATTTCATAGAAATACTAGAGAAGCAACTTATCCTTGAAACCAGTAACTTCAATGAAATAGTGGTGGAGAAATTTGTGTATCTGAAAAATCGGCGATTGGATTTTCAATTCAAGTAATCAAGGTAAGATCACAATTTACTCATTTCTGAATAGATTGATACAATTGGTTATAAATGTCTCGTTCCGAATGTTGCCTTGTTAAACTATTGTAACATGGTCACTATGCGTTCAGAAGGGTCAAGTTCAAAAGTAATATAAAGCAATAAATGAGACATTAAAGCATTATTTTACAAGATTGGTTATTGATTATAATAATAATAATAATAATAATAATTATTATTATTATTATTATTATTATTATTATTATTATTTTTAAATTTCTCCACTAATTCCTTGGCCAGGTCGCAATAGTCAGTGGCATAGTAGACTACTCCAATAACTTCTTCAGAATATGAACGTTTATTTTCAACAATAAAATGGATAAAAACATTTCATAGAAATATAATGTCAAATACTAGTAGAGAAGCAACTTATCCCTGAAACCAGTAACTTCAATGAATTAGTGATGGAGAATCTTCACCGCGCGAAAGCAGTCGCCCAACATCCACTCGCTGCGAACATTGAAAGGAATATGATATACCGGACGAGCCGCGTGGGCCGACCTGTCGCCAGCAGCGGCTGCGACGCAGACATCAGCCCGATTTCGGAACGGCGGCGCGCCTTGCGCTCTTGGCGCGATGTCACGCCTGGGTCCACTATCGAGAAACATTCATAATCAGTTTCTTGGAATGGAGAAATTTTTGGTATTCTTTCTTTATTAGCGGTTTTAAATTTTCACACTTGTATATAATTATCTGATAAGAATCCAAATAGTTTCAAATATATTTGAATATAAGATGAAATGTTCTTAAACAATTTTAATAATTGCGCCCATTAATAAATCGGGAAATATTGCAGAGGGAGACTCCCCACCCCCTTACGACCATTGCTTTTTCAACACTTAAATTTAACTCACCCACCGCCACTGGTTACAACTCAGAAGTCCTAAGTGAATCATCTACTTTACCCCGCAAAGCCCGTAACTCATTTTTTCCTGATACGGAATCATTGCCAAGGATAAGGTTACCGGGAACAGAGTGATTATTGCTGCCTCGAAGGGAAATGAATATTATCAGTAACGCGTGCTACAAACGTAGAAGATACACCACGAAGGTATGGCTCCATTCTTAGTATGCTTGTTACAGCATAAAATCAAGGTAATGCCGCTATAATGATAACACAGGAAAAATCTTCACACTGCTTCGGACTTCACAGAATTGCACACAACATTAAAAAAATGTAACCAAATTTCTTATTGGATATTTTGTCTATATTCATATTTGTTTAAAGATAATTCTGATCTAAAAGATATTCCAGAATCTAAAAAGATAATTTACGAATCATAGATAACAATTACTCATTGTAGGATTATTTGCAAATATAACAAAATTAATACATCTACAATTGATAACTATTCATTCGTTCAATTACTTGAAGTACTATATTTTTCGACACTTTTGAAATTTCAATATGCAAATGCAAATAGTATTTTATAAAACTTGGGTCGAAGAAAGGGAGGCAGAAATGGAAGAAATCAATCCAAAGAACTCACGCACCATGGTTGTTCCTGCCTTACGATTCAATGGCAGGGGGGTGTAGGTGAGATTCGCCAAAGCGGAGATATTAATCTGATAAATCAATAACCCTTTTCAAGATTTGGCATAAATCTAATTAAACGGTCGTCTTTCAAGCCTCCACATTTATTTCTCCGTATTTCCTAATTTCAATTGCAGGTCACTTTTCCTCATTTCTTCGACTTGTGAATCTTCCGCACTCGCAACAATCGAACAAGCCACCCAGAGCGCTCTCGAACGAGTGAGGACTCGCGGCGATTCACTTCAGGGGCGGTGGACGCCCTCTCAGAGGAAGGTAGGCCGGCGCCCAGCAGGCATCGGGCGCGCCGCTGGCAGGCCCTGGCCCCCTGACCCATCGCTCCCCCCCTTCCCCCGTCTGGGGCCACGCCACCACCGCCGTCACAGGTAGGCTTCCGTCGCGAGAAGAACAATGGGCAGCCGGCCGCTATCGCGCAAGGTTTCCAGATCGCTAATCCGTGGGCGGAAGCCGATCCGCGAGCAGCGCCCGCGCCCGGGCGCGTCGCTCTCCCCAACGCCCGTCGCTCCGCTGCAGTCGCACTATTCACGAAGCTCTCGACCAAGGTTACGGGCTGCCGACGGCCGGGACTATCTTCTAACCGTTAGATCTCGACCGCCGACGCGCTACATGTGACCTACCCGGAGGCTGCGTGCTCACTGCCCAGATAATTTGAATCGGGGAATAATACCGTAAGGGCTATTACGGCGCTGTGAATAAAAAAGAAGCATTTCATCTGACCAAGGCTCACTGGAATACGGAGTGTTTCGGGGACCAATAGCATTTAAGTACTGAAGAACAAAACTTCCATTTAGAGTAGTGGAGTAGCAAATCACTCTATACGGAACCATTAGAATCACAATTTCAGTGTACCACAATTAGATCAGTCATAACTCTTTCTCAAAATAGTATAATTTTTTAATACCTTAAATCGTTCAATATTCTACATATCTTTCTCCGTTCTTATTTATTCCCATTGTCCCATGATATCATGTGTCTTAAATGTCACTTCAAATATTCCAAAATTTCCTCCTAAAAGTTGTCTCTCGCAGTGGTGGCGTTCTTCCTTCGAGGGTGCGAGGTACGGCCTCGGCGCTTGAGGGTCCTTCGGGGCGCGGGCGAGCGAAGCGCAGCGAGGCTGGGCGCTGCAGCGCTCGCTGCTCGCGCACTCGACCTTTGGATGAACTTGGAGAGCAATCTCCGGCACCTGCCCTCGGATGAAGACGTCTTCCCGTGACATCACGGTACACACGGCGAGGTGTGCAAATCTCTCGGGCTGCGTCGCGGCTCAGCCGCGCGGCTTTCGAGGACTCGTTACGGCATCGCCACGCGCTCCGCGCCGCCCGCCCGGTGTTGACACGAGGGGTGTCCAGCCGCGGTCCAAAGCTAGCCGTCGAGAGGGAGCCTGCCCGCCCGAGTTAATCTCAGAGCCAGCACGTTGCTGACTGGAAGGTCCTAGGGTTCGAATCCCGACTGGACGGATATTCAACACTATAACTGTACAGCTAGATTGAATTCAGCCGCGGAGGGGAAGTCTAGTGGACGGCTGTTCAGTCTGGTAGTTTTCCGTGGTTTCTCTGATCTATACAAAGCGATTGCTAGAGCACTACGTAAAAACAAGCCACGAACATCGCGCGATTTCTCCTTCCTCTTCCTTACCCTACCCTGGCCTCATACACATGGAAACGTAACACTTACAGGCTCTGCACAACCAACTAGTTGGGAGCTCACAGCTCATCCCGATTGGGGCGGTGCCCCACTGCGGGGACACCGGGAGAGGGATATTCTCCGCAAGCAGACGCAAGGGCGGCGCCGAATCTCACCATCGCTTCCACCAGGCATACAACATTCACTACTCAAACGGGACTAGTGATGTGCCCAGAAATTTCAATGAATCAGAGCGTCTGATCGATCAGGCATCGCGTACTGACGTATCCAGATACCAGCCCAACGTTGTACGTGTACTCCCGCCGGTGGGTGAAGGTAACATTTATGTTCATGTACCTACTCTGAGGGCCTGATACCACCTTCATACAAGTCTGAGAGATTGTAGACAAGGGTCACCTTCAACCGTTAAAGGAGATATCCCATTTCACAGAATATCTAAGATGAGCAAGTTCCTGGATCATCTGGTATCTTCACTGCTCTTGCAACGATGAACTGATGATTGATGAGGTGAATCATATGAGTAGATATGCACTGGGTTGCTTTTGCCTCTCCCGACATAGGGAACTCAGGACACACGGAAACTCAAATATCTCACGAATAATTCAAGCTCTCAGCCCTTGGGTCAACTCCGTTAAACAATGATCCATCACCCATCATGAACGTCATTTGCTTAAAAAATTATAATTTTTTTGGAGCGTATCATTAGTCAGATGAAAGTCTAAAACGTTAACAAGATAATGTCACGAACATTTCGAAGATAACTGCTTGTTGATTCGTAGAAAATTAATATAAACTTATTCTTAAACAATCATTCTAGCTTCTTGTATAATCACTCCAGCTTTCCTATAAATAGAAACAGGAAAGTTAGAGTGCAGCATTTTTGCGCTGCAGGTCATAAGTACCTTCTAAATATTTCTTGAATTAAGAATTTTTATTTTCAAATCAATTTAATACGAAGAACAATATATTTTTCATAGAAATTTTTAAGAGAATATTTTCAAAAGATTACGTATTATTCAGCGACCTTAGGTAGAATTAAACGAAACATATCGAAATGGATAATAAAAAATTATATAAATCGATTAAAAGGAAATTAAATATATCGCAGGGAAATATACATGGAGGAGACATAAACGATCCAAAATCTAAGAATGATGTAATACTGAATTGAAATATGAGAAGTGTTAGCCAACCGGATGAAAAAAAAAAAAAAAAAAAAAAAAAAAAAAAAAAAAAAAAAAAAAAAAAAGGGAAAGCATAAAAAAAGCCAGTCAGCAAAACATCTGGAATACGACTCAACAGTGGCTAAAGAGAGCAATCTCTTCCTTTTAAATTAACCGCCAAAGAAGGAATTTTATATGAATAAGACGTAAATAGTGACAAAATCTTGTCATCAATACACTGCTGGATGCCTTTCAATAACTCACATTAATGAACGTTTGCATTGTGAGTTAGTATTGAAAGTTATCGTCCAAAGAAAACTGTATCATTCATAAATTACAATATTTCTAATAATTTGTTAGCTTTTAAAAGAGAAAACAACCGATAGAGACAATAATTTCACTAATCAGCCTTGGTCATCGTAACTTATATACAAAATTTATTAGCTCCAAAGTTATCGAGTATTTCCTTGGCAAAACAAACTTACAAAACGTCTTACTACGTTGGAAAAGGTCTCATTTCTGTTGCATGGGGCCGTAAAACTGTTTTCCACCAAACACTTGAAAAATGATCTTCTAAATAAGACCTAGAACAACAGAGATCTTCGAATTAACGGCTAACAAACTGGAGCTCGAGTTTTCACATGAGAGTACTAACTCGCGTCTGAATTACAAGTATCTATTTACAACCAGATTTCCACAATAAAATGGGCGGCGCTAATGTCTTTTCATTCTCAACTTCTCAACGCAACATGACGCCGCGTTTTTCTACAATAGCCCCCTTATTCGCCTCAGGAATCTTTAGCACTTCTTTCTATTCAAGATGGGTTATTTCTTTTTTATTTTACAAACTAGAATTCTCATACATATTAATTGGTGACCAAAAACTAAGTGTGATCATTGAAAATACTCGTATTAATAAACATTGATATTTTTTAAACAATGATAGAAAATTCAATAGCAAGCGCATGCTTCTTTGTAATTTAAAATATAACTTTACATTAGTTTCTAGCATCACAATTTTTCACGAAAATAATTAAAAAGAGTAGGGCAGTGCCATTACCTTTAAAGCATTTTTCAAGAAAAACTAAACCTAAATATTTGAAACAGTATATCCAAAAATTAAAACATATCTTTGTATTTAAAAGAACGGATTTGTTATGTATTAATGTCTACTACGAAAAGTGCTCATTGCAAGTATTTTAGCAAGTATTATGTTCATAAAATAAGTTTAGTATTTAAGGATTTGGTGTTGTGAAACAAAATTAATTTCAAAATAATGTGCTATATTAGAGAGAAAACGTCGAATAATTAAGCCGTGAGACAAGAAGTGAGGAGCGAGCGATTTATCTAATACGCCTGCTAATTGAAAACAAAACACATTTTCACATTTTGGTGGCGTTGGGGCCGATTATCACTGCCTTTAGACTCACGGTCAGTTCCAATTCATTTTATAATGGTTCGAAACATAAAACTCGACTGATGGCGCGTTTACGATGCACATAGACCAATAAAACAGGATTTATGGGGCTTCTGGGGACCCATGCCTAGTGCCCACCCGAGAACATAGCGTACTTCTCAGAGAGCAACTGATTTACAGTGTTTCATTTAACTTTTTCAGTGCTATAAAATAGAAGACAGGTATTCCAGTGACTGCCACATTCCAATCACTTCGCCCACTGTCACAGCTCAGTTCACGGCAGCACAAGCAGAGTTCACGACGTTTTCACGAAGTGAATACACTAAATTTTGAAACTAAATTCAGTACTTGAATTTCTAATGAAATAATCAAGAAGATGCTATCTATAAAAAACATTGTTAGAGGTATGAAACATGATATACAGAAATGGATTGGAAATTGAAATAGCAGATTTCAACACTTGATTTTCTCCACTTTTACTCCAATTCTATGTATTGAAGAGAATCGCAGTGAATGAATGTAATATATTGATGATTTCATTAAAAAGAATTCTGGGTTTAACCGTGCTGTATATTTGTCAATATAGGTAATGTATTAATAACATCCGAAAATACACAACTCAGATAGAATCGCGGTAAAGTGTACACTTGACAGACATAAACTATCTGTTAATGTGTATTTTTTAATGATATTTCTTGAAATACAGATTTTTTCATTTCTAAAAGCATATTTGTAATTCTTCTTTTAAATCGTATAGGAAAATATAAAAACTAATTTCTTGGAATATTTTAGTATTACGTATATATTTGTATTCATTTCTTTTAAAAAAATTGTTTATTACGAACTATTCGAAATTTAAAAATCTACACGTATAAGTGGTGAATCGAAAAAGCAATTTTGTCAGCTTTATGTAAAACGTTTTTCGATAGGGTCGCTTCAGAACGAGAGCACGGAAGACCTCCCAGCCTCCGAGCAGATTTCCGTCGCTTATCGCAGGGCGGCTCCAACGCACTCTCCCATTCATTCCCGACGTTACGTGGACGCAACTGCGTTATCCACGCATTCCTTGGCGGCTAAGCCCGGGTGGCGCGGCGCGGCGCGGGGCGGTCCAACGCCGGCGCGGCGCGGCGCGCGCGCGGACCGCGGGGCGCGCCAGAACAATGGGCGCGGGGCGCGGCGGGGCGGGGCGGGGAGGGGCGGGGCGGGGCGGGCGAGGGAGGCGTGGGACGGCGATAAGAGCGATCCCAGACCGGGGACGAATTACGCGGGGGCTCCGCCGTGGATTACTCCCAGGGGACGAGCCCCAGCGCCTCCGCCCGCCCGACGCCGGCGCGTGCGGTAGGCCTAACCGCTGCGGCGCGCGGGCACCGTTTTCGGCTCTCGCCTGCCTGGCCACGGACGCGCGCGCACTCGCGTTTGTATTCTAATGAGACGAGGCGAGGTGGAATTTCACGTCTCGAGAAGTCTATAAGGTGGCAGTCAGCATTTACACACATTAATAAAAATATTTCTGGAAATTCTTTTCGATTTTTTTCTACTAATATGCCAAAGGATGAAAAAGAATTAAGTGGATTCTTGAGAAGACAATTTATAAATTAACATTTCATTATCAAAGGACAACCTTTTAACATTCCTTCTTTGTGAAATTCCAATCTCAAAAAGTAGTAAGTTATTTAAAATTCGAAAGTTAATTTGTACTGTACTTTTGAAGCAAATTTCACGGTTCGATGTTAGACACTATTTTCTGTCAAATTTGGGAGATGGTACTTGAAAGAATTTTAAACCATTTGACTTAATTATTACATTTAGCATAAAAAATACAACATTTTCTCTCAAAGAAACATTCAACATCATGATAAAATGAAGTTCAATATTGTCACATCAAAATAATATGTGTGCCATAAATATAAGCAGCCTGAAAAAAAAATTAACTGAAAAAGAAAAAAGAAAGACAGCACAAAGTATTTTTTACTGAAACGGAATATCAATGAAAAACAAATAAAGAAGAAAAATACTTTTGTGGGCAATGTTCTCAATCATATAGGGAGATATATACTGTTGAATAGGATTGGGAATTGTATCACAGCTCACAATGTATCCCTCAAAATGGACATATGTGAAATTAAGTTTTAATATCACAAATAATGTTAGTCATAGTACTGCCATTCACCGTCGAGATTCTTAATTTGAAATATAAAGTAGATATCAAATTTTTGTTTACAGCATTTTTTTCGAAAAACATTGCTTCAAATATTTAAACTGGAATTTGTCACATCAACTTCACGATGTAATAAACATAAATAGCGTGACCATTACAACATGTGCCCGCACAATGAATTCTTCTTTCCCCTCGCCAATGGCTAAATATAGTACAGGTCCAGGTGCTGTATTTCACGCACGTCTACAATCCTACACATACAAAAGCGATCTTGTACTTTTTATTTCCCCCCAAATATGCAAAAAATGCTCCAACGAGCCACCACGCATTTCCGTGACTATCCCCATTGTTATTCAAGTGTCCAATTGTCTCATTCCGGCGGCGGCAGGCGTCGGGTTGCGCGCGCGTTCCGTTTCTCTTTCCGCTATGAATTACGCTCCGCCCATGCTTAAACCAACAAAAGCGGCCGGCCGGGGCGCGGGCGCGGGCGCAGGCGCGGCGGTCGGCCCGGGCGGCGCGCTGCCGTGACCCGCAGCCCGGAGCCCCACGCCGCCCGGCCCTGCGCCGGGGACACCTGCTGCCGCAGCGGCACCTCGGAGCGCGCGCCCGTGCGCCCCGGCACACGTGCGCGCGCGCGCCTTGCCCACGCGTGCGCGCTCGCCGCCTCCGCCTCCGCCTGCGCCTCCGCGCCGGCCGGTCCGCCCTGCATGCGCACTCCGGGGAGCGGGGCGACGCCCGCGTCAAGTGCAGCGCCAGCACAAATCGAACGGCGAGGCGCGTCGCGGATGACCACCACTCGTGCAAACACATGCACACGCACACACAAACACGCACCGAATAATTTACTTCTAAGTCATACTGTTCTGCCGTTTTGTTGCACTAACATTTTTTTGGAGATAAAAACATTAGATTATACTTGTGAAAATGTCAACCTCTTGCAAAAATGTACAAACTCTTTGAATGTTCGTGCCAGTAGTTCTAGCATATTTATATTACTAATTTCCAATGCACGGAAAAAATTAAAAGAAAACCGAGCAGTCTCGGCTATGTGAGGCGTGTCTATGGTTTCGTTACATCCCAGGAACGCAGCAAAAATCTCCAAACAATTAAACAGTTTCGATTTTGACAGAAAAACGCAAATATTCGAGGACTTTTTATTTATTTAATTTTTATTCTTGATATGTAACACTTATTGATATGTGCACGTGTAGTGCACAATGTCATTGGAATATTAGTAAAGACTGTTTATGTAAAAATTCTCACGTGTAACACCAAACATTCATTTTGTAGTTACACGTGAGAATTTTATTTGCTGAGCAGTGTGTCTCCTACTTTTTGAAAAAATAATTTTTTGTGGATTTGTACGGCAACATTTTTGCTGCATGCCTTTCGTTATAACATAGGTACGTATGCATTGCTTGTTTGTTAAGTTCAGGTTAAGTAAGTCACGTTCTTTATTTTATGACTTGTTTAAGTTATGCACTTTCTTGGAATCCAAATCATTTCTAAACTGCTGCAATTCTTTCGAAGGAATTCGAATATTCTGTGCGTTTGTAAGATAAGCAGAAACGATACTCGGAAAAGAATGTAAATATTAAATTATGTAGCGTGCCTTGGAGGGCAAGTGGAGTGAGTGCACATCTTATGCACATCCTGTTTCAATTCATTCATTTTTCATTGTACAGAATTCCTAACTTTTATACTATTTAATGATGTACCAGTATTAATATATTCAGTTTAGAACTCAACATGTATTTAATCTTACGTTTATATTTTCAGTCCTTTTATCTGGTAATTTTATTTACGTTTGAAGTATTGTCGCTTTCCCTGCATATGAAGTAACAGAATACAACAGAACTCTCTGTTGGCGTACTAGAAATTCACTTTCCTATCCTCTCCAACCAGCTGAAACTTCACCGTAACTCCTCTCGCCACCTGGCTTCGAACAAAGCCGGCGGAGCTCGGAGTTCCGGAGGCTCCGCATTATGGGGCGAACCCAGGTAGTCGCTAACTCGGCAGAACAGCGCGAGCTTAAAGAACGACAAAAGTAACGCGGACTACTTTCCGTACAGGACTCTCGCGTTCGTCTTGTCTCTTCCCCCCCCCCCTCCCACTCCCACAGTCCGGTAGCGGCACAATGTCCAGGGGCGATGTCGCACGGTGGATTCCGGCGCGCGGGCCTTGAATGAGCACGCGAGCACCATGTCAATCGCGGAGGGACGCGACGGTCGTCTGCCCCTGGCGCCTGAAAAGCCGCGGGTGATTTGTGACGACCATAAAATCGGGGCCTGAAGAGCGCTCGACAGGTCGCGCGGCGCGGGGCGGAGTCGGCGCGGCCCGGGCGGCCGGCCGGCGCGGAGCAGCGAGACGGAGCGGCCAGCGCCAGCGGCCCGGCCCGGCCCGGCCGGCCCCGCAGACAGCGGCGCGGGCCACGCAACGTGCTGCCCAGCCTGCTCGCTACCAGGGCCGGATTACGTGCTGTGGGGCCCCGAAGCATAAAAACGAGACCCCCTCCCCCCGGAAAAAATCTCCCTGATTTATATATTTAAAAAAATATAATAGAATACTTATCCAAAGTTACATACACATTTTTTAATACATAATTGATTAACTATTGTTTCACAAATAAACATGTTTTATGAAATTTTTCGAATATTTTATGAATTTGTTCCGATGGGCGATGCCCCACATGGATGGGACGCGCTAAGCAATTGCTTGTTTTACTTGAAAGTGAATCGGGCCCTGCTCATACAGCGTACATGGGTTTGACCGATCTGGCTACCCCTCCTTGTTGGGACAAATGCCACAGCTCGGTGTCTGCATAGGGTGCAATGTATTCGGTCAGCTCTACACCGATTCCAACAACACAAAAATAAATTGAATTGGAGAATGCCTGGCGTAAAACCTTTTCAAATAGTAGACGTCTGTACTAGATGTTCCGATGATTTATGAAGGCTTCAATAGTAGCATATTGCACTTGTCAGTACCACTGAACACAATACAGTGGGCAAAGGTGTTTGTGAATAAAACATGATGTCTCAGAATGATCCTTCCTTCAGAAACAAGAAATCACGAGTATCCAAATTATTTAATTATGGAGTTTCCTTCTCTATCCTAAACCCTACAGCTCAGTAAAGTTGTGCCTCAAATTTTAATATTTCATTCATCTGTATGCATACAGCTTTCACCTCTGATAGATCAAATTTAACGCGAGGTGAAGATTAGTATAAGTGTTTTATGTAACAATGTTCTGTTATCGTTTCTTCGTACGAGGAATGTCCTACGCACTACATAAACCATATACTCTAAAAAGTATTTCATAGTAAACTATTTCATGTTATTTAATTCGCACTTAAGGTCTTCCTTCCGAACTCGCGAAAAATTCACGATAACCTTCTAATTTCAATATTATAACGGTTACGTCAAGCTTACGGTAAGGTTACTCTTTTAAAATGATTCATAAAAATGTACCAAATATATTCATCGCCTTCAAGTTCTATCTCACAAACCTACTTTCTAAAGATTTTTTAAAGGGAAAACGGTACTCCAGAGAACGAATAATTGTAATGAACAGCAAATATTAACGAAATCAAATTATTAAATTGTTACGTATGAAAGCGAAACGAGAAAGAAAATTTCTGTATATATCGTAAAGAATAGTTTCTCAAGAAGCTGCCCATTTCGCCCTCCCGTTCCTCCTTTCTTCGCCGGTGCCCCGCAGGGTGGCGGCGTGTCTCCCAGCGCGTCGTGCCGCCAGGCGCCGCTCGCTCTGAAGTGCGAAACGTCGGGGCGCCGCCTCCGCCTCAGCCTCCGCTTCCGCCAGCGCCGCCGCCGTCGCCGCCGTCCGGCTAAGAGCCGATGTCAACAGCGGAGGAGCGGCGCGCGCGTGTCAACAGCGGGGCGCTCGCGACGCCGCCTCAACGAGGAGATTGTCGCTCGTCGCGACGCCAGCGCCTTTGAGGCGGACGCCGCCTCCCCCGCCGCCCCGCGCCGCAGCTGCCCCCTCGGCGTTCACGTTAATTGGGCGCTTCAAGTAGCTCTGCGATAATTCCAAGAGAGGAAGATTAGATGGGCATGCGATAAGCCTGGATTTCCAAAGACGTTACTCTCGAAAGTAAAACAGTGGCTGTCACTAAAATGACGAATGAGCAAGTCACCTGTCATTTCAAAAATTAAAAAAAAATTCGCAGAAATTATTCAAAGTATATTATAAGTATTCAAAGGTTTATTTCATTTGAAAAAATATTTCTGTTACAGTAAGCAACATCGTTTCCGATCGCCTTTTAAGAAAGTATTGACATAGATTATGACTTGTAATTTACTGACATACGTGATGTCATACTGGAGCTTCCAGAACTATCATGAACATATGTGTCAGGACATCGTCGGGGCGACATAGACCTCGTGTCTATGAGGTAATGTTAAGGGAGTGTCATTGGGATGAAAGTGAGCGCCTTTACGATTGGAGGAGTACGCTAGGGCGGGTCCTCTTTCGCAGTTGACGTTCGTAACGCGAATTGATCCGCACTGAAAGTTAACACCGCGCAAAGTTCGTCTGCACGAAAGAGGCTTGGCCACACGTCACGACCGACACCTACCTATCGCGTTAGAAGAATGCAACTCTTCTCATCTACGACGAACTCGACCAAGAAAAGCAGTCATCAATGCGGCACGCACGTGAAGATGGTCTGTGCTAAGATTGACACAACTGAGAGTCAACACGACTTATCACGAACCCACTTCCTGCCCGAAACTCACCGACAAGAGGCCTGTGTCAGGACACAAACATCCATCGAGAACGACAAGATGCACACGTCACGCGAGGAGCACGCTAAGCGAGCACGTTTCGAACGAAGCATCCGGCACTACACACACCAGTCCACAAGCACTTGGCACCTTCACTCTGTCGGGATGACAGCCACGTGGGTGACCACTGCACGTTAAAGCACTGCGTCCACTGGGGGGCGGCGCCGCCGGGACGCGCCGGCGGGCGACAGGGCTCACCCGCGCGGCAGGGCTCACCTGCGTCATGAGGCGGTCGGCTCCGGTCCCCTCCTCGTCCTTGAAGACGATGTCAGCGTTGTAGTTGGGCACGAGGTCCCTGAAGCGCGGATCGTCTCTGGCGACGCGCCGCTCGGCCGGACCGGCGGCTCCTAACGTATGTTCGGACACGTTGGGCACGTGCTGCTTGAAGACGAGCGGCGTGAGGCGTCGCGACGCCAGGCGCCGGCGGCCGGCGCCCCGGCCGGGGCCGCAAGCCCTCGCGGCGCCCTGCATGAGCAGCAGCAGCAGCAGCCACCGCAGCAGCAGCGGCATCTTACAGCGCCCGCGTCCACCGCCGCCGCCACGGCATGCTCCCGACCGCACACTGTCGTCGATCGTCGTCGCCGCCGCCGCCTCCGCCGCCCCCGGCGCCGCGCGCCGCCGCCGCCACCTCCGCCGAGGCTCGCCCCGCCCCGCCACTCGGGCCGCCCGCAGCGCAGGCGCCGCTATTGGCCGCCTCGATCGGTCGGCGTTGCCACGTGGCCCGCCGCCTCCGCCGCCGTCTTCGCCGACGCCTCTTTGTGTCCGCGGCGCGGCCTCCGTTGTCGGTGACCCGCGGTGCGGCGCCGAGGTGCACGGAGGTGCGCGCCGCTTTGTCTGCGCCTGGACCGCCCCCACCCCGCCGCCAGCTGCATCGCGCTCACCGCGCTCCCGATGCAAGTCGAAGGCCTCGAGCGGGTGCTCGCTGGCGACGCCGCCCATGGCCGACTTGCGGTTTCTAGTCAATTCAGATTTTCCAGTTATGAGCCCTCGTAAATCAAGAGCAAAAACCTTTTTTGTCTTTATTCTGTAGAAATCGCAGCAAGGCGAAAAATCTTAGAAATAGAAATATTGCTTTTACATTCATAAAATATTTAGTTGCGTAAACACATTCAGATTAATATTTGTCATATTTTCCAAAAGTCAATTTGAATATTCTCAACCTTTCAATTTTTTTTTTTAATGTTAATTTTTTTTATTGGCAACAAATAGGAATCGTTCAACATTTTTTACGGAATGCCTAGAATTCTGAATAAATAAATATTTAAATAGCGACTATCAAATGAGTGTTAAGAAAGATTCTGAGGGGATGACCCAGCGCCGGAAAATATTCGAAGTATCTGAGGGGAAACTCCGCTTTCGGCTCCTTCTCTCTGGGCCCATTCACCAATCTGTTCGGTTTTCCCACGACAGCGTCCAGCGTCGACGACAACTAGCACCTTCTGGTCAAAGAACACCGCCGTCCCGCGAGGCAGGCTGCCGCGTTCCAGCAACGTCCTCTGGCTTCATTGGGTAATAATTACTCGCCTACTTCATCAGCGCGACAGGAATTCACATAAGAAACGGAAAAGACCCCCTGCCGGATGGAAGGAGAGGACGGCGGCGACGGGGGCGGCGCGCGCTCGCCCCGAGTGAGTCCATTGAGAAACGCGCCGGTAGGAGGCATGCAGGCGGGGAGTGATTTATGGAGTCAATAAACAACGCGGGGGCAAGGCTCGACTTGAGGCCGCGATAATGATGACCTCGGCTATCTCTATCCAGGGGAGCGACGTCGCGCCGAGCATCGAGGGGCGAGTGCGGGGGCGAGTCGTAGGGGCGACGGAGGCGGCGGGGGCGGCTGCGGCGTGGCGGCGGCGGCAGGCGCGTCAGGTAAACACAGGGCTGACCTTGGAACAATAACAAAGGCGCGGGTTGTTAGTCTTTCTCACGGCGCCGGTGGAGGTGAGAATTACTCGGGGGTGGCGCCGGCAGCCTCCGAGGCGCGCGCGGGGCGAACGAGCCGTGGAGGACGCGGACGGCCGACGCACTCGCAGCAATCCAGAGCGCGGCCGGCGCCGCGGGAGAAGGGAACCCTCACGCGTTTTTCTCCCTCATGTGCTTCAAAAATGCCCCGCGGTGAAGGCAAAATTGCAAGTGAAAAATGCATCCATCACGAAATAATGAGAGATTCTCATTGGTGTTGTTATCGGCTGCGATGGCTCATTGACAACCTTCGTTGCATCTGCATCACCGGCAACAGGAAGTTCTAGTGTCCCAGCAGGGTCTAGGGTCCGAGTAAGGCCAATTTTCGACACTAAATGTACAGATAGGTCAAATTCAGCTAGTCTAGAGGAGAATTGTAGCGGACATCTGCTCTGATTAGTAGTTTTATGTGGTTCCTCCCATCAACACTAGGCGAATTAGTAAATGAACCTTACCAAACAGGCCACAGTCCGCATGCGATCTTTCTTTTGCCAGCTTTGTCTCCGCCTCTGCTCTTACGCACACTTTTACGTACTTGCACTAAACTACGACACGTGCAAAGATATCTTTTGGAAGCCTAGTGCTTGTCCAAGTTGTTGTGGTGCTCCTGTGGACTAGGAACCTGGAGGGGCAAACCAGCTAACTGTCGTGTAGGTCAGCACCGGATCTCACACGTCAGTAAGAGGAACACCGCCATCTCCCGGGTTATGGTACACACAATACTTACAAGACTAATGATCATTGAAATTGACGCTCCACTCTGGTTACCAGGGTGGAGTTACCAGGGGGAAGGAGTATTAAATATTCTTCAAATTTGCTTTACGAAATTTGTGCATGGCCTTTTTATACAATCGAAGTGAATGGTTTTCATGTACCCATTTAAATAAAGTTTCACTTGCTATACATAATATTTAGACAGTGTATTATGCTCAAGGCTAGTGCTGCTTCAATACCATATACTTCATGCCTTATTTCTAAGGGCTGAGCAATACGTGAATTTGCAAAAATATTTCTTTCCAGCAAAATTTATTTTTTCCGTGCTGAGATGCGATCTCGGCTCTTTAGACTTTTGTTCCTGACACGAATCCCATACGCCACCAGCTACACACCGCAGCCCTTTCCTTCTCGACGCCAAAAGCACGTTGAAAATTTGCATTTGCAGTTTTTAAAAATCAAGTGTTTCAATTACATTCATTGAAGATCAAGTTTTAAAAACTGATTTCATTATAGAAAAATACCTATCGTCAATATTGTATTTTGACAATGTTAATTTTTGTTTGGGGAAATTTTCGAAAATTCAGATCGTTCGCAGAAAATTGAACTTGTGCAATTTTTATGCGTCCTTTGCTCTATGCGGGGAAAATATTTCAAGAAAAAATTTAAGGTATTTTTGAGAAAATGTCGGCAATATACGTAACAACAATATTCGATTGGTTAACAATCGACACTTAAAAGTCCCGTTTGATAATTCTCCAATTTCGTACTGTAATAAGTAGGGGGCGGATTTTGATAACGTAAAAATTCACCTAAAATTATCAATAAGTTGCTCTCAAAATGCTTTAAAAATGACCTAAAAGCAAAGAAAAATGACGTAACAAATGTGATCAAAACCAGTTTGAAGGAACATCTCAAGCTGTTGTATTTGATACTGATGTAATCGGGCTTCTTCCATTCATTCAAGTGAACTCAGCTCGCAAACTTTTGGTTCGGACTGTTATTTACCAGGAAATCTTTCTCTAGTCATCCCGAAATAGACCGAACGCTGACAGGGGTTACGGGACCCTTAGATTACAGACAACGGCTGACATTACAATTTCTGAGCAATGAAATAAAATAGACTACTCAGGAATCTGTGGTGAACCCTTGTTCTATCTCGTAAATGTTATTTGAAACAAGTACCATTAAAATAATATTAAAATCAATGAAATCAGCTCAAAATTCATTAAAAATGACGGAAAAGGATAAAAAAATGACTCATTAGTCAAAATCCACGAATAATGCAAAAACAAAAAAAGAACGTATAAAATGGATAATTTCCTTTTGTTGTAACATAAAATTAATGTCTTTACTAAACGGCGTTATTCAAAAGTGAAAAGAAAAAAATACATTTCATTCAAATTCAACCCCTAATAATAATATATCTTACAATACTCACGTTGTAAATTTGACAACCATTAATTTAGTCTATATATATATATATATATATATATATATATATATATATATATATATATATATATATATATAACAGGAATCATATGCTATTATTAAACAAAAGGAGCACCTTACACATGATTTTAATTTGAACTGAGCCACGCTGATTAGATTATTTCGTGGAAAGAAGCTTAGGTGTTCTGCCTTGGATTCAAAAACTGCCGAGAGGGCAGTATGCAAGGACAAGTGTTTTTTCTGCCAAAGTTTACAATTGTCGAGTCTTCATGTAAAGTACCTTCAAAAATCAAAATATCCCTTTGAAACTCCCAAAGCCTCGAATTCGTTCAGATGAAAGGAGAAATATATATTTTAGAGAAAATTGGCTGAACGTTTTACGTGCTAGCGTTTACCACGTTAGGACACGTCAATCGATTTTTTGGTAACAAGGGCCCACAAAACATGGATTCTGGCTACAACACGTTATTAGAGGAAGTAATTTATTATGTATAGAAAGAGGATTTACCTATTTTTTCGTTACCACGGCTCGACAATAAGAGCTTTTCTCGAAAATTCGCCGTTTTCCGGCGCACGATTACATCTTTTCTCCTTACACACGTATAGGTGAGATCGGATTGCGGAATTTTGTACTGTTTTTAAAAGGGAGTTAGAGGAGACAATAAAAATTGCAACATTTACAAATTTATGAACAATTTCCAACTTTTGCAGATCTAAAGAGGGGAGAGTCTCCCGATCCCTGAGCCGAAAACTGTGAAAACAATTAAGCAACAATTTACAATTTTATAAACTAATTCGAAATACTATGCGCCGGCCGGAATGAATCCGCAAATTGTGCCTGAAATGAGCATTTTAATATATCAGTTTGTCAGACTTGGAAATTGATCCCCGCTCAGTAATATTTTTTCGTTATTGCGTAAGCGCAAGCAAAATCAGGGAAAGGTGCGATATTTTCGGCTAATACGTAAACAACCAAGACCTCGCCCCGGGGACCAGCGTCTTTCCCGCCTTTGGGATTTTGCGCCAATCACATCAATCACATATGCACTACGGTTATGAGTGCTAGCGATTGGTCAAAGCGTCCCTTCCCCGTATCGAAGGGTGTCCAAGATTGCCCGGACGCTTCGAAAGATAGAATTTCAGCCGCCAGTTAATGTGGAGTCAACTTACGTACATACGGAGTTATATATATATATATATATATATATATATATATATATATTATTATATATATATATATATATATAGAGAGAGAGAGAGAGAGAGTTATGTAATGTTGCTTGATAATCGATTTCGGGATTTAACCAAAAAGTTTTGTTTTTCTTTAAAACGTCTGTACATCTGTGAACATTACTGGCACCTAAACCATACGTACGGTTTTTTCCAAAACGGATATTCCCCTGTCGATCTGGCTCAACTTGAGGCGCTGCGATTTTGAAAATATTTCTTTAAAATTTGGGGGTACTTTACATGAAGCCTCTGGACATTTTCAAAATTTTTTGAAAAACGCCTCCAATTTTTTAAAAATTTCTTGTAAGAATAGAGAAAAATATACTTATAAAGGTGTCATAGGTCGCATTTTCACGGTTAACTCTAATTTTTCGAAAATTTATAAAGATTTAATTTTATCGGCGTCTTTCTACAATTACAAAAATAAAGATAGAGATGAATCAATTCAAATTGAAATTTGTTGTTAATAAGGCCACGTACACTTCTTTAAAACGTTCAGTAGTTTTCATGCAACATTTGCAGCGATTTATAAACACTATTGTATTTGTAAGTGCAAGTGCTTCAAATGACTTCTATTGAAGTTTTTCTGTAACTCAAAGATTTTCTGAGAAAAAGTGCTTCAAATTTCGAATTTACAGTAACGTTTAAATGCCATATTTTTAAAAATGGCTTCAAATTTTTCAACGAAAATTGCCATTAAGGACGAAGTTTTACTCTCCTTTAATATACCTAGTAATAATTTGATCCTACAATCAGGAAACCATCAAATTGAGAATTTTTAAAAAAAATGTATTTTGGGCGGCGATAGATGGTAGCTGACTATGTGGCAAGTCCAAATAGTTAGCGCAGACCAATGAAAATAGAAAAGTAGTATGTGAAAGTCTGTGTCATTCTGCAGCTTTTATCACATCCTTTCGTAGCTAAGGTGGAGTCCGAATACGATCATTACAATTCCACCCATTATTTCGTGTTTCTTGCCAGCTGGATGGTGCGATCCGGCTCCGACCTACATGTCTGCTTACGGGGGTTTACCCCATCGAGAATCTCTCACCAGCGGAACACCTCGCCAGCCAGCACAAGCTCTAGGCTTTCAACTGGTTTCTTGACGTGTTTGGTAATATACTGTTTGGGTGTGTAAGGGTTGAGATAAGACAGAAGAGGAAGGAAAGAATGCGCGCGGCCCGCGGCCCGTTTCTTAGAGTATTGCTTCGCCATTTCCTGGTGTTGATCGAGGAAACTACGTAAAACTATCGATTAGAGTTCCCAGACTCTAGAATTCTCCTCCAGACAGCGGTTGAATTCGACTTAGGTGTCTAGCTACTGTGGAAATTCCTGCCATCGCGGCGCACCGTCTGATCTCGAACCCTAGGACCTCGCGGTCAGAGGCACTGCAGTGACTTCAGTTGATTTCCTTAGCCCTCTGAGCCGGATGTTTCATCGAAGAAAGTTACCGCAGTCCTATAGTGGGTAATTTCTGAATTATTTAATTTGTCAAAAATTTAACATGATATGCTTTCGAAAAAACTGTATGTGTTGCGTAACAAAAAATTAATCTACAAATTGTAATAAAATAAACAATAAAAATTTAGTTTTTTGCAGGCGAAAACCCGCCCAGGAGACATGTTCTGACTGCCGTATCCCAGTTACGCCACTGAAACTAAGTAGCCTCTGGCCATGTGAGAGGTGAGTAGTTTCGTTAGATACCCAGGAAATCGAAAAAATCCAAAAACAATCAATAAGATTCGACTTTAACTGGGAATTTCAAATATATGATTGTGTGATTCTCGTATTGTACATACAGATTGAATTCTCATACTTAGTATCTCATCTCTTACGACACAGATGATATGTGGCGAGGAAGTAAGAATCGTTGGCGTCCACTTGTGCCGCTTCAGAACAGCCTTGATTTTCCTCTCCAGGACTCCATTTTGAACACATTTGACAGCAGCATTTTTGCTGTTACAGGCCACTTCTTTTTGTTTAAAATGTCTGCCTTAAAATCCATATGCATATCAACATACTCACAATGAGGTGAATAGAGACACGTAAGTATTTAGTACCATGCAAGCTGACGGTTCTAGGTCAATCCTCTACAGGACAATGTTCAATAAACACAAAGTCCACAGCAAAAATATCCACACAATAATGTCCATGAACGGAATGTGCACAGTTACACAATGTACAGAAAATGTCCACAATTACGTACTCTGAATAGTGTCAACAAAATCAAAATGTAAACTAGAAGAAATGTACAAAATATGTAATGACAAGTCTATTCGATCAAAACGAAGTCTCCATCAATAATAATATCCGTATTACATTATTAGAATTCTTGTTACTGAAAGAAATGTGTTGGTGTAGAAATGAAAACCAATTTTGTAGGTGATACGCAATTGCAACTTATATTTTTTCGCAGATATATAAATTCTAAAAAGTAATGGTTGCACTTACCACTTCAATTTCCGCTTCAACTCCAAGTTCCATGGTACTATTGAAACAGGAGTTTTAATGGCTGTTTAGAATAAAAAGGAATGATTGAATCTTTAAAACACGTAGTTGCCGTAAGAGAGAAATTGTTACTGCAATGATACCACGAAACTACCAATAAACGTTACATCTTGTTTGTTTGTTTTTTCGAAGAAATGGTAATGGACAATCTTCTCCATGCCCAGAAATGTGCCTCGAGGTGCCTTTGCCCTCGGCATGAAGCGTATGAAGAAGCGAACAATGGAACGAGACATTGCAAATCTCTCTTTTTAGTATGCGGAGAGCGAACGGAGTGAGTGCAAAAATGGGGATGATTATTATATGCTAAGTTACAATAAATAATTAAATATCTCGAAAACGGAAGTCGTTAGCAACGACTGGATTGCGGAATTTTGTATTGCGTTTAAAGCGGATTTAGATGAGACAATAAAAAATTTGAAAGATTGGTCAACTCACCCCTCCCCAGGATCGCAGGGTGTCCACGTTTGTCTGGACGGTTGGGAAGATAAGAAGAGAGAAAGAATTTCGCCCGCCAGTTATTGTGGAAAGCACTTTATGTATACGAGAAAGTAACTAGAGGTGCTACAAATGGCAGACTTTCCCGTTTAAGCTTTCATCTCAGCAAGCTATTCGGACATACAACATACTCTTGCTCTACCAGCTACCATTTATCGCCGGCAAACGTACATTTTTTAAAAATTTTCTCAATTTTTCGGGTTCGGTTTTAAGAATTTTAAAGAACAGTAAAACTTCGTAATAAACGGCAATTTTTTTGTACAATTTTGAACCGGTTTTATGAAAAAGGCGTGTGAGTGGTACAGTAAATTAGAAATTTGAAGCTCTTTTTCATAGAAAAATTTAGTTTAGGAAAAACTTTATTAAAAGATATTTAACGCACATTAACTCAAAAATACAATAGAGTTTACAAATTGGTGGAAATGTGCATATGTGCATCGTGTAAGAGATATATATTAAAAAAACACAAACGTTCGTACATTTTTATTACAAAAGTACCCCAAAATGAACTAATACGTTCTAGTAAACAGTGCTATTAGCACTATAAGTTTAAAGACAAAATTTAAAGCTATTTTTGACAAAATGGCGTTTTAGGGTTTCTGAAAATGCGAAATTTTCAGATAGTTTTCTCAGACAATAATAGAGTATTTTAGAAACTTTATTTAACATTATTTATAGCACATATCGTCATAAATAAATATAATAATGTAAACAAATCGACGCTAATATAAATATTATCAACGTGAGAGACACGTCAATAATAATTGCAAAATTGCATTTTTGTTATTTTTGGAAAAACAAAAGAATAGAGCAATATGGTGTTTATGTCATATCACAGAGTACATTTAGCACTTTCCCTACCAAACCATTAAAGAAAAAATTTGGACCTGTTTTTGAGAAAATCTTATTTTTGTATATTTTTAAATTGCCAAAAAATCATACTTTTGAAATTTTCGAAAATTCAGAGTTAACCGTGAAAATCGAACTTATGCCACTTTTATAAGTGTATGTTACTCTATGATTACCAAAAATTGAAAGATAAAATTTGGAGCCGTTTTTGAGAAAAGTTTGTGAACGTCCGGAATGCATCATGTAAAGTATCCCCAAATTTCAAATCACAATCTCAAAGTTTAAACTCGAGTCATGTGGACAGGGGCTTCTTCAATTTGGAAAAAATTCTATGCATTCAATTAGGCGCTAGTAGTGTACAGAGACGGACAACCGGACGTACACACGGACTTTTGCCTTCAATTGACTTTTCTCGGTATCAAGGACCAACAAAACAGGGATTCTGGCTACACCACGTGTTATAGGATTTCTTTTCTTAATTTAGCAACTGGATGTATCCACTTTTCCGTTATCAGGGTATAGCAATAATTTTTTTTTCTGCCGAAAATCCGCCGTTTTTTCTCCATTCTCACTCTCATATCAGAAATAACATTGTATCTCTGCAATTGCACTGTAGAGCAGACATCAGACTGCGTCTCTGGTAAGGAAGCTCATCTCTATATGCACGTTATCGAATCTAACGAAAATTAAGCGAAAGAGGTCGATTGCCCTCTGGAACGAGAATTGCAATGGAACTACTAGGACTCTGTACAATAAATGAAATATTATACATCAACTATTAACTACTAATCCGTTATGAACTCAGTTTTTCACAAATCACAGTGCGTGCTAACAAAGTTTCGCAGAACTTTCGAGAAGCATGAGCCTTGATTTTCTCGGTTTTCTTTTATACTCTTTTTAAAACTGTATTTTGCCTGTACTATTGTTAATGATTTTTCCAGAAAACTTTTGAGGAAAGAAAGGATCATTTATTGAAAAAGAAGAGGAACTAAAGTTCGAAAACGAAAAAAGCTAAACATTGTCAGAAATCAAGCAAAGTCTTGAAGACCTTCCTTCGCAACCAGATGTTTCTTTCTCTTCTTCAAGTAATATATCCTTTGAACAGGAAAACTCACGAGAATTATGGAAATGACTACTCTAATTCGGTCGTACGAATATTGAACTCAGTCAGTGTGTATGTTAATGGTAAAGTTCCTCTTGCGCTTACTACCAATACTCTGGATTCTGACAGAGAAAATAAAAAACAAATAAACATTTTGAGTTTGCAGAACAAGCTGATACAGTTAAAAAGGTGGACACTAATGTAATATTACATTTTATTCAATGCAATGATATCAGTTTTCTACCTTGATGAAATCTCAGGGAACGTAGCCATATCTAATGCTCTGAGAGGGAAAATAATAAAACTAGGATAAAAAAATAACATTCAGAACTCGGATGATCCATTTCTTTCAATAAACCACCGCACAATGAATTCAAGTTGGTTCAAAAAGAAATTGGAACATCGTTCTGGAATAGAGATTACACGATCATGGTAGGTTAATTCAGTAGTGTAACAGTCTAATTTCATTTTTGGTGCCCTCTGCTTTCTCATTAGCAGCCGACAACTACGAAGAGAATCTAGATTCAAACATTTGAAAGGAATGGCAGCTGAGGCTGACGTTACCCTACTCCCAGATAATCGAAAAATATTTATACGTTAAGAATATACATTATCGTTTTAATGACATTCAATATTCAAGATATTGCCGCAATATCGATGTATATGAAATCATTTTGAAACCAAAGAGCTCCCAACTGGCACTCTCTCCGGCGTCTGGTGCCCTTCCTGGTATTGCACCACGCTCTTGGCTCTTGCAACTGTTACTGTGTTTACTGCATTAACTCCTTGGCAATATGCTTAAAGATGTGGCCTTCGGTGGCGCAACCAAGAGTGGGTTCGTCTGAAACTAGCTGTAACTTAATTTTATGAATTTCGCGGGCTATTGAAAGTTTACATGTTCAATCAGTTATTGACGGTATCGAATGCATTATTTATATTTGGAGAAGCTGTCTTCTTTTAATATTAGGTTTGTTGATTCAAAATGAACACTTGATAACTTCTTTGAGTAAAGTTGGCCGTTCAGGAACAATAATTTCTTTCTGTCTCTGTGGATGCATTTTTCCGCCAGCAGCAGCGCAGCCACCAGCTGCAGTCTGAGTGTGCTGGTAGGAATACAAGTTTGTGTGTGTGTGTGTGTGTAAGGGTATTTCATTATTGCAATTCACACCAGGATAGTGAAGTTTTCGAAATAAGGTAATTTTATTTGTGTAAAACGTGTCGTACTTGTTGCAATGTGCTGGAGGCGATCACCATATTTTCGAAACCAAGTTTTTTTGTTTAGCGAATTAAATTGTGCGTCAATGCAGAACTAATACAAAGTGCAATTGCATTTTGTATTGCGTGCAAATGAATGGCAAACTAATACTAATGCAATTGTATGTGAATGCAAAACTAATACAAAATGCTTAAGGTGCCAGTAGAAATCAAAAACCAGAACCACGAACGCGGAAGGGATATGGATACTATGCATAAAATTATGTAAGTAATATTTCAATAGAGACTTTTATTTAACTAAGTTTTAATTAGTTTACTAGAATTACTAACATTTTATGATATATTAGTGTTCTGAATTTTGGATATTACATTTCCGTCATTTGATGGAGATACAACCTCCAGTCTGTTGGGGCACCAGCCGCCACTATCCGAAAGCATCCGAGAGAATAAAACTTCATGAAAACTCGAGAAACCATCATTAACATAATGGAAAGAAATACAGAATGAAAGCGAAGTATGTTGACTCAGTACTTAAACGTCAGATTGAACATGAGAAACCAAAATAGAAAAAAAGCCTAGAAAGAGTTCTCTACTGTCTAATATTCTTAACTCTTCATATCTTTATCCATGTTCTCAAGGAAATTTCCATTTTTATTCTTATATAATGAAATATTATAGAAGACAATGTTTTAAAAATTCCTTTTTAGTTCCTATTCAAAGATACTGTCATTCTGAAAGACAACTCACGAACTATGAACCAAACACAATTGTCGTAACGTCCATGTGGTGCTGGGGAAAAGCTGGGGGGCGCTAATTTTCCTACTTACACCCCTGCTTAGTTTTTCCTCGATTTATGCGTGTATTCGAAATTAGTGATGTTGATGTATTTTCTAAAATACCCAAACAATAAACTGCTAGAATAATTATTTGGCATGACTTAAAATAATCCTAAGATCCACTAAGAGATTAATGCGATACATTGAACGCAGTGAGAGGAACACTAGATCCACCATCAACTAGTTTGGAAAAATTCTTAGATTTAATATAGCTCCTTAAAAAAATGGAACTTATAGAACATTTTTTTAAAAGTTGTCTTTTATCTTTTTACACTAGTATGTGGAAAGTTTAGAATTTCGAGGTGGTGAACGGTGGCTGTTGGTCAGACCTTATATACAGGGTGAGGCACCTAAGTTGGCCACAGCAAATATCTCCGAAACGGTTTGAGATATCGGAATCCAGTTTGCGCCAATTTGTAGCAGATGACGGAGGAAACAACACATATCGTTTTCGTGTATGTACCATTTTTAATTGCGAAGATATTGACGCAACTTTATTTTTTTAAATGGAAGTATATATTTTTTTCAGCAGCATTATAAAGGTCTCAAAGAGAGGAATACAATGATATAAATATTGTTAATATTTGAAGAGAGACTTTTGCAAAAATACATGATGTCAAGTAGCACGTAATAGACGCGGATGCACACGTTCCTTAGACCTTTTCCTTGTTTACGGAAAGTGCGTTTGACATTGCTTGTAGCCAGATTCTATCTTTCTAACTTTCAACATCCGACCTCGCGTTCACGAGTCAACACTGCCCACGGCTGAGGGTCGTGAAGTCATACCGACGTGTAACAGTCCGAAAACCTGCAAGTGACAATTTTTATTAATTAAATTTAATAAAAAATCAAAAATTAATTTAGTTTGTCACAAATTTATCACGAGAATTGAATATTTTCTTTATTGTACTGTAGATATACTATAAATGTAAATTCGTTCTTCGTTTGTAAATTTCATTACGAAAGCCAACGTTGAACTGAAAGTGTTGAGAAATGTTCAGGCGGCGAAATAGTCGAAGAGAAGTTGGGAGAGCATTGTTGATGAAAATGACAATGGAACATCGCCTCTTCTATCACAGCAGTTTTTTGTCAGACAAGAATGTTCTGGAAAATAAATGACACACAATTGACAAGGATTGTTACTTGGAAAAAGAATTAACGAGTATTAAAGAAGTTGTCACAGTTACCTCTGTCCAAACGAAAACTGACCCTTTCCTTACGAATTCTGTGGCCTTTAGCTACGTGTTTCTATTACATCCAGTGCCTGGCACACTCTGGGTCGAACCTTGAAGACGTTCAAAACGCTTTTACTCAGCTTTCCGCACTCCTTGTCGTGACAAGGCGATCAGGCGTCTGCGCTAGAAATTCTCAGCATTTCGCCCATGTCAAATTTACAGTCACACTTTCTCTTCAAATATTAACAATATTTATATCATTGTATTCCTCTCTTTGAGACCTTTATAATGCTGCTGAAAAAAATATATACTTCCATTTAAAAAAATATAGTTGCGTCAATATCTTCGCAATTAAAAATGGTACATACACGAAAACGATATGTGTTGTTTCCCCCGTCATCTGCTACAAATTGGCGCAAACTGGATTCCGATACCTCAAACCGTTTCGGAGATATTTGCTGTGGCCAACTTAGGTGCCTCACGCTGTATATATATATATATATATATATATATATATATATATATATATATATATAAATATATATATATATATATACATATATGAGGTCGATGAAGATT
The DNA here is from genome assembly GCA_038098605.1 of Gryllus longicercus. Lineage (NCBI taxonomy): Eukaryota > Metazoa > Arthropoda > Insecta > Orthoptera > Gryllidae > Gryllus > Gryllus longicercus. Next base: position 5,143,373 of record JAZDUA010000028.1, on the reverse strand, counting down.
GAAGTACCTTTAAGGATGGTAACGGGGACATTGTCGATATATTACAATGGAATAAGGTGCACGAGAGTAAGTCAATTTTTCCTTTGCCTCCTACGCATTCTCCGAGATTTAAACCATTGTTCAGTGTTTAGAGTCGCATTTTGAATTCTGTTTCGAAGTAACTGTACTGTTTTTCACCTGCGAACTACTTATTATTCTTACATGATACGATTCCTGGCCAATGGCCATTTACTCAAATCGCGCATTAATTTCTTACCCGACCAGTAAATCGTTACGAATTTCACGGCATTCATGCTTTCTGCTTTTTCGCTCCGCGTCTCAGAGCGCTGATTCAAAGAAACTACACGATACACTACAAAGAAACTACAAGATAATTGCCTGCTGCCAACGTACCACAAACTTTCAATGCGTCCCTTATGCGAATTCCTTAGCTCCTCGGCACGATCGCTACAAAAATGGTCGCAGCTCCTCACAATTTCAAACAATGCGAAGTCGTCGTGTCTGATGTGGAAAAAAATTGGATCTCTGATAATAACAACTCTCTCGTCGCCGCCGCCCAGGAGGTGGTGCAACCTATTAGTAGATTTCCGAAGCAGTTGAAAATCGATTTCAAAGAGATTTGTACAAAAATGAGTATTTGGTCAATTGGGAACGACATCTCCGAGGCGGGAAGTTTGAAATGTATAATCTTTTCTTCTAAAATGCCTTCAAAGAGCAACGAAACTGAGCTCTTCAAAGCGTGGCGCCAAATTTGAATTAATTTGGTGGCCCACGTACCAACATTATTATTATTATTATTATTATTATTATTATTATTATTATTATTATTATTAAAGATTAATATGGGTGTAGGGAGCCAGTTCCTCAATCACGTGAGCAGATCGCGTACGCTGTCCAGTCAGAACCACCTGTACTAGTCAGAACGAGGCTCGAACGAGGCAGACTAGTCAGAACGAGGCAGAAGGATCAGGGTATGGATGTGATGTATGATATGCAGGTAATGTACCTCACGCCAGAATGCACAACTGAAAATACCCATACCTTACGCTGGTATCGATATTCCGAACCCACAGCTGATATCGATATCACGAACCCACATCTTCAGAATCTAGATACGTGTGCGCACTTGCCCCAAACCTCTAGATCCAATATAATCCCTAGGCATATCACAAGGAAACTATTACTAAAATGAACAAATTGCAGACAACGAAAAATATATTAAATGCAATACGTTAACTCGTTTAAAATGAACGTGTGATAAATAAACATTGGCTTTCGCATTCACGAATTTGGTTGTTCAGTATGTTTCACGCACTAATTGCGTTAAAGTTATAATAGTGTGTCACCCAATTTAACAATACTTTATCAAATTTTACTAGTGTATCATTAAAACGTGCACAATGAGCACTTCACACAGTACGTGATAAACAGGTTTTCAGGTTGTCACACAAATAAACGAATTTAATAACACCTAAATATTACACTGTAAGTTGGGCAATGATACAACGCAAGAGGAAATAATCAGTACCCTGGCAGTTTTTGTTTTTTTTGTGTTTTTTTTTTGTTCAAAGACGTAGATTCGGTAATGAACGCGCTTACGGCTTTCTCCGCGAAGCACAAGTGCACCTTACGAAATGATACAGGAATCGCACAGTAGTTAAGTGGCACTTTGGTTATCGTCTTCTTTAGAAGGCGTGTGTAACACCTCAAGTGGCAGTCACGAGGCCTATTATTTCGCAAAGCAGTCGCCTGTTTTCCAAGAAAATGTGGAGAGCAATTCCAAAGTGGTGTTGTCACAAACTTTAATAATTTTGTTCTGAAATTAAAGCGATTAGTTTCATTAATGATAATTTTTATCTCGATATACAAGATAAGAATTGTTATAAAACACTACTGTATTTTGCCAGCATATGTTCCGCGTCATTGCAGGAAACTCGTGTGTAAATATTTTGATTATCTAAAAGCATTTGGCATTTTCTCTAAGGTATTTATCATATTGGTATATTTTTAAAATGTATTCATCAGAGTATCATCAAGAATCTATTCATATTCCTAATTGTTGGAATATCTTGATGTTCATACTTTAATTAATTATTTAATTGGGATGATTTTATTCAATGGATTTTTATTGGCCTGTTCAGAGTCTTAAATCATAACTGTTTAAAGTTGCAAAGTAATTGTGTCGAGTAAAAAGGTTACACTAATTTATATGGCAATGTAGTTTTCATTTATAAATCCCATGAAACTTACCTGAAGTAATGCAAGATTTGTTATTCACAATAAATAAGTGAGTATAGTGAGTATAAAGTTATAATCGTTGAATATAGTAATAGATGAAGTGTACTGAGCAGAATAATAGTGCAATTCAGGAACAGAATTTTAACAATGACTTTTGAATGGCTGGTTGGCACACCTAACTTGCACAATACTTTTTTCGTGAAATATAAAGGGAAACGTGAAAGATGGTACAGAGAACCGATTTCATATATTTTTATAAATTTTTAAATCAAAGGAGACTTGAGCGAAATTGATACCATGAGACCGTTAAACAAAATTATCAATAAACTATTGCTAAACTACCAATAACATACTGTAGATTAACGGTCCAGCAAGGTAAACGCGTAAAAAAAAGAAACAAAATAATATGAGACTCTTAAATAAAACTATCGATACCTTAAAATTTTTACTTAAGGATAATGTGAAGTAGAGTGCTACGGCATAGCACAGACATTCTCATACACTTTTTTCCCTTGTCTCTGTAATCTAGGGTAGCTTTTCGACCTTCTTCCAGACGTTACCTAACGGCATCCAAAAGACATAATTTAATGTTAAAAATTTTTCGGTTCTCTAATATTAAAATGGAAATGATACATTTGCATTTTAAAATTCTTTAAGAATATTAGAGAAGAGACCTGGGTTGATCCGGAGTTTAGGGTGGCACGGTTTCTTTGGTTCACTGATTCGGTTCACTAGAGGGGAATCGTCTCACTGAACTAAACCCTTGGGTACTATTCGCGTGTTTTAAATTACGCGAACATTAAATGTTCATTATGTTATCACAATGAATATCATTTCTATTTCACAATCACAAGCTACTTAAACTTTCATTACTACTCAAAGCCAACATTGTATTAGTAAAAAAAGCAACTTATCCACTTAATACATTTTTATACTCTCTACAATCAGAAGTATATTTCACTAACACTTAAACTTAAACTTTTATTATTGGGGGCTGTCGCCCCCCAAACTCCCATTTTAATAGTATAAAATCAACCCGTCTATTTTTTCAAACAAATACTATATGTTAAAGGGAGCAGTATTTTATTAGAAAAAAGAAAAAAAGATCAACTCACATAATCGCTGAAATTAAAGAATTGTAATAGTATTAAAGTACTATAGTAGTAAAATTAGTGTAACGTCTCTGCACTAGTTACGTAGAACTTCCTTATGACACGAAAAACTTCTTGATGATTCATCAACGTATCACCAAATCTGCTTATATCTGAAAAAAGAAAATAGACACTCTTTACTTTTTATGAACTGAAATTCAGTCAATTAATAAGACTCCTCTTAAACGAAGAATACTTTCACACAGACATTTTCACGCTATGACCATTCTCACCTCTGACTCAACGAATACACTCATAACCATCTGTTCTATCCTTCCTCTCAGTAAATTTCATATCATTCTTGCATACATTACATACACGTCGAGACGCAAGCAAACCCACTTTCTGCCACCACTGGATAACATTCAAACTTTCCTCCCGGCGCAAATCGTCAATTTTAGATATGAATTGCAATTTAAAATGTGTCGTCATGAAGTAAAAATCTTTCGTAATAGCAAAATGTACAGCTTCAAATGACATTGATTCATAGTCATTTTGTGTATATATTTATGCTTTGACTTAAGAAAATTAATGCCAGCAAAATTATTCTCTAGTGATTGAATTGAACCGCGCAACTATAATCTTGTGAATGACGAGAAATAGTGAACCGAATCAGTGAAACAAAGGATCCGTGCCACCCTAAACTCCGAATCAACCGAGACCTGACTCTATATGCAAATTTGGTTGAAATATTTGGTACCATATTTGAGAAAACGTTGTTTTAGCGTTTCTCAAACTGCACAATTTTAAACTATTTTCATAGAAAAGTTTTAAATTTTCGAGAAACTTCACCAACAACCATTTAAAGTACTTGTATTCACAAATGGAATAATGTATTTAAAAAACGCATGTAAAGTAAACAGCAACTACGTGACAGAATCTTCAAATAGAATTTGTGTATTTTTTAAACCGAATGATTACATTAAAATTGGGATCATGTGTTATTTAGCACTCTCCATACAAAAAGTTGAAAGAAAAATTGAATCGTTTTTGAGAATTGTTTTTAACACTCCCCGTATTTCACTATAAATTACGCAAAAACGTAATGGTTCACAAAATGTATATCACCTTAATTGAACAAACTACGGAGACTAAATTTCATTTGAAGAAAAAATCTATGAGAGTTTAATACTGCAATTTTACGAGGGTGCCGGGAAAATTTTAAAATTTTGTTTCCAGAGTTAACAGTGTAAATCGAACTAATGACATCTTTTTAAATGCTCTTCAGCCTATTTATAAAACGAATTCTTAGAAAAAAGTGGACACACTTTTAAGAACATTTTGAAAATGTCCTAGGGAATTACCAAAACTTAACGAGAAACTTTCAAAATTGGAGGATTTTGAGCGGGATCAGTTCTATCGGAGAATTTCCATTTTGGCAAAATTCCTACAAATAGTTTATGCGCTAATGATGTTAACAGAAAGGCGGACGCTTTGAAAAAAAAGAAAAATCCTTTTCGGTATCCGGACCTCTAAAATATATAAGGTATGTGAAGGTAATATGGTCACGTTAAGCGCCTCAACGTTTCCTGGTTATATATTTCAACATTTAGCCAAATTAACAGCATCATGATGAAGTTTAACACGTTTGCTTCAAATTGAAATATTTATATCACAAAAAAGTGATTCGGGAATATTTTGTTGCTGTTTTACAAAAACACTGCAATGTGAAGGTAGTAAGTCTACTTGAAGGTTTCATGGCCATAGGCAGATTAATTGGTTTCTTGTTGCATGACCATGGAAATATGGTTAGCTATACTAATACATAATATGAATTACTCTTAGAGTCTAATTTTACAAAAAATATTGCTTGACATGATTTTAGTAACGCAAGGATTCCTGGGTTATTCATAAAAAATTCAGTAGTTTCTACAATGAGGATTTATTATACAAAGTTGAAAAGATCAGTAATGGCTTGAAAACTTACAAAACTTTAAAAAAAGTTTAATCTGTTTCACATTGAGGACAAATTAACGTTTCTTTGCTCTTAAGAGATAGTCCTATACCCTTGGCAATATTGACAGCAAAAACAATATCTACAGAATACCTCCCTTTGGTGTAATATTGAGCAAATTTAACGGCATTAATCTGATTAGATTGCTCACTAAATGCGCTAAATGTTGGTGTACTTGAAATAAATACTAAATGCTCCTTCAAGTGGTGATACATAATGATTTCCTAATGATCAAATTTCATGGAAATAAGTTATAAGGACAGAGTGCATTCAGCTCCTTCTTGACAATAGAGGCTCCTCAGTGCGAATGCGCAAGTCAACAAGCCTGGTAGGGAGCCACGCACTTCTTACGCTCTTCCAGACAGCAAGTACCATCTATGGTAAACATTTTCAGCTAAGAACATAACCGCTACTTGGCCATATTTCAATTTTCTTTAAAATCTCGGAATCGATTTTCCGCAGCATTACAAAACTTTCTCTATATCACGTATACTATTACGTGTCTGACTCCCCTGATTCCGGCCCTGACACCTTTGCCTCCAATTCACGAACTTATGGAGTCACACATGCGGGACTATATAATAAAGTGTTCTGAAAATTTGAAGGGAGAGAATTGTTTATGGAATAAAACCTCAATTGATGACAGGGGTATAGCATTAGTATAACGACGTCGAATAGCGTAACACATTCATTACATAACACGCAAATAACAAAAAAGAAAATATTAAGTCAGGAAATGAGAAGCATTCATGCAAAAACAAACATGTCCATGGGAAAAAAATTGAGTTAGCATTGTGGTACTAATGCCGTCAGCTGCATCTTCTATCCTAATGTGGAGAAGCCAAATCAAATATATCCCTAATAATTATACTTGAAAACATACGAGGCTCACGCAAAATCCAATAAGCCTACAGCGTTGTTTCAAGCAATAAAGAACGTGTCCGTGTAACCAATAAGATACCAAGATCCACGATCACGTGACAGTTCATGCCTCATGTTCATTCCGCATGTGAAGTCTTCACAAAAGCGTCCTATTTTATTTATTAGAAAATTGGGATCTCAAAGACACAAAAACTTTCAGTAGTATGTGAAAGAACGTACAGAACACCAGACAGGTGAAGCGAATCATTATTCAGAAAACAATGAAAGGGAAGAAGATTCATAGTCAAAGTTATCCCACAGCAATATATTCGATTTGAAGATGTTCCTGCTTTAACCCTTTGTAAACGTGGTTTTTCATTAACAAATATGGTACAATTTAGCCTCCAGCAGGTGTCACTTGAAAGGTGTAGACCATTGGCAAAGAGAACTAATGTAGCAGGTCTATTGACTGAACTTTTAGAAGATAAATGGAGAGAACTCTTCAGATAATTCTGGCCTGAAATGACATTCCTTTATTCTTGATGGACCAAAAATTAAAAATCAAACTGTTATGGATAGCCACGTACTGAAAGATATTATTGTTCAGAAGATGATCACGGTTGGCACATATAGATTTTAATTTCTTTTTAGTTTTCATTTCATTAAAAACCAAACACTGGTTACATTAACTCCAGAAATTGTTTTAGTAGTTTTGTCTCTTAGGTAACATAAACTATTTACATACAAACTGCAGTAAAATAATTTATTTCAATCAAATGTAATGATAATACTAGCCTAATTTTATGCAAAAACAAACATGTCCGCTGGTGATTCAAACAAAAACAAACTTGTCCCAATTATCGACGCAAAAGCAAACATGTCCAACTTTTAACATGCAATATCCCAATGATGATTAATGATAAATAGCAGTATACGTAGATTATTGTAACAATACTGGTAAGCAGTACCTACAGCATACTACATTGTTTTAAAAGACAATAACTTTACAGCAATCATTTTTTCGCTGTTTCTGAGAAATCTGATTTGATGGGCATGTTATTTGCATGAATGTTCCTCAAATAACATGTACTGGAGCATTGAAGCAATATCACTAATATATTTCTACCACAAAGAAATAACACTGATCGACAAAATTTAACCTTTTGTATGATAAATGAAGTATAAAAGCTGTTTCTTATGGAAAATAGTGCTCTGATGTCTAATTTGTAGATAATTTCTTTGTAACGGAAATATCTTTGTACTTTCCATTGTTGCAATGTATTGGTGGAATCCCTCACCGCGTTTGTCGCTCACAGTACCGAGATTTTCAGGAAAGAAGTCTAAGGCGGCGGTCACAGTGCAGCCGAAGTATCGGTCGCTCTCTGCCGGACGACTGCGAGAGAAATCGGTCGGCTTATTTCATCCGAAAAGCACCCGAATGTTGCTTCCGAAATCCGTCCGAATACTCCCATAATTCCACAGCTCGTTTTCAGGAACATTTGACACAAGCTCACTGCGTAGAAAACAAGTTCAGCAGGAAAGAAGAGCATGTTAATGGAAACGAGCCCCCTTCTGAAGATTTTGCTTTTTGAAAAAGAGCGAGATATGTGGGTCAATGAAATTTTCGAAGATCGCGAGAAATATGGTGAATTTCACACCCTTTTCCTGCAGTTATTGCGCCAGCCAAACGTTTTTTGAGTACTTGCGGATGTCTCCAAGTACTTTTTTTCCATTTTGGATGGTATCAGAGAGAATATTAAAAAGAACAGCAACTTTTGGAGAGTTATATCACCTGCGGAAAGATTGACAGTGACTCTGGGGTATGTTAAATAGCACCTACTTCATTACAATACAACAATACAAGTTAATGTTATATTTTATTGTAAGTGTATTGAATGTTTTTAAATCGGGGACTTTGTGGATTTTTGCCAGGTAAATAAAGTAACATAAATGTGAAGTTGCCATTGTACCTTTTATACAATAGTTATAAACTGATGAATCTAGTTTTGATTTCAGTTGAAAAGGTTATTTTCCAACAATTTTGTTAGATGTTATATGTAATAGAAAATGTATGAAGTCCATTTATTTGTAATTGCATACTGCATAGTTGTACACTGCAAATGTTTAGTTTGTGTATTATTAATATCAGTTATATATTTGCTATCTGCAAATGGTATATTGTAAATCTAAAATAATACGACATATAATATTATAATTTATATTTAGTCTATTTTTAGGTTCCTGGCAACAGGAATATCCTTCAGAGTACTGTCATTTTCTTTTCAGATAGCCCACAATACAATTGGGCAAGTGGTTTATGAAACTTGGGAGGTTATCTTGGAAGTGTTTGTGAAGAAACATATACCGTACCTAACAATGCAAATACACGAAAGGGAAGCAGACGAATCAAAAGAAAATGGGATTTCCCAAATTGTGTAGGTTCTTTGGATGGGAAACAAGAATTAAATGTCCTCCCAACTCTGGGTCGATGTTTTTTAACTATAAACAATTTTTCTCCACCCACCTGCAATCAATTGTGGATGCAAGTTACAAATTTATTGTAATGGACACTGGAGCTTATGAAAGGTTCTGTGATTGCGGAGCATTTTTCTCCTCAATTGTGGGAAAATGTTTTGAAAGAAGCGAGGAGTGCTTCAACATGCCACATCCGAAGCATCTAGTCCCTCGGGGTTAGAGGATACCTCATGTAATACTTGCTGACCAGGGCTATCCCCTGATGTGGCCGTATCCTGAGAGGAACAGGACTCCGGAACAGCTGGACTTCAATTACAGATTGAGCCGAGCCCGTCGGACTGTTGAGCGTGCCTTTGGCATTCTTGTGGCCAAGTGGCGCTGCCTAAAAACTGAACTGCAGCGTGAACTAAAACATATAGACACAGTTGTGAAAACAGTATGTGTGTTACACAACATTGTGATAAATAAGGAGGGGATTGATGAAGGACTTCTACAATTAGTAGAAAGCCAGGCATCGGTCCTCCTCCGACAGGCAACCAGGCAATACAATAACGCTCCAAGAGAAGCCTATGCAGTAAGAGAACAGTTCAAGAATTTTTTCAATGGAGAAGGTGCTGCATGCGTTCAATAAATATATTCAATTTAAAATTCTCGTTAAATTCTCACCTTTTTTACTTTAGTAGTAATTGACCAGTAATTCTCTACCTTCAAAATCACCCAGTACATCACCATTCTTTTGATATATTAGATGCATCTGTGATGAGGGTTTTAATAAATTGATTTAAATCAAAAATATAATGTATTATAAATGTTACAAAGAATGATTAAAAATTTTATGGCGATAAAGAAAGAATTACTAATCATAAAATTTAAAGTGTTTATTTATTAATAAACAATGATCAATAATAGTGTTAACAATTGATTTAATTGTTTATGAAGGAACACCATTTTTGCTGCTTTTTTCTGTTCCAAGGTGATTTCGTATTTTTGACTTAAATTCAAAAGTTGAAAAAACTTATTCCATACTATCTGACCATGCTGAGTTTTACAATGTTAAATTCTTCTGTAATTTGTTTTATGGCTTGTACACTTTTCCCACCAGTCTATTGATACAAGTTCATAAGGGATCGATCTAAAAGAGATCCAGTAAAAAAACTTAGCAATCCATGAGCTCATTACCTACATCATAGTTAGAGTTTAAATATTCAAATGCTCGTTATCGTTCCTGTAAGGCATTGTTCCAAGAGAATATTTCAGTGTTAAGAAATAACTTACAAAATGACTATTAGTTATTGCTTGCCCATAATGTGCATTAAAAACCTTTAATTGCAAATTTCGAATGTCACATTTTTCCATATGTGCACTACATCGCCAATTGTAAAGGAATTTTCTTGAACTTTGTCAAGTGCAAATAAAATTGGTTTCAAAATAGCTACCCACGCTTCAGCACTCCTTTTAATGATAATTAAGACGATTTTTAAGTCACTATTAATTTTACTGAACTATGGTTTATGTTTTTGTAGTAGAACGCTCATCTCAGAAAGTCAATGTGGGATAGCTCCTTGTTCTACTAAGCCCTTTAATTTTTGGTCTTTTTTAAATTTCTGATTTTTTACCTAATTTGAGTATTTAAATTTACATTACATTGAAATAAAAATCATGATTTTTATTAATCCTGTCCTCAACACGTTATAGCAGATACTGTGAAACACATCATTCATTGGTGCTTTAAACTTTTGAACACCCATTCTTTAAATATACAAACAAATACATTTTAAGACACACAAAATATTTTCTCAACAAAGATCAAAACAAACTTGTCTACTCAAGCGAAGAAGCTATTTTCTCCCCCTCCGGACTCACTTGTCAGTAATTTAATTAATTTCACCGAAATTGACTTAAGACCACTTCAGCACCGGGTGAGACAAGTGTAGATACAAAATAATTTGAACATAATAAAATTAATGAAATGAAAGATTACAAACTACTTCCATAACTTGCACAAAGAAAACTTGTGTGCATGCATAATTATTCATCCATTAATAATAACCATTAATATTTTAACATATGAAAATTAGGGAAATAAAACACTTGTTTCAATGTTGATAACTTATACCTTTTAATGCGTTTATGAAAATTTGGTCAATCTTTTGCCTGACTTCCAATTTTTTGTAGTCAGGCAAAGACATTAACATAAACTCAAAACTTAAGAGAAAATGTCTCTCAGAATTTATTTCCTCGTCTCTTAATGCTGCTATCTTTTGTCTTTCTAAATACAGCAGCTCGCCTATAGCACCTGCTTTCCTCTTCCTTTTATTTAAATGGAGAGGAGGCTGAGGAGTGGAGGTTATGTTGTGGAAAGACTCTCCCACTTCAAGGGAAATTACTCCCACAGCATTTCCAAACTTTCCCCCTGCAAGGTCCGTTGAAGGACCAGTTGCTGCTGAGAGAGTTTGGTTAGGTTCTGCTCAAGGACCTGGAGCAGACTCCTGTGCCTCAACATTTGTGACGGTCTTCCGGGGCAGGAGAACATCCTGGGGGAAATCCATTACCTCCGAATTCTTCCACCCCCTTTGGTGAAACTGTCACCACTCTTCGATTTATTTTTAACCATTTCCCTCCTGTAGGTATCACGGAGGTTGCCCCACTTACGTTTCACATTATTACCTGAAACAACATTTAGACATTTCAATTGCTAATTATCAAATTTGTTGTAATGTTATTTTTACAATTCCATTTTAAAGGAGTCAAATAGTAGATGGTTTAAAATAAAATGATCTACTCCAAACATTGATCAGTAACCATCTTCTTTTTTGGCACTCTTCTCCAGGATATTAAAAGTTGTAACACATTCTATAAACTATATAAAAAAATTCTACAATTTGCATGTATATTGTGGAGTCAATTTGTTGTTTTTTTCGTGATAATACAGTTCATGAAAATAATAAGGGTACAATTGGTTTAAGTAATAAGATACAGTATTTAAATAAATCATTTAATGTTACTTGCTCGCATTAACTCTTCATTGGAAAAGTTGGGTCCAAAACCCGAAATGCAAAACTTAAAAATTCATTTCATAATTCTTCCGTTATTTTTATATAAAAAAGTTAGTGGCAATATTTAACTCAGAAGTATTTTGTTTTGTTAAGCTTAGTACTACAGTACTTCAAGTTTAAAACATTAAAGTACTAAAATTATGATATTATCAATCACTGCTCAAGTTGTGTGTCTGGATCAGCATTTCACATGAACAATGCAAGGTAAACAAATTATAGAAGGATTATAATTCAGGAACTTTTATAGAAAGAAGCATTGGGGTTAAACTAAAATTAATTTCATTTTTAACATTAACTTTTACATAGCGGTGTGTCCAGTCAGAACCACATTATCACTGAAAGATTAACATTATTGTGATAGATTAGATAGAAATGATGTTTGGCACTTAGGAGTAAACAGATATGATACATGTAACCCTCGTTTATTAAACTTCTACATGGGGTTTACATTAACAACCATATCATTTAAAAAAAAACACCATTCTCTTTCAAAGTGACTGTAATTTTCTCCATAATAAAATAATGAAATAAATATTGCATTTTTCAAAGCATTGAAAAATACTGGGCGCTAGTCTGTAAGCTCAGTACACATGTAACTGTGTTTCAGTACACATGTAACAAGGCAACACAAGCTATGTACTCGTTTTTCAATAAACATTTTCTATTGTATTAAATAAACAAGTGTTTGTTTAATCATAACAACGTCCACGTGGACCTCTCACCTGTTTTCGGGCGACTGGGACCGAGAAATCCAAACGGAACAGATATTCGTCCGACAGCCGATGTTTTCTGACGCCGTCGGAAGAGGTCGTTCGGATGCACTATGACCATTTCCGTATACTAGCACCTGTTTGAACGAATCAGGCATATCGGACGAAAACGTCCGAAATTTCGGCCAAAAGCGGCTGCACTGTGACCGCCGCCTAAGTGTAAATCCAGAAAATGTATATTAAGGAACATGTAACATCCCAGTGCTTTCTAATTGTGAAGGAGTTCCGATACTAGTTCTTCATAAATCTCAACTTTTCTGTTAGAATTACGTTACGACCTTTCGAAACGACATACATGCAGCCTTTTCAACTCTATTCAAACTTGCCTTAAAATCATGATCCTTCATAAGCTCCTTCATTTACGATCGTACAAACATACCCTACATTATTTTCGCCTCATTGGATCTCGAGAATTTGTTCTTGAAGTACGGGTAAACTGGCCTCATTTTATTTGTCACTTTCCCAAAATTTTTCGTCAATCCAAATTTGATGGGTAAGGGAGCTAGATATACGCGCGTGCAGCATTACAAGAGGTTGCGAAGTTATATTTTCTGCCAGGAATGAAATTTTGAGGCCAGCGCTTCTTCACAAAATGGTTTTTGTGATGTAAGCCATCGCATTCACACAGAAAACAGCAAAATTTACAATATCCTTGTCGGAGACCTAACAAAAATGCGACATCTTTCAAATCTCCGAATACATTCCACGAATGCTTCAGGTATTGTGTATCTTGGATACTAAAAGTTTCATGATACAATACGTCTGTTTCATATGAATTGCATTGACAACACTGGCGGATCCAAAGGCCTAGACCATCGTTTACGTTCTTTATTTGACAAAATTGATTTATATCTTCGTTTATGGTCGAATTATGTAATTATTTAAACAATAATATTGTATTGTATCAAATCTACAGTACATAAATAATATACAATATAATAACAAATATGTTCATTATTTAATAAATATCTAGGATAGCCCCCTGCAAAATGATCGGCTGGATCCGCCCCTGATAGGCAAGAAGAATAGCTGACTTCTCATGTCCGATATGAATAAGCCCGGCTTTTAAATTAAGTTTAGAGGAATCTATAAACAACCTCCATTTCTTAGGATCATGATGGTCTCTCAAAGCACTCAGTAATGCATCAACATCAGTGCATTACATTAGACTGCCTTCTTCTGAGAACATGCATCGGAGATGTTGAGAATTGCAAATGACATATGTCACGAATTTCCGTAAAGTCAGTCACTAAATAATGTTACATGAGACGCACAGCAAATACGAGGAGCCCACCATTTGTCCTGATCACCTATTTGACACCCGACATACAATTCATATGCCTTTCTTATTAAGGAAGTCATATTCGGCCTTTGAATCTTCAAATATACCTCACCACAGACATCACAGAAATTGTTTGGATGGTTCACTCATTGCCGCGGTATTGCAATGAATCTCTTTGTACAAAAAATAACACTAGAACCAAACGAATAGAGGAGTCCTGCACCACAGAAATGTCAACGCCTTTCTCGCTCCACACGCAGGACGCAACTAACAGGTAGCGACCCACGTACACGACGCGCAGAGTCCGTACGTCTTTGACGTGGGTCACTGCAATGCACATCGCAATGCCCAAAGTTCCTCAAGCGATTCGAACCGGCCTGGCGGCTACTTCATATCTTGAGTGGAATCTACAATATCACACAAATTTGGCGACCACCATCTTGTGATAAATCTGTGAGCAAATAGCGTTGCAGTATAAATGAAATCTACTTAATCTACGAAAAATGTGTAGGTTTAGTGTATTCGTGACTACACAAAACTAAACTCGATGGGCAGTTTTTGTGATTGTATTCGGCTTTAGCATAGTAAAGTACATAAGAAACAGCTACGTTTAACAAAATTACTGTTCACCAGTGTAATCCTCTTAGGAATTAGTCTTGATTGACTAATTATTCATAAACTTTCGACATCATTAATTCTAGTTTTGGTATCAATGTTATTTCAAATAAATAAATAATTATTTATTAGCGAACTATCATTTCTTTACAATTATTTCGTAGGGAGATGAGACCCACTGAGCACCTCACAAAGAATCATCAATATCTGCAAATTCTATATAAAAACTTGTTTGGGAAATCTATTTTTAATTCTGGTAGCACTTATTGGTGCTTTGCCTAGTTTGTATTGTTTAGTTGTGTATTTGATGACATATTATTGAAAAAATTATGGGATAACTTAGTGATGTGATGTATGATTGGTTTTATTTGAGTTTCTTTATGAAGTTGTTTCTTTGTGATGAACCAGAGTGGATTGGTAATTGTTCGCAGGAATTTATATTGCATGATCTATATTTTATGGATATTGGTTTTTGCTGCATTTATCCAAACAGGGCAAGCATAGAGCATTAGGGGTCTTATTATTGCTGTGTATATGAGTTTGGCATTTTCTATAGTTATTTTAGTGTGATTATTTATTAATGATTTTAATTGACTATTGTTTAGCTTGACTATTGTTTGTTGTATTTTAATGTTTATATGGTCTTTCCAGTTAAGCTTGGTGTCTAAATGCAGTCCTAGATATTTCACTGTTTTGTTTAGTGGAGCCCAAGGAATGGTGTTATTGTTCAGTGTAAGAGGTGGTAGTGTTGACATTTTTTAATGAAAATATTTTTGCTGTTGACTTAGCTGGCTTTAATTTAATATTCCATTTGTTTGACCAAGAATCTATTTGGTTTAAATGTTGTATTGTGTTTCTTAATGTGATAAGTGATGTGCTAGAACAATACAATGCAGTATCATCTGCAAATTGTGCTGTCCGATTGTGTTGGATGTATGGATATCTGCTGTGTAAAGATTGAATAATATAGGTGAAAGTGGGGAGCCCTGAGGAAGTCCAGCCAATATTGGTTTGGGGTTTGAGAGATGTTTATCTATTGAAACTAAAAACGTTCTATTGCTTATGAGGCTATTGATGATGTTGATAAGATATTTGGGATATTCTAAGTTTGTACATGAGACCTTGATGCCATACTTTGTCATATGTTTGTGAAATGTCTAGAAAGGTTGATACAGTATGTAGTTTTATTTGAAATGCTGTATGGATATGTTCTGTGATTCTTAGTAATTGGTGTGTGGTTGATAACTTTTCTGTGAATCCAAATTGATGCCTGGGAATGATGTCATTTTTGTTGAAGTAATTATCGAGTCTTTTGTGAATAATTTTCTCTAGAATTTTGGACAAGGATGGTAACAAGCTTATTGGTCTATATTGGATGGATTTTTGTTGGGTTTTGGTATGAGTATCACTATAGAGTGTTTCCATAAGAGTGGAAAATAACCCGTTCTTAATGAAGAGTTATAAATATTATTTAAGAATACTATTGCTTGGTTTAGCAGATTTTTTAGGGTTTCGTTATTTATTCTGGCATGTCCTGAAGCCTATTTTTAGGAAGTGTTTGTATTATGTTTATTTCCTGGGGGGATGTGAATCTGATTCTGAAGGGCACATTATAATTAGGAGATGTTACTATCTGTGTGATTGTTTGGTGTTGTGAGTGTGGGGGTGAATCGTTGGGTTCAAATGTATCAGCAAAATGTTTTGCTAGTGCTTCACCTTTTCAAAGGGAGAGAATTTTTTCTCTGTGCTGGTATTAAGTGGAGGGATATTATTTCTTTTGTTTAGTATATTGTTTTTACATTGCCACAGTGTATTATTACTTCAGCTTAAAGTTTGAATCATGGTATTGTTTTGTTGCTGTTTGTGTTTGAAAAGTGTTTTTTGGTAATATATGTTAATAGGTTCAGTTCTTTTTTAACTTCAGGGCTTCTAGTGTGATTCCATAATCTTCTTGTTTTATTCTTTATGTAAATTAGATTTCTTATGTTTTTGGGTATTTCATTTTTTTAAATCTGTGTGTTCTTGGGTGATTTGTTTAATTTACTGTTCTGTAGTTCACTTAATATTGTGTTATTAAGTATTGTTATTGCTTGATCTATTTCTGAGGGGGTATTTAAGATTTTGAATTTAGGGATAGTTGTTTTAACATTATTTTTAAATTTTTGCCAATTAATTGTTGGTGTGTTGAGTTGTGGAATGGGGGTGGGTGGGGGGAGTGAGTGTTGTGTTGTAATTGTTACTAGTGGTCTGAGTCCATTTCATGGTACACTGTGGAGAAAAAAGGTTTGTTTTAAATTTGTGATACCTATGTCTAACAGGCCTGGGTTCCTAGAGTGATCAAATGGATAGTATGGGTTCATTGGGGGTTATGATATTTAGTTTGTTGCTGTTTATTAGTTGTAATACTTGTGTCCCAGCTGGATTATTGTTTTTACATCCCACTGTACTGTATGTTTTGCATTAAGATCACTTAGGATTATTGTTGGGGTGTGTTGATCAATAATACCAATAAGATTGGTATGTTGGATTCTCACATTGGGGGCTTATATGCTACTATGAGTATTGTTTCCAGATTGTTCTTATTAATAAACTTAATTGCTGCTGTTTCAATTCTAGGGGTTGATGGTAATATTATTTGGTAACATGATATTGTGCTCTTAAATAGTATCATGACCCCTCCTCCATTAGTATTTGGTCTATCTGTTCTAATTGTTTTGTAATCTGGTATGCTGAATTTGGACTATTGTTTAGGTGTCTTTCTGTTATGCAAGCAAAGCCTATTTTTTTTATCTTGCATGAAATATTTCAGTTCATTGATTTTAATGATTATTCCATTTGCATTTCAATTTAGTATGGTTATCTTATTAATGTCTGTTTGTTGCATAATTATTATTGTGTGCTGAGATGGATGATTGAATGTTATTTATTATGGAAGGGATAAATGAACTGATTATATTGATTATGTGAGTAGCTATTATCTTGATCAGGAAGTTGAGAAACTTATTCTCGTTCGAACGTGCATGTGAATTTAGATTTTGGGAGTTATTATGTTGATTAATATTTCGTGTTCTGTTTGTGTTGTTTATGTGTGTAAAGTATGGGATGTTTTGAATGTTTGAGAGTCTGGGAAAGTTAGTTTGGGTATGTTGAAGTGGCGCAATTGGAGATCCATTAGTTCTATTTCTAATTTGGGGATTGTTATTGTTAGGGTTTTGGCTAATTTTTTATAATAGGGGCAGTCCACTGTTCTGAGGTCTGCTCTGTGGTTTCCTTGACAGTTATAACACTTGAATGGTTCATTTTTTTGAGGCAAGTTGCAGAATAATGATTTTTGGAACAATAAATGCATGCTATTTTATGATTACAATTATTTTTTGTACAGCCAGAGTCTAAACACCTCATGCATTGAATGGGGCCTTTAGGTCGTCTTCTCCTTTCAGCTTTTACAATGAGATTACATATTTGTCTTATTTCTAAAATAGTTTCTATGTTTTCTTCCTCGTTGAATTCGGCTGCGGGAATTGGATTACTGCCATTTCGGAGTCTGGTAACTTTGATGAGTGATAGGTGTTTTTCTTTCAATTCGGTGTAGGTTTCCTCTTCTGTGATTGATGTGTGTAGGTTTTTGAATACAAATGAGAATTTCTTATTTGCAGGGTCCTTGTAAGTATGAAATTGTCTTCTAGTGTTAATTAAATAATTGGTTATGTCTCTGAAGTCACTGATTTTTTCTGGTTGTATTTTTACCCTATTGTTTATAAATTGAAGTGTGAAGCTGGTTGTTACTTTGCTATTAATCTCTTTGCTAAAGTTCGTAATGTTTGTTATATTTGCTACATAAATTGGCTGGATTTTTACTGCTTCTGACACACTTGGTGAGGTTTCATTGACGTAACTAAACCTATTTTGATTGCCGTTCACTGTTCAGTGCCTCAAATCTATTTTCAGTGGGGACCGAATAACGATATTGGGTCGAACTGTCTATATTGTCTAGTTTTGATTGTAGGTTAGACCTTTTGGTCTCGTAAGCCGAAGTGTTATCATCTGAAGGACGCTTTAGATTTTGTCCTGCAGCATGTTGGCCTGTAGCGTTACCTTGTAGGGTGTCCGGATTTTGCAGTCTCATTGAGGTCTGTTGATTTGGTTGAGGTTCCATTGTTGTGTTGGTTGAGATTCCATTAATGTAACTTCGTCACTGGTAGTTTCCGTTACTTCTTGGTACAGCAGCGATACGTTTAAATCTGTGATGGGATAATCACTGTTCAGTGTTGTTAGAGCATTACTGATGAGCTGCCCCGTTGTCGGGCAGTACCCATTGTACATACTTCGTAGCACTCACTAGTGGTACTGTTTCACAGACCACAAGATATCCACTGGTTGACAAATTTTCTTCAGTCACACGGTTATCACTGTTGACAACGATCAGAGCGATCCGTTTGGTTCGGCAGTCAAACGCGGAATGTTAAAATAATTTAATATCGCATTTTTCACTTTATATGTGAAGTTATTTTTGGGTATATGAAGATCTAAGTTAATTGAATTTGCTACACTGTACATAAAATCACGACTAATCCTCACAGTTATTGTGAGTTTATCGATTAGGGTCGGTAGCACTCTCAAACTGACGACTTCGATATTGAATTCAGTTCGAAATATTTTTCGCGATCATTACACACGTCCTTCAAACTCTCCTTTCACCATCTTTGTGCCACTTGCGTACAGAACTCACCGAGGATGAATAATTTGTTGGTGGCTCAGCCCTATACATAGTTTCTTTTTGTACAGAAAGTAATGTAATGCTACAAAAAGTGCTCTCAATAATTTGACGTTAATATGCGAATCAGGCACTTCATTAACATTTATATTAAATATTATTTATTATACGAGGGTGGTCCCAGAAGTACCCGACCCAACAAAGAAAAAACAAAAATTTTGGAATTTTTTTTTATTTTTCAACATAATCTCCTTTGAGCTCTATACACTTTTCCCAGCGATGTTCAATAAGTTCGATACCCTTTTTATAATAAGAACTGTCGTGCTCTTCAAAATCGTCATTAACTACCGACATCACTTCTTCATTGTTGGAAAATCTTTGACCACAGAGCCACTGTTTCAAGTTTGGGAACAGAAAATAATCAGAGAGGGCTAAATCTGGCGAATAGGGTCCATGAGGTAGCAATTCAAAATTTAATTCATTAATTTTGGCCATTGCAATAACGGATTTGTGAGCTGGTGTATTGTCCTGATGAAACACGTTCTTCTTAACCAAGTGTGGCCGTTTTTGCTTGATTTCTTCGCACAAACGTTGCAATAAGTTCGCATATACTCGCCGTTGATAGTTTTTCCTTTTTCAAGATAGTCAGTGTACAGTGTGTAGTGACAATGTTTTCAAGTGGCTCCCCTGATACGGGGCAGCACATCGCTAGAGTAGTGGAAGCATTAAATCATTACAGTGAATTCAGTGATATTAATTCAACACCAATGAATGGTCAAGGCACAAGTGGCCACGTGGGACAAAACAGTTATATAATTAACTTACAAATACAACAAAATGCGCAGCAAAAATTAGAGCAACATCAATATTTAATGAATCAGGATTCACAATTGATGCAGATCAATCAATAACAACTACTTATGAGAGATCAAACAGGCTTCTATACAGCACATCACCAGGGCCAGCCCTGGGAACTTCATGGAACACAACCACAGCAATGGACTCAACAACTACAAGGTCCGGGGTCGTCTGAAACAACCTCAAATAAAACCGTGAGTACCCTAGAGTGGCAACAACCTCGAAAAAGAAAAAAGCACGCCTACAGTGACCAGCACATACCAACTCCCTCGAATGTTAGTGCGCCAGTGTTTACGCATAAAAATCAATATGCAGTATTAGAAGACAAATCAGAAGTTGAAACTCCTAAAAAGCCCCCCATAGATCATAACATACCGCCAATATTCGTGCAAAGTGTTACTAATGTATCGAAATTAATAGAATTTCTTAAACTACAAGTAAAAGACGATGATTTTACGTACAAAATGTACAGCGAGGATGTAAAAGTGCTACCGAAAACCATTGAAGCTTACAGAGCAATAATTGAGCAACTTGACGAATCCGAGGCCAAATACCACATTTATCAACCAAAGAAAGATAGAGCATTTCGTGTAGTGCTTCGATACCTGCATCCGTCAGCAAACATAGAAAAAGTAAAAGCTGAACTCAAATCCAAGGGTCACCCCGTTCGTAACATGCACAATGTACTTCATCGAGTAAGCAAAAAGTCGCTATCGCTCTTTTTTATAGACTTAGAACCAAGTGCAAACAATGCAGAAATCTACAATATCAACACACTTGTAAATGCAGAAATAGAATTTGAAGCACCGTACAAAAAGAAAACTCCAGTGCAATGCCATCGCTGTCAAGAGTATGGTCACACGAAGAAATACTGTAAAGCAACTCCAAGGTGCGTGAAATGCGGTGAAGAACACTTCACAGACGAATGCAAAAAAGATGCAACGCAGCCGGCAACATGCGCGCTATGTTCGCGAAGCCATCCAGCCAACTATAAAGGCTGCCAAGTGTATCAAGATTACGTTAATAAACGTAACAAGCACAGAAAAGAAACAGACACCATCGACAAGAAGAAACAAAAAGTGCCAAACGCCTCAGATTTCCCTCCCCTCCTAGTTCGCCACTTTCAACCCAATCCCTTCTCTCGTACAGCATCTTCTCAAAACTCAACATACGCTGTACCCTACAATCAAAACCAAACAGATCTCTGCAAAATAATAGAAACCTCATTCCAAAAGTTCGAAAGCATCCTTAAACAACAATCTGAACAAATTGGGCCTTTGCTCAACATACTGACGTCATTAATATCCAAGATGCATTAAATGGCACCAAGAATTAAAATTATTCTCTGGAACGCAAACGGTTTAATCTAACATCGAAGAGAGCTCGTAACTATTCTCAAAGAAAAATATATAGATATTATGCTAATATCCAAAACTCACTTCACTGAAAAATCCTACTTAAAGATACCGGGATATGATATATATAATACCAAACACCCGGACGGTACAGCGCATGGAGGAACTGATATAATAATTCGAAACACAATCAAACATTACGAAATGAACGAATATAAAATTGAAGAAATACAAGCAACATCTGTAATGGTGACAGAAGGTCAATCTTTACTGACGATAACATCTGTATACTGCCCGCCCAAACATAGAATAACAGAACAAAAATCTGAAGACTTTATAAATACACTAGGATCAAGATTCATAGCTGGAGGCAACTTCAATGCAAAAAACCAGCATTGGGGCTCACGATTCAACACACTACGAGGAAAAAATCTTCTTAAAGTAACAAATAGACTTAATGTTTCTACTATATCGACTGGTGAACCTACGTACTGGCCCACTGACGTCAATAAGCTTTCTGACCTCCTGAACTTCTACTTAGCAAAAGGTGTGCATCTTGGTACAGTAGAAGTAAAATCTTGCTACGACCTTTCTTCAGACCACACCCCAGTAGAAATGACCATCAGTTCAAATATATCTGAAAGAAACTATCCTCTAAAACTAACAAGTAACAAGACAAACTGGAACAAGTACCGCGATTACGTGAACAATAAACTATCTGCAAACGCACTGCTAACAACTGAAGAAAACATCGAAGACGCAATACAGCACCTATCTGATACATTAAAGACGCTGCCTGGGCCGCAACACCAAGAGAAACAATAAATAAATCGTCAACGTATCCCGCAGAAATAAGACAAAAAGTGGTAGAAAAACGTCGACTCCGACGAATATTCATGACGACAAGACAACCAGACGACAAAAGAAAATATAACACAGCAGCCACTTAACACGTCAAATTAAGGAATACGAAAACAAATCATTCGCTAATTACATTCAAGCACTATCACCTACTGCTGAAACTAATTATTCGCTTTGGAAAGCAACTAGAAAACTAAAGCGACCCCAACAGCACATCTCACCAATTCGAAAAGAAGATGGCACGTGGGCAAGAAGCGCAGAAGAAAAGGTCGAATGCTTAGCAAAACACTTTGCTTCAGTTTTCAAACCAGCAGAAAATGTAAGTACTATTGAAAATAAAGTGCTAGAATATTTGAACGTGCCTTTACAGTTATCTCTGCCCATAGAGCATTTCAACTCACGAGAAGTCGAACAAACAATCAAAAAACACACGCATCCTGCAAAGAGTCCAGGGTTTGACCTTATTACCGGCAAGATGTTGCAGGAAATGCCAAGTAAAGGATATGAACTCGTAACAAGCATATTCAACGCGATAATTCGAAACAGCCATTATCCTTGTCAATGGAAATACGCTCAAATAATTGCGATCGTGAAACCAGGGAAGACTGCCACAGAAGTTACATCGTACCGACCTATTAGCCTGCTACCAGTCCTATCAAAAGTATTTGAAAAACTTCTCTTACAGCGCCTCAAGCCTATAATTAAAGAAGTGATTCCTGACTTTCAATTCGGCTTTCGAGAGGGACACTCAACAATAGAACAGACCCATCGTATTGTAAACACAATTTCTTAAAGCCTGGAAAAAAAGCTATATTGTTCTGCAGCATTCCTAGACATACAACAAGCATTCGACAAGGTATGGTATGAAGGAATTCTATTTAAAATAATAAATCTTCTCCCGCACTCCTACTATTTACTTCTCAAATCATTTCTTTGCGATCGCCTATTTTAAGTGAAATATCAGGACGCTCTATCGGAATTCCAACCTATTTCTGCAGGAGTGCCACAAGGAAGTATTCTTGGACCTTTTTTATATCTTATATCAACTTCAGACTTACCAACAACAGAAAGAACTACAATAGCCACCTTTGCAGACGACACAGCTATTCTTTCTGCAAATGAAGACCCCTCCTGCGCATCACATCTTCAAGATCATCTAAACAAAATCGAAGATTGGAGTCATCGTTGGCGAGTCACCGTAAATGAAACAAAATCAAAACATATAACATTTTCACTAAGAAAAGAAAACTGCCCAAAAGTGAAACTAAACAACACAGAACTTCACGAAGTTGATACAATCAAATATCTTGGACTGCATTTGGATAGACGCCTGACTTGGAAAACCCACATCAAAACTAAGAGAAAAGAAGCGCAGCTTAAAGTCCTCAAATTGTCATGGCTAATAAACAGACAATCAAAGCTGTCCTTGCATAACAAAATGCAGATTTATAAAACTATAATCAAACCAACATGGACCTATGGTATTGAATTGTGGGGCTCTTCCAGTAAATCGAATCTAGAAATTCTAAAAAGATTCGAAGCTAAAACACTAAGAAAACTATGCAACGCACCATGGTACGTGACAAACAAGACGATATACAGAGACCTCGACATCGTCCCGCTGGAGGAAGTAATCGCCACGAAGAGCCTAGCATACCAGAGAAGATTGTACAACCACCCAAATCACCTCTCAACAAACCTTCTAGATAACAGTGAGCATGTGTATAGACTGAGGAGAGAGAGTATTTTAGATCTGCCATACCGATTTTGTAAATGAAATTTTTCAATGTCATAAAACGTTCACGTCGTAAATGTATCTGTTGACACCATTTGCTTATTGTTCCGATAGGAACAGATTGTAAATTATGCAGAAAATAAAAAAAAATATATTAAAAAAATCAAGATAGTCAATGAAAATTATCCCCCGCGCATCCCAAAAAACCGACGCCATGACCTTGCCTGCAGATGGAACGGTCTTCGCCTTCTTTGGTGCGCGTTCTCCCTTTTCAGTCCATTGTTTTGATTGTTATTTTCTCTCTGGGGTGAAGTGGTAGACCCATGTTTCATCCATGGTTATGAAGCGGCGTAAAAATTCTGCTTTGTTGCGGTGAAACTTCACGACACTGTTTTTGCTCGAGTGTGAGCAAACGCGGCACCCATCTTGCACACAGCTTTCTCGTGTCTAAAGTTTCAGATAATATGTGATGTACCACACTTTTCGAAATACCTACTATGTCTGCTAGCTCGCGCACTTTCAGTCGATGATCACCCAGTACCGCTTTGTGGCTTTTCTTTACCATTTCTAGAGTTGTCACCTCATTTGGTCGACCACTGCGATCCTCGTCTTGGCAGCTCGTACGGCCTCGTTTAAACTCTGCTACCCAATATTTTACTGTAGTAAACGAAGGCGCAGACTCATCCACAGTAGAATCTAGTTCAGTTTTTGGTATATCCGGAGTTTAGGGTGGCACCGGTTCCTTCGGTTCCTTTGGTTCACTGATCCGGTTCACTAGAGGGGAATCGACTCACTGAACTGAATCCTTGTTTATTGTTCGCATGTTGTAATGGTCACTATGTTATCGCAAGAATTATAATTTCTATTTAACACTCACATGCTACTTAAACTATCATTACTACTCAAAGATAAAATTTGATTACCAAAAAAAAGCATCTTATCTACTTAACACTTTTTTATATGCTCTAGAATTCGCAGTATATTTCACTAACACTTTCTATTTAAACATTTTTATTATTGGGGGCTATCGCCCCCCAAACCCTCCATTTTAATAATATAAAATTAACCAGACTATTTTATTAAACAAATACTATATGTCAAAGATAGCAGTATTTTATTAGAAAAAATATAAAAAATTAACTCACATAATCGCTGAAATTATAGAATTTTTAGAGTATTAAAAATACTATGGTAGTAAAATGAGTGTAACATATCTGCACTAATTACGTAGAACATCCTTATAACACGAAAAACTTCAATGATTCATCAACGTATCACCAAATCTGCTTATATCTGAAAAAATACACACTCTTTACTTCTTATGAACTAAAGTTCAGTAAATTAATAAGTCTCCTCTCAAACCAAGAGTCCTTTCGTACAGACATTTTCACACAATGACCATTCTGGACTCTGACTCTACAAATACACTCAAAACCATCTGTTCTATCCTTTCTCTCAATAAACTTCATTTCATTCTTGCATACATTATATACACGTCGAGACGCAAGCAAACCCACTTTCTGACGCCACTGAATCACATTCAAACTTCCTTTTCGGCGCAAATCATAAAAAAATTCTGAATTTATACCTTCCATCTCGGTAGACACACAAAACAATTAAAAAGGAACTTGAAATGGCAATGAAACACGCAAATCCACGCCACAAAATTCTTCACTATTTGACGATTCATAAAATTATGAAGTAAATAATTTTGTAGTCATAGTAACAACTAAATGTGTTGTTAGGAAGCTGTTTTATTAGTAAATCAAGTCTATTTCAACCAGCTAGATAAAGTCTTAATTTTGTGATTTAAAAGAGTGTTGTGAAGTGAAATTTTAGATGTGAATTGAAATTTAAAATGTATTGTCATGAAGACAAAAAGTTTCGTAATTGGAAAAATGTATAACTTTATTTGGCATAGTGACATAGTTAAATTGTGTATATATTTATGCTTTGAATCAATGCCATCAAAATTTTTCTCCAGTGATTGAAGTGAACCGCGAAACTATAAACTTGTGAATCACGAGATTAGTGAACCGAATCAGTGAACCAAAGGAACCGGTGGCACCATAAACTCCGGATCAACCAAAATACACACTTTACTTTTTATGAACTAAAGTTCAGTAAATTAATAAGAAGAGTCCTTTCACACAGACATTTTCACACTATGACCATTCTCGCCTCTGACTCTACAAATCCACTCAAAACCATCTGTTCTATCCTTTCTCTCAATAAACTTCATTTCATTCTTGCATACATTACATACACGTCGAGACGCAAGCAAATCCACTTTCTGACACCACTGAATCACATTCAAACTTCCCTCTCGGCGCAAATCATAAAAAAAAGTCTGAATTTATACCTTCCATCTCGGTAGACAAACAAAACAATTAAAAAGAAACTTGAAATGGCAATAAAACACGCAAATCCACGCCACAAAATTCTTCGCAATTTGACTATTCATAAAATTATGAAGTAAATAATTTTGTAGTCATAGTAACAACTAAATGTGTTATTAGGAGGCTGTTTTATTAGTAAATCAAGTCTATTTCAACCAGCAAGATAAAGTCTTAATTTTGTAATTTAAAAGAGTGTTGTGAAGTGAAATTTTAGATGTGAATTGAAATTTAAAATGTATCACGAAGAAAAAATGTTTCGTAATTGGAAAAATGTATAACTTTATTTGGCATTAATTGTGTATATATTTATGCTTTGAATCAATGCCATCAACATTTTTCTCCAGTGATTGAAGTGAACCGCGAAACTATAACCTTGTGAATCACGAGATTAGTGAACCGAATCAGTGAACTAAAGGAACAGGTGCCACCCTGCACTCCGGATCAGCCCAGTTTTTATACTGGTTGGGCTGAGCCCTTTCAAATGAAAGTATTAGATCACATAACGATGACAAATTTTCTCCATTTTTACAAATTCACTCACAACGTTCACTATTGATTGTTGCCAAACAAATACTAAACAACGTAGCGTCTTCAAACTTGAAACATATGCTTCATAGATAGTGTATTTTCTAATACAGTGATATTTTTCGAAACACTACCGCGATCTGTAGGTCAGGCCGGGTACTTCTGGGACCACCTCCGTATGATTTGATTGATTGATTATATGATTTGATTGATTTCTTTGATTTACTCGTAATATACGATTTTAGATACGAAAGCTTTAAGTGACATGATCTTCTACACCACTCTAATCTTTGAAAAATGATGTAGCAGAGACTGAGTCTTCCAGCAACGTATTCTTTCCCTACATCTCGAGATTTCCTTATTTTTGAACGGCATTTGTCAAGTTTGAGTTGTTTCAGGAAATATCAATATTAGTTTCTAAATCCCAAGTAGCCTGAAGATATGTCTAAAAATTATCGTGTCACTATGACACACGCGTTGGACTGAAGGACTTTTCCTTGTATTTATTTGCATCCTCTCGCAACTTCCTGGTCGTTCTCAAACTTTTACTGCGAGATGTTTGAAAGTAAGATGAATTCAAAATCAAGAGGAATACCTGTAAATTTTCACAGAAAGAGTTATAAACTTGTTTCCTTAATTCCTTGTCACATGAGTTCACACTACGAATCACTTGACCGTAATCGTTTTACGGCAAATTAGTATAATAATTGGGTGCCGAATTAATTTGAATCGATAGATGAATTTCAATTTTGGAGAAAAATGAATGAATGAACGGATTAGCTGACAAAGACGGCCAAAGACACGTTTAACGTTTTGAAAGAGAAATATAACGTTCTTCCGTGAATCGATTTCTCGGTATCAATGACCCACAAAACATGGACGTATTACAACGCAACGTGTTTGAGAAAGTATTTTACTATTGTATAGGAACAAGATTTATCAACTTTTTCCTTACCAGGGCCCGGTAGTAAGAGTTTTTCTGCCAAAAATTCGCCGTTCTCGGGCCCATGATTACATAACTTTCTCTTCTTACGAAGAAAGGGAGAGAAAGTAACTAGTAGTCCTACAGTGTGACACTTACTTTCCCGTATTAGTTTTCTATTTCCATTGGTTTCGGCTAGCTATTCAGACTTGCCACATTCTTTTGCCAGTTGTCATCTATTGCCGCCCGAAGTACAATTTTTTTTTTAATTCATAATTTTTCGACTCCTTAATAGTAGAATAGAATTATTACATTAAAAAATTACAGAACAGTAAAACTTCGTCCTAAATGGCAATTTTGATTGAAAAATGTGCAGCCGTTATTAAGAAAATGCCTTTTTACCGCTACTGTAAATTCAAAATTTGATCTTTTCACAGAAAACTATTCAGTTTTCGAAAAACTTTATATGACGTCATTTCAAGAACTTTCGCTCACAAACGCACTTGTTATTACAAATCGCTGGAAATGTGCACATTAAAGGCATGATAGATCTTTTAAAAAACTTACTTTTGTGTAATTTTAGAAAACAGATGAATACAGCAAAATTAATTCTAAGTCATCTTAAACAGTGCAATTAGCACTATCTGTTGGAAATCATTGAAGAAAAAATTTGGAGCCTTTTTGAGAAAATGATGTTTAAGCGTTTTTCAAAATGCGGAATTTTGAGCTCATTTTCACGAAAAAATGTTCAGTTTTCAAGAAACTTTATTCCACATTATTTAAAGCATATGTACTCATAATTACATTAGTGTAAAGACATTGCCGCTAATGTAAATATTAATGACGTGAGAGACAAATAAAAAATATATTTGTGTATTTTTTTAAAAAACTTAAGAATAGAGCAATGCCAATTATGACGCCTGATAGAGGGAATTTAGCACTATTCATACCAAAAGTTTAAAGAAAAAATTGGAGTCCTTTTTGAAAAAAATCTTGTTTTTGTGATTTTTTTAATTGCACATATTGCACGCAATATGTGGCGAAAACTACTAAAAGTTTCAAAAAACGTACATGACCTTAATGAAAAAACTCACTATGTAGAGTCAAATTGTACTTCAAGGAAAAATATCTATTTTCAATTTTGTAGTTGTAGGAAGACACCGAAAAAACCTTTGACATTTTCGAAAATTTAAAGTTAACCGTATAAATAGGACCTGTGCCACTTTTATCAGTGTATGTCATTCGATTCTTATAAGAAACTTAAAGAAAAAATTTGGAGCGGGTTTTGAGAAAATTTGGAAAATGTCCGGAGGGCTTCATGTAAAGTCCCCCTAAATTTTGCAGAATGTTTTTCATAATCTCAAAGTTTCGACTCGAGTCAGATGGTTAGAGGTAACCTCGATTTGGAAAAAATCCTACGCATGGTATAGGCGCTCAACAAACGGACGGACAGACGGACGTATTGAAAAAACAGCTATTTGGGGACCCCAAAACGTATATTTTCGTAGAAATCTCCGTTGGTTAGTTTTCCGCAGCAATATATAATTTTCCCTATACTTATATTACTCCGTATATACGTACGTATACTTGAGAGTTTAAAGTAGCAGGATTATTTAAATGGAAATGAAGGAATTCGTATAATCTACGCCAGATTAAATGTAGTAACATCACTTTCTCACATTACTTCTGAAGCAATTAGTTGTAAAAATAAAGTTCAAGACCTCGGTATCGATGTCAAATTTACCCAAGTATTTTATCTAATATACCATGTAATATGTAGGAAATACATAAGTAAGTTCTAAAACTAAAGGAAATGAAAGTTTGCTGCTATAAAATTGCATCAATGAATGAAACATTAAAATATATCCAAATTGAAGGACTAAGTTGCATTGTAAATTAATGTATGAGATAAGTGGTGACCTCCATCATGATGTAGAAATGATAAGTTTCTACCAGGAAAATAAAAAGCAAATTATAAAACGTCTCCTGCGCCACGAAAACACTGATGCGTTATTTTATCTTGACAGTAACATAAATCCTCTAACGTTACATGAACGAAATCCAGTGACCTAGTGTTGTGAGCAATAGTCATGGTTTAAACAACTTTTTTCGTTCAGTGAACTAAATATTTTAATTAATTCCATGAAAAATTGTTGATTATCACTGTGTTTATAGCATGCGTGCAATTAAAAATCCACAACAGCCAATGAGAACTAAGAGAACTGATCGAAATCGTTTAATTATGTAACTATAATACAGACTATACCAGACGGCCATGAAACATGAACAAAAATGTACATCAGATATTACGAACATCAAAAACATAATCAATGAACGTATGAAACAAAATTATAAACGAATAATTATTATAACTTCTTAGACAATCATGTTAATATTTGTACAATACAATAAATTAGAAACTATTACACTACTCATACTAGGTATCGATCATCCTAACCCAGAAGTCTCTTTATATTGCAAAGATATGTTTACTTCACCTATTTGATTGTGACTGCCCAGAGAGAGCAGTTGTTTTGGTAAAACTCCTTAATTTGTTTCGAAAATAAAGTAAGTTGTTTATAATTTAAAATATCGATATTTTCCTTTGCACGCCACGTCTTTAACATAAACAAGTATGACCATAAGCCTATTGGTTTGACAATAGCTGACTAATGAAACAACAAAATATTTAACATGAATAAATGTGTTACATGCAAAACATTTGGTCTTAGCATATTAAAAATATAAAAATATAATCGCCAGTTCTATTTACCCACTCTGGAAAGTTCATCAGCAAAACGTTTTAGTCAGAACTGAATTGTCTTTCTCCTTTCCAACATTAACACGTTTTGCTCTCTCATATATGCCCTTACTTTTCGTACAAAGTAATGCATAGTTTTGTCAGCTTCTTGACATATTTCAACAGAAATATTTTAATATTTTCTATTTTGAAACGTAATTATCAAACACAATTATTCTCTTAAGACACTAAGGTGATCATAAATATACACTGCAAGGACTAGTAAAATAGGCCTTGTTTAAAATCAACATGACGTCATCAAATACCTACCTCTCATGGTAAAGATACGGTTGAATTTCTCAAAGTTAAAATTATCCTTTAATGGAAAATAAAAAAAATATTGGACGTAACACATGGATAAAGGGGTAAGATTGCACTCATGGTAAATAATAAAGTTCGCTCCTATCGTGGTTCGTTTTCTTGAACATATCATTCATGCAATTATACCCCTCTTTATACACTCGTTTCGTTAAATACTGTTGACAACCAAATAAACATTTATGGAATGCATTAATAGACTAATTGTTACCATTCATGATATTATTTTGTTGAAGATAAGGTGCTAGCTGAGTGTATATTCTGTTACAGTAATATTAAAATTACCTCATTAACATATAAGAAATATACGGATCGAATTAGGCTGTAAAATTACGTAGTGCAGATAAATGTTTGCTGCTCATATGTTTAACTATCAAGTAGGCGTTTGGAAGTCACTTCCGGTATTAATATTAATAAAAAAATAATTCACAGACCTGTGAACATTAATACTAGTAAAAAATGAAATCCAAAGATTTTAATTTTCTGTATTTGAGGACGTAGCGACGCGTCACTACAGGACACTGAGAGACGGTGAGTTCCAAACGCCTGATTGATAGGCAACCCACTGCACGGCAAACTACATCTGAAGACACACCTTCATTTGACGATCTAATTCCTTTTGCACAGGAAGACGTAAACGGTGTGTTTGAAAAGTGACGTTTCTAGAATAGTAATATTGCTTCATAAAATACATCTGTAATACAAATATTAACGAAATTCTAGAAGTTAGAAGAAAATATTTAACATTTATTAAATACAATCATTAAGATTTTTCTCCAAACATTTTAGTGAACCCATATATTCCATATAATTCAATGTGGTAAGATCTATATATTAAAAACTTTTCATGAAAAGTCTGCAGACAAAGATATTTAAGAAATTTTGTTAAAAATGTTGAATTTTCGAAAAGTTCAAACGAGTTGATCAAAATTACGCGCAAATAACTTCAAATCAAACGAATTGTTTCTGACATTAATAAATTTAATTTTGAATAATATATTTCATTAAAAATGTCTATTTTAAATAATGTAGGGAACAAAAGCTGTAATCTATGCTATTTTCCAAAAATTCTGATTGTTTTATAAAAATCAGTCTCTTACTATTAGTGTATCACTTCTATAAAAAAATAACGAAACAAATGAAAAGACCTGTAAGAAATTTTTTGAAGAAATAGAATGATCTTGATGAAAAGTATTGTTGTGATTAAAAGATCCTTTTTGAATTTTTTAATAATATTCCAAATAATAATATATACTACACGAAGCATCACTTTTGACATTTTCTCAATAGTTGTGTCATATAGGATTCGTTAAATGTGGATAAACTTACATCAATACTTTATAATCACTCATTAAATTTCAGAATTTAAGATCTTTCCGCCCGCTGAACACCTTAATTGCTCACAAGTACATTATTAAATATTCTATAATTTCCTTGTAAATAATTGTGCCACTTTTATAGAGTTGCTGTAACTTAACGAACGTTAATGTTACACCCTTACTATGTATCTTGTTATCCAAATTCAGAAGTTATTACCAAATACGAGGCCTTTTTGGATCTGCGAACCCTCCAGTGAGTCGCAATCTACATTTGGTGATTCGCTACTCTAGACGATTTCTCCTGCAGTAAAATATTTGATAAACGATAAGTAATGCTATAAGAGTTTACAATTCCCAGTTTGACGAAAAGCCAGCAATCCTACCAAGTGCCAGGGAGAGTTGTCCGTCTGTTATCGCCAGGCAGAGTTGTCCGTTCGGTGAACCTCGAACTAGGTAAAGTTCATCCCACCATACTATCTTCACAATCATCCAGACAAACGTGGTCACCCTTCGATCTGGGGGAGGGGCGCGTTGTCCAATCTATACAATCAAAACCTTAGTAATTATGTGATTGGTGCAAAATACCATGGTGCGTGAAATACGCTGTTCCCGGGAGCGGGCCCTCGTTTGTTTACGTATGAGGAGGAAATATCGTCATCTTTCCCTGCCGAAGGAGAGACTTTGCCAGCGCGTACGCCATGACGAAAAAATATTTCTGAGCGGGGGTTTTCTGTCCAGAGTTACTGTCAACAGACCAGTAAATATTTAGCATTTTAGCAAAAATTATACTAACTTTTAGCAATCAATTTTTAACTCTGTCATTAAAATGTTCATCTCAGGCACAATTTGCGGATCCTTCCTGGTAGTTCTAACGCATATTTCGAATTTGTTTATAAAATTGTACATTGTTGCAAAATTGTTAATTCGCAGATTTCGTCTCTGGGACATCTCTCCTTTAGATCTGTAATAGTTGGAAAATGTTTATAAATTTGCAAATATTGGAATTTTTTATTGTCTCTTCTAAATCCCCTTTAAACGCAATTCAAAATTCCGCAATCCGATCGGTGCTATCAACTTCCGTTCTCGAAATATTTAATTGTTTATTAGAACTTAGCCTCTCATAATCACCCCCCATTTTTTGCAGTGATTCCATTCGCACTCCGCACACAAGTATACTGAAAAGAGAGGTTTGCAAAGTGTCGCTTTGATTGTTCGCTTCATACGCTTAATGCCGAGGGCAGAGGTGATATCGCGGCATCAGTAGCGCGCGACGCGATAAACGGTGCGTCGGAGCGAAATGATTGTCCCTACAATTTCTTCGAAAAACAAGAAGAAAAAAAAAGAAAAAAAAGAGAGAGTTGTAACGATTATGGGTAGTTTCGTGGATTCATTATAGTAACAATTTATGTCTTATGGTAACTATGGTAGTTTAATCTAAGGTTCTTGTAACCCCTGTCAGCGCCATTGTCGTTTCGGCCAATTTCAGGATATCTAAAAAAAGATATTTCCTGGTAAATAACAGTCCGAACCAAACGTTTGCGAGCTGAGTTCACTTGAACGAATGGAAGAAACCTCGATTACATCAGTATCAAATCCCATAGCTTGAGAAGTTCATGCGAACCTGTTTTGATCACAATTGTAACGTCATTTTTCTTTGCTTTTAGATCATTTTTAAAACATTTTAAGATCATTTCATGGATTATTTTTGGCGAATTTTTCGGTCATCGAAATCCCCCCTACTTAATACAATAAGAAATTGGAGATTTATCAAACGAGACTTCTAAGCTTCAATTGATCAAATATTTGATTAATTAATCAAATATTGTTACCATTTACATATCGTAGAACGTACGACTCAATTTGTCAAAATTCATGTAAACTATAATTCTCGTTAAAATTAAACACTTCATCCTGAGAAAGATGACATATGATATTACATATGTTGATAGTACGAATA
Organism: Gryllus longicercus; assembly: GCA_038098605.1. Lineage (NCBI taxonomy): Eukaryota > Metazoa > Arthropoda > Insecta > Orthoptera > Gryllidae > Gryllus > Gryllus longicercus. The sequence goes on along the minus strand of JAZDUA010000028.1, from coordinate 5,109,208 downwards.
TCATAGGTTTGCGTAATACTCACGGGCCCATGAACTATCCACTGCCTATGATTGGAGCCCGAGAAGTCACCGCACCCGCAGCCTAAAAGGACGCTGCTAGATTATGAAAAGTAGAATGAAGATTCATTTACCATTCACCCTTCACGAGTTGACCACCAGCATCGTTCATCCCTTCTTAGTACACCAATTTTAGAGTGAGAGTGAATTCATATTACATTCTTCATATCATGTCGCATGGTATGTCTCGCCTGCTGAACTCCCTCTCTAAAATTAAGGGCAGCCGGTCGATACACACACACACACGCACACGCACGCACGCGCACACACACACACACACACACACACACACACATATATATATATATATATATATATATATATATATATATATATACAGTTTACATATTCATCATGCTGTCAGCAATGCATTGTTTTTATTATGGCAACAACAATTCTGAAGATCAAATATACATCTTAATCACGAAAATTATTCACTCATTATTAGGAATGATAACAGTTCAACATAACTGGCAGAAACACTTTCTTCTATTAAACTTCTACAAGAGTACTACAACAACTATGGGAATATTTAAAAAGATAAATTTATCTCTAAAGGAACATAAATGTACAAACTGTCAAAGTAGATCACGAATTTTACAGAAAAATACGTTACAAGGGATGGGGCAAAAAACAGCAAAGCGAATTTTTTGTTCATTACTATGTATAAGCAAGGAAATAAAATAGAGCAATATTCCGTATGAAGTTGGAAATATCAATAAGGAATTTTCAATTTTTGATTTGCTAATTGTATTGCTTTGTAAAATTAATTCCAAATAAGTTAAAAATGTTATTATTTGTATTTTCTGCGTAATAGTTTTTTTGACTTGCCATTTTTTAGTTTTCTATGTTATTTGAGAAATATTAACACAAAATGTTTATTTTCTGGGAGCAATTCCTAGCTGTCTTTAAATCTTTGAAAAATGTTCGCCTTGGGTCCTTTTTTTACAACTGAAAGAATTCAGATCACCTTTAGACATTCGTAACATCGTAGGTTTATAAACTACCCTATCACTGTATCTCGAGTAAGTGATCATCAATTTTCCCTCGTTTCTATCCCTTCCTCTGATATTTACCCACATTATTTCAAAATATGAAAACGTAATCTCATTTACGTCAGCAAAATGTAATGTTTAACAATGACTCCTTGTTCATATGACGCTTCGTAATGTTTCATCTTTTTCTGGTGTTGAATTTTTGACGACTATTTTCCGTATTCCCTTCCGCTGTGTACTTACATACCTTCTTGAAATGCTTTGAATCACCAACAAACAAATCGCCTTCTCATTTTGACGCAAAACTCTTCCTCGCTCTCAGCAAACTCGTCAGTGGATATCTTTCACATCACGTAATATTATTTACCTGTTTTAGGAGACTCATATATTTCGTAATCACATCCTGTACACAAATGACGTCACTGCGGAAATATTCGACGTAGTAAAGTGTGCGTTAACATTGGTTTTGAAAAGAGTTTCCGAAAATATTTTTTTCTGTAATAAATATTTTTTCTGAAATAATTTTGTTGTCATCAATGAATTCCGGTCGTTTTAAAACATTCGTAAATTCAAAAAATATATCATTACATCTAACCATTTTACTTCCTCATATACTTAATATAGAGAAAATATTGTAATGTGAAATCATTCGATGACGGAAACACATGTTTTGGGGGTTGTCTGAGACTGGAAGTGAATTTATTAAAAAACTTTCGCAAGTCTGTCTGACCGTCCGTCTGTAAGAATAGAGTAACACTAGAGTCTAAAACGTACACTGGAGTTTCCCCAAAATGGATATTCCCAAAATGGATTTAATAGATCTGCCTAGTGTAGGTGCTTCTCAAAATTGAAACATCTTTTAATTTTGGGGATACTTTACATGAAGAAAATAGAATTTTTTCAAAGTTTTCACAAAAATTGGGCCATTTTTACTTTTTTGTAGTACGTAGACTTATGTTTGCGCTGGGAAACTGCGATTTTTGGCAGAAAGATTCGTGATATCAAAAAAGTAATAATTTTTGTTTCTATACGTCGTAAATTATTTCCTCTGACATTCGTGAAGTCAGAATCCACTTATTGTGGTTCCTCCAACAAAACGTCTGCCTGTCCATCCGTCAGTCAGTGAACAACCCTACCGGCTAAATGGTTCGTATATTTTTCATTTAAATTGATATCTCCGAACGATTTGGGGGATGTCGCGATCCCGTGAATTTCAAAAGGATATTTTACTTTTCACAAGAATTGTACTTCACACAAAGCCTGAAGGACATTTGTAAATTTTTCCAAAGCGTTGTTCCAATTTTGGGATTAATTTTCCTTTCTTGGATAGAGCAAAGTGCGCTTATAAAAATGGCGTATGTTCTATGAAATATTTTTCGGCTTCCTACAACTACAATATTGAAGATAAAGATTTTTTAATGTAATATATTCTTAAAAATTATAGTTTTAAATGAATTCATATACTTTGTTGTAAATATGAGTTGGTAATTTTAAAAAGATATCTTTAAAAATGATTCCAATTTTTTTAAACTTTTGGTAAGCCTTTATTTACGGAAAATATTGGTACCACGAGAATCATTTTTTAAGTAAGAACAGTTTTAATTGGAGTAACAGCAACTTTATTTATGAACATAAATTGTAACAAAAACTTAAGTATGAACATATTTTTACTTTGCTACATAGTCACCAAGAATATCTAAGCCTTTGTTAAGTCGTGGCACTAGCTTTTGGATTCCCTCATCATAGAACTCTGCCGCCTGAGCATTTAACCAATTAGTAACAGTTTCTTTCAACACGTCATTATTTTGAAATCGCTTTCCAACAAGACATTCTTTGAGTTTAGGAAAAAACATGAAAGTCTGATGGTGCTAGGTGAGGGCTGAAGGGGGGATGATCCAGTAATTCCAGTTGCGTCTTTGTCATTGCTGCAGAGTGAGGCCGAGCATTATCGTAAAGCAGCACGACGCCTAAAGTCCCTGTCGGTGGTTTTGAATAGCGCGCCTAAGCTTGGTTAGTGTTTCGCAATATCTCTATGCGTTTCTGGTAATTCCTCTTGGCACAAACTCAATCAGAAGAACGCCATTCCGATCCCAAAAGACCGTGGCCATGATTTTCCGTGTTGAAAGTTCTTGTTTGAATTTTTGTGGTTTCGTCAGTGAATTTGAGTAATGCCATTCACTGGATTGAGGTTTAGTCTCTGGAGTATAGAATGTTACCCACGTTTCATCACCGGTAACAATATGATTCAAGAACTCATCACCACTCTTATCGTATCTTATCCAACTCTTAACGTATCGTATTGCCACTCTTATTCAAAAATGGAAAAGAATGTGCCAAACGCTTCATATAGTGTTCTGTCATTTTTGGCAACCATCTCGCACACATTTTTTTTAATGAAGTTAGTCGGAAACAATGTGATAAACAACCGATCTTGAAAGTTGTGGAAATTTCTCATGAAGCTCGTCAATCGTAAAGAAATGGTTTTGGCGAATTTCGTCATCAACTTTTTTTTCAAGTCTTCATCAATGATAGGTGGTCGCCCAGATTGTTCTTCATCGTGAACATTTGTTCTTCCTTCATTGAAAAGCCTACACCATTTACGCACATTATTGTTATTCATTACTCATTCACCATAAACTTTAACACGCTGCCAGTGAATTTCGGAGGGATGAACTTGTTTTGCGTTTAAAAAACGAATAACCGAGCGCACTTCACAATCAGCGGGTTTATTGGTTAACATGGCGACAAACAAAGCAGTGTTACCATAGAACCAACAGTGGCGGAGACATGAAATCAACTGACTCGTAGTTGGGGACTGGGCAAGAGTGTCTCACCTTGAGCGGGCGTCACGTGACAGCCTGCGCGGTTGCTATGCGCAAATGGTTCTACTTAAAAAATTACCTTCTTACATGCATATGAAATTATATGGCACTATATGCACATGAATTACACGACGCATGTTATTTTGACGTATTATTTTGATTTTTTAAATTACACAATTTAAAAAATATCTCTCACACCTTTCTATGGCCAACGAGTAACCATCGTCCGAATGTCCCTCACTATTGAGCGAGCAGCGCCCGTGAAAAAGAAGATCAAACTCACTGACTGCGATCGTGACCCTCGTGTATTCTGTTTCAGCTACAAAGTGACCCAGCTGCCCAGAATCGCACTTCCGACTACGAACCAGTGGACCACGTGGAGTGGGAGACAACATTGCACATAGGTGCAACCCGGCACGGACAACGGTTGACCTGTCCTTGGTCCCCCGCGAGTTGTTCCGGCGAGCACTTGCGGACAGCAACTGGCGCTTCCGAGAAGAGGCGCGGCTACGGCCGTTGCCCGACTCTGACGACGAGATGGCTACTACACTGGACAAATCTATGGACGTGGAAACCAGCGACGACGCAGTGATCAAACTGACCATTGATGAAGACCAACCACCGCAGATGGTAACCCAGCTGACAACCGCTACAGCGCAATCTCCCGCTACAGCCGGTACCTCAACCGCACGACGGCCGCACGACCCCTCTCCTGACAGGAACTCAAAGAGATTAATGACTGAAATGGTTTCCAGCTTGTCACTAAACCCTCCAGGACTAATCTCCTACCCCAAACTCAATCCTTACCCCTGAGCAACCGCTACACCCCACTGCAATCATCTGACTCCTAAGCTTGTACCTCCGGCACCTCGGACGACATCAACAAGATTCCAGAAAACCCTACCACAACCGAAGAAGAACACTCCCAACAACTAAGAACCCCACCGACGAAAAGCAAAATAGGACCTTTCCGAATAGACCTCAAATCCTTCCTAAAACCCTCAGACCTGACCCAAGACTTACTAAAAGCCATAACGCAATGACTGCCAATTGCAACAGGATTCAAATTTTGATTCAACCCCTAACAATGACTGCGTACAAGATTCGGGACCGACTAGAACTAATATCTACAACAGACATCAAAGACTTATATTTTGTGAACATCTCATACTCATACAATAGAGCGACAGAAGAGATCAGGGAGAAATTTGTCCTAAAAGGACTCCCCCCTAAATACGACCTCGAAAGAACTAGGACAAACCTCTAGGACTTAAAAATTCCCAGTTCCACATTACTGAAATGAACCGACGCGTCGTTAACGGACACCTTACCCCACTTGGACTCAATGTAATTGAGACTACAAAAAAGGACATGACTGAGACCAAAAACAAACTCATGTACATAGACTACTACAGGACTGGGATCGAACATTACAGAAACTCTGACCGTATCCCCCAATGCAAACGCTGTCAAAAACTGTACCACATAAGGACATACTGTCGACGACCAGTGACCTGCGCCCTTTGTGCCAAATCCCACCCCACCGAAGAATGCCCCTCCTTAGACCAATCCACTCCCTTTACATCCACCTCCTGCAACTGCAACCGCAACCACCCAGCTCACGACCCCATCTGCCGGTACCTCATCAAAACTAAGGAAACGAGAGAACAACAAACAAAAACCCCTACTCAATTACCTCCTCCCGACATGTCCTCAAAGTCCTTCCCACCCCTCAGACAACTAAACAAATCCTACTCCTCTGCCTCCACCCCCAACCAACCCAATCCAAACCCACAACCTACAACCACCCAAGATATCAAAGACCTCTTCTCACTTCTCCAATCACCAACCCTCAAAACACTTATGCCTTACCTAAGAACCTTCATAAATATCCTGAACGGCCCAGAGAACATCCTCACAAAATTATTAACCGCAGGCATTAAACTTGTAGAAATACTAAATTAATGTCTCCCCCAGCCCGAATCCCATCCTTTTCCTCGTGGAATGCACGTGGCGGTTTTGCCCCCCCAAAAAACATCCTCGCCCAGTCCCTAAAAGACTACTCCATCGGGATCCTACTGTTACAAGAGACAATGCTGATACCTACTAACTCCTTCACCATCCAAATCTACCTCACCTGCCGGAATGACAGAACCGTTGCCCCCGGAGGCGCAACGGCCATCCTCATCCGACGATCCCTCCCGCACACTCCTTGCCAACTTCCTCAATTCACAGTCCTAGAATGTACTGCCATCCTACTTGGAACCCCCACCACTCCCATAATTATCATCTCAGCCTACAAAAGCCCCGTTCCTCGTTTCCTACCTCTGATTTGAACATCCTCAACAATCTACCCCATCCCTTTATCCTTGCAGGCGATGTCAACTCAAAATTTACCGGATGGGGTCGCTCGACTAGTAACATAGTAGGACTGAGACTTGAAGACTTCCTGAACAGCAACCCACAAATCCACATCAAATGTCCCCCTGAACCCACACATACAGTCAACGGAAACCCTCACGATATCCTCGACTTCGTCCTGCACTCCTCCCAACTACATGTCACCACACCCAATCCCAAATATGACCTCTATGACTTTTCCGACCTCTTCCCAATAATATTCACCTCCTCATCCACAACTACCTACATTTCCCCAAAAACCCCAACCATCCACAACACCAACTGGAAATCCTACAAACATATCCTATCCAAAAAGATGCATGTCCCAGCCAACCTCCCAACAATACCTCCTTAAGCTGAACTCGTTGTTAAAAGTAAATAGTGATAGAGTTTAATATTTATTTTGTAGTCATTTGCTGGTAGTAGTTATGCGAAAACAATCTTTATCGCAAAAATGTGTAATACTTGCATGTCTTGAAACAATATTCAACAGGTATAAAAATACTTCGTTATATTTAGTATGTACAAATATATTATTATAAAATATTATTATATGGCGTTCCAGGAAAGTCTCTCTGCATGCCTTACACTCCTTGTTGTTTGGTGTGGCACTATCACGGCACAAGCCTACGTTGATGTTTTAAACACCTTCTTGCTTCCCACTGTTGACGTGCGATTCACGGATGGCAATTGCATCTTTCAACACGATCGAGCATCTGTTCATACTGCACGGCCTGTAGCTTAGTGGTTACACGACAATAACATTCCTGTAATAGACAGGCCAGCACAGAGTCCTGACTTTAATCCTATCGAACACCTTTGGGATGTTTTGGAACGCTGACTTCGTGCCAAGAATCACCGACCTATACCGATATCTTTCAGTGCAGCATTCCGTGAAGAATGGGTTGCCAATCCCCAAGAAACCTTCCAGCACTTGGTTGCAAAGTATGCCTGAGTGGAAGCTGTCGTCAAGGCTAAGGGTGGCCCAATACCCTATTGAATTCTAGCATTATCGATCGAGGGCGACACGAATTGGTAAGTCATTTTCAGAAATGTGTCCAGATACGTTTGATCACATAGTGTGTGTTACATTACAAGTGTTACATAACGTTAGAATTTCTTTCCTTTGCGAACTCCCGGTTGCTCCGCTATCGTGAACTTATGAACTCAGTACGGTACTTAAACATTTTTGGCAAATCACACACTGTTTCCAGATATATGTGCGCCATTGAGCCAGTTGGTCCATAAAGTTTGTACAGCCAACAATGAGTCTTGCTAGGTGATGTGATACATTATTAAAGTATCAGCCATTATCACTTGCCTTGCTTAATAGGATTTCAGTAAAATTACGTTCACATATTTTCCTTTATTACTTTCTCTTAATCATGCAACACTAAATCAAAAGTGTGAACCAAGAAAGTAATGTTATGAGCATCAAGAAAGATCCCACTAATCTGAATAAATTGAAATGTACTATTTTATCTTAAAAGAATTAAGATAAAAAATACTTTATTAATGTAATATACATATATACATATATAATATATACATATATACATATATACATATATACATATATACATATATACATATATACATATATACATATATACATATATACATATATACATATATACATATATACATATATACATATATACATATATACATATATACATATATACATATATACATATATACATATATACATATATACATATATACATATATACATATATACATATATACATATATACATATATACATATATACATATATACATATATACATATATACATATATACACATATACATATATACATATATACATACGTTTTTAGGTAACTTCGGGAACAAGAAAAAGATTATGATCTCCACTTATATTTTTACAAACTCCCTTGTAAAACTCTTTAATCAGTGAGCGTTGGGATGTGTAATTGCCACAGGAAAAAATGCACTCCAGCTAACGAATGACTATTTTTCCTTGTGGACTGCTGTGAGACTATACGTCAGAAAATTTATTGCGTACATAGGGGTTCCCAGTGGTTGAATGTTCGGTAGTTAGAGTTCTGTGAGCCAGAATCACAAGGAAAAATAACATGTGTTGCATAGAAGGCTGGTTATATTACATGTTCAACGAATATAAAGGATACTTCTGCAAAGAACCAGAGGCAAACAGCAGCATCCCGACACTGCCAAAATGTACAAATGGGTAGTAAAGATTGCTCCCTGCAACATAAATTTCTGTGGTTATCAAACTAGCGGTGCTCGAATAGCTCACACTTTCTCGTAGTTTATAGTAGTGGCGAGGCGTGGCATTTTTGCGTAGTCATCGCCAGATTTGTGGAATATACGGGCTGATATTTCTGAATTTACTGAATGATGGGTTATTTGAAATAATTTTTGTTCTGTCTTTTAAACACCTAAACAACGCTCATTTTACAAGTTTTGTTTCCACACATTGTTTTTAATAAATCTTCTGAACAAATTACTCCTATATTGAAATTGATTTTGCTATAGAATTCTTTGGTTCGTTGTTCCTGTGAATACGGATGTAAATTGGAGTCGAAATTTGAGGTGGGAAAATTCATTTGATTACAACCAATGTGTGAAATATTCTGATGCTTTGTGAGCTTTAGATAATTTTGTAAGGCAACTAAAAATTACAAAATTCTGCAGGAACCCAAACCTTTCTACTGGCCTCTTTTTGGCATTCCCTTTTATTTTCAAAACCACCTCTGAAATTTCCATAGCGCCATTTGAAAACCCCATAAGCACCACAAGTTCCTGACGTAAACTTTCTTTCTTTTGATAACTTGAGTTGAAAAAATTATTAATGAAGTATAGCGTTGGCCTTTCGACCAGTCGAAAGTTCTCTTCTAATTTATATGATTTTTTTAATTTCAATAAAACTGTAATGTATCCTTAAAGTTTTACCTTAATTCGCAGCAATTTACAGGACTTTCAATTGCCTCTGATCTGCCTCTGTTGATCTCGAATTACTTGTGATGTGCTGTGTTGTAAATTGTTTCTCACCCATTGAGATCCTTCTCACAATTTTATTGATCAGAGTTTTTGTGTTTTATTCAATGAATAGAACAGTGACAACACAACTAAAACTTAGTAACAACAAACTCAAAACTCAAACACAGCGCAGAGATTCACTCACGAGGTTTCAATGGCTCATTTCAGCAGGCCGGAAACCGCCGAATAGCCCACATTCTCCAACAGAAGTGATGAGACAGAGCCACAAGTGCAAAAGGATACCGCTGTGGCTGGTTTGAGTAATCGAGAACGGGCGGCAAGATCTCAATTCGCTGCGTTAATATTCACGATTCCTTTGCGATAGAAAAAAATCATGTTCTTTGAGTGTATTATCAGGGGGCTTATTAAAGACAATTTTGAACATTTGCAAGCTCTTATTTTAGAACATACCGTTCTATTCTTATAGATGCGTATTAGAATAAAATTTTGTAATTGAAATTAACCTATAAAAGGGGATTATTTCATTTGCACTTTCAAGTATGCTACACAACAAAATTACCCTATAAAATGATAATTATCCTATGGGATGATAACACAGACGGTGGCCTTTTCCTTCCGAGTGAATGAAAACCGTACCGCATACTGTGAACAGCAGCGTCCGGCGGCACAATCTCTCGCGACGCCTGTTATTTATCGCCTGGAAGCCGTGAACCGCCTCAATGGCGTCACGTTAATGCTGCCATTAGAGCTGCGGAAGGCGGCAACCGAGGCGGTGTAACTGGGGTGTGATGTGGATTGCGCGGTCATTGCGCTAGATCGCCGCCCCAACAACACAAAGTCACACTTTTTTAAAGAAATTTCGTAGTCCTCTAGATGGGTCCGAAAACAAATCATCAGTTTCCCGCCAGGAGACCGAGACGCACCGAACACCTCATTTTTCCATTGGTGGAAGGGAACCGGACTCTCAGTGACTGAGGGACATAGAATCTTGAGTGTGTTGTGCTTGGTACGCCTGTCTCTTATGAGACTCTTCGTCCATGTTTTATTTCTTATTTACTAGTTTCTTATTCTATATTCTATATAGTGCTTAATAACAACTACCTCGTAATTTCCCGCAAAAGATTTTTTTTGGTAGGCTTACGTTCATGTAACCGTGAACCAGGAACCCATATCCCGAAGATAATCAGTAGCCGATGGTCCTGTTAGCATCGGTTGTACATTGAATTGAATTCATGCCTTACTTTACGTCGCGAGACTCGGGCCATTATGCCCGCTCTTCCGTCTGACCACGCAAATTTCGCTTCACCAACTAGAGAAAGGTATTTCTTGGGCAACGAAACAGGCGATTTGCCTTTAGCTCAGAGATGTCATTTCGGCTTGAGGATCTTTTACATGCAAGTAAATCAACTAACATAGGATAGTAGGCTTTAATTCTCCTCCGAAGGAAGACGTACGAAGGATTTTTTCGCCCTTAAAAAAGCCACGGTTTCGACCAGGTTTGAACCCGCCAACTTGGGTATAACAGTCCGATACGCTAACCGTTACACCATCGCCGCCAATGTCACAGCACTCTTGTTTTGCCGGGTGAATTGAACTGGCACATAATTTCAACTCTTTGGGCCCTCATTTACAATTTTGCAAAAGTTCTGAGACAGTTATAATTAGAGAAATTAGAATAGATAGACCGGCTGAGGTGCCTCAGGCAATCGACCAATGTCACTGCAGTGTCTATGACAAGGACGTCCTAGGATTTGAGTCCCGACGGTAGCAGGATCTTCGACACTAGCTAGATCGATTTCAGCCGCTACCTGGAGGAGACCTCCAGTGGCCGGTTTCTCTGATAGGTAGTTTTCCGTGTTTTTTGGATCAATACCAAGGAAAAATACTTATAAGCATTACTCTACTTCACATGTCGGGAGACTAGAAGTTATCCCGATTGGGGCAGAGCTCGCTGGTGGGAGCTGGTGGCTGGGGCGATGGGAAAAACTCTGCAACCCGACATTTAGATCGGCACCATTTCCCATCCAGCTGGCGAGTAACATTGCCTCCTCCCTTGATAAGCACATACACTACACTTACTTAACAACTAAAGAAGTTGAAACCCGCCCACAAATACAAATAATCCAACATTCAATCAATCACAGAATGTACCAGATTGAATAATTGACGTTTCCAGGCACGTCAACTGCGTTTGTTACTCAACGATTGTAGTAGTATTTTATCCCGATAGGTAGCGGTGTTTTCTTTTCCACAGGATGGTGAGATCCTGCGCTGACCTATACGACGACTTGTGGGAGATTTCCACCTCCAGGTATCTCCCTCAGCGGTTCACCATTCGGGACAAGCTCTAAGCTCCCGTTTTTTTCTCCCGACGTGTGCGATAATGTAGTGCATGTAAGGACTATCTGTGTAAGGGGAGAGACAGAGTCAAAGGTGAGGAAGGAAACATTACGCTGACTGGTTCCCGTTTGTTCGGGGATTGTTTCGGAATTTCCTTGGTATTGGCCGAAGAAACTACGGAAAACTAACGATCAGAAAGGTTGGCTGCTAGAATTTTTCTCCAGACAGCGGCTGAATTTACCTAGCTATTGCTACTGTCGAAAATCCGCCACGTCAGGACTCGAATCACAGGACCCCTCGGTACGAGTCACTTCAGAAGAGCGGCAATTCCAGTTTTGAACTTAACACACTCGGTGGAGAGGTAAGACGATAAGGCGGATAGGCATAATATAAAAAATTAAAAATATGGCTCAGAGATCATAAGTACCTTGCGGAAAGACAAGAAAACACCAGTACACTGAAGTAGAGAGCATAAGGCCGTCCGCGTTAATCGCATAGCGATGGGTAGCGCTTTGCCACTATAACTAGAACTCTGAGCGCTGTCCTAACAAGACCATTCCCGGGTGAAACTAATTCTCCTCAACGTGACGCCCCCGCCCCCGCCCCCGCCACCTCGGGCAGGTGAAACGCCGCACCGCTCTCCGCCCAGCCCTTTTGGAGCGTGATCCGGCGTGACGGCGTTCGCCCCGTTCCCACGCGGACCACCCCCGGCGGGCGGGGGTGGCGCGGCGCCCGTGGCCCGGTCCCCGCCACGCCCCTCCCACTCGCCAAGTCCGGGCGGGCGGCTTCAAGGCAGCCAGCGGCAGCTCGCCGCCGCCGGCGCCGTGCCGCCCTCTCTCCCGCCCATTTATCTGCGGACGCGACTGGGCCGACAGCGCGCACAATGGGCGACTTGTCTCCCGGCGGCGCGCGGCGCTGCAGTGGGCTGCCCGGCCACCCGCCTGCGCGCTCGAACCCCCTCGCGACCACTACAGCGCATTCCGATTTAGGACGTAATTCGCTGATTTGATTGCAGCACTTTCACCCACTCAATTATTAGAAAGCCTGAAATGTAAACTGTTTCTATTATAATTACGAATGTTCATTTTATTTACAGACTAACAGCAAAAGCTATTACGAAACTGGCGCACTGAGCCACTATTTATTCAACTATCTGGCTCTCAAAAATACTGATTAGAGCAGCCGCCCGCAAGAATTCTGCAGATAGTACGTGAATTCGACCTAGCTTTCTAGCTAGAGTGGAAAATTCGTCACTGTCGGCACCCAAACTGTAGAACCTCCCAGTCCCAGACGCTGCAGCGGTAACGGTTGTTTCCTTTGAGACGTCGCAGTTTGAAATCACAGTCTGTATCTGGCACTGAACTAGAGTACTGCGGCACTGACTGTAGTCTTCTTGATCTAAACAAGAAACATGCCTCCACCGACATCACCAGCTGAGATGACTCAGGGCAACCACCGTTTCCATTGAAGTGTCCCTGACAGCGGTCCAACGGTTCGAGTCCCGCCACTGGCATATTTTCGCTTCTAAATGAATAGATCGAAGCAAGAGCAGATTTTTTACACTTGCTATTGATTGACAGGAATCAGGAAACAGGACAGGAGGAATCAGGAAAGGGTTCAGTAGAAATTACAAAAGAAACGCCAAGTATTTTACTACAGATAGGCGAAATAGGATCGGCGAGTGCAGACCGGCAAGAAACAACATCTAAAGCGAGATGCAATGAAGTGCATCGGTTTCACCCTGCTGCAAGAAATCTTGATTGGTTTTATCGAACACTTCCGTCAGATGAGAGAGGTGATTTAACCGTAAATGTATCTTCCTCGTCACAGATACATCTACTTTCTATGCTTATATTTCTTCTGAAAAATAGATCGAATAAAACCAGCTACATATTCAACATCAGGAAACAGAATTCTCGCCGGAGAAACATAGTGAAAATTGCTCACGAAATTCTTACATCCACCTTAAAAAACCATTAGCTTTTTCCAATAACGTTTTGTGCTCCAAAAATGCATTACGCAGAATAAAAATCAGACAGACTACTTTGTTATATAATTTCCAATGCATCAATCGTACCAGGACCGATGAGAACAAGGATAATTAAAAATCTATATTTATTACATTTTTGTCCAAACATATGAACCGTCATTCTCAAATAATACAATAAATTAGCGATAATCGGAGGTTGGGGCGGCTGGTATCACAGATTACACGGGAAAAGAGAAAATCCATGACTGATTTTTCAACTACAATGAAAAACTAAGACAAATTTAATTTGCAGATACTATTATATTTTAATTTCTTGGCCTTTCGAATGTTTTTGCAAAAGATAACTTTTGAAAGAACAAAAAATCAAGATTCAAATTACAATAGGCCTACTGTAGTAAAGCACTGTACAACGCAACGCAAAAGAGCAACGCAAAAGAGCACGAACTGGTGACAACAATCTAGCAAACAGATTGACGATGAAACGGAAAGGCGCACACGTGACCGACAACACAGGGTTGTCAATCCGTCAAGAGCCAGCTCTAGATTATTGCCGCTTGCCTGAGTGACTTGTCGCATATCAGATCTTGTTCCCCATCTCGGATTGCACGGAATTTTGAATTAGCGAGGCTCGGATTACCGCGACTCTGCTTAACAGTTTATTTCGAAATTCGTGAGGCACAGAGCGGTGCGTTGTGGGTTGCGCCGTGGCCGAGCGCCGCGGGGCTCCCGCCGGTCCCATCCGTTCCGTCGCTCGCAGAGGTCGTCGCGGCGCCCGCGATCTGCAAGAGGTCCCCCGCGGGGCGGTCGGGTGGCTTTCTTTCAGCGGGGGCCCTCGCGCGCGCCGTCGCCGAAAAGGCACGCGGTCGGCGCGTCGCGGTTGGCGCACAACAGACGCCGCGGGGGGCGGCGAGGGGCGCGGGAAGGGGCGGCGGTGACGGCGGAGGGCGGGCACAAGTGACACTTGGGGAGTAGCGAAGGTAAACAGATTGCAGAAGCAAGCATTCACCGATATTCTGCACGGAGATATGTGGGTTGTTCTCACTGTCAGTTAAAACTTGCTTGGTTCGCAATTTCTGGGTGATAGGAGTATTGTTTCTATCACTTCATTCCAGCAAATGGATTGAAAAACAAAACAGCAGCACAAAAAGTTATGAGAAATATATAGGTTGATTAATAGATGTTTCCGAGCACGTCAACTGCTTTGACCATTAATTCCGTTTGAGCAGAGAATGTTTTTATCGCCGGAGGTGGCGGCGTTCCTTCTCCATGAAAGGTCAAATCCTAGATGTCGGACTACAGGATATTTACGCCTCCAGATATCTCCACCAGCGGGGAACCGCCCCAGCCGGTACTATCTCACCGCTCCAGACTGGTCTCCCAATATGTGGTTAAGTCGTGCATGTAAGCGTGTGTGTCGGTGTGTGTGAGGAGAAAGGAGAGGACAAAGAAGAGGAATGCAAGATCGCGCATGTTCCGTAACCCGTTTGTTAGAGAACTTCTCCGGTATTTACCTGCTATTGATCGGAAAACGACGGAAAACTACTGATCGAAGCAGTCTCCACTATTTTTCTCCAGAAAGAGGCTGGATTCTACCAAGATATTTAGTTAAGTTAGATATTTAGTTTGTCGAAAATCCGCCGACGCGTTCTGCCGGGGTTCGAACCCTAGGACCTCAGAGTCAGAGTCAGCGGATTTGTGCATGAGTCAGCCGCTGGAAAGTGAAGTGAAGAGATTGTTTTGTTCAACAGATTTCCATATTTCAATGATAGAACTATTAATTGCCATAATTGAACTTACTTAAATTATGATCACGGCGAAATTGACATTTTATAGAACTTTTTGGTTCCGGGTTACATTTCTCTTCCACGACTAGGCATTTGAATAATAGATGGATTAACCAGGTGAAAGGGGTTATTAATGTTATATATTTACTGATACAAGTTTCAGTTGGAGCTGCAAATATGCGAAATTTACGATTGAATAACGTCTTTCCTGACACTTTGTGATAACGTATTCAATTAACAAATACGCACTGTCCACAATTTCATTAAACTTTCATTAGTTCATCCGATTTTTATTGTCGGCAAGCGGGAGGAATTATTGTTTCATCAACCATTACCTACCTTTCGTAACTTCTTTCTCAATGCAAGATACTAGCAAATCTAACTGTATATTTAAAATGTGCCAGTTGATGAAATACGTTTGCTCGCAAGAAAATTTATGAACAACAAATTAATTGTAGGTGAACCCCAAAAATGGGGGTTGCAAGATAACTCGCTAACTTCATAAATGTTGTGGTCGAACGTAAGTATGTCGATTCAACACCAACTTACCCAGTGAATTACATTTAATCAATCATTTCAGAACAAATATCATAAATGTTTGTTCCTATAGCAGGTTGTTTACGATACTTGCATTTAGGGCGCCAGGTGATGAGACAAAAATATTTTTTTAATTTTTGAAAAATGAATTTTTTTTCATTTTCCTCTTTAAAATGGCGTATGTTTAGTCTTAATTTGACAATTCTTACTATTTTAAAATTTTAAAATTTCACATGTATACGAACCGTGAAGGGAATGTGGTCAATTTGTCACGTTCTTATTTTTATTTTATGTTAAGTTGCGCCCGTCGTGTGCTTCATGGACAGAGTGCTAGCTTTCTGTGAGGCGATTCCGGGTTCGATTCCCCGCAGGGGCAAAAATGAAGCGGTAGCTTTCTAATACAGAGTGTCTCCGTTTCTACAGCAGTATGACAAAAGGAAAGTTCAGATAAGCCAGGTTTCGTTAATGGGAATACGTCAGGCTCGCCACATGCCTTTCTTATCCCCAGGAAGCATAAAAAACTGCACCCACGCCTGAGAACACAGCCGGCTAGCAAAAATCGGATTAATCCGACCCTAAAATATCAAGTACATACATTATATTTAATTGCTGTAACACAGAGTATGTTACTTTTGTATGATGTAGGTGTTCGCGACAATTCAGGTAACAGCAGCGTTGCGATCAATGTTGTTTCGAAATTTCTGTTCACAATTTTCAGAAGATCTTGAACACGAATAAAATCAGTATACGAATGAATATTTAAATAAGTTAATCTGGACATGAATACCAAAAAGGATTTTTGTAAGATAAAAAAATAAATGTTTCATGTAGTGGTTATGTGCATTGAAGGTAACATGACAAAATATTGTAACGTTTCTCGGTGGTGAATTAAAACACACTCAGGTAATATTTAACAAAGAAGTTTATTCGTAATCAATTATACACTAAAAATTACTTGATCTATTTACAAATATGTTACACAGTCCTTGAGTTTTTCACTTGATTATTTTTACACACACGACTCCATTCTCTTGATTATTTATTTACACAGTTCACTTCTGATTACTTATTTACACAGATCACTGCAATCTGATTATTTATTTACTGTTCACTTCTTCTACACTATCACACAGTCCGATGCACTGTCCACGGTCCACTGCGCTGACTCCAATTCCCTCTGCAGTCCACAATTCTCTGCGCAGACTACACTTCACTGCGAAAGGTAAGCGACTTTTGCTCTGAGCCACGAGATAGCCTCCGTTTCTTATTGCACGCAATTGTCACGAAAGATCGGTTGTTCAACAAAGTGTGTTCAAGGTGACTGCGGAAGAAAACAGCCGAACACAAAACAAAGCAAATGACTTCAGCATTGATATTTTTGGAACAAGACCGCGATAGTAAAGATGCTTGTCACAGACAGTGACATTTGGGTTGCACACTTTGCCCAGAAAATCAAACAGCATTAAATGAAGTGGAGTAACAATAGATCTCAGGCCTAGACTAAATTCAAGCAGGATTTGTTGACGAAGAAAGTGTTGTACACGGTCTTTTGGGTCAGAAGAGGCATTCTGATCATCGAGTTCCTGGCGAGAGTTGAAACGGTTAATATTGTACGTTAATGGGCAACGTTGCAGAATTTGCGGTGGGCTACGTGCAACTACGCGAACGAGCAACGCGGGATGCTAAGTGCAGGTGTTACTTCATGTTCGATTACACTTGACCATACGCGGCTCGGCCCACATTAGAACTTCTGCATGACATACTTGTCAGTGGCAGATTTTCAGAGGAGGTAAGGAAGTCCAGGCCTCCCCACAAAATTACACATCACTAAAAGATATATATTTTTAACTTAAAAATTGCTAGAATTAACGTGGTCTAAAATTGATATATATGTTTACGGCCGGCGAATTAACATTTAAAAGAAGTCGTTTCTCTTGCTGCAAACATAGCGTTACAGTTCAAGATGGAGCCAAGCTGTTCTATACGTTAAACGTAGGTGGCACCACTACTACTAGCACTGCTTGTGTCTTCAGCATACCGGTAGCCCATGCTGACGCGCGCCTCCCCTGCTGCCATGACAACGTCCCTTAACCAATAAGAGAAGAGTAGTTTAGTTTGGCATAGCTTTGGAGTTGGTTTAGCACGGAGGCACTTGGCGGGTCTTCCCTCTGCCTGTGAAAGTGTGATGCGGTCGTAGACAGTGAGTGCTCTGTGATTGCAATGGATCCATGGTGTGGCTGACCCAGTATTTCAGTGAACACAATAAAATCCATTTAGTGGGGAGGTACACAGCCACCTCCCGCAATAAAACATTCACCAAACCAATGAGACCAATGACCGTTTCAGTCGTGGTGCCCGGAAACTTCAATGAATTGTTGACCCTAATGTCGCTAAACGCAATCGACTGATATTTGAAGGATTCTCCTTCGAAGGATTCAGTCATTTTCTTTCAACGGGGAAGTATGTTCTGTCAATAAAAAACTTTCCCAGCCTTAATTTAAATCTATCTATTACATTTACCCGGTCTATTATAATTAATAAATATTTGATCATTTATTTTTTCACAATCCCACCGAACATTGTAGCATCTGCATCATCACGGTCTGCGTGAAGATAATCGTCAATAAAATGAAAGATGTCATCTCGGTTACGCGACAACCCTCACGCCCGTGGCGGAGGTTTTGTTCGGCCCACGAGGCATTCAGGCACAAATCAACTCGTTCATTTAGAAGCAGCTCATTGAATATTTTTCCATTTCGCCGCCAGTTGCCTGCATTGACTTTCATATCGGAAGCAGACTAAAGTCAGTTGCAGTTTTACACAATTGTTGTAGCTCGACGGTGAGTTGAACATGGTAGCGGTTCTGTAAGGGGTATTTACGAGTCCAACTTGGCACTTACGCAGTAGCACTTATGCAAATTGTAATTTTGACTATTGATAACTTTTTATACAATATCGAGGTGGATGATGGAAAAATGTTAATTTTGTGTCGGAATCATTGTTGAAAATGTTTTAGTGCATTTTGCTTTGTCGTCTTACCTGGCTTAGGAACTATAACATTGCCAATTACCGTTTTGTAAGCATTTCTAATTTCTCCAGACACTTCTATGATGCAGAAACTGGGTATATAGGCCATAACCTCATATATATATATATATATATATATATATATATATATATATATATATATATATATATATATATATATATATATATTGTGACGTACCTGGTGGTGCCGGGTATCTTCACTGCAATATAACACTAAGAGAGGGTGTCTTTTACGTGAATGGGTCCTAGGATAAGTCGGTGCAACGTTGGGGAAATTATTCATACATAGAAATACAATTATGACAGGATTTATTTTAAATCAAAGTTACTATTTACATAATCAGACACCGTTTTTATACTCCGCCTTGGTACCAAGATCAAGAGTAAAATACAACTTTCATACCTTCGGGGCCCCGTTTGAATACCTATGAGGTTCGTCGAGCCGCTCGTGCCGACAGGGTTGTCGACCTCTGCTACTGCTGCGGGCCGTCGGCAGCAAATGGCGTGGTGATCATCCACGGCTGATGCTCCAACAATTCTTCCCCGAACAGGATCTTGATACCTCGGCTGCGCACCTTCCTCGAATCACTGTCCATTAGTGGGTTTAATTACACGACCCCCGTCTACTCCGTATACTGGTCACAGTTCTGTACCGCACGCTTTCAAGAATGTTCCCTCCGCACCAACTAATAAGAGCGACGTCAATTATTTTACCAACACTACTCTTTTACTATACTGATACTTCTAATGTTCTGTTTACATGTCCATTACTTTGCGATTCCTAATCACATAACTATGTCGCGTATTACATGCGTCCATTCACTAGCGGAGAGCCCTCGTTACACGTCCGCACTGGTCGCCGCTCTGCTAACCTCTCTTCGCCGGCCGCACGTCGGCACATCCTTCGGCGGCGGCCGCCTCAATCCAACTAACGAACTTTTTGCACGTGCGCGCTGCCACGCTTGTACCCGCCGTTCTCACGCTCGCCTCCCGGCGGGCACCGGTGGCGGCGGCGACCGTTGCCGGCTGCCCGCTGCTCGCAGCGCCCGGCGCTCGCACCGCGCAGTCCAGAATAGCTATTGAATTCTTACACTAATGATTTAATTAGTGTAATGAAACACATATTCTGGGTTTCATCACCCCCCCCTTTCTTTTTTTGAATTTTTCCCGCTTCTGGACAAAATTCACACTAGTAATATCGTCACTGCCGATGGTTGCACTCTCTTGCATAGTGCCCGACGCCCTATAT
Organism: Gryllus longicercus; assembly: GCA_038098605.1. NCBI lineage: Eukaryota > Metazoa > Arthropoda > Insecta > Orthoptera > Gryllidae > Gryllus > Gryllus longicercus. The sequence continues at coordinate 5,089,001 of JAZDUA010000028.1, read as the reverse complement.
GCACTTATAACCTAAAATCGAATTAACATGTGATTACTTATATTAACACTAATCTTGCACTTATTTACACTTCACTATTTTCCATCCCTGTAGGACCAGGTTTCCGATTTGAAGCTTGTAATGTCCTACTATGTCTTGTCTCTTGTGCGACAGTTCATCCCCATTTTGCTGACATTGATTTCCCAAGTCACAGTTGTAGGACATAGCTTCCAGCGTGTTGGGCACATCTTGGTAAGTGTCGTCCCATTTCCAGCTACGACCTCTTCTACGTTTGTACCAATGGTTGACTATACCATCATTCTTCCCTCGCCCCTGACTTCGCTCCATTTTGGACCTGCCTACATCTCCTTCATTCCCATGCTTTGGGGCGTCTGCAAAGGTGACTTCGTACCTCTCCAATATCTTCAAACCCCTTCCTAAATCGGTATGATCTGCTCTGCCCAGTAAGCTCTGCACGGTGACAGGATACTGTCGCGTTGACATGCAAATAATTCCTTGATATTTTATAGGAGCAAATAATGTGTTTGGCTCCATAACGCTCTTCGTTCTGTATTCACTACGACTTCCCGTGATGTATTTGTAATGGCTATTCCTCTGGTCGCTCTTGATATTTATTTGGGTTTCTTCATTCCACTTTCGTACAGAAATCTTGTTTTCAAATTCCTTCAAAAATTTCGGAAATATACCACAATTCTCTGCCCATGTCCTGGCGTTCTCTTCTAACATTGGGTGTAATAACTGGATCTTGTCTCCTTCCAATATGTTGTTTGATGCTAGGTGCCGTTCTTCTGCTCGCAGAACTACCTTAGGGTTTTCCGTCCCATCTCCCAGAGATTTCATCGACTTTGGAGGCATAATTGGTGTCACCCCATTCTTGACACTTGGCGACATTTTCCCGTCTTCTTCCTGTTTAAACTCTTCTTGTACTCTTTTCTCTTCGCACCCTTGTATATTTTCCACGATTTCTTCTTCTACTATACGCTCCATTTCTTCTATTTTCATTTCCATTTCTTCTTCCCTTATTAACTTCAATTCTTCCGTTTTCACTTTCACTTTATAAACATCCTCCTCGGTCTCGATTTGGACCTCCACCGTTTTGCCCTCCGCTGTCTTGACTTCCTCATGGATTTGGTTCGTCATCCCCTCGTTTCTATCTGTTACCGCTACCCTAGCATCTATTTGATGGCATGATTGAAATTTTAGCACCTCATCTTTCCTATCCAGTTCCTCCGCTTTCCCATACGGTTTTTCGCATATTTCGATGAGCTTCCTATTCCGTTCTTCTGTGATTCTTCCCATTTCTTCTGCCGGCTTCTTAATCTGTTCTTCAACCACCTTCCCGTTCTGTTCTTTTATTAGTTTTCTATTCCGTTCCTCCGCCTTCCTATTCTGTTCCTCCTCGGATCTTTTCTGTTTACCTAATTCTTTGCTCTGTTCTTCCGCAAATTTCTCAATCTGCTTCTCCGTTTGCTGCCTCAGCTGTTCTTCTAATGAATCTTCTGCCATTACGCCCGTACACGCTTCGTATTCTTCGTCCATCCCCAAGTCAAATCCTACCGCCTGGCTCCCCAGTTCTACCACCTGCCGTTCTAGATCTATATTTGCTCTGTGATCGACCAGAAAATCCGTCCCTATGATTACCGAATACAATAATTTTTTGACTACCAGGGCCACCATCTCGTATACTTGGTTGCCAATCCTGGCTTGAAACATAATTTGTTTTGTGATGGGGCTTGACTTCTTCTGAGTTGCCCCAATCACATACGCCCTATTCATAGGCAAACACATTACTTCTTTTCCTGTTGCTTTTAACTCCTCATACATTTCTTCTGATACTACTGTAGTCGTGCACCCTGTATCCACTAAAGCTTCTTTAATTATACCTTCACATTCTATCGATATCGTGGGACATTTCCTGATTCTGACCGCTGAGTTCTTACATCTCCGCCACGGTTGGGTATCGTAGGTTACCGGCTGCATAGCGTTTATGGAGACCGCGTTTACGTCATCGATTTCCGCGTCCGCAATGGGGCCACCTATCACCGCGGACTCTATTAGTTTAAATAGTGTCCTTGATCACTACTTGTGCTAGGCTGTGCTAATCGGTCGGGTACATTCCCGCCCCCGCCTCGCGTCTCCGTACGGTTTGAATTAGATCCGTTCCAGTCCGGTCTCTGGTTCCCCGGCTCTGGTCTCCATCCGTCTCCCCCTCTCCCACGTTGATTTCTCTGGTAATCATTGCTCCTGTCACTCCCTTGCCCCTGGTTACGTTCCGATCTAACCATATTAACATTTCCTTCATTTCTGTTCTTTGGTACGCCTGCGAATGTCAAGTCGTACCCTCCTAACACATTCTGGAATCTTTCCAGGTCGGTATACTGCACACTACGTAAAAGATTCTGCACTGTAACTGGGAATTGTCTTGTCAGTACACATATTATTTCCTGATCGCTCATCGGTGGTGATAGCGTTTTGTATTCCATGATGCGCCTTGTTGCGTATTCCCGCAAACTTCCCATGGATTGGTTGTAATGATTATTCATCAGGCTAATTTTAAAATTAATTTGAATTTCCTCATTCCAGTACCGCTCAAGGAATCGATCTTTAAATGCCTTTACTGATTCGGGAAACTTATCAAATGTATCGACCCATATCCTTGCGTTGCCTTCTAACATTAAATATAATAATTGTATTTTACACCTTTCCGAAGTATTGATAACATCTAGATGTCGTTCTGCTGCCTTCATAAATATACATGGATTTTCTTTCCCGTCTCCTGAAAATTTTAGTGATCTTGGAGGGGTAAAAGGTACCGTCCCGCTTGCTGCAATTGGGGATGCCTTGCATTCTTTTATTTGTTCAATCTCTGTTCGTAGTAACACAACCTTCTCTTCGCATTCCCGCTTATTCTCCTGCATTTCTTCCTTAACTACCGATTGTATCCTTTCAATTTTCTCGTCCTGCTTAGCGGTTTTAATATCTAATTGCTGATATAGCTTATCTTCTAATTCTCCCCCCAGATTGATTACTTGGGATTCTAACTCCTTTTTCTGTTTCCCTAATTCTTCAGCGGTCCGTTGCTCGTGACTTTCTACCAGCTCCGCGATTTTAGTCATCTCATTCTTCGTTAACTCAATTTGTTCTTCGGCGCGTCCTATTCGCCCCCCTATTGCATCTAATTTTCTATTCTGTTCTTCTGCCAGCTTCCCAATCTGTTCCTCTACTTTCCTATTCAGTTCTTCAGCTAACCTCCTGTTCTGCTCCTCTGTGAATATTTTCTGCTCCTCAGCTGACTTCCTAATCTGCTCCTCTGTGAATATTTTCTGCTCCTCAGCTGACTTCCTAATCTGCTCCACTGTGAATATTTTCTGTTCATCCAGTTTCCTATTCTGTTCCTTCTGTCCTTCCAATATCTTCTTATTCTGTTCGTCTACCTTCCTACTTCGTTCTTCTGCTTTGCTCTGTCCCTCCAATATCTTCCCATTCAGTTGTTCGAACATCTTCATCATCATCTGCATAGCGCCTGAATTAACATCTTCTCCACCCCCCTGATTTAAATTTCCTGCCGCTTGGTTCATCGGCGTCGACGTAATTTTCACTCTTCTATCAAAGCCTTCCCCCGACGTTTCATCCAATCTGCTTCCCATTCCACTATCCCTGCTCTCTGATAATGTACTACTACCAATTCCTTCATCTATCTCTCTTACCTGCTCCGCCTTCCCCTCCGAATTCAATACTACGTTTTGCTCCTCCATCTTAGTACTTTTACCCTCACGTTCGTCCCCAACTACTTCAAACTGTTCACCCGATCTTTCCATTTACCTCTCTTGACAACAGTATAACAGTTGTCCTATTAATTTACGATGCCCGCCACGGCACTATATACTCTTCGTGAATGGATTAATTCACTCCTATTTCAATTGCTAATTGATGACGAACAACTCTCACTCACCACCAAACACGATAACACTAGGTCAGTGGCCATATAAATCTCCGCTCACCCACCAATGCATAAACATACTCCATACAATACATATACTATTACCATTTACACATATACACTGCTAATAAACTTATTAACACTATTACATAAATGCTTTCAAATTATAGTAAATCCCTTATTAATTGGAATTACTTTTCAACACACTTATTGCTATATTATGTACATAATCATCACTCACATTTACATGTCATATCTTCTCCCTGAATTTTCCTCAATAGTATCATATAAATATTCACAATATACATTCACAATGCTGGTATATATTTCCCAACCTGGTATCTTTTCTAATAAATTCCCCACACTTTACCATCACCAATAGATAGTGCACTACTGAGTGAATGTTCCCAGCAAAAAAACAATTTTGTGCATAATTTGTACAACACTATTAACCACCTTTATATTCTCATAAGAATTATTACTACTTCCCCATTTCTTTGATTTCCATGTTATAAAAAAATTGCCAAGCCATTCAAATATTATTAATATGTCTTACAAAATTTGGAATTCTATTACATTATATTATTTGTAACATGTACATGTATAGCCTTCATAACCTCAGTAACTACAATATTAACTATATATTGGATGCTCACAAATAATTGCCTATGTCAGCCCGTAATTAATTATGCAACAACATTTTTGTAATTATCAACATTTCATTATGTTTACTTGACTTATGCATATTTTGCTAATACATGTATTGTTACTTTTTGTTGTCTACAATAATACACTTCACTGCCTGCTTCTCATCTGTACCCTGCACTACTATACATCGATTACATGCACATTATTTTCCAACATTTCACCAACTTCCCTAAGGCCACATTTCTTAACTATACGTTATCCACTTGTTCGGGCGCCAGCTGTGACGTACCTGGTGGTGCCGGGTATCTTCACTGCAATATAACACTAAGAGAGGGTGTCTTTTACGTGAATGGGTCCTAGGATAAGTCGGTGCAACGTTGGGGAAATTATTCATACATAGAAATACAATTATGACAGGATTTATTTTAAATCAAAGTTACTATTTACATAATCAGACACCGTTTTTATACTCCGCCTTGGTACCAAGATCAAGAGTAAAATACAACTTTCATACCTTCGGGGCCCCGTTTGAATACCTATGAGGTTCGTCGAGCCGCTCGTGCCGACAGGGTTGTCGACCTCTGCTACTGCTGCGGGCCGTCGGCAGCAAATGGCGTGGTGATCATCCACGGCTGATGCTCCAACAATTCTTCCCCGAACAGGATCTTGATACCTCGGCTGCGCACCTTCCTCGAATCACTGTCCATTAGTGGGTTTAATTACACGACCCCCGTCTACTCCGTATACTGGTCACAGTTCTGTACCGCACGCTTTCAAGAATGTTCCCTCCGCACCAACTAATAAGAGCGACGTCAATTATTTTACCAACACTACTCTTTTACTATACTGATACTTCTAATGTTCTGTTTACATGTCCATTACTTTGCGATTCCTAATCACATAACTATGTCGCGTATTACATGCGTCCATTCACTAGCGGAGAGCCCTCGTTACACGTCCGCACTGGTCGCCGCTCTGCTAACCTCTCTTCGCCGGCCGCACGTCGGCACATCCTTCGGCGGCGGCCGCCTCAATCCAACTAACGAACTTTTTGCACGTGCGCGCTGCCACGCTTGTACCCGCCGTTCTCACGCTCGCCTCCCGGCGGGCACCGGTGGCGGCGGCGACCGTTGCCGGCTGCCCGCTGCTCGCAGCGCCCGGCGCTCGCACCGCGCAGTCCAGAATAGCTATTGAATTCTTACACTAATGATTTAATTAGTGTAATGAAACACATATTCTGGGTTTCAATATATATATATATATAGGGTGATTTTTTTTTATCTTGAGACAACTAAATATCTTGAAAACTAATAATTGTATCAAAAATGTTTCGAATAAAATGTATTTGTGTCAGAGAGGCCTATTGGATAATACTAATCTCGACCTGCCACCTCCATGCCCTGGAGGTGGGGGTGGGACAACTTGCGAATTTCAAATGGGAACTCCTATTTTTTGTAGCGAATTCGAATTATCCGCAAAATAATACTTAGATTTTGTTTAAAACATCCTTTTCGTTTTCCAGTAGATGGCGCTGTAATCGTAGAAAACACAATTTTTCGCATTTCTGGTGAAATTGCACCAGGGGGTGAAAAAACATGATGGTGTTTTTAAGAATCTTATCTAGTATTGATAAGAGTGAGCACCCCCCAACCTCTGATAGAGAGCGGGGGAGGGTAAATTTTAAATTTCAAATGGAACAAATTTCAAATTGCTATAACATCGGGGGTGCTTGTAATCACCAACGGGGTGCTTGTTTTAGGTGAGTCCCCTCACCTCTCACCGTCGGGGTGCTTGATTTTAACAACTGAAAACATTTGAAACATTCTGAAAACATTTCAACAAGTGTTCAAAAACGTGGCCACCCACTTCGATGCATTTATTTGGAAAAATTGAACACAACTAAGAAGTTTTGGGGCGAAATCGTACGACATGCAGCGGTGATTCGCTCAATCATGTTCTCGTGTGTTGTTGGAAGTTGATCATAAACTTCACCCTTCAAGTGACCCCTCAAATAAAATCAAGGGATCTGGTGATCTGGCAGGCCAAGCTACTGTACCACCTCTTCCGATTCACCGGCGAGGGTAAACGCGATCTAATACTTCTCGTGCTTCTAGATAATAATGAACTGTACAACGATCATGTTGAAACCCCATTGTTTGCCGCAAGTTAAGGGGAAGGTCTGCAAGCAATAACGGAAGTTCGTTCTCCAAGAAGTTTCGATATTTTTCACTATTCAAAATGTCGTCGATGAAATACGGGCCAATGAGTTGTTCGCCAATTATGCCACACCAAACATTCACGTTCCAAGGGCGCTGATGTTCAAATTGACGTAGCCAATGTGGGTTTTCGGTACTCCAATACTGCAAGTTGTGTCGATTGATTGCACCGTGATTCGTGAAAGTTGACTCATTAAGAGAACAATACTCTCGCGAAGAATTGAGGATCCCTTTGTATTTGCAGAAGTGCCCATTGACAGAACGTTATTCGATTCTGAAAATCATCGCCATGAAGTTCAAGGACACATGAAACGGATGAAATTTATTGGTATTCAATATTTTCCAAACAGTAGTGACTAATTCCCGCACCATGACTTATTTGTTGAGTACTGTTGTGGGGATTATGAGCAACTGCAGCTAGTACCGCAATTTCATTCTGTTCCCCAACAACTGTTCTTCGGCGTTTTTTTTTTTTTTTTTTTTTTTTTTTTTTTTTTTTTTTGTTGAACACTTTCCTCGGTAGAGTTGAACAACCCGGTGAAATGAAGCGCGTGATCGTACCGCGTTTGGAAAATGTTGAACATAAAGAGTAAGAGCATAATCAAGATTTCTGCCATTTTCTCCATAAATTAACACCATTTCAATTTTCTCTTCCTCTTTATAGCCGCCATCGTAACCAGTACAGCATTCAATAAAAATTACTAAGAAATGAAGAGACCTGACCCAAAAGGGACGATGTGCACCGACTGAATGTAGACCAAAAACTGAGGTAACATAATTTAAGAAGTCAAAGACGTGTGGCGAGTGGAAGCGGACTAAAAACTAAAAAAATGATATGCTCCCAAACGTTGCAGACCAGGAACTGAAGAACGATGTGCATCCAATGGAAGCAGACCTTAGGATATTGGAAGTATGGCAACACGTGGTACTTGAACAAATTAATCGGTGGTTCTGCAAGGAACAAGATATCTGCGGGAGCGAAGAAGGTAATATTTTCTGATTGATTCTGGTATCAAGAATTCACGAATAATATATTTGATTGGTATATGACAAAGTGTCATTATTTAAATTCCCTCAAAAGAGAGGCCAACGGACAGTAACGTTTGATGAAGGGAAAAATAGCTGCAGCTGAATTTATTGGCGTTCAAACAATCGAGATTCACGAGTGCATACGCTGTTGTGGGAACATTGAACATTCGGTTGATTCATAACACAGAAATTTTGCGAAAACTACTCGTTTATTCAAATAATTATACATGACCGTTTTTAAAGAGATAATTCTTAAATTAGATTTTATTTAACAAAACATTTCTAAATCGATTTCGTGGATTTGCAATGTTCATCTTTTGCAATTTCCGAAAACACAGAGAGTTTGCCGAAAATGGAATCAGCACCAATATTATTAATGTCCTTCATTCGAAGAAAAAAATCTCTATCTGAAATAATGTAGTTGTAGGAAAAAGCCAAAAATTTTGAACTTCTTCGATTTTCGAAAATTCAGAGTATTTAACAAAAAAAGAGAACTGTGCCAAATTAGAAAGAACGCGCCTTTTTCCTTTATGCTATCTAAGAACAAAATTTGATTTCAAAATTTAGAAACCTTTTTGAGAAAATTGAGAAATGAAGTTTATGTCAAGAACCCCTAAAAATAAAAATATTCGTTTTAAATCCCCAGGGTCGAGCTTGTTCTGATCGATGGAGGAAAATGAATTTTGGAGAAAACTAAGCGGTTTCCGCGCTAACGTTGACCAGAGACAAACGTTTTACCTCATCCATTTTTTGGTATCAAGAATCCACAAAAATGGATTTTGACAACACACTATGTTAGAAAAAGTAAATTCCTTCCTATAGGTACAAGATTTGTCTACTTTTCTTTACCCGGACCTAACAATACGAGTTTATCTATAAAAAATCTTCGATATCCGCCGCAGCACAAAACCTTTTCTTTCGAGGTAAATATATTGTATGGCGAGAAAGTAAAGTGTATTCAATACTTTCAAATAAAACAATAAAATTTGTTAGTTTTTTAACCACTCTATTTAAGGACTTTCAGATGAAAAGAAAAAAACATTATACGTATGATTTTTCTTTAAAGTTTTTCTACGCTATTTGTAAGTTTAATATTTTTTCGATCATCTCTAAGAAAATATTTTTTTTGTTCTCCACATATACTCTCTGCGTCGTTTTTAATTTACACAAATTAACATTTCTATATCAGTTATTACCTTTGTTGTAACAAATAGTCCTTAAATACAGTGACTTCAACTGAAAGATGTAGTTCCTATTATCTATTGGTGAAGTAGAGGACTCAAACGCTACGTAAGAGTTGTTGCATTGGTTTAGAACCTTACAATATCATCCACTGAAAGCAAAAATCAGTAATAAAACTTGTGTTGGATACTTCAAAGTCATAGAGAAAGTATAATCTTCTACTCGCGCACAAAGGTCATTAATCACTCCTAGAAATTACGTCACTTGCGTCGTAAACACCAAATCATGAAAAATACTGGTTTATTGATGATGTGTTGGCGACATTCCAATTGAAAGAATTAGATGCGTTTTCTTGACATTATCATGTCAATATTTTTATGTATTACTAGCGGCACCAGGCTGACGTTCTCCAGCTCTCTCCCTCTTGTTCACTTTCTGTCTCTGTTTCTGTCAGTCTCTCTCTGTTTGTATCACCCTGGCACTGTCTCCCTTTCTTACACTGTATCTCTGTCTCTCTCTGACACTGTCTCTCTTTGTTCTTCTCTCTGTCTCAATCTCGTCCAGTCTGTCTCTCTGTATCTGTATCTGTCTCTCTGTCCCAGTTCATCTCTCTGTCCAGTGTGTCTCTGACTCTGTCTCACTCTCGGTTTCTCTCTGCCCCTCTGTCTCTCTCGCGCGGCCCTCCAGTTTTCCTCGGCCTCGCCCTGCACACACGGAGCAAAAATGAAGCCCAGGCGGAGGGCGGTTTGAATGGAAATTAAATTAAAATGTAGCGCAATGTTGTTCTGAGCGCCACCTAGTGAAGTTACAACAAAATTAACAGCATATAAACCTTCTGGGTAAACCCCCCGCGATATGCCAACTTTCATGGAGATCGGTCACACTGGTTCGGAATTTACTGCTCCGGTACATACCAACATCTATTTATATATTATACACTGGCGGAAAAAAAAGAATTGCAACACCGGGAAGGGCACGCGCAATCATGTTAGCTATAAGGGACGTTAGGAATGGGGAGGTCGTAGAAGCGTGATTAACATTTCACGCATGGTGTCAAAACGGCAGAGTGACGAAATGGCCCGGACGCTCCCTCTACTGCACGGCTTTAAAAGACGCTGTCCACTGCGATAAGATCTAGTCGGCACTTAGGTATGCGTCGCACTCGATTGTCCTTTAAGAAATTATCCCAGTTTGAGCGGGACCGAATTGTCAGCCTGTGTGAAGCTGGGTCCTTTCGGCCCATTGCAAACCACGTGGAAAGTGATCCGACGTCGGTGCTGCGGTGCTGGAGACAATGGGTTTCCAGCACGACGCGAGCATTCCCAAAGCCGTTGACCCACTACGGGGCTCTGTTGAACGTCAAAATCGACCCATAGTGAGGGCGGCGTTGGTAGAGATACAGGCACATGTGACCCAAAACGTGTCTCCACGCACCGTTGGCAACACGTTACAAGCTGCAGGATGACAATCGCGCATACCGCTGGCCCGACTGTTACGTCGAACCGTCGTCAGGCACGTCTGGCGTGGTGCACTGTGCAGGTCAGCTGGGAGACGGAATGGCGTGCAGTGGTCTTCAGTGATGAGAGCGGCTTCTGCCTGAACGGCGCTGATGGTCGTGTGCGGCGTCGTAGAGGCGAGCGCATGCGTCCGGGGGGTGTTCGTTCACGTCACGTAGCCCATCCGAGGAGTGATGGTGTGGGGTGTCATCAGCTACAACGAGTGTGGAGGAATCAGTGACACATGGCTATGAGCATGTAATCATGTGAAGTATTCTGGCTAAATGATGTGTAAATTGAAGAATGAAAAAGGGTTGCAATATTTTTTTCGCCAGTATATGTATATATATATATATATATATATATATATATATATATATATATTATAACGTAATTACATTTGCTCTTACATAAAAATATTTGCATTGTATTTATAATAATATATTATATATAATATATATTATTATAAATACAATGCAAATATTTTTATGTAAGAGAAGCTTTTGATGGCTTAACCATCATTGTGAGTTATATGTACATCGGAAGGGCATTGAAAAGAATTCTTATATGAAATAATAAATATGAAATAATGTTGGGAAACAAAATACGTCTAATACTACTATCGTGGATAAAAACCATAATTTTACGTTCGTTGAAAAATGTACTATTTCTAAATATTTAACTTATTGGCTTCGGGAAAAACGTGGTAATGTAGTAAAAGGGGAGGATCGTTGAAGAGAAAATGCCAGCGCGTAATCCGTTCTGAAGTTTTAATCCGAAATTGATATTCCGCTATCCACCCAAATGAACGCAAGGCCCTGTAAGATTGAAACAAATATTTTGATTTTGGGGGGAATTACAAATTTTTCTCAAAAATAACACCACACTTTTGTATTAAAGTTTTTCTCGGATAGCGTAAAGGACGATTTAATTTCGTGTGAAGTATAGGCAATTTTCAAACATTTATTTTCTCCAAAACTGCTCCATTTTTTCTTTAATTTTTTTCTTGTGATAGAGTAAACAACAGTAAAAAATTGACGCTGGTCCGATATTCCGCGAACTCTGTATCTTCAAAAATTGCAAAAATTGCATTTATAAAAATACAACATTTTCTCAAAAATTGCTCACATTTTGTATTTAAATATTTTCTGCGGAAAGAAGAAATTAAGCTCAAAAATCTGGCACAGATCTCATTTCCATTTACATTCTGAACTTTCGAACATTACAAAATTTAGAAATTGTGTGAGAAAAATATGTGGGTTTGTAGCACCTCTAGTTTTCAACCGTGAAATTGTTAACCGTATTTATAAAGGAGTTATTGATGAGTTTTGGACTGATGGCATCGGACATGCAACTGAGCATCTGAAATTGCTTTCGTTTCCATTATTTGTATAAAATGATTAGAATGAACTTATCAAAAAATGCTTATTTTGACGACAATTGGTATATTCGACTGCAGCTGTTGAGTAAACGTGGGTCTTCTTGTGGTTTACGAAACGGGAGCTTTAATTTTTTTAAATTCTTTTCGGAATAGTCCTAATCTCAATGCTGCATTTAGTAGTCACTGCTGCAATTATGATCTATTAAGGATAATACTTCCGGTATGTTCATCCTTGCATCTTAAAGATATTGGTGTTGGATAGTTTGGTTCCTTGCACATGGACATATGATACTTTCCATTGCATAGTACACATCTGGATTGAACAGTGTAATTTAAGAGCAGTCTTTTGAAAATAGTCGAAGATATCGGTTTTGCCCCATCCTCTTGCAAGATGCCATCTATCGCCGCCCAAAAACTTTTTTTAAACATTTCTTCAATTTTTCGATTTTTTAATGGTAGAAACGAAATATTATTTTAAGACTTACTTTTACAGAAGAGTAAACATCACCCACAATAATAATAATAATAATAATAATAATAATATATGGACACTTTCGTTGAAAAATTCGGAGCCGTTTTTAAGAAAATGGCGTTAAGAATTACTGTGAATGCGAAATTTGAAGCTTTTTTTTAAGGAAATTATTGAGTTTTAGAAAAATGTAATTGAAAGTCATTTGAAACACTTCAACTCACAAATTCAATCATGTTTACACGGAATATTGAATTTCCTAACGATTTCCGAATTTGAATGTCCCATGTGTCTAGCTTCAATGACCATTCCCCGTTCATAGACTGTTAATTTCCGTCGTGCAGCTATAATCTAGTCTGAAATCTTCTCATATGAATAACTTCGAAAATTCCAGTGCAAATGTCAGCTCTGAGAATGTATTGCCATTTTATACTTTTCGTACGTGATACAACTGCCATCCTACCATCTGTATATTTTCATATTGCTCTCCCCTGACTTTTGCTACTTCAGTCAATTCTATCTGAATCAAAAAGTATTTCATTAGCTGAATGAATAATACGCTGACAAACAAATGTTAATTGTTTGTGACTCTTGTTTCTACTGTTAGAAACATGCTATTCAGTGAGAACACTATCAAATTATCTTTGCCTTCTGTTGGCACATTTTGCCCTTCCGTTGGCGCAGAGTGGCAAAGCTAGATCGGTCTGCAACAGGATTACATTAGATCATAAAAATAACATAAAAGATTCATTGGGAAACAGTTGCTTCTTTGTTTACCCATACACGTCGCTCTTTTTATTTATATTTTCACTCAAATTACGTATTTGGAAAATATAAAAGTAATCTAGGGACATTACAATAAAGCAAAAAAAAAAAAAAAAAAAAAAAAAATAAGACTTCCAACTGATTCATTTGGGTTTGACTACAAAGTGAAATGGAATAAAGCAATCGTTTACTTACGTATTTTTTGTCGAGGAACCAAGGGGTTGTCCGTAAATTACGTAACGCAAATTTAGAGTATTTTGAATATCCCCTCTCGCACTTGAACCCTTTCTGATAATTTCGTAACGCTTGCGACAAGACCCCTCTCCAATTACAATACGTAAAAATCAATTACTAAGCAGAAAGGAGTTGCATTAATTGTATAGGCGTTATTTAATAATATTTTAATAATTTAATTGTATAGATTAAAAATTATAAAGTGAACATTAGTTGGTGGTGCGGACTGCACATAACAATAAGAGAGGAAACAACCTGAAGGACGCGTATGCGAGAAAATTTCTGACTAGCCATGCACACGCGATCGTGGTTAACGCTTAGGCTCCGAGTCTACTGCGCTAACTTCCCTGGATTCTAGAATATATTTTGCTTGTTGATCAGTTTTGAGTATTTCCATTTATTGTAACAATTTATACAACATAACTTCTTTCATTTATTATATTTTTAATTTAGTTTGATAATGTGATAATAGTTTAGTATAAGAATTATTTCCGCAAATATAACACTAATCCAATACCCCTCTGCCCCTATGTCACACAGAGTGACGCTGCCCCAGATACCCTCTCCCTCTTTAGCGCTACGTAATTGATGGACACCCCCCCAATGGAAATAGTCATTTTTCTTAAAAGAAGAATTTGCCTTGAAATTTTACAAGAAACTAGTAAAAAATACAAAAAGTACGATTTTCAGTGAAAATAGTCCCTTAGACTGATGTTACGTATCAAAAATATGATAAGAAATTACCGTATCTCTTAGAAAATTCTCTAAAGAATACAGATGGACACGCGACAAAAAAATCGAAAAACCGCCGAGATATAGCGTTAAATTCGAGAAAAGGGGGAAGGAATACATGGTTCGATAATACGTCACTATAGTAACATTAACAATTATGAAAATTTGTTTTTCTAGGTTATTTTGGGAGTAGAAAAAGGTAATATCATCCTCTTCTAATTTAGTCTTGGACCAAATTCACCTATCTTGTTCCGCTATACCCTTTGGAGCCGTTTTTGAGATAATGGAGTTTGAGCGTTTCTGAAAATCCAGAAAGGCTCTAGACTGTTAATATGGTAAAAGATGTGCCCGGTTGAAATCGAAAGTATTCTTTTTCCTAAAGATTGTGATCACGAAAAACATTTTTTCATGGGCGTTTTAGTTTCCTTCCCCCTCACATCCTTCGTAATAACAAAAAACGTAATTTTTTCATTGATTTGGCCGTATAAATTTCCAGAGAAAATAATTTTTAAAATTCTATTTGCCGCAAAATTGAAACTTTTATATGGATTTGAAAATTTTGGAATCTTTTTAAAGAAAGTTTTATTCCGATGGGTGTACGAAAAAATTCTCAAAAGCTTCCCTAAAAATCAGCCATCATCTACATTTTTTTCAGATTTTTCTGACTGGTGCCCCATGTTTAAAAAAATAAAATACATTTTTTCCCATATGCATTCCTATTTACAATACTGCAAATATTGTCACTAGAAAACAAATAATATTGTAATTACATGCCTATACATGAAAATACGTGAAGTGCGACAAAAATTTGTATTTTAATTTCTTTAACATGGCGTACCAATCAGAAAAAATTGCAAAAGATAGCTTTTGAGGGCAACATTTGAAAATTGTCTCGTGTACCCGGCTGAATAAAAACATTCTTTAAAAAATTCCAATATTTTCAAATCATTTAAAAGTTTCAAATTCGCGGCATATATAATTTTAAAAATTATTTTTGAAAAATTTAGCACATTTCACACAAATAATCATTATTTTCCATGGAAATTTATTAGGACAATTGAATGAAAAAGTAAAAGAATGAAAAACGTTTTTCGTTATAACGAAGAATTGAGGGGAGAGGAATCTAAAACGTCCATGAGAAAATGTTTTTCATGGTCACAACCATTTAAAAAAAATCGATTTCAAGCGGGTGCACTTTTTAGCGTCTTAACTGGCTAGTCTTTGTGCTCATTTTTACAGAATATCATTTAAATCACTTGTTTTAGCACATTCAATAATGTAATGAAGTCGACGTGATAATATTAACGACGTGAGACAAGGCAAAAAATTACATTTTTGTAATTTTTGAAAAAACAAAAAGAAAACTGGCGTTTATGTCACCTGTTACAGTACATTTAGCAATATCTCTGCCAAAAATTTAAAGAAAAAAAATTGGTCCGTTTTTGAGAAATACACATTTTGGAATGCCGGAAAAGTGAATGTTCGTCCCTCTATCTGTCCGTATGTGAACAACACTAGCGCCTAAACTATTTCTTAGTATTTTCCCATTATGAATATTCCCCAACTGGTCTGTATCGACTCCAAGCTCTACGATTTTGAAAACATGTCTTTAAATTTTTGGGTGTACTTTACATGAAGCGTCTGGGACATTTCCGACATTTTCTCAAAAATAACTCCAATTTTTTCTTTGAATTTCTTTTAAGAATAGAATGAAATACACGCATGAATAAAGATGGCATAGAATGTTTCAATGAAAATTTGTATGAATTACTCTTCTGCAATATTCTTAAAGTCGTATTTCAATTCTACTATTAGGGACCAAAAATAGAGAAAATACGAAAAAATATTTTTTTACGCGCCAATAAATAGTAGCTGGGAAGAGGGTGATGCAAAAGTGAAAATCTAGCCCAGATTTAAAAGATAAGGAAATTAACTAATATGAGAACATTGTGATATTCTGTAGCACCATTATTTTGTTTTGTATTTACGAAAAATTTAAATAAAATTAAATCAAATATTAGATATAACGATTAACTTCCATAACAAATTACTGAATTTACTTTATTACCACAAAACGACCACTACAGCAGTGAAACGTATATATACAAATAAAATAAAATTACTCCGTTAACACTTTGACTTTGCGCGAGAAAGACCTCGGCCTAAACGGCTCCGCTTCGGTTAAAAAGTGGTGACCTGAAGATGAAGTATTTTATAGAAATGTATCAGGGAGTTAATAATGTACAGTATTAACTTAGAATTGACACGTTTGTCCTAGTTTATATGAATAACTGTGAAATTCAAGTGCAATCGATCCTACTGCTCGAGCAGACCACAGCACTTTAAGAAAGCTTGGCGAGATCACACCAGAGGATTAACTGTCGTATTTTCTGTAACAGGTTTTCGTTATTATCTCTTTTAATCTTAACGGTCATCTTAGCTTGCATTTATCACAAGTCATGCAAGGTATCGATGCAGCGTATTTAAAATTGTCGGGATTCCCGATCCACTTATTGAAGAGTATTTCCACTTAAAGAAACATATCGCTTTCTGTTTGAAGAGTCGATGGACGCCTATACAGATTGAATAATACAAATAATAAAATAAAAACAAAAATAAAATTTAATTTTTCACTCGCTGGAGTTCGAGGTGTACGGACGTGTTAACTAGTCTGCATGGGAGACGGCGAGAAGGAACGCGCAGGTTGCGAGAATAATATGGCCACCGATAAACTGATGAATGCGATGCATTTCATTTCGGTTTATAAAAGTGTAGAATTATCTGACGAACTAGGTAAGTATTTACGGCTTTATTTTCGTATATAGTATTTACGTCTTTAATTTCAACGCATTTTCTATAACATTTGCAACTTGCACCGTTTCCTCCGAGTGCATTGAAATTCTTTCATTTCACTTGAGTTACCGATTACTTTGGATGGTGACACAGCGGCAATACAAGGCTCGGCTAATAACAGATTTTCAGCAACATTTCCGTTGGGAGGTGTTTGACCGTCCATCCTATAGTTCGGATCTCGCCCCCAGAGATTTCCATCTCTTACCGCACCTCACGAAATTCCTGCTCAAATAAAGTTTTCTTATGAAATTGGATTTCTTTTTGACGACCTAGGTAATCTTACTTTCTGGCTGCGCCTCGTTTTCTACTGCTATTAACGGAACGACGATTAACTGACCAAAGCGTTATACGGCCTGTGATCCCGAAATGTCCGGTTAAGAGACTTGTTAAACATTTTTTGAGATTCAGTTTTTCTAAGCATCTCCAATGGAAAGCATGGATCGTCAGAAATATACAGAATAACTCAATTTATGCAAAATTGAATTAACTATTTAATATTCTGTGTATTTCAATATCAATATGAGCCTTCTCTTTGTTAATAAATCCTTAGCAATATTACAATATTTACCTCCGTAATGTGAGAGAACTGAATATGATGTACTGGGTCTCGCGGTGCAAACGTGAGTCACAGAATAAAGCTCTTTGCACTTTTAAAATTGTGATTTTCAAATTCTGGAATTTTCGCACGAATCCAACTAGTTATCATTACCGCTGAGCGTATTCACCGGTATCTCTGAGTATATATTGACATCCATTAGTGCTCTCAATGGGGGGGGGGGCTCGAACAACTTGCTTCAGGTCTCGAAAATCCGTTTACAATACTTGAGCAACTGCCAGTGTTCATTTGTCTGTGTGTCTATCATTCACGGTTATATCACTTCCCGACCACCAATCAAGACATGTGAGGTCTCATTCGATGCGACTCGGTCTCCTATTTATTTTCGGATCCGGTCAGAATATTCAAAGAAATTTCCAAAAATGTGTTTTCGTGTGTTTTAGCGCTGCGATCAACGCCAACCTAAATAGATCTATGTAGGTGGCGGTGATTGAACCAAGTACCTAGTGGCAATTTTCGCTCCACGATACCATTATTTCTTTCCATAAGAATCACAACACTGATCGTTGCTATATCTATGTCAAATTGAATCGCGCGGCCCAACTGTTAATAGTGATGCTGCTTTGAAGATTATTCATAAGAAGTATTTTTAATAATAAATTTTCAAACATCTACGTACAGTATTCTCTTGGTGCTTATTAAATTTGAAGAACTTCTAGTGAGCATGGAAAAAACAGAACTGTGAGTAATGCTAGAGAATAAAAGCACAATCGTATTCAACTTTCCACATTAACGTTTTTAATCGTTCAAATACCGATTTTCAAATATGTGTGTCTAACAACTTATTCTTATTAAATTTCAATAACACCTTAATCACAACATACAAAACAGTCGCCTTTTAACGTTTATATTGATTCACTGATAAAATCATAAATAGAGCAAATGCATAAGTAGAAGTGAACAGAAATCCAACTGAGTTTGTGGAACTTTAAATTGTTCAAAAATTAGAGTCACCAATATGGAAGTGTTAAACAAATTCGAGGAAGCATTAAATGTAGTTGTAGACGCTTTTGTGACAGAATTTTCGAAACTAATTGAGAATGATCGTATGAGTATATTATGATTCAAGAATGACGCTGAAGAACAGTTTACAGGTGATCTTTTATGCGTATTTTCGAAAAAAACGTACGAAATATAGCTGTACTAAATATTAATTATTCGTATTATCCATACCTTCAAGTATTTTTTATGGTATTTACAATTTTGAAATTGCAATATTACCATTTCATATCCCGTATGGAGGTAACATACAAATCCTTTGATTGTAGAGAATTTTTGACGGGAGTATAGCATTATTAGCTACTATGATTTATTGGTAAATCCGATTCTGTAAGATCGTATTTGAACAAAGCTACGCATGATATTTAGAAATTTCAACATATGAAAATATTGTTTACAGCGTCCGCGACACCACATTCAACTAGTTTATACTTATTTCTTTTCTTCAATCAAAATTCAGAAAAGAATATGTAAATATAATTAAAGTAAAATTAACTTTTAAATGTGATGATAATAATAATAATAATAATAATAATAATAATAATAATAATAATAATAATAATAATAATAATAATAATAATAAATAATGAAAGGGGAAATGATTTTGAAAAAAATATTGATTAAATGAGTCGTAACGATCGTTAATATATTTATTTTTTACAGTACAAAAAAATTCAATAAAATCTGCAAAATTCATTGTGCCAAGTGAACGTGATAAGACACAATAAGTTTTCTCGATCGGCCGTTTCCGCGGCGACGAAAGGTTCCATTCGTGCGTTCGGTAAACTTCGGCCATCGCCGGAACTTTTCGGCCTGCGCACGCGCGCTGCTTGGGTGGCAGGCACGCGCCGACCTGGGTGGCCTCGTTCGGGCCCCTTCGGTGGCAGTCGGCGATGGTCGGGTTCCTTCGGGCGCCGCACGCGCGGGGGCAGCCCAGGTGAAACATTTACGCTTATCCCTGCTTGTAATAAGAGTCCAATTTGTCAATTAGGAGGACCACCCGTACACTGGTCGGACCGGTGCAGGGCGCTTGTCACAACACGATGCTTATTCATGCGGCAGGAGAAGGCCGGGCAGCCGCCTCGAGAGCAAGAGGACCCGGGCTCTGCCGTGTATAGACACGCGTCGCTGCTCGCACGTCACGTCCGTCGCAGACGCAGGGGGTTGTGCTTAGCGTATGTGTGACAGGTCCCACCATCACCTGACACAATCTGTCGGGTCCAGGAGGCATCTACGAGGTTTGAACAGCGATCACGTCGCAGCTGAGCGTGTAAGTTCTTGAAGCGCTTCGTATTAAAATATCATATTACAGCGGAGGTAACAAGGCAGAGCAGCCATAAATATTTCAATTAGACCATGAGAAAGACACGCACTCGTGGATTCTGATCCCAATCGATATGTGGGAAGACAGATCCTTGAGAGTGGCTTATGATGAATCAACTACCTCAGCCTTTCCCGCCATTTGTCGCGCGTGCATTAATCATCGAAGCAAAGCTTGAAGACAAATATCTGCCACTTATGATCCCTAACGTCACGGTCTGGGGAATACCACGAATCCGGTGATGAAAAATGCACACAAACAATAAGGTCTGGTAGTTTGGAGACTCTGTGATAGCACGCACTCAAATGCTCATCTAACTCAAGTCGCATCCCTCTTCTTTCACCCTGCGAGCGTGTCGACTGTTTTTTGAGCCCTCTGCGTGACTAAGCGGGCAACCAGTTCCACATGCGCAAGCGCGCGTGAGCGCGAGGGGCGGCCGACTCGCAGCGCCGAGTGGCTCCGGGCGGCGGAGGCGGGCACTGCAAAGGCTGCAAACGTTCCAGAGGCCGCACCGGGGCGGAGCCCAAGCCTCACACCGAGCCAGAGCGCGGCGGCCGCCGCCGCCGCCGCCGCCGCCGCTATCGCTAACGACCCAGGAGTTACTCTCGCGCCTGTTGTGGGCTTCTTGTTGGCCGCCGAACCTGCCCCGGCGACGGCGCGGCGCGGCGCGGCGGCCTCGAAGGCCGTGCAGCGGGAGCACCGGCGTTATCCTGCAGCCGCCGCGCAACGCCCTTCACTCTGCAGCCCATTGTTTAGGGCCTTTCCCTAGCAAGCGAAATAAACGGGCAGGGCCTTGCAGTATCTTGGATGACTGGCGGGACGCTGCACACCAATGTGTAGAGATAAATGACAGGTTTAATTCGTTTACACAGGTGAACTGGACTGTTCGACACCGAACGGAATACTTTCGTCACAAGAGATCACAATATTTTCTCAACCAAAGTAAAACATAAGGGTTCAAATGAATTTATATCGCACTTTTTTTACCGTATATAAAACATGCTTTTGTAAGTGATTAATCTATATATTTAATTAATTTATTATAGAATAAAAATTAATTGAATTAATATCAAATATTTAGTAATTGTTCAATGTTTCAATAACATAGTATATCAAATTGCCCTCATAAGTTTTACTAAAAGAAATATATTTTTTTCTACACACGTACTATTTTTGAAAGCTCCATTGAGTCTCCATTAAATCAGTGCGTACTTTGAATACACTAATGTAGTTATCATAATAAAAACAGTATCTAATCAGTATACTGAGAAACAAGTACGCTAAAAAGAAACAATAAGTGTGGTAATCAGTACGCTACAGCACGAAAATGAATTATTTCTCCTTAACATACACAAAGAAGAACCAAGAAATTGAATGTTAGATTCAGTGATCATCGAAGGAGAGCCATATTCATTACATTTTCCCAAAATCACACTTAAAAGAAATAAACAACAGCTTGAATGGTTTATGTGAGAAATTGGAGCTGTATTTCTCCATAATACCTTTTGATTTGGATCAAAATTAAGAATGTTCACAATATTTTATTTCCATTGGAAACATTCCTGTAAGATTGGCAACTTCACTTTGCTTACGATGTTCACTTTGCAATTCAGATGTTAAAAAGGCACGTAAATGTGAATAATAGTATTCATAAATTTCAATATTTCTTTCCAGACTGAATGTAACGTATATCCAAAACTTTTTATCAAATATTTTCTCTTCTCCAAAGTCAAAAAAATTAAAAAAACAAAAAGATTAAATAATGAAAAACAATCAGCATCATAAAGAAAAAATAACAAAAATTGATGTAACTACGTTAGTTAGAAAGGAGTGCGTCATTTTTAAAAATGACCTCTACTAATTCTAAGTTCCACCGAGAAACAGGAACGAATCGATGCCACCATGGGGCGGCCAATTCGAAATACGAAATCATACACCCCATGGAAGAGGGGGCGAGTGAGTGGGTACATCGCATGCCGGGTGGGGCGGCGCTGGCCGGCGCGGCGGGGCGGGGCGGGGCGGGGCGGAACGGGACGGGGCGTGGAGCGGCGCTGCGCGGGGGGCGAGGCGAGGGCGGCGCGCGCCGCGACGGGACCTCGGCCGGCGATCGGGGCGCTACGCTGTTAAGGGTGCGCCACGAACACTGTGGCGTGCCCGCCGCAAGAATGTAGGTGACGGCGGGTCCGCCCGCCCGGCGGTTTTTTCCTCACGGTTTTTTATTTCGTCGCGGCGGTCCGCCCGCCCGCCCGACGGACCGGCCGTCCGGTCGGCCGTCCGACCGGCGTTCCCACGGGCGCCGCAGTGCCGCCAACTTGCCTGAGCTTTAGGCGCTGCCGATGCGGTCTCCCTCTCCCGCCCGCCCGCCCGCGCACTCGCTGCTTCGACCGGCGATGCACCTTTCGCCCGGCGTCGCGACTGCCTACGCACCGAGCGAATTGGAGCCTCCGAACAAAGGATGAAGCGTAAGCCTTCGGCTTCAACATAACGAAAAAAGGAGCCAAGGGGTGAAAACTTTTTATTGCAGTGATGCTTAAAGTACGATTTATTGATGAAATATCTGACATAATATACATAAAAATGCCTGAAACAACGGTTGCATGTTGCATTAATGAATGAAAACCACGCTGCGCCGAGCGGAGCGGCTTCGTGCGCGCAGGTTCCCTTCTCAAGCAGTGCCACTACGTGGAAAGCAGTCGGGATTCCCCAACGGAGGCGCCGAACCGGAGCTTCGACGTAGACCAAACTTATGTTCGTTAACGATCGTGTTCTGTCGATAGAACACGGGTCGGAGTGTAGGGTGGTCTGCGGTGTTGGCACTGGAGCGGCCGTGGAGAAGGCAACAGCAGGAATGCCGGCGCGGCGCGGCGCTGCGCTGCTGCTGCTGCTGCTGCTGCGGCTGCTGCTGCTGCGGCGGCGGCGGCGGCGGCGGCGGCGGCGGCGGCGGCGGCGGCGGCCGTGGCCGGGGGCCGGTCCGAGCTGATGGAATTCCGTCCAGAGGCAGCGCTGCGCTGCGCGGCATTCCTCCCGTTCGCTCTCCCCCCCTCTCCCGCTTATTCCTTCCCTGTAGCCACTGTGCCCCCTCTCCACCTGCGTCCGCCCTCCCGCGCCTCCCGCTCCCGCTCTACCTCACCCAACCGCGCCAGCGTTTTTTGGACGCGATGGCATTAAAATTTCATTTATCAAATGAATAAAATAAGCTGAAACTAACGCGCGTCGGGAATGGTATCAGGAGGAGGGGCCTAGGGCCGCCCGCCCCTTCATCGGGTCATTACCTGTGGCAGGTACAGACTGGTCCCATGCGGCCTCGACCTGACGCAGGACCATCAAAAGCCTCAAGACCCCCACTACTCACCGGGGTCTGGCTGCAGAACTCATGAGTGGACCTCGAGAGCAAAGGTCAGATGCTCAGATTGGTGGAATTACCGAGTTGTTTTGGCATCTGATGTTACTGAGAAGACCAGTCTGGGATCTCTGAATCGGATATATATTTGAAATTATATTGTAAATGAAATGATTTATCACAACTCATTATCGTGAACTGAGATGTAGAAAATATATTTAAAATAATTACCACATGATCACTGATATTGGCTGCGAATCCAAAATAAAAGTAGTTCCTTAACTTTCTACCAGGTATCGCTAGAAGCAGCGATGTTCCCGACCTCTAGCAGATATTGTACGTATTACAAAGAAATGAATCGAGATGTTCTTTTTAAGAGCAGTTATTCGATCAATTGAAGTTGGATTAAAACAGAATATACTCCAAATGAAGAACTTAGAAAAAGAATGCATAGTTAGAGGTATGGCTGTCAAACACTGATACTTCTCCCAAGTGTCAGACTTCTACGTTACAGGGATACAAATGTTAATTCTACGGTATGAGAAATGTATAAATTCCAAAGGCGATTACATGTACAAATAGGGCAACATTTTCTGTATCTGCCAAAAAGTTTTTGGGAGCAATTGGTTTTCTTTTTGTTGATGACCTAGGGAAATTAATCATTGTAGATTCATGACCATGGAAGTAAATTTGATGGTATCATGAGAGCAACATATAATGGATCGTGAGATTTGGACGCTATTCAAATGAAAACATTAACATACTGTTGCAGTGAATGTGTTAATATTTTGAATTAAATTGTGACCCGGAACATCTGGGAAAACGTACTTTCTGCATGCGTCTCGTAAAATAATGATCTGTACAAAGGTCGACTAAGTTATGCGCGACAAAATACACTACCTGGCAGTGAAAACCCTATTGATTTGGTTTTGATTTCACGTAAATATAAGATTATATGTATATAATATTATAATAAAAAGTCAGTAATAATATCATGTGAGATTACAAAAAGCCAGTTTTTTTAGAAAATGCAGACAGATACTCCAATGCACGTATTATTACGTACCGTACATTAGCAGTCTGGCGTACAAGACGACCAAATAAATATTGAGGCTGAAGTGTCATTACATAAACACACTAAAATAAATTAAGACCACTCTACATACTATTAAAATATTATTGTACCCGTGCGAGAAATCTCGCATGTTGAACTCCACTCTCTTCTCTATCTTTCCATTTTCAGATTAAGAGGGAAAGTTGGCAACAAAACGTCTTCATTTGTTTAAAAAATGTATGATAAACATGTAAGGTAACTTCCAATGTACTTATTGAACATCAAATAAAAATAACAAACAAAAAATGATGTTTGAAACAAATTTTGAATAAATTCAATATTACTGACAGATTTTTTTGGAACAGTTCACAGCAATTTCTTAAAAACATTTGAAGTAATTAGATAACCATGCTTGACAGCTTTCGCTTTCCTTGATAGCCACTGAAATATTAGAAAAGATTTGTACTCTTAAGAAAGCTACGTCAAGTTGTCCATACGAAAATATAGGATCAGGCACGTACAACCCTACTCTTCGGAATATTATTTAACTTTATTACTGAACTGAGAGGTACATATGTGTATGTTAATCGCGTAGACTATCAAGTAATTAGTTTAATTTCACATACAGTTGCAGATTCTGAACGTCTCTGAACACGTAGGGTAGTAACCAGAAGCGCCAAGCAAAATGTAATACCATATCCAAGAAGTTCTCGTAATACTGATTACTATGCGAGGAATGTGTCTTCGAGACGGCATCAAATTTCCAGATTTTAAGGCCCTATAACGCTTTGTTTAGGAGTTATTTAACTGAATAAATTTTAACAATGCTGTCCTACTATTGCAGATTGCATTTGATGTGAATATTTAGATGCGTCTTTTTTCAACAATCCTTCATATTTTAAATTCAAAGTGAAATTAGTCACGTACCCGTGAAATTCTCTCTCTTTAGAGACAGCATTTATAAAAGTTGGTTCGTGTGAGAGCCGCAAAACTCCTCTATACTACTGAAATAATATAGAAGGGCAATTTATATAATACAAACAATAAAAGATGAGGCGAAGCAGCATCTGTTTATGATGTACCAACTATAAATCCACTTTTGTTATCTAAAAAAGATTTGATATAAATTCTACCGAACATTAATGAAATATGTCATCAGATTCCTGCAATGTTATGAATTTCTCCTTAGCACACTGCAAAATATTCTCGTCTGCTTGCTCTTATCGAGATGCAATTCAGAACTTACTGTTCGTAGTTGTGGAGAGGAAACATATCACTATTTCCTAAAAAATGTGTATGCATGAGGAGTAATAGAAAACAAAATACTGCAGAAATGAGACAAATCAGCACTGTATCTGTAACACCTATTCAATATTTAATAAATAGATGTATCATAATAAATTTAACTTGCTTGCACATATCATCTAGATCTTTCACTAACCTGCTCAAAATAGCATTTAGAGCACTGAATGTACTACGAGAATAACCCTCCAAGTTTTGATTTAAATGAACTTGTTGAAATTATTAATCACTCTAGGAAAAGTATTATCTTACAGCTTTTTCAATGCAATATCATGACTGAACACCTGACTTGAAAATTTCAATGAATCACTACTGATAACGCAAATACTGGCACAGAAAAAACAGAAACCAATCATCCTTCACTCTTCACTGTACACAATCGTATATTTTTTGCCAATATTGTTTCTTTCTTCTTTTTGACGAAGAACATCAAAATATCAATGCCCTGGCAATTTCGTGGGGATAGCTCTTTTCTTGAGTCTCAGTCGTCCCATAGTACACTGCCGTTAATTTCTTACTTTTTTTCGTAGCATAAGGACTTGCAGCGAATTTCAAAATGAAGTCCACCAACCTTCAAAGAAAAAAGAGAAGTAGCATAAAAAAGATATAATAATAATTTCTCTTAATTACCATTTGGCTTAAATCGTAGTTCCTTCTTCAAATGGGAACACAACCCTAGCAGAAATGGGAAGTGAACGGTTGCACTAAACGCATCAAAATAATCTTCATCGGTATCAAGCAACTATTAATCCTCCTAGCTGCTGCGAGAGTGAATCTCGGCTTAATGATGCAAATAAATCTCGTTAGTCTGCGCAAACACGTTGTACACAGAAAGCGTATATATTAGATGGAGGAATCTAAGCCTTCTAAGAGTGACGTCACAAAGATGGCCACGAGTATCAAGGGCTGAAATATAGGTGGCATTGGTAGTATCGATAAGCGCCGAAAAGGCAAAAATGTAATTGATTATCCAAACAAATATCCCATTACGATGTGAGGAACGTTTCTTTGAGGCAGTTGGACTAAAAATTGGTGTTTAAGGCCCTACAACCTCTCGTTTAGGAGTTATTTAACTACACAGATTTTGACAATGTTATCGAGCGTTGCGGGTTGCATTTGAAATGCATATTTAGCTACTTTATTTTCAACAAATCCTTCATATTTTAAAAACCAACTGCAATTCGTCACGTCTCCGTGAAATTCGCCTTCTTTACAGACCTCATTTATCAACATTGGTTGCCTGTGAGAGTCGCAAAACGTATGTATGAATACTCGTGTACTACTGAAATAATATAGGATGCGATAACTTCACAAGACATAAACTTAATTTTATTTAAAATTAAATCAATACATTTTGAAAATCAAAGCACTTCAGAAAACATTTTGTAATCTTATCTAATACGTAACATACTTACCAAAAGATTAATAAAGGACACGTGTAAATAACAGTGTTAAATGTGAGAATTAGTGGCGCTAAAAACAGCACGTACATTTTCGCCTTTAGTAATGGTCATGTAATACTATTTATACCACAATTTCTCTCCAAATAAACACATATGTCAATATTTTTTGTAAAACATATTAGAAATCGTAGAATATTTTGTGCGAAAATTAGTTTCAAGCAATATAATTTTTATTTACAACTTTAACAACAACAACAACAACAACAACGAAGTCTGTGGTAAAATATCTGCTTTTTAAAAAAGGTCATGAATATTTTTTTTAACGAGCCGATTTCGCTTAATTGAAATTTGATTTTTGGGAGGTGCTTTTCATGAAACAACAACATATTCGAACTTTTCTTAAAAATGGCTCAAAATATTTTGATTCAACTTTGTCCTCGGATAGCATAAAGAACTCTTTAAAAATGGTATGGGTCTCATTTTCTTTGTAACCACTGATTTTTTTAACTGCAAATGTTCACAAGTTTTCGGCTTTCTCTACAATATTGAAATTACGTTGAATTTTGCTTGAAACATAGACAATGATTTAAAAATTATTTTCTAAAAAACGACTTCACTTTTTTAAAAATTATTTTTCTCGAATGTAAGAAAGATAGATAAATAATATGGTACTAATCGCATTTTTATTGAACTCCCTAAATTTTCGAAAATTGCAAATATTTTTAACGTATTGAATATATATAGTATGTATGTAGTAATGAGCCTACCTTTCAACACGTTCTGCACAACACCTTTCGAACTGAACACCTTTCGCCGGAAACAAGAAACCCTACAAATTATATTTTTTACGTGTTTGTTGGAAATTATTTCAGTTTCTTTTAAATATTAGAGAATTAATTTTACGAACTAATGGACCTTTCTCAGTATACACGACGCATTTTCAGGGTGCCAATATTAATTTAGAAAATCCACAGACATTTTTTCTTTTCTTAATGATGTCACTTTATCCATGGATCAAAACGAAGACCCTATTGGAATATTTTTAGATCTTTCTCAAGCTTTTGACCACATTAATCATAACATTTTACTTTCAAAATTACCTTCGTATGGAATTGTCTGGAAATTGTGATATTTCTCTAGAGTAGTTATGTTTGTGCCTTAAACAACGATCTCCATAGAAATACCTTACTGGAATGATGGAACATTATGTAAACACCATTCTAATTCATTGCCAGTTGCACAAGAAGCCTCGCAGGGATCAATTTTAAGCATCTTTCTACCATACGTATATGATATTCCCTCGACGATTCGAAACGGAGGAACAGATCTCTATGCGGATACGAATATTTTTCGCAATAAAGAAACCGTAAATAGTTTAATATCAGATGTTTCAAACTGATTCCGTAATAACACATTAATAGTAAATGAAAAGAAAACGGTTTCAATGCACTTTTCGATTTCAAATAAACATTCGGTACTCCGTTGAGAATGTACGATGCGACCTTGACTAATGTTAAGGCAACAAAATTATTAGGTCTCAAAAATCAAACAAACCTCAAATGTAACGTCCATTTAAATGAATTGAACACAAAATTAAGTTCATTATGCTATGCGTTCAGAATTCTTTGAAATTCAGTCATACTGCTCTTTGTGCATATTTCGCGAATGTTCGCATGAGATATTGTATACTATTCGGGGGAAGCACATCTTATAGCTCCTCGACTTTTAGATTACAAAAAATATGTACGAATAATTAGCAAATCCCACCCACCTGACTCTTGTAATCTTCTCTTTATTAATATAAGAATTTTACCATTACCTTGCTTACGCATAAGTGTTTTTTGGTCAAAAATGACTTATTCAAGGGAACATATTTTCAGGACCGCCGATGTCTATAATTATAACACTTGACGTAGTTCATTAGGTGTCAGTATCAACAGCTAACTACAAAAAAATCACTTACAATATATGTACATTGTTTTACACTTTGCCAGATGACATTAAACGATTAAAATCGATACAAAAGTTTAAGTTCCAAGTAATATCTTTTCTACTCCATAAATGTTTCAATAGAATTAGAGACTGTACCGAGTATCAAAAAGGAAATTAATATTAATATTAATCATGGTTTTTATTGTATTACTTACCACTTGGACTAAATAACCTAAATAAGCTTCTGCGTAAATGATACCCGCCTCGATCACGTTTTTCGTCCAATTACCGTGATCACTTACTGAACTGCCAATGAGATGCTGAGATGGACCATGTTTTGCTTCTGGACATAAATGTCATTTCATTATCTGTGCACGCCTTGTAGAGTTCGGTACGTTCCATGTTTCATATCTCGATTCCAATTCCGAACCATGTCGTCGTCAATATTTTTACCAGGCTTTCTTTCCTGAAGGTTTCTGACCAATGAATCTTTTACCAGGATGAGTTGTTAGCCCTACGCTGAATCCCCTCCCGGGAGGACCAAGATATTATTTCTAGGTAGGTTGGCTTCACTATACCTACGGATGCCCCCTCCCCCTTGGTTTTTCTATCAGAATTTTTCTTCCCTTAGCCCAGTGCCCTCGTTTTGAGGCGCCTGACTCGCCTTTCGTCCTTCTCCATTCGTTACTGCACTCTGCGCTCTCACCACAGAGAGTATCCAGGGGCTGCCAAGTGGAGGAGAGAGATTGTACTTGCTGACCTTGCTCCCAAATCGGGAATCCCTATTACGGGGGGCGGGGAGTACATCTGGTATTTATCCTGCTGAGCGCCTATGGATATCAATACACCAAAATTTGTAAAGACGTCTGG
Source organism: Gryllus longicercus (assembly GCA_038098605.1). Lineage (NCBI taxonomy): Eukaryota > Metazoa > Arthropoda > Insecta > Orthoptera > Gryllidae > Gryllus > Gryllus longicercus. The sequence goes on along the minus strand of JAZDUA010000028.1, from coordinate 5,059,219 downwards.
CCAAATACGCTTATTTCTTTCTGTATGCAGAATTCTACTCATATATGGTTTAGAGTAGGGATCCCAGAATTAAGAAAACGTGCACATAATACACTTCTCCCCGCACCACGTCTCACGCAGTTATAACTTTTTGACGTAAAATAAAATAAAATAAAAAGGTAATGTTTACCCCAAACCACTCAAATGAATTTAGGAGAGGAGCGTCAATTACGACACACGTAATTTTTAACAATTAATGAGATTTAGTGAATTGCATATTAGCGAAATTTTGCACAGAACACAATTCATTAGTTATTAAAGTAACTATTCTTATCTTTGAAGAATTTGATTTTCTTGCATAATTTGCCGTTTTTCAGTTCGTCTTTCTAGTTAACTTCCTTTTTTTGCTGAGCACGACATTTTTTCGGCACATTTCTCATTCAATACGCTGGCGCTTCTGTTATAATCATGACGAGATACAGCTGCTTTCATTGCCTGCCCACGTCACAGGTGCAGTGAATGTCCCTAGTTGATTGACCCTTCGATAACCACTGACAGCTTAAGACGCTGATACGTTGGTATTCGCACCCTCTAGCGCCCACTCTTGTCAACCCGTCTGTCGACCCTCACTACTTGAGTTCGCGGACACTTCACATTAATCAAGTCATTGTTAGGAAGCGCTCGGTTAATTTGCAACTCCCTTCGACATGACAGCACTGCGACCGTTGCTTAAAAACTGCTCGTGATTTGGAGATGAATGCTGCGAATCACACACGACGAGCTAGTATTGTTGTTTGATGCGCGGCGATTGTCGTGCTCTGCAACGTCGCAAGATGTAACAGAGACTGCGACTGAAAATCGCACCACACTGAACTCATTAGCCAGTCTGTGTTCTTCCAATGTGTCTTTTTAGGTAATGTCTATTTTTTTCTCGCGATGCCCTCTCAGTCAAAACTCGGTACCTCCCTCCGTCACAGATCATTGTTCGTCCTCATCCTACTTAAATAATACCATTGGCGCGATATTGTCACATAGCTCAATACATTGGTCAATGGACTAGGCCTATCGATCAACTTGCGTGTTTGTCTTGTGTGGCGGGCAAGGCACTGTATCATGGCAAAGACCTACATTGCACTTTGCTGAATTGCTACTTTGCACTGTATCATGTCAAAGACCTACATTGCATTGCTGTTGCCGTTTCTCGCATTATTCTCCAGTGGACCCACCCTTCGTCAATGTCAGAATTACTTTCCTTGTCAATCGCAGCGAAGCACTCGCCCCTCTGGAGTTCGAATTGGGTCGAAAATTTTCCCTTCTCAGAAGCCATAAACATCTCCCCTTTTACGCCGCAAGCTTCCCACAAGGGAGCTATGTTATGCCGAATATCATCAGTGGTGGAGATCACGGTTCTGATGAAGACTAGAATTGTCTCCCCGCATCCTTAGGTTATCAGCGTCATTTCGTTATGACACACTCGTGACTGCAACGAGGAGGTGGTGCTATCAAATAGTAAAAGAGATAACACTGGAAAATTGTTATTTACAAGCAAATAAAAGAGTGTCCGTTGTTGGTGTTTTCTTAGTACTTGTCAGGCGAACTTTTTTTATTATTTGTGAAACGTTCGTTCTTGTAAAAATGGCAGGAAGGGGTTGCGTTTGTAGCGTCTATTACAAACTGCGAAAGGATTGCAAACCACTTTAGCGGTTTCCTAAAAATAAGCATTTGAGTAACAACATGGACGGTTTTTGTTATTTCAGTGCCTTTCTTTATTTCCTGTAAATCGTATTTTATTTTATTATTTTATTTTATATATGCTCCCGGTGGGTTGTGAAAAGCAGAAGAAAAGATTTAGACGTAATATTAAAGAAGCAAGAACGCGTGCGTTTAAATGCTAATTACGTTGTGTATTCTGACCATTTTTCAAAAAACGATTTTAGGAATAAAAATCTCAAGGGTAAGTTTTCCATGTGTTTTAAAGAGAGATGTAGGTAAGTATTGAAAAAAATATTGGTTTAATGCCAATGTTTTATGCTGATACCAGCACACTACTCGACATAACATATTTTTGTGCGTGATTAATTCTGCTTATCTTGAAAATTAATTGAGGATATATGGGCAGTTTTTGAAATAAGTGTGCCATTCATTTTAGGCTTTGACCTGGAGCACTACCTACATTGTTTCTTCCCAATGCAAAGTCCAATTTGGAGCGTCGTGTTTTGAAGAAACATATTGGAAATAGTGAGGAGTAGCCTTCAAGAAACTATTGAAAATGAAAACTCTCCAACTGTGAAAAAAACACAACTTAATAAATCTCATCGCATAAAATACAGAATCGCCAGAAAAAGGGCATCAAAATATAAACCGCTTGCAAAAAAATTAAAGCAGAACTCAGTGTAAAGAAATTAAGTGACAGTAGTAATTTTATATTACTGACGATGCGGTTGCAAAAAAATCAAAAAGAATGGTCGAAGATATTCTGAGTTCTATTAACGTTTTGCACTGGCACTGCATTATTGTTCAACAAAATCTTATGATTTTTTATACAATTTTTCTGTTTACATTAATAACCTGGTTTCAAAAGGCAGCTGCACAATCAACAAAATGGTACTAGATTTGCTTAAAATTTAAGCAGAAAAATTAAGAGAGGAAAAAATTGTGTCCATTGTTTTTGCTGAAATGTTGTTGAAAACTTTAACTTGCCATCCTCAAAACGATGTATTTGAAGATATGAAGACTTTTGAGGTGTGTGTGGTGGTCAATTTGCTAGAACTCAGACAAACCGCCGTGAATTATGTAATCATACATTAAATTCATGATAAAAGGGTTATACAATACTTTCAAACAAATTGTGAGGTACCAATTGCACCTACCCTATGCTTTTAATGTTACGCCAATGTTTGCAATTAAGGAAAGGGGTGGTTACGGACGTGATCCTCTATTACAGGGACTTTCAAGGTAAATATACCAGGCCACCCTTTTTACCGAAGTGTAATTCGGGGTGAGCTAGACACATGGAATTTCTAACTAAGAAGCTTAGGGAGAAAGGTTTTGATCCTTTTAACAAAGGCATGCCATTAGAAACTTGTTCAATTTGTCACTGGGAAATATCTCATTTTTTGGTTGAGAATGTACAGAGAATTGTCGCACAAATGAGTTTTTCACTAGTGGACAATGAAAATGGATTGATGCATCACTGAAAATCACGTCAGTTCTGTTCGTCGACAGGATTTTAGTCGTAAAATATCTACCCGATGACTCCACTCACACTACAGCTTACCGCGGTTGCGGTGGTCCAGGCACCAGTCCCTTAAAATACTCACTTTTCCAGGGCGACGACTATGAAGGGTTTCACTTGTTGGGCGGGCACGATGGTAGCAGCTTCCGAGAATAAAAGGTGCTGACACCGAGGTCTAATGAATCGGAGTTGCAGGAGGGCGGAATTGATTGCAAAGGATTGGTCGGCGATTGATTAAGACTATATATAGTAACTTTTAGCTCAGTCGGGTCGCTGGTTCATTCCTATAATGAATGGATGGAAGATAAGGCAGGTTGTGAAAACATTGATTAAATCGAAACCGATTAATTGGGCAAAATTAATTTATTCTTGGCAACATTAGCTGCGAGGGAAGTTACACATCGCAAGAGAGCGACAAAGACTGAATACCAACTTTACGCAATGAGCTCACGGTTCTAATAGCTAGAAAGAAACATCTTAACATTAACATTGGGGTTTTGTCTACAATAATTTGTGCGTTGTTAAGTAATAAAAAAACTGCCTGAGCGCGGCAACGCTGAAACTTTCGCCGGACTACCCAGCGAAGGAACCCCATGACGTAATCAGGGGAGAGAGTTCATCTTCGGTTAAATACCGGATTATCACCGCTAGTTGTAGGCGCCTCCGCAGACCGGTTGAATGGTTGTCCTCGTTTCGTGATTCACCTTCGCTCTGACGAGGGCTGGCGGCGTGGTGCGGCGACGGCAGGGCGGTGGTCAGGTCACAGACTCCCCATTCGGTACTTCGCAGCTAATGTTGCGAATGGTGCGGCTTCGCGGCATGGTGCGGCTCGGAGTCGTCAAAGGCGGGCGGGCTCAGAGTCAGCTCGAGGACACACGGGTGCCGGGCGGGCGTAATGCAGGCTTGAATGGGCTCGAGACGGCACTATGGGGCGAACGCAAATTAATGCGAGTCTTTTGTTCGGTTAAAAAACCGCACTCGGTGGCAAAGTTCAGCCCTACGGGCCGAAATTAATAATGTTCCTCACTCCGAGTCTTATCTAAGAGTCACGTCTTTTCTCCTATAATTTCTCCCTAATAATGTTTTTCTCTACTCATAATGTCTTTCTCTTCTCATAATGTCTGTCTCAATAATGTCTTTCTCTTCTCTCTAGCCGGCGACAGGCGAGCTCTAAACAATACCTGTGATTTCCGGAAGTGTTGTAGGGAGATTCCTTGCGCGGGCGCGTGATGAATGGCCGGCAGGCGGGGTCTGTCTCCGGGCCAAAACGCGGACGGTAATTGTTTCGCTAAGTGCGCGGGGGCTCCCCGAAGGGGAGTGGGGAAAGGTCTTCCCTGCGGATCGGCAGCCGATGAAAGGGCGTTCGACGGGCGAGCGCTGAGCGGGCGGCTTGTCGTAAATAAGTCTGCTGCAAACGGCACCCTATTTGGCGGGCGGTCGGGTCAACTGGCGACGGCGGCGCGGTGCGTTGAAAAGAACCTCTTGTGACAGCCCAGTCTTTCCTACTTTCTTTCCGTGGAGAAAACTATCTTAATATTAAGGTGGCGCCACAATACAATATAAACACACAACCTCATGGCAGCTATTTGGAGAGTCGTGGTAAAGCATTAGTAACAGGAAATCGCCTCGCCACAGGAGGGAGAGAAGGGTTTTTCCTAAAAGCAAGCACGCGGCAAAGGGAGACACGAGGCTTTGGGGTCCTCCGGTCTTAAGGAACCAAAGGGTGTTGAGGGGGCGGCCTGTCTTAGTAGGTCACGTGAGCCTCGAGTACATAAGGGAGTGCACAGAGCCAGTGGGTGGGTTCTGGAGACAGTGGGATTACCTCGTGCAGTTGCACAAAAACTTGGCGCCACGACGGTGCAGCGACGAGCAGGGCTCGCGAAGCCAGCCACGTGTTGACGAGCCTGTGGAGGACTTTCGGTCCTTGGGCTCCAGCGATCGAGGCACTCCTCAGTTGGTACGCCGGTCAGGAAGTGGCACACCTCAGTTGGTGTCCCAGTGTGATATCCGGTCACGCTAGCTTGGCTTTGTGCGCGCTTCAGATGTAGGAGTGGTGGGTGCCAGAATTGCAACCGATCATCAATCGGGGTGGGATCGCTCCCGCGATCAGGGGATAGCAGGTCTATCAGAGCTAGGGTGTAAAGTGTAAATCCATTTAAAAAAATGTTTTCTTTGTAAATAAGAGTGAGTGGCAAATGTTAGGACGGCCCCCACATCAGATAAATGCGTCGCTTACCTTAGAAGGACAAGGTAGGAGGTACTGGCTCCTGAAGTGAATGAACTCATCCATGTTAACCAGAATGAGTTCGCCGCGTCACAACAAAGTGACAAGGAAAGTAAAGCATTATACGACAGGTATGAGCACAGTGTAGCACAGGCAGGGCAAGAGGTCCAAGGGGGCAAGAGATTTGAAGTCGAGGAAGACGAGCTGGATAGGTACGCCGTTAACCTTGATAGAGTCGACTTCGATGCGGAAGCTATGCTTGAAGGGACGGAAGTCGAGGGCGAATTACGTACTAAACTGCTCAATTTAATAGTAAAGTACAAGCATATATTTTCGAATAGGCCAGGGTTGACGGATGTAGTCACCATGGACATTGAATTGACGGACTAGTCAAAAAAGGTACGAAGTCTTGTCGAATGTTGCCCCGTCAAACAAAAATATTGCAGAAAAAATCGCGAAGATGTTACGTGATAACATAATTTTCATAGGCGATTCAGATTATGCTTCGCCAATGATTCTTGTAGAGGCACCGGGACGAAAACCGCGTCCGTGCATCGGCTATCTGAAGCTACACCAAATTATAAAATAAGAATATTTTCCTCCGCCAAATATGGATGAGAAGCGGAAACATGGATATGTGGCGGCAATTAAGATTATCACTACATTGGATTTGGCAAAATTTTATCACCAGATACAGCCGAAAGCGCAGAGATATGCGGCGTTCTGTACGAACTTTGGCCCGTATTGGCCATTAAGACTGCCTTTCGGGCTTAAAAATGCGCATTATCAGTGTAGTAGGATGATGGCAGCTTTGCTAGCGGGATGTGCAGAATTTGCAGTCCCATACTGAGATGACATCGCAATCTATAGCGACACATGGCAAGAACACCTTAGACATATGGAGCAGGTGTTTTTAATATTAGAGAAAGCAAAAGTTGCATGTGCAGCAGAAGATCTACGTTCGTTGCTTCCGTAACTTCCTCCTGCGACTTGGTCTCCGCTGCGGCGCGACAAGTACCTGGCGCACGTGGTTGGGCCCTGCTCCCACGATGTGTTACGTGGAAAGTACGCGCAGTCTTCCCTTCACGGCAAGTACCTGGCGCTCTTGTGATCGAGCGTCGCTCTCGCGAGATGTTTTGTGGAAAACCGCGGGGGAAAGCAGCGGAAGTCGAGGATTTTCCCCGCGATTGAGGGCTGCTCTCGCGGGGCTTGAGCAAAAATGTGCCACTAGCCCATGTCTACCATTGAGGGAGGCGCCACCCCTCGGCGCTCGTCGTTTGGGGGTGAACAAACAAGGTGAGCACAGGCGCTCCCTAAGTGACAGCGTCACCTGGTCGATTTCGACCAAGTCAACGCTGCCCCCCAGCACGGAAATGCAGCACAGAGCTGGTGTACCTCCATGGGAAGGAGCTGGTGAAACAAGCCACTCCGGACATGGAGGTCATCGAAGTTGGTGCTGAAAACATCCCGCTCGGAGCCAATGTGAAGTTTATTTTACCAACGCCGCCTACACCGCCACCACTTCCCAAACCGCCGCGGGCGAGGAAACTACCCAAGCAGCAGCCAAACCAACGAGCCAGAACTGCCGCAGACGTCTCCGGGATGCTTGCCGGTATCCCGGCAGGCGTGATCTGTGCCTTCGCCGCCCTCAATATAGAAGGCCTCCTGGCCTACTGGGGAACGTTCCGGGAAGCCGGAGCGGGAGCAATCCCGCAACTGGCGCCCGGCAGCGAGCTCCTCGCTGGGATGGACGCGGTCTTGCAGGCGCCACCACGGCCCGTGGGGGCAGCGCCATCTCTCCTGATCGGCACACCTGTCAGGCAGCACTCGGTGCGCGAGCGCGTCTACTCTTTCGAGCAGCGCCTCTCGCCACCCGCTGCCCCTTCTTTCTCTCTCTCCGGGAAGCGACGCTGTAGCGACGGGGACACCGAGAGCAGCACTGAGCCCAAGGGCGCCCCTGGTGGTGCTACAAATGAAGCTGCTACTAGCTGCCCCTGTGGAGGCGAAATCAACCCGTCCCCCAGCGAGCCGCCCGGATTGGTCAGCGATGCTTCGCTAGGTTTGGCCGGTGCGTTCCCCGCCGCCCAACATCCCTCCAACTCTCCGCAGACTGAGGAGGAGGGCAACATTGCGGCGCTGACAGCCGTAGAGCAAACGCCACAGCGCGCGAGCTCCGGATCAGCGCCGCCCCCGAACCGGGAAACGCGGCGGGCGCCTCGCCCGCCACCGTCTCCCCACCGGCAAAGCGCCCTTGCCAGCGCGAAGGCTCTTCGGAGCCGGAGGAAATGCAGCCGGCAGAGCTGCAAAGCCCCAACAGCGCCTCCAGCGGGGCGAGAAAGCGGAAGAAGCGAAAACGCGCGGGAAGGACGACGAGAGGGCCAAATCAGGCTCCCGACACGCCCGCTACGCTACCAGCTCCTCCACAGGAACAAGAAAGCTCCGTCGGTGCCGTGAGTGCGCCAACAGATTCGGCAATCCTTCGCAAACCCTTCCTTAGGTGACGAGCAATCTGACGGCTGGCAACTCGTCTCCGGTAGCCAGAGCAGTTGGCCCGCAGCAGGAAACACTGGGACAGGAACCGCGCAGGTTCCGTCCGCGGATGCCCTCCTGGTGGACGCCACACGTCCGCCGGCCGCTTCACGACCACCAAGGAGACCGTACAAAATACGTCTGAGCATCACCTCACACAAGGTCTTAAAGCACGGCAGAGAACTTGGGCCCAGAACGGGGTACAAGGCGACCATTGCGAAAGTCACCAGCCGAAACGGACGACCAGTGTATGAAATACACACCTTTGACCGAGTAGCATACGCTGAGGCGGAGCGATACGCTCGCAGCGAAAAGATATTTTGTTATTCGCACCCGCCTCCGTTCGAGAACTCTGAAAAGCTCCTCAGAGTATTTGTCAGGGGGCTACCGCAAGGCTGCACCGCTGAGAACGTGGAAAACGAGCTGAAGAAGCTCGGCTACGCTCTTAAAGCAGTCAGACAAATCTGCCTGCTGAAGGAAATCGTTGTCGCCAGAAACCACGATTCCGGTTTAGCCAATGGTGCAACAGGCACCGAAACGCGGCGGGTGGAAGTGCCCACAGGAACGTTTGCCGTCACCCTCACTGACAGCGCCGCGTCGCGTAAAATCTATCTCTTAAAGCAACTAGAATCGCAATCGAGGTCCAAAGGGAAAAGTGGGTCAGATCTCGATTTTGTATGCGATGCTGTCGATGGGGCCACATCGCTCGTAATTGCGAGTACGATGTGCGCTGTCGCCTCTGCACGGGTGAGGGTCACCCTGCAGGAGACGACAAACACGGAACGGCGCATTGCCCAAAACGCGGAAATTTTAATTTAAAGCCCGTCTGCTGCAATTGTTAGCAGCATCACGCTGCATCCGTCAGACGCGTGTGCAATAGGAACCGAGGGACCCTCACGCCAAGTAGTTCCTAATAGAAACTCGGCGCCTCGGTCGGCAGCTAGCGGCGGGCCGGCCTGGAATGAGGTCGCGCAGCGCCTCGGCGCAACGCGCCCCTCAGAGGCCAACGCACCGCCCTCCGGGGCGGCCGGAGCGCGGCCCACTGCACCCGCAGTTGCCGCTCAGTCACTAAGAGCCAGTTCTTAGCGATGTTTGAGCGAATCCTAAACATGATACCCGACAATGTCTAGACAAAATCACAACGTAGACAAGCGAATAGCACCTCTCCGCGCTTGCACTTGGAAGCGCGAAGTGCAATATTGAAAGCCCAGCAAATTGAACATTTTGCAGAAAAACTGCAACTCGATATCTTGGCTTAACAAGAAACGTGGCTCAGTGATGAACACGAATTCAAACTCCGGGGATTCGCTGTTTATTGCCGAGACCGCGCTGGCAGGCCAGGTGGCGGAGTAGCAATCGCGCTGCGCCGAGATCTGCCGCAGCTTGAAGCCGAAATCCCTGCTGTTGCTCTGGCGACTCTAGAGGCGGTCGGGGCGTACGTCTGGGTAGGAAACGGCCGACTACTAGTCGTATCTGTCTACTGCCCAAACCAAACCTTAGATCCGGCTGGAATTGATGCGCTTCTCGCACTAAATTCCAAAGTTATCCTTCTGGGTGACTTTAACGTCAGACATAGAACTTGGGCGGCCTCGGAGCAAACAGAAACGGCAACAAAATTGCCAATCTTGTGGCGACAAGGCGGGGCGTAGAGAATAGCCCCACGCATTTCCCGGAAGTACGAAACAGGAACCCGGGCGTTATTAATTTTATGATTGTGAAAGGCGTTGAGTGTGTGGTTCCCCGCTCAATTGCCGTACTGGATTCCGATCATAACCCAGTAACATGCGTTGTGGTGTCCCTTGCAGCGAAACGCCAAGTTAGTTTTCGAACTACCCGTGACACGAACTGGGCAGGTTTCGCAACAGATGAATTCTCACCTTGAGCAGAAACCAGTAAATACGAAAGACGAGATCGACGAAGCAGTGAATCACTTCACTAGAACATTGAAATCGGCTTTCAAGCAAAATACAATTGTCACGCGTGTAGAGAATTCTCGCCCTGAGCTCACAGATGAGCAAAGAAGGATCTAAAGAGAATTGCGCAGAACTGTCAAAGTTCATCGCCGCTATGGCGATCCCGTTGACGGAGAGTGGGCGCGCAATCTAAGCAGAGAATTCCGTTCATCTCTACGGGATGAGAGAGCTGCTCAATGGTCTGATACTTTTTCGAAATGCAATCTCCACGAGAGGCACATTTGGGATTTTTCTCATGCGCTGGGCCGCAAACCGGGAGTAAACTGCCCGATTCAGAGCAACGCCGGGACGGGGGCGCCCGGCGCTCCACCACCTCGGCCCGTTTACGCGTGGGACGACGCGACAAAAAGCGAAATCTTTGCGAATTCGCTTGCGTTGTAGTTCCGAGCGTTCGAAACGGGCGCCGCCTCGCTGCCATTGGCCGCCAGCGCTGTAGGTGGTACGCCGGTGGCGCGTGCAATACCATTGGCCCTTTGCTCTCTCACCTCGGCACTACCATTGACCCTTTGCTCTCTCTCACCTCGGCACGCCCAGTGACGGGAGAGGACCTTCGAGGTGAGCTATAACACCTCAATGCGAGGAAGGCAGGTGGCCCGGACGGTCTCACCGCAGCACAGCTGTGCGCTTTGGGCGGGCGCGGAGTCGAGTTTTTACTCGAGCTCCTGAATACGTGCCTGGCGTGCGGTTATTTTCCCAAGGCGTGGAGGATTGCGACCATTGCACTAGTACCAAAACCTGGCAAAAATAAACTATTCCCAACCAGTTATAGACCTATTAGTCTACTCTCCATCCTAGGGAAGACGTTTGAGAGACTGATCCTGTCACGTTTGCAACAGGAAATACGTCGTCTCAATCTTCTCAGAGATGAACAATTTGGCTTTCGAGCTGGTCACAGCTCCGCGCAGCAGCTTTCGCGGCTTTGCACGGAGATCGGCCTCGCCCTCGAGAGACAGCAGAACCTGCCAGAGGTCTTTCTGGATATGCGATCGGCTTTCGACTCTGTGTGGCATGCGGGATTGCTCGAGTGCCTCGCGGAGGCGGGAGTTAGTGATTGCTACGTCAGACTGATCGCGAGTTTTCTCTCTGACAGGCAGTTCAAAGTGCGAGTCAATAACGTATACTCGTCCCTCAGACGAGCCGAGGCGGGCGTGCCTCAGGGGAGTGTTCTTTCTCCTACCCTCTTTGGCTTATACGTGAATGACGCGCCGCTTCCTGCTGAAACAAAAACTGGTATTTAACGTTGCGGGCTCCGGATGTTCGCGGATGATTTCGCGTACTACGCGAAATCGGCGAAAGGAAGGCAGTCAGTTAAGTACTTAAGTGATTGTCTCGCCGCCTTTCCTGAATGGCTAAGTCGGAAACGACTCGCTCTCAACCTCGAGAAATGCGTCGCCGTCAACTTCACTCGTAAGAGGGCCAACCCCAATGAAACGGTGAGCTTGGCTGGCACGCATCTACCCTGGCGGAGCGAAGCGAGATATTTGGGCGTGCTACTTGACAGCGGCCTTCGCTGACATGCGCACGCTCGGTATCTCGCTGCCAAAATTAAAACACGCACCCTCCTTTTGAAACCTTTTCTCCGTTCTCCCGACCTAGCAATTCCTCTAAAGCGCCGCTTATTCACAGCTTGCGTGCGTCCCTTGTGTGCGTACGCTTGTGAGGTTTTCGCGACAGCTTCTCCCTCCACTCTGCACCCCATCTGGGTAGCAGAGAACAGAGCGGCGCGCCCGCATTAGCCTCTTACCAGACCTGACCGACAACCCAAAAACGCTGACGTCTTTAGAATCTTAGGCGTTCGCAACCAGTTCCCGGCGGAGCTACAAAAGAGGGCGGAGACGGCGCTCACAAGGGCGCTGAGGCAGTCCGCTCCGCGCATCATGCAAGGTGGCGAACAGCGGCGTGCACAGGGCCTTTCACAGAAGAAAGGGCCCACAGCACGTCACCTTCACCTTCCGCGCACTGCCCCCGCACAAGCTCTCTGAGCTCTGCGACGCGGGGGAGCAGCAAGTGCGTGGCACGGGATCGCCGCTCACGGATGCCGGAAACAGCGCGGGCGGCGTGGAAACGCGCTCCGCCAGGCCAGCGTCGCCTGATGATGAAGACGTCGCGGCGCCACGGACGCTTGAGTAAAGTCGGCGCCGTGGCGATCAAAATGCAGTGTAAATAGTATAAATAGTGCTGTGGGTATAAATGAATGAATGAATGAATGTGATTTTAAATAGCCAAGAATGAATGCGTGTGAAAATGAACAAAAAAACAAGAACATTAGAGAGAACTAACCCGAAAATCTTTACAACTAAATAAAAAACAAACAATTCCCAAAGAGGAAATGTAATTAGTTTTTAAGTTAGTATAAGTTAGTTTGTTTAAGTTACTGCCCTTACAACCTGCAAAAGCCTCATCGGCTGCAGGTATTATGTATTCCTAAGGCAAATAAATTCCCGCTCCTCCAGGGTAATTGGAGAGGGGAAACAAAGGAAAAAATGTGCAGCCGAGCAAATGTACATATGCACGTAAGAATGTGCAATACCTAGGTTACATAATTGGTAGTTTCATGATGCGGCCAGTAGAGGCCAAGGTGAAAACCATCAAAGAGCATCCTATACCACAAACAAAAAACAAAAAAACAAAAAACAAGTACGTGCTTTTCTTGGGCTGACGGGGTATTACAGGAAATTTATTCCCGATTATGTGGGTATGTCAGAGCCATTAACGGACTTATTGCGAGGTCGCGAACGGCAGGGCAAGGTGAAGTGGATGCCGGAATGCGAGGTGGCATTTGAGAAGTTGAGAAACGCTTTGTGCCACGAACCCGTCCTTCACGCGCCCAATTTTAAAAAGGACGTTATCGTGCAGTGTTGTGCGTCAAATAGAGGTATTGGCATCATTTTGGCACAGTATAACGACAGGGGAGAAGAAAAACCGGTGTTATACTTAAATCGAAAATTCACGGGTACTGAGTTATTGCGATGCACGATCAAGTTAGTGAACTGCAATTATCTGGGCATTGCAGAAGTTAAAGTATTATTTACATGGAAACGCCAAGAACAAGGTGGAAACTGACCACAATCCGTTGGTATGGTTGAACAATTGCTCAAGTAAAAATCCTAGATTAATGCGTTGGTCACTTTCAATTTAGGCTTACAATCTTGAAATTATTCACAAGAAAGGGAATAATCATGTTAATGCAGATGCCTTAAGCAGAATATTTTATTGATACACTGGAACCTGAACTGAGAATCCGGAGGGCTACACTGAGTCTGGTCACTTGATTGTATTCTATCAAATCTAGACAAAAATTATTTAATATATGTAACAATTTTTTGAAAAGCATATTGTGTTTTTGTGTTATGTGCAATATTTGGGGTCTAGCGCAGCTCTGATGGCATAGAAAGTGCAGTGTGTGTTTTGAAGTAGTTTGTTGTGGATGCGTTGATTGAGTGTAATAATTAATTGATTGTGTAGATAAAACTTGTATATAATTGTAAAAAGCATATTTTAAAATGTATAATTATATATATATGTCTTTGTAGTGATTTCGTTTTTGGTGCACTAACTAGCTTAGGTTCATAAAGATACCTTGTTTCTGTGAAATGGAAGGGTGAGCGTTGTTAGAATGGAAAATATAACCTTCGTTGAAATACTGAACATAATTTTAATGTAATTACTGCACATGTTACAGTAAAAATTGACATTATTTTCTGAGCTCACTACCCCAGAATGTTAAAGTAGAATTACAGTTATGAATTAAATTACAAAATTTATAGACCTAAACGAGGCCACGCCAAATTATACTTGAACGTTTTAAATTTCCTGTTAGTTCAGGAGTAACCTAGAGTCCTTTGTTTTAATAAATGCTTTAAGAGCTTGTTAAATCTTTGCATTGTTTAAGATAAAACTTAACCAGACAGAGAAAGGCCGCTATTGACTGGCCCTCAGAACTTCCAGCAGCGGCGGTCACTTGTCTCAGGCAATGGTGCGTGTTCGTCTCCGGATATACACCCACGTCACGCCAAATTTGTATGTGCACTCATCGGCAATGCATTTAATAGAGAGCGGCAGGTTTTGAAAATTCATACAACCTTATACTGTCAATACAGCAGATACATTGCTAGGATGCACCTGGCAATCATAGTTGAAATATGCGGATGCCTGACTGCAACTTGTGCAACGGCACGGCGATCCAATTTTTAAGAACAAATTCGCTCGGATGCGGCTAGCATCCAGCTAATTGATCTATAGAGAACGGTCTGGCCTGGCGTGCGGCCACGGATCAAGTCTAACAAAACTATACTCTCGAACGCGTCATACAGCGGTCTGACCTAGATGGCGGTCCCAGATCAAGGGTCGTTTTTTCGTCTTCTCTTCCCTTCTTTATTCTCCCTGCTCTGGAAAGTTTGCGTTGTGATTCGACGAAATGTAATGCGCATTAAGATCTTCCCATCCAATCCCTGTAAGATTGTCGAATGTTCCACACTGGAAAATTACAGTAGCTCTCTCCCTCTTAATGTTGATATAAGGAGCATACTTGCAACTGCATGTCAAGGTCAACGCAAGTGGTCTTATATATTCAACGGAGCAATAATCTTTGGCTGACGAAGCGGGGACTTTCCATTTTCGCAATAATGAACCCGCCTTAGCGGGCGGGGAGATGGAGATGGACATGGGTCTGCGCCTTCTGCACATTAACAAACAAAAAGGGGGTGACAACCTGGCTCTTGCCGGTCTGTCGAGGCAGGTGTGCGACCTTTGAGTTCCCTAGAGGCAAGGGGAGCGCCTGGCGAACCTCACAGATTCGTTCTCCAATTACTAAGGAATTACATGTTCCGAAGATAATTTAACCAAATCTGATTTTAAGTTTTGCGTGATTAATTACACAAACTATGTGCCACCACAATGAAAAGAAATATGCGCAATACGCGAAAAGAGGTATTAGGAAAAAATGGTGTAGAGCGAAAATTAATTTACAGATATCATACAAATTGTTAGCTTACAAATAAGTCAATACATACATTAATTTTTAAGAAAGCTTTATTCACTGTCGTTTCAGAAAAAATAATGGGAGAAAACTCGCGTACGTACTTTTGCTTAGGAACGAGGCCAGTGCTGCTATAATAACAGCTCGGCGTCTCGACACAGGTGGCAGATCGAATCGTTTATTTCATTTTGGGCATGGGATTCGGAATTCATCACGACAGGGATGATTTACATCTTTCTGATGTGTGAAGTGCTGAAATGACAGCAACTGATGTCATAACTGTGTTATTGTTAACTCAGAATTTTCTACGGGGGAAGGGTGAATACACTAAAAAATATGCACATTATATACAAATGAATGCATTTTCGGTGGAATACGCAAAATAAAAATAGATTAAATTGAGTCTAAATGTCTAAAAACGTGTAAAATTTCCTGAAACGGAATGTTCTAGTTAATAGGCAAAATATGTAAATGTGTGCAAATCACAGCCCTAATTACGTCCATAAGGCTGGCTGAAACTCTGTAGTAGAACTAAAGATCATAATTTTAGGCTAATTAACTGCTCTATATCAATATTTTAGGCTTATTGTTCTCTCAAACATTAATTTTCAACCAGCTGAAATAAAATTGAGAAATAATTATCTTACAAAAACTCTTCTTCCCCTGATGCCTCTCAGCGTCAGGTTAGCCATTTCGCATACTCCTTTTTGTCTTCTGCCTTGCGCTTCATCTCTCCTAGTGTTGCTCCGCTCCTTTGTCATATATCCTGTATAGATACGTTCCATGTGTGATGGGTTATCAGGAGTATGAATAAACATGAGCAATATTTTCATATAAATATCAACAATAACAACTATGGGGGGATACTTTTGACAAAGAAACAATCTTTGTCAATTATGTGTCGTTTCTTTTCCAGAACTGTCTCGTCTGATGAGAACTTAGAAGGCGATGTTCGTTGCAGTTTCGCTAATGCTCTCCCAATTCATCTCAGAAATATTTCGCAGCCTCAATACCCTTATTGTCATTATATAATACTCTTTCTAGATCCCTCCCTTTTGCACACTTGGCCAATTTTCCCTTGTAATTACTAATTTAGAATTCTTTTAATTCAAGACTTCGTCTTCCTACAATGGTGAATTGTTCCCTTGTTTTGTCAGAAAAGTTTCTTTTTTCGCGCGCGGTGTTCTTTTGCATCTGGACAACGCACAGGCAAATAAAGTCTTCGCAACCCAGGAAACTGCATGATCGCGGGTTCGAATTGTTACGTCATCAGCCATACTGTCCTGATTTGTTCCGTTTTCTAGCCACCGCAATCTTGAACGTTGTCCAGTCTCCATTTCCGTTGAATTTGGTGCACTCAGTGGTATCCACGTCCTCCACACGCGCAAATATATTCCCTCTCTGATTATGCATTTACCTATTTTTTACTCACAAGGAAAACAATATTACTGACTCGTAAAATATCGTGTGCATCCGTACATTATTGCGCCAATATTCCGTCTACTTAACTATATCAAAAACATCGCCTTTACGAATTGTCAATACAGTCCGACTCCGACCACGCCAGAATAGCATCTCCCCGTTTGTTTATCTTGCGTGCCTTGTCTATTTGCGCCAAGTTGTACTCAAACGCGTCTCTTTTTCATTTATAGTGCGCGAACCATTAAGTTCCTCGAACACGATCTAATTCCTGATTGATCACACGCATTTTAACATAATATCTGTATTTTGGTTCTCGGCTCCTAATAACTTTCTTAATTTATTTTCTCACCCACGGAATTTGCTCACGTGTCCCTTTGCTGCATGATTAATCAACATATTCTGTATATTCCCCGTTATCAATCATGTTGCCCCTTTCCTTGTATTCTTTCCATTTAAAATGCACCTCTTTTTTTCTTCTCTATCCCCCCATAGTTGTTATTGCATGAATAGTATGGGTACCACCGTCCGGACGAAAATAAACGTATTCCTTACGACTGTCACGCTCAGTGCTTACGCTCGTCGCGTTTTGGCGTTTGATTTCACGTACACTGCAGAAATGTGCTGGGAATTGCCTGGCAGCGCGCCGAATCAAACTTCCAAAGCCCCCCTACACACGTTCCACTTAACCTCCGTGCACGATGGCTACGAAACGCCTCGCGGTTCCTTTGATTTCCATAACAACACGAGCTCGTCGCGTCAGATGTGAAAAAAATTAAATGTCAGGAAATCTGACAATTGGTAAACCTTTCATCGCGGCTGCCCACGAGATGCTGCTATTTTTTGGTGACTTGTCGAGCAGTTGACAATCGATTTCAAAGAACTTTTAACAAAAAATGAGAATTCGGTAAACTGGGAAGGAACTCGCGCGGCTTTTTAAGCGAATATTAAACTACGGAGGAAAGTTTGAAATATATGATCTTTTCTTCTAAAAGACTTTCAAAGAACAGCGAAACTGTGCTATTTTTAAGAGTGGCGCCAAATTTGAATTAATTTGGCGGTCCAAGTGCCAACAAAGGGAATTTAAAAGAAAAAAATGTGTTTATGAAATTGTTTTCAAACAGAATATTTGGATCAATATGTTTCACAGCCTAATACAGATATAAATGTTGATAAACCGAAATATTTTTGAGTAGCAACAAAGAATTCCCAATCCTACGTAAGGATGAAGAAAATTTTCTTACGTAAATATTTCGTCACCAGACATCTGTATAGACGGTCTATCGGACTCTTAAATTTTTATCATAACGGGGCAAATCTTGACAGAACAAAATTCGGGCTACTGTGGGGAGATATTTCAAATAGTAATTTAAGCAGAATAAGTAAAAAAGTGGACAAGCGCAACCACTAGACATGCTCCTCTGGGCCTACCAGGCGGTCTCTTTCCCTCTGGCCTGTCTTCGATAGTTGTTTCGGCTTTCTATCCTCTGCCATTCTATTAACACGTCCATACTACATCAAAGCCTTGTTCTCCACTTCCTTAAATAGCGGTGTAACTTTTAGTTCCTAATTGTATTATTTCCCTTGTGTAATTGTATTATCTCTCATTGCATCCGATTTCTCCCCTTGTTTTCCCTACTATCCTGCGAAAGTATTTCATTTTCTGTTGTCATTCTACTTTGTTTTCGAATTTTGAGGCATACTTTCAGTTCCATATATAAATGTTGGTATACGAACGGTAGTTGAAAAGTTTCTTTTTTCGCGCGCGGTGTTCTTTTGCATCTGGACAACGCACAGGCAAACAAAGTCTTCGCAACCCAGGAAACTGCATGATCGCGGATATAGTTACTGCAATATCTCGTACAACCGATGTTAACCAGTTATATTAAGATCCTTCGTGAATGTGTAAGTGAACTTTCCAGATCAGTTTAATTAGTTTGCCCCTAGAGTGCGTTGATATTCATTGTGAAACTAAAATGGGGAGTACGGAGAAAATCAAGAACCGCCGTCATTGAATATCTTCATTTGACGGTAATATCGCCAAAGGAAATTGTGGAGGACATGCAGAAGATACGTGGGGACAGTTCTGTCTTTGGCGACAGTGCAAAATTGGGCGACCGACTTCAAACGATGAATAACCAGTGTGGAAGATGCGCGAAGGAGTGGGAGGCCCTTCACCTTTGGCATGAATGAAAACGTGTCTGTAATTTACGATATGATAATGCAGGATCGCTGTGCAACATTGCAGCACAGAGGTTACATTTGGAATTTTCCATGCGCGGTTTCAGGACATTATTGTTGATATTTTGGGGATGAGAAAAATTTCTTTTTTCACGCGTGGTGTTCTTTTGCAACAGGACAACGCACGGGCAA
Organism: Gryllus longicercus; assembly: GCA_038098605.1. NCBI lineage: Eukaryota > Metazoa > Arthropoda > Insecta > Orthoptera > Gryllidae > Gryllus > Gryllus longicercus. The sequence continues at coordinate 5,040,509 of JAZDUA010000028.1, read as the reverse complement.
ACCAAGTTTTCGAAACACAGGAAACTGCATGACTGCGCGTTCGATTTGTCATCCACCATACTTCCCTGACTTGGATCCATTAGAGAATTTCTTTTCCCAATCCTCGAAAAGAACCTAAAAAAAGTCGATTTGACAGTGATTGATACTGTGAATTTCTGGTTAGGCTCGAAACCAAAAACCTTTTATTTGAATAGTTTACAAAAGTTGTACGATAGTGGCCGCAAGTGTATTACTGTACAAGGTTATTATGCTGAAAAATAAATTTGTGTTATAAAATTTTTGTCATGATTTCTTTGTTAGGCTAGAAACTTTTCGACCAGCTATCGTAATAAGAACATATAAATTTGGATCATTTTAGTGCCAACATTCATTCTTAGTAAGTTCTTATTTATTTGATAATACACCGTGTTTGCTTTCTTTGCTCTATTATGCAGTTCCTTCTCGTATATTCCATCTTCCAAAGTAATTGTTCTTAAATACTCATAACTTGTTAGTTGTTTTCCTCTCTCCACCTAATGTTCATTTCCTCCTTTTCTTTGTGTATACACCTAACCTTGCTCTTATTGATGATTATCTTTATACCCCTCTCCTCAAGTGCATGTCCCCACTTAATTACCATACCTTACAGCTCTCTTGGAGTTTTGGCGAGCAATAAAATATCGTCCGCATTGAGCAAGGCCTATACCCATATCAATCTCATTTTCCATTCCTTGGCTCGCATTTGGTTTGTTTAATAACTTGATCCATAATGAATATGAACAAAATTAAGGGCTCAATGAATCTTCCTGTTAAGATAAATGACTAAAGATATTGTCCGGTATCAAAACTTTTTAATCAACTTATGATCATTTCGATCGCGTTGCGATCATCATCAGAGCTAAAATGTAAAACAAATATTATACAAATATTATTAAATACAAATATTATTAACAGGTTGTAGGTAACAGGTTATTGTAATGTAAGATACGTAAGCAAACTGGGTCGTACATACCTTGCAGCTTCTGGGCCGAAAACAAAGTTCTGCGAATTTTTGGGCGTGTGTCTTGTTTAAGAACACAGCCGGTCGGCAGCTGGGAGGGGGCGGGAAGAGGGGTGGGGTGCGGGTGTAGGGTCGTAAACCGCGGGGGTGCTGGTGGAGGCTGAGAGACGGTCGGGCGAGCGAAGGTGAGTGGAGTGGGGAGGGCTGGGGGTGGGTTAGGGGTGTGCACTTTGTGCTAATTTTAGCAGAGGTGACGAGAGTACAGGTATTTGCTGATTGAGACATGTCATGTTCTGTTTTTTGAGGACGTTGTGTATGTGTATGGTTTCTAATTTTATTCTGTTCCAGTACCTGTTTTCAATTTCTAGAATTCGGAAATTTATGTGTTTATCAAATGTGTGTTTGTTTAAATTTAGGTGATCCGCAAAGTGTGAGACTGTGGTAGTGTTATTTGAAGTTGATTTGAAGTGAATTTGCTCAACATTACTAATGGTTTCTCTAATGAAGTATTTTTGAATTCCTAAGGTCTTTATAAATAAAAAGCTAGTAAATACTAATGTTTTCATACCGAAGTTAAACTCCAGTTTGCAACTCTGGTAAGAATGGCAATGTTGTCTGTCAACTATGCTTACGGTTTAAGGGCGCTTCAACAGCTAAGGTCATTGGCGCTCGTTACAATTTTTAAGAGCAATACACATTGTAGCAGTTCCAGACTAAAACATTTTTTTAAATGCAAGGTAAAATGTAAGTAAAACTGTACATAAACGTGTTCAATTAGTTTAAAAAAGGTTGGCAGAAAAGAGCCAGATAAATATTTTAATATATGCAATTATAAGCAAAATAATTGGCTAATAAAAATCTTCTCTCAGATAATGATGCAAATGTCAGACTCTCGTAAGAAGCTAAAAAGCTTGCGGAGAGAAGATTCGTCATTTCCAAGAACCTATGCTACACAGCTAGCAAGGTGAAATCTTCGGCGGCTATCTTTTACCTCAGAACAGTGCAGGAGAACATGCTCCACGGTAAGATCCGTCTCGCAACTATTTCATGTAGGGGGTGGGTCACCGCGGAGATGTCTGTGGGAGAAATGACAATGACCAGTCCGAAGGTGTGTCAGAATTATCTCCTCGAGCCGCGACCCACACGATGAAGACCAAAGGCTTATGGAATCCTTGAATCTTGTGAGTTAAAAGTCTGCGTTCTGCCACTGATTATTAAATGTTGTATTCTCAGTGCATGACAAACAGCTTGGTATCGTTTGTTGGGACTGTGAGGATGTCAACCTCAATTTCCTTTGTGGCAAGCTTTGCTGCTTGGTCAGCAATTTCTTTCCCTATTATCCCAACGTAACCAGGGATCCAACAAAAAACCAACTTATAACGACGAACCAGTAAATTAAAGATTTGATGTTGGATGATTATTGTCAGAGGGTCATAAGAAGAGAATCAGGAGATAAATTCGAGCGAGTTTTTTGAATCACTCCAGATCACAGCTCCTTTCAATGTCATTGATTCAGCGAACTTAAGTGCCTCCAAAAGCGCATATTTTTTCTGCACTATAAGCGCTGCACGAAGAGTCTAGTCCAAGACTCCGCATGGCGCAGTGACAGAAGGCATACCATACATTACCATTCAGGGAGGAACCATCAGTGTATATGAAGTTTTAGCAGGGTACATGGATTTCGTCACCTAGAATTACGCCAGAAATGTACTGGGGGGGGGGGGGATTTGGGGAATCTCAGGTCTATTTTAGACCGGAGAAGAGTTCCAAGGGGAACACGATTTCGGTGGAGTTTCACAGAGATGGGTAGTTTTATATCGAGTTTCTGCAAAAGCATGTAGAGACGGATATTCGGAAGATGGGTAATGATGGTCTGAGTTCGTAGGATGCCCTGTGACTTGGGTGAAGAACTGCTTGGCGCGAAGGAGTATTTATAGCTGATACATTCGCACCATGGGAGCCGATTACAATATCACGCCTTTGACTCAGGGATGGTTCACCAGCCACATTCAATGCGACTAGTGCGGTAGGCGTCTGTGCTGATCCGCATACACGCATCGTCTATGGTATTCAATGACCGGAGGGTCGATGGAGATGCTGACCCATAAACAATACACCCATAATCTAAGATAGGCCAGATGTTAGTCATATATAGGAGCAAAAGACATACTCGGTCAGCGCCCCATGATCTACCAGTAAGGGTGCGAAAAAGGTTCAATGGTGACACACAGCGGCTCTAAAAAAAGATCTGGATGATTATGCAAGTGTTATATTCCACAGAAGTGCATGCAATTAGATTTTGAGGTGGTGAACTTGAATTCTGTTTTATCAGCCCATACGTTCAATTTGTTGAGGACAAGCTGTAGCTGCCTCTCAATAACTTTGCATGGCTTTCGAGGAGCAGAACATGCCAAAGTCATCAACGAAGAGCAATGCTTTCACAGGCTCTCGGATAACTGAAGCAATACTATTGATAGCAATGGCAAACAGTGACACTCGGAATTAATACCTGGGGAACACCGATTTCTAACTTGTGACTTGAGGATAACGTGTCACCAAGGCGGACGCGGAACGATCTTGAAGAAAGAAAATGTACTAGAAACGAAGGGAGCCGTCCCTTAATGCCCTAAGAATGCAAGGTGCGAAAAATGCCGAACCACCAGGTTGTGTCCTACGCTTTTACTACGTCGAAAAAAATTGCTACCAGGTGTTGTCGCACGAAATAAGTGAAGTTCTGAGTTGAGAATGAGACAAGAGGTCCATGGTTGACCTGTGCTTGCTGAAACCACAATGAAAATGTGTAAATAGATGAATTTGCTCCAGGAGCCAGACCAGTCGTTTGTTTACCATTCGTTCTAAAAGTTGAAAAATACGAGCATTTTCCGGTAGATGTTTAAGTATTTGATTATGTCTGGTCCGGTCCTGGAGCAGAATCTTTTGCACAAGCGAGGGCACAGGAAAATTCATTTATAGAGAAAAGAGCATTGTAATTTTCTCCACGCGACTCGAGACATCTAGTCTGCAGTTCTCCATTGTTCTTTTGGCCTTCGGAAAGCTAGGAGAGTAGTGTACAGAGCTGGGGATATGCTCGAAGTGAAAGGATAATTCTTCAGGTGAGGAGAGATTTCCATTTACCAGAAGTCCTGAGAGAGACGGCGAAGGAAGTCTTCCACCGATCTGCGAACCTTTCGCCACACTACTTTAGGGGGCGTACAGCAAGAAAGTGATGAAATATAAGTTCTCCAGGACGCGGCCTAACTTTTCCGTATAGTCAACCTAGCTTTAGCTCGTGATCTTTTGGTAAAATTATCCATGGTTGGGGACCTACTAAGCTTTGTCAATGCCTGTGCCGGATCACGCACCGCGGTGGCATAGTCGGCATTCTACCATAGCACGGGATGTCGTGGGTGACCCGGCGACTTCGGGATGGATTGAGGACATCCGTAAAATGGGCAACCAAAGCATCGATATCGTTTCAGATAGCTCTTTCTCGAATGCGTCCCTCTCAGCTCGGTGGATTAGCCATGGAGGACGAGCAACGTTTGGGTTTGGAGTATAGAAATTGACCAAATGGGAAATGGTCACTGCCATGAGGGTCGCTAAGGACAGTCCACTCAAAGATGGTAAGAGATGGACTACAGAGAGCCAGATCGACGGACGAGAAAGTGTTTGCAGTCACGGAAAATGTGTGCTTTTGCCAGTATTCAGAAGAATTAAGTTCTGGCTGTCAATATTTTCAAGTATACTGCCTCTCGAGCAGATCCTAGTGCCACCTCAGGCGGAATTGTGGGCATTGATGCCCCCCACAATAAGCAAAAGGGCGGGCAACTGAGATAACATATCTTTAAGATCCTCTGGCGACCCTTGTCCAGGCGGGATATAGACGTTGCAAATAGTTATCGATATAGTGCGGAAGTTCACACTAACGCAAGATGTCTGGAAAGTGGTTTGAACGTCTATTTGTCTGGGCACCAGGGAGTCTATAACAAATGTAATGACTCCGCCATATACACGGAGGCCATCATCAATGTCTTGCCTGTAGCAACAAAAGCCACGAAGAGAGAGGAAATGCTCAGGAAGATGTGTTGGAAATGCTCAGGCAGACAACAGGTCCATACAGAGACATTATCAGCTGTAATTCGTCTAAACGAGTGCGAAAGTCATTTAGGATCCACGGAGAGCCGTAACTTTTAAGATGTTGAGTAGCTTTGCTTCTAATGGGATTTTTTTCGTCTCCTTTTTCCGTTTACGCCTGTTGCCCAAAGAGGCGACTGTCCACCTCAGCTGAAGTTTTCTCCGAGGCAGATTCCTCCTGAGCATTACTAGACGAGCTAAGAGATCGCTCAGAGCGTGTCTCACGAGTCGGGAATAGGTCTCACGAGTCGGGAATGGAATAGGTGGTTCCAGTTTGAAGGAACGATCTTTTTTAAGTTTGTCTGAGCCAGTGCCATCGGCTTTCAAGCGGGTTTGAGAAGTGGATTCTCGGTCCGACTTCGCCTGTATGGTTTTCTTGGACAATTTGTATTTGGAGGGAATTATTATCTTCCCACCTTGCAGAGGCGATGTCTCCTAGGGAAGTCCACCGGAGACACCTGGTAACAGAAATGAGTAATTGGGGAAGTAGCAGGTTGTCTGACAACTCGCTGTTGCTTTTGCCGTCTTGGCCAGTGTATTAGAAAATGAACGACCGAGATCTACAGGGTTCTTCACTACGTATCGACGTTTCACCTCAGGAAAAGATACTTTCTCCGTCACTCTGATGTTTTGGATCTCCCTGTCCCTCAGATATGTAGGGCACCTGTTCGAGTTGGCCGCACGGTCTCCACAGTTAACACAGTGAAGTGGCGAGGCACAGGGATCCGTATCGTGCGTGGATTGGCCGCAAACAGGGCTTACAGCCATGCTCCGCTGTTGGGTATGGCCGAACCTCTGACACTTATAAGCAACGCAGGGGGTTTGGCACATACTGCCGAACGTGATTATAAAACCCACAACTAATCCTCTGGGAGAGGAGGAGATTAAACGTCAGGATCAGAATGGGAGTAGGAATCTCTATCCCATTCTCCTTCCTCTTCACCCTAAACACCTCCATTACGCCCTGACTCTTAAAGAAAGATCGAAGTTCCTCCTCACTTTCGGACGCAAATTCTCGTGATTCACCACTCCCTTACATAGGTTAAAGGTAGGGTGAGTGGTCCCTTCCAGAGATTAGCAAGCGTCATTGTTGGGATCAGCTTTTCGACTATATCCTTGGTAAGACAAGATGATGATATGATAGTGGCTTTTTTTAACCATCCCAGTATTCGCCTGTATGATCGAGGGAAACACCAGTCAGAATGGCAGGCCCGGGGATCGAGCCTTAGGCTTCCCGACTGCGAAGTCAGCGCGCTACTCACTGAGCCACTTCGCTCGGTTAATAACAATAATAGTTATTATTAGTATTCGCAACCACAGGAAAGACTATCCTATCCACAAATACATTTTTTGCACAATGTTATGAAATGTTCCTTGAAACCATAAATGGGGATGAATATCGTCAATATGAGGTTTATTCCAGCAAACAACCACGGACAGTTTTACGTACTCTGATACGTACGCTTTCGCCAAGATTCAATCTGCATTTTTTGCTTTTAAATTATATTAGGTTGTTTTATTATTTGAATATCTATATTACAGATTACTTTTAGCAATAAATAAATTCGCAAGAGTATACTCGTAGTTGGCGTATGAAATAATTTTTTTGCTTCCTACGCCAACTACGAGATAACTGGTTAACCGTTAAACAAGACATACTCGTCCGTTTTGCGCATGCCCACAAAACATCTGCGACTATTGTACTACGTTAGTCTTAAACGAGTCGCAGAACAAGTATTTGAGTAGACCGTTTATAACATATCCCATGAATGAACTGTGAAAATGGCGTCTACTGAATCGATTTCCAATAATACTGCGGACGAAGCAGGATGTAATGACGAACATGAAGAGCCAGTGCAGAACAAAAATGATGACTGGACCGATATAGAAGATAAGTCGCCTTATTTTGAATTCAGCCAAAACCCAGGTTTGAAAATTGACATCAATATTGAAAGGTTTGTCAACTTTTTTTTGTTTCTTCGGAAGAATTTTTAATTTTTATGGTCGAACAACTAATTTGTTTGCCTCACGAGAAAAAAGCAAAGACTACTGGGAAGGTCAAGCCGTCTTTCCTCTTGGACAGACACGAATGTGCTAGAAACGGAAGTTTTTCTTGGATTGTTGCTAATGATTTTTCATATGCTCTTAAAACGCACATTTAACGCTATATTTTTACGTTTCACTAAGGTCGTCTGACTTGATTACGTATCAAAATATTCCTTAAATTTTCACCGACCGATACACCCTGCCATCGACTTCTCGTTACACTCTTGCTGTGAAGTTGAGTGCATCAAACGCGTACACTGAATTTCGCTGACTTTGTTATTTTATTCTTTTGCTGCTAAAGTGGCGCATGAGTGATATACAAGCACGTTTCCTTCAACCCAGGAATACTTACCCACACCCTCTTTTACTAACATTAGTTGAATTATGAATAAGTGACAGCAACAAACATTATTAACAAAATCTGATAACCAGAAATGTTCGCTCACGTACAATAGAAATTTTCTTGCATGGTAAAACGAGCTACAGATTTGCTATTAGAGTCCTGTCGTCAAAATAACCAATCCCCACTACTCTCGCATCTAAGGAAATGAGATTTCAAGAAAACGCGCGCGGATATTAATAAAGGTTTCAAAAATTATTTTCATAGTGTATTAAATTAAAATGTAGGTGCAGACAAATAAGAAAAGTATAAAACGATGTTAACATATCACTAAAACTACACAATATGGATGCGTGGTCTGAGCCCAGGGCGCGAGTAGGCCTATTCGTGCTCGGAATGGCCTCACGAGTAATGAAATGTTACCAAGGGAGATAATTTAGACGCTTAACTTTTGAGTACTGGTTTAAAAAAAGCATGTCCAGAACAAGAAATCCCCCCCCCCCCCAAAAAAAAAAAAATATGATTTCTGAACGATGCTCAGATCGTAACAGGATGCAAAGTATCGAAGACCTAAAGATTTTGGAAGAAATAGATCGCGTCTAGATTTTTCTTCAAATAGCAATAAGTCTCTAATGCCCACACAGCAGTACTTTATAGCTTTAAGCGTTTGTGCTACGGGACAGTTTCATCTGGTGGTCGGCGACTGTAATGGAATTTTAGACATCTCCATTTTTTGCTGCATCTACACACGCAGCAGTGTTTAAAATTGTGATGCACGAGTCAGACTCCGCAATCCTCAAGCATACATGTGGCGCATCTCATAAACATTTCGATTTTCACTCGCCATTATCATGTACTGAGTTGAATCGAACAATTCACTGAATACGATTCCGTATGTGAATTTGTGGTAAATGTTGGGGATAAATCTAAAAATCCCGGTTTGCAAATCAAATTCCGCCCCCCCCTTCCCCGGTTCTTCAAGATTTTTTCAAATTCCAGGTTTGCAGACCATCCTGAACATTGAAAATGAAAGAAATTAAACCTCCAACTCAGCTCGCTTATTAAACCTTTATTGTATGGTTTTCTACTTTTACTTGCAATAATTATACTTTGTTTCTTTTATTTATTTTAATCAAGGGAAAGATAATTTAAAAATCAAAGGTAAATATTGCTGGAGAAAAACGCAAAAACCAATTATGTTACTCCTGAGTTACATCATCCAGTAAGGGTTTACAATTTTGCAACTCTTGTGTATTGTTTCTTGATTACATACAGGATTAAAAAAATTAATCAAAATCATTGAAATGAAAGGAACAGATTAATATTATGTAGAATATATTATAATAAATTTAGATAAGAATATTTCAATATTTTTGAAGGAATTCTAATTGTGGAAATGAAGGAAACAATTTTTTTCTGCATGAATTGATTTTACCCGTTTGTAAATTTTGCCTGTTTATTCAGGTTCTTTAAGTGGATAGGTATCATCCAAAGTCTAAGAAATAAGAGAACCGTTTTTTAAGAATCTGCTAATCAATTTTGAGAACGTCATATATTTATCTTTACAAATTGCCGATACTAATAATTTATTTTCACTGTATGGTAAATTTAAACGATTTATTATTTCCGGTTCAAATTCATTCTCCTTCAGTCTGAAAATGAGTTTTATAAACTCATCTGAAAATAAATTTATTTAACTTGAAAAAATAAGTGCAACGTAAAAACCACATCACAATACAACTGGATCAAAAATACATTTTGTAGCGTTGATGTAAATGCTTGGTGTTACACCTGAGATAGATAACAAAATGTGCTAAATTTCACAAATTAAAAACAAAGTACTTACTTTTTAAATAGTTTATGTGATAAAAAAGTTATGAAGCATAATCATTCGTATTGTAGTTTGAATTTTTTCCTAAAAATGTTTTGTTTCAGATAAACAAAAACAGTGAGACACCAGGAAGTTTCAATTCACGACGCTACTAGATTACTATCGCTTCAAATTCTTATCTTACCAGGTTTGCTGCCTAACAATGCATGGGGTGACAGGAACACACAAAGTAAATCATGTGTAATATAAAATAGTTCATAAATAAATTGTTAGAATGAGATTTTGGTCTAAAAACAATGTTACACCTGAGTTAAATAAAGCAATAAAAGGGTTAATGCTTCACAGCAAATACTGTATCCTAATGTTTAACATTGCCGATGCTGGTACTTATCAACCTTAAGACCAGGGTTTAATACATGGAAACAGGGAAATGTCACATTTGTCCTTTCTTAATAATTTAACAGAATTACAAAATTGCAAGCATGTATATTTGGATACAAAATAATATTCTACATACAAAGTACTATCATTACAGAGCATTGTTGGCATATTTTAACATTTAGACATATGGATAGTTGACTTAACACTAACTGTTTATCATACAAAACTGGGACCAAAGAAAATCATACATAAACATGTAATATGTTGCACACAGCAAAGAATCCATATCCCAAATTCTGATTGTTGAAATAGTGTTCATCATTCAAAGAAATAACTATGTTGGAAATTATTGTTGGAACTTTGTTTTCTACATTACAAATCACATTACAAAATACTTTTTTTCAAAATACTACACTGCTTTTTCAAAGCTCCTACTTACAGAAGAAAGCACACAAAAAAGTAACAAGACAGCTGCAGAGAAAAACCTCAAAACACTGAATATAATTTTCATATTACACATGTTTTTTCCCTTTATCTACAGCACAAATACATTTTGATTCATTGTTTAAAACAAATACAAATTAAAAAAAACAACCTATAAGTACAAAACACACAAGACTGACAATTACAAAAACTTACTTAGCACGAGATCCCCTCTTTTTTGGAGTAGTTGATTTAGTCTTTTCTTTGCTATTTACTCCATTTTTCTTGGGTGCATACTTGGCAGCCAATTGATCCAAAAAACTATCTGAATCAGCCATCCGCTGTTGTTGTCTGCTCTGAATCAAAGCTTTCAAATCATTTTCCTGACTAATACCCATTTCTTCTTGTAAAGCTTTAGCCTCTTCAGCTTCTTTCTCCCACTATTAAACAAAATAACATAATGAACACACAGTCATAAAAGTTAAAGGATAATGATTATGATGATGATAATAATAATAATAATAATAATAGATACAGATACTAAACCTGAAACTCATAATAAGGTACAGGAGACTAAGGGCCAAAGACATACATGTGACATTCGTGGACTTCAAAAAAGCATACGACTCCATAGATAGAGAGACACTATTCAATACCCTGGAAGAATTCGGAGCCGATGACAAATCAATTGCAATAACAAGAAAAACCCTAACAAACACAAAGTCAAAGGTAAAATTTATGGGAGAGGTCTCAGAACCCTTTGAGATCAAAACGGGAGTGAGACAGGGAGATGGGCTCTCCCCACTACTCTTCAACTGTGTGCTGGAGAAGGTAATGAGAGAATGGAGGAAGAGAATGGAGGAAGAAGGAATTCCCAAAATAAAAATAGGAAGAAAGAAGGATAACCTTGAAATTGACTGTCTAGCCTTTGCGGACGACCTGGCCTTGCTAGCAGAAAACATGGAAGACGCCAGAAGACAAATCAATATACTGAAAGAGACAGCAGAGAGGGCAGGATTGCAAATATCATATGAAAAGACAGAATATTTGACAAACAGAAAAGATGCACCAAGACAGATCACAACAAAATATGGTAAAATCAAGAGGGTCAACAAATTCAAATACCTGGGAGAATTAATCCAACCAAATGCCCTGGACAAAGAAGCAGTCCTTACAAGAGCAAGAAAGATGGAACTGGCATTCCAATTGACAAAAAATATATATAATAAAAAGTCCATATCCATTAACGCAAAACTAAGACATTACAATACAGTTATTAAGCCTGAAGGCCTTTATGCCTCAGAATGCCTTACACTGAACACAGCCAGACAAATAGAGGAGATAGAAAAAAAGGAGAGAAAAATTATACGGAAAATCCTGGGACCAAAATACGAAGATGGAAAATGGAAACTGAGAAGCAACAAAGAGATCTACCAAAAAACAGAAAAAATAACAGACACAATGAGAAGAAGAAGAGTAACCTTCTACGGACATATTAAAAGAATGGACGAAGGAAGATTGACAAAGAGAATATTCAACTACTTCGATAGAAACCCCAAAACACAGATGACATGGATCAAGGAGGTCAAGAAAGACATGGAAGAAATGGGAATAGATGGAGAAGAGGTGGAGAGAAGAGAAGAATTCAGAAAAAAGATCAGAGGATTCCAGGGTTTCCAAGAAAAGGCAAAGAAGAAAACAGGAGCAAAATGGACAGAAGAGAGAAAGAAACAGCATGGAGAAAGAATGAAAGAGTACTGGAAGGAAAGAAAAAAGAGAGAAAATCAATCATGAGAAGTTATTTCACGTGGTCCATAGTAGGCCAAAATCGAAGGAAGAATAATAATAATAATAATAATAATAATAATAATAATAATAATAATAAAAACACTTCAATTTGATCTTAGAACTATATCAATTCCAGTATCATAATAAAAAAACGTACAATAAAATGTTTTTTCTGATGTTAATTAAGACAGACCATAGAAATCCTTGCCAGAAAATTTTATAACTTCAAAATTTCAAATGGCAGAAAGTAACTGAATACAGAATTCCACAACTGAATGTTTGTTATGAATAGGGTCCAGATTCATATGGACTAAAAATCCTGAAAATATGTTTCCCTTCTAGTAAGAACAGGCACCGGTGGAAGGGGCATTTCTGGTAGTTGGACTTTGAATATGTACTATCAACGGAGCTTTGACAAAAACTCTTATCTGAAGAGCTACAAATATTAACATTAGGGTGCTGCAAACAAATCTCTTTGACAGCATGATGTAAGCCATGAACAGCCATGTACAGAACAGCCATGTACATGAAGTAATGTGGAGTATTTTGAGGTAGACTGACTGCTTTCAGCATGTTTGCTGCACTCTCTGTCAAACGTGCCAAGAAACTCTTGGTGCTCTTCCACTGGCCACAACGAACGTCCAATCCATTGCTCACGGGCCTTGCAAATGATGGCATGGTTTGTTTTCCTAAGACTCTGCACATAATAAAATGAGGAGATCCTGCATCTTTGGATTCCAATTTACCCACAACTACATAAGCTACTTACAGCTTTGTTATATTACAACTTACACAGGAATCAGTTGTTTCAAATTGAAAGATAGATAAACAAATCTTGTATGTCATCTCTAATTTCTTTGAGCACTTTTTCAGATAGTAGATTAATGTACTTGTTTTCGCAAAGTGGACCCCTTGGGAATTTTTCCGTGTATTTCTTTGAAGGAGAAAGGAAAAGAAAAGAAAGAAAGAAAGAAAAAATAAATAAATAAACGCAACAAGTGTTTCATATTACTCCTCAGCAAACTTATCATTTTCGTTTTCCTTTGGCTTCAAATCAAGAAGAGGTTGATTTGTATTTTTCGATACATTGTTTATGTGAGATGCAGTGTGCAAATGCTGATGTACTTGAAATTTTTTGGTACATTTCACCTGTTTTGAACAAACTTGGAAAAATACATTTTTCCCACCTAACGTAAAAGTTTTGTCGCCTGCAATCCAACTTTGCAGAAGGGAAGCACACGAGCCCATGTCTTTTGGTATGATATCTTGATTTATTCACACATTACACAGGTTACCAAGACTGACAAAGAAACTGAACCAACGCTCCGAAACACAAAACCGGATCGAATTAATGCAGATTTCGAATAAAAAAGAGGTATCCTAATTTCAGAGCCAATGAGAACTATATTCATCTCTCTAACCGCCGCTACTTTCATCGCAGGCACTCCTTCTGTCGTCACCATGTCCTTTGTATTAGATTGTGACACCGACAACGAACATGTTCACTCAACATGAGCAGAGAGCAACAGGGGATTGGGTTGGCCACGACGCTGCGCTGGTTTTACACAGACGCGAGGAAACGTGTGGGTATAGACTTCCTGATGAATTCTCTATTCCACTCTATGCGCAAACAGATTATGTAAACTCGAAAGCCATTTCAACGTTTGATTTTTACGAGAGGAAAAATGTTTGGGGGGAAAAAACATGCAAAAATGCATAATCTGCAGCCTAGTTATGAAAATTGACATAAAAAGGTAACAATTCAGGTAAGATACAAATTTAAATTTTAAAAAAGGTAAAAAGAGGTAATGTGTGATAAAAAGAGTTTGAAATCTACAGTAGAATAATACAAAACAACTAAGTGAACAAAACTACAGTAAAACCCTATTTTACATTCCTGGAATTTACGTTTTCCCGGTCTGTTCAATTTTCCTATTCTCGTGTTAAATTATCCCCACGTTTACTTTTCGAAATTAAATATTCCCACCGTTTTCACTTTTTGAAACCATCACGGATTTGTCACCGCCATTATTTTCATGATATTTTTGCTATCTTTGGCAATGTTTCTCTTGCAACGAGATTTATCACATCGAAAGTTTTAATATTAAGTTGTTAATTTTGCCCTGTAATGGATTTAAAGATAGATAATGAGTCTTTCTATTCAAGAAAAATCCAAAATTCTAGAGGAAGTTGAAGTCCATAAAGGAACAAATGTTGCGTTAGCTCAAAAGTTGAGGATGTAGGTATCCACTCTAAACATGATAGTAAGAACAAGGACTCAATTATTAAAATTGTAAACGAAAGTGGACATTTTTGCAACGTTTGAAAGGCAGTATGCCAGCTATTCGAAGTATGTAGAGCTGGAGGAAATCCTGAAGATCTGGTTCCAGGCGGCACGTACTTTGAACGTCCCTGAATGGCGTGTTGTTACGTGAACATGCCCTGAACGTAGCGGATAAGCTTTCCATTGAGAACTTCTCCGTGTGTAATGGCTGGGTTGACCGATTCGAAAAGCGTTACAATATTGTTTATAACGTTGTGTGTAGAGAAGGAAATGCCGTGCCAGAAGAAAGTCTTCGGAAATGGCAAGAGGGGAAATTGATGGCCTACCTTTTTTGTGGTCCCCTGAAAAGTGTAAAATAGGGGTTCTCCTGTACACAGTACCAAGCTCCAACAATTTTTATTGTAATTTTTGGGGAAGAATATATGAGAGAGAGATAGAGAAAGAGAGAGAGAAAGAGACAGAGAGAGAGAGACACACACACAGAGAAAGAGAGAGAAACAGACAAAGAGAGAGGAAGTAGAGAGAAAGAAAGTGTCAACCAAGCAGGGCATGTGGTGACTTCCAAAAATAATGAATATTATATATGAAAATGATCTTGTTTTTGATTGCATGCTGCCCTGCCTTAGAGTTCTGCAGCAAATCAAAAACATATTAAACAAGCAACTGGCACAAAAATCTCACAAAATGTACAATTGACACAAAGGCTCACGAAATGTAGCATGAACTCATTGTATATTTATATAATTAATAATTGATACAATTAAAGAAATTATTCAATGAATGAAATGAAGTGTAAGTTTCATTGTAAATGCCACTACAAATTTAATTATTTCCTATACAAAAGAATTCCACAGGTAAGCACACAATTGTGTCAAAGTTTTATATTACATTCACAAACTTATTTCCATGCCAGACTTTTATACATCTTGAAAAATTTAAATTTTGTACACTAACTGAGGCCCAAATTCTTTCTAAAGGAATTATTAGAAGATAGTCCCAAGCAGACGATGGGAGCCACAAGGAGGGCCTACCTTGCAAAGGTGAGGTAGACAATTTTCATTTATTTAATAAAATTAGCGATACTCTTTACATAGTACAAAGACAAATTCAAAGAGAATTAACATTAATATTCGTGGAACAAATAGATCGCGAATAAGAATTTTATTAGTTGAAATTCAGTGTGGACATAGAATCGGAACAGTTGCTAACGTCATTAACAACACCACGGTTCCTGAACATTCTGCAAAAGGGAAGTGCAGGCAATAACTGACAGACATTAATAAAAATATTATAAGAAGGCCAAGTCATGTTTCAATTTTAAGTGAACATTAAGATTAAGAAATAATTATTGTGTTTTATCGGTAGGAATTTGATGGCCATCAATAGAAACAATACAGAAACAAAACAAAAAATAAATTAATTAAGAAGGAATTCAAAATGTATAAATAGTGTCGGCTGACACTTAATGTCGCTGGCAAGTCATAAGCATTACTTTTAGATTGTTTAATTTATTAGTAACAAAGATTCCCAAACAATAAGTAAATTGTCCACCACCTGAACTCTCATATGAGCGGTATTTTCAGGCCCGGGAAACAAGATAGAACCCTGCGAAGCGTAAGTAAGCTAACGCCCAGAAAATGAATTAAAACCACAGCTAGCCACTCCATTAATTATTAATAGAGATAGAGAAAATATTATAAGTTGAAATTATTTTGGTTCACTTCAATGGTAGGCCAACACAAGGCCGTGCAGTATAGTAAATAGTTTAAAAGTAAATTAATATTATAAAAAATATAAGTATTTAAAAGGAGGAATGATTGATTCACTTCACTATTCTATCCAAGAAAATATCACGTAGGAAATAAATATCTGCATGCTTTCTTCTGCAATGAAGATTTAATTTAGATCTTAGTTATCCTAAGATCATTGTACCATCACAGTCATGATTGTCTGGGGCAATTGTCACGTCAATTCTATAAGCAAAAACCTGTATGAACTTGTGTTGAATTCTTTCAATGGATGATATACTCAATTCTGTATATGGGTTCCAAACAGGTGATTCATATTCTAGAGTTGTTTTAATAAGTGCTTGATAGAGAACCAAAAGTATCATAGGAGATCAAAACTGCACAGAGTTCCGCAAGACCATACCCCATATTATCAGTGCCTTATAAATAATGCACTGCATATGATTCCCGAAAGTCAACTTACTATTCATTTATTTAGTCAAAAACAGTTGAAAACTGTGTTTAATGTGCTACGGGGAGAAGTTAATTTAAAGTTACATAACACTATCAAATGTGACACCATGTCACTTATACAATCAACTCTTCTCGAAGCGTCACCTTCAATTTTATATTCTGCTATTATTTTATTATTTTTTCTAGTAAATTTCATAAAAAGCATTTCTCTACATTTAGCCTCATATCATTTTTCCTGTACCATGTCCGAAAATTGCAAAGATCTTGCTGGAGCAAAGCAACATCATCATTGTTGTTAACAACCCTATACAATTTCACGTCATCCACATAAAGCAGCTATCGACTATCAGTCACATAACCTGGTAGGTCATTTATAAAAATATTGAACAGTAGGGGCCCATGATGTGAACCTTGTAGAACTCCACTGGTTACATAAAATAACTAGTGGTCCTACAGAAAGGCAAAGACTTTCCCGTACTAGTTTTCTATTTCACTTTGCCTCGGCTAGCTATTCAGACTTGCTATGCAGACTTACTCTCCCCATCTGCCATCAAAACCACCCAAAGTACACTTTTTTGAAGTTTTCTTAGTTTTTCGGCTCCCTAATAGTAGAATGAAAATATTATTTGAAGAATATTGAAAAACAGTAAAACCTCATTCTAAATGACAAAAAACTTAGAAAAAATTGGAGCCGTTTTAAAAAAAATGGCATTTAAACACTTCTGCAAATTCGAGATTTGAACATCTTTTCATAGAAAACTATTGAGTTTTTGAAAAAAATCAAATGATGTCATTTCAAGCACTTCCAGTCACAAATGCAATAGTGTTTACAAATCGCTGGAAACGGCATGAGAGATCATTCAAAAAAATTACATTTTTTGTAATTTTTGAAAAAAACAAACAAGAATAGAGCAATGCGACATTTATGCCACCTTATCGAGTTCATTTAGTTCTATCCCTACCAAAAGTTTAAACTTTGTACTTTGTACAAAACTTAAATTTTGTAATTGTAGGAAGTCGCCCAAAAATATTGAAATTTTGACATTTTCAATAATGTAGAGTTAAACCTGAAAACTGGACCTACGTCACCTTTATAAGTGTATTTTAAAATTTATGAAAAAATTTGGAGTTTTGGAGGAAATTTTCAAAATGTCTGGGGGGATTCATGTAAAAAACCCAAAATTTTAACGAATGTATTTCAAAATCTCAAAGTTTCGACTCCAGCCAAATGAACAGGGTTTCTTCAATTTGGAAAAAATCCTACATATGATTTAGGTGCTAGTGGCATTCACAGATGGACGTTTTAAAAAGAACCACTTTTTTGGTATTAGGGGACCCCAAAACGTGCATTTCTGTTGAAATCTCAAAATCGATTTTCCGCTGCATTACATAACTTACCCTATACTACGTATACGGGAAAGTAAAAATGAATAAATACAAATAAAAATAAATAATTTTGTTTATATTATTAATAAGAAAACTAAGTTTTTCACCTGAAAATAATATGGCGTTTGATATTTTGTTTTTCTAATTATTAATAATAATTATTATATTGTTACTACTTACAGAATGCTCACATTCAACATTGCTGTCTCTGCTCCAAAAAGGAAAAACAGTGCTTCTACATTGCAAATTTCCTTCTCGATCCGAATGCAAGATCCGCAATAAATAACTTTACCAATCAATAAAGTTTAGGTATGTATGTCAGGAGTGTGTTTTATATGCGAGGGAGTTTGGATGAAGGTGAAGTTATTGTGGTGAAAAGAAAGGAGTCGTGCCAATTCAAAAATCATTTTTGTGGGCAGATGACTGTTCTTACACCTTCAAACACATGGAAAGTTTATCAACACAAAATTGATTTCTGCATCAACTTGAAAGGAAAGTGTCCAGTTTCAGCCAGGTATATCAATGGCTCTGAAATCGCATAATAAATACTACCTTTTCAAAACCTATTGTTTCCTGGGTGGGAAAGAGAATATGACTAAATCTATAGAATCACAAAAAAAGAATGTCCCAAATATACAGAACTTGGTTCACAAGGTTATAAAGTTTTCCTTGATTTCATCAAAAATTAATGTAGCTGAAAAATATCAAAATGAATGGGATCAGCAAATGAGATACATTGCTGATGAGGATTTGGAGGTAGAAGATGCTCGATTGCAGATTGGGGAATTATTGTCATTATTACTCCCATGACATGGAAAGTATTACAAAATCCAATGTGTTCACATAACGATCTGTGTCTTGTCAATCACGAATTAACAAAATGCTTCACTACTGTTTTGTTCTTTATTTAACAGAACATAAGACGTTTTAGTAATGATGTTTCAAAGTACTATGAAGAGAATCCAATAGCAAACAAGATATCAACAAGAAACTTTGGTCCAAACTTCTTGTGTACATATGCACTAGCCTCAGTCAAAATGGAAAAGAAAAAAGTCTTTCTTCTACAAGCAAACTGCAGTGTTTTAAAATTCCTGACTGAAACAATAAAGACATCGTATCTGGTACCACTGATTCAACATTATTTAAAAAATTGTTTGCTAGTAGACACACACGTGAATGGGTCAGCTGCTGTTTTAAAGACTCTTGAGATGTGCATCTGCTATATTATATTTCTTGTTTCGATATCAAAAGTCATTTAATGATTTGTTTTCAAAACGTACAAAATATACAACAGATATTCTATTTGGTGGCTGTTATCAATATGCATTCTCTATTATTTTGAATGAGACACGATTACACTGTGCGGCTATCGGGTAAGCCTTCTCACTGTTTTCGCCCATTAATTCATCAAATCAGAAAGTGGCATTCATCAGAGATGCCTTCAAGGAATGAATATACAATTATGAACTGCATGGTCTCCTCAATATTAGTTGCTAAGCAATGTCCCTTTACTTTTTATTCTTGTTCTTCTAGTCAGAGTACACAATTTCTTGTCAGATGCTGGTACAATGCTGCTTCTGTGTCTAAATTCTCATTAGTAATGCATGTTATTTATTTATCACATTTGTATTGATGGTTTTTATCCACATTGATGGTCCCAAGGAAAACTTATAAACCTTATCCACAAAATTTCTATGTGGATAGAGATCTTTTTTCTCTTCTCTTCTAAATAATAATTATGCAATAATTAATGATAATAATTATTACTGTAAAAAGAAGAAACGCACATCATTTTATTCTATCAAAATGTTTTTAACGTAAATAAGTTATGTTTGTTGCCAAAACTTAAAAGGCCTATTGTCACTCATACCATTCAAACGTGAATTTAACCTAAGTAAATATTAAAAACTTCAGTAGTTAATCACTTCTTATTTATAATGACCTTAAGAATTCAAAAATACAACATTTGAGAGAGAATTGGCAATTTGAAGCAACTTCAGAACAAAAAGGAAAATTTGGTCTAATTCTAAAATCTCGTAGCTCTGTTACTATTTGCTCTAGAGAAATAATTTATCAAGCAAATTTGTAGAGAATGTTATGACCTTTAAAATTGTACATCACTATTTTTGCACCAAGATCAACCATTAAAAAGCTATTACGCAAACACCAAAAAAGACATGTTTTTGCGTACCAAAACTTTTTCCGAAGTATTTTGAGGTGGAAAACTTGGGGTTTTCTTATTAACAACAATATAAAAATAATAAATTCTTCTACCTCACCTGTGTACCTTAAAAAAAAGTATAATCCATATTCAATCACAGCATAAAATGGAGCTGCAGTTGTGCATGAAAGCCATCATTCACTAAATAATAACTAACTTGGTGAAGTGCCTCTGACTGGCATTTTCATGTTATGAAGTTTTGTTTGTACTTCACAAGTACCAAATAAAAATAATTTTTGAACATTAGTTGCCTGTTTGTCAATTTTCAGACATTAAAAAATAACATTAAATAGCATCAATTAAAATACTCGTTTGAATTTTTGCTTCATTAAAAAATAAGGTTCAATTATTGTCCACATAATTATTGAATGTGTCAATATAGACAGAATGAAAACAATATTCCAGAAAATGAAAGTAGACGTCAACCACGGAAAGTCAGCCTATATTAGCAAGCACTGAAAAGAGAGATGGCAGAAATCAAAATTTCTATAATGAAAAACAAACAATAGAACGGGCATGACTCTTCATAGAAGACAATATGACCAAACAAAGGCAAATGACACGATCAGCGACTTCAATGGGAAGATAAGAACAACACAATGCAGAGGTAGTTGTGTCGATCCTTGTCGAATTGAAGACTGTAACGAGAGTAAAACATTTAATTCAGTTTGCAGTAAGTCAGAGACTGAAGACAGTGAACACTTCTGAAAAAATCCCGTGAACAGAAGGATATGATGCTCACATGATGGTAAAACAAGAAGGAAATTATTAAAGGATTTTATTATAAGCGATTATACAGAAAATGTTTTAAAATTTACTATTATAAATGGCATGAACTTTCACTCTTCAACTTGTAGAATGGTAAAAATAAATATAGTAAAAACCCTTGTTAACGCAAACTGGCTTAACCCAAAATTTGTCGTAGAGCGAACAAACTTTGGATCTTGCCAAAGAAACGTAGTAATGACAATATACATAACAATCGGATATCACAAATTTTTATAACAAGAACACTGATTATTTCAGTCCCTTAGGTTTCGTGTTAATGAGGTTTTACTCTATAAATGTCAAAAAGAGATCTACAAGAAGTACAAAATTAGTAGTCTTGGACCTGATGGGGTCTAACTGTGGACAGACATTACACTCCACATTATATATTAATTTTATTCATTTAAGATTACTTTAAATCTATATTTGTCTTAACTTATTTTAGGATTCTCTTGTAGGTCATTATAGAGAGGAGCGGGGGGGGAAACGATACAATTAGGTAGGTAAATGCATAGGAATATCCCTTTCAAAGCAGCACCGATTAGTAGGCAGTAATTGTTTTTGAACAAACTGAGTAAAATAAAAAAATTAGAGGTGCGGCAGCAGGGGAATAGTGGCTCACCCCTTAAAAGAGACCAATGTTCTTTTTTCCTCATTTTCTCACATTAATATGCACTGGGGAAAGATTATGTCCTGATACTTTTATTTTTTACTGTTGACATGAACCATTGCCAGTAGTGGAATCAGGGAATAGCAGGCATGGCACGTTCAGTTTGCAGGAGGTACTATTGAAGATCTTTCATAGGTTTTTACATTAGTACTGCATCTAACAACTCTAAAGCAGGTTCACCTTTAAATACTTAAGCTCTTGCACTCATAATAAACATTTTCTTTAAAATTCACAAACTGTACAGAAAATGTTGTGAAATACATTTTTTAAATTACTCTTTATTGCATTAATTTGATTACTTTTCACAGCTGTAGTACTTGTCCAATTCCTGTTTTATAAAACACACACACACCAACAACAACACACTTTACACTATCACATTTTTTCCTTCAAATGTCCAAACGCTAGGGTGTTTAAAATCAATGAAATAATCATTTCAAAACATTGTAGAAGAGAAAAACCTTTTATTACACTGAACATTTTCAGAAAATGTTTGTTTTTGACTTACCTATACTTGAAATCTTTTGGGAATGCAAGAAACTTCAAGTACCGTTTAACGATTTTTCTTTAACCAACTCATTGAACCATGAAAAACATTTACAATGAAGGTATGCAAGGACAAAAACTGTTTAATTTTATAACATTCAGAAATTTTACTGAAGAAGACACTTATGCGAAATGATTTTACATATTGAACCCTACGCATACACAGATTTATTTTTCTAACCATTTTAAAAAGATCTTGTTTTGGTATTTTTGTAAAATAAAATGATTTGATGCAAAATTGCATTTTGAAAGCAATTGCCTCCAAGAAGCTGTTTAAAGATCTAATATTGAAGTTTTTCAGCATTACATTAAGAATATCATCTCAAATTTCACAATGAAGTTGGACATTTTCGAAAAAAAGTTATATGTTAAAAGTAATTTTCAAAATCTCAAGATGTTTTCCAGAAAATCTGACTTTTTCCTTATTGCTAAAGATTATATTCTATTCATGGGAAAATTAATTAAGAAATACAAGGAGTTATTTTAAAAAAATTTTTGCAATGTCCTACAGGCTACATCTAAAGTAACAGAAAAATGAAGTCTCAAATTTACAAATGTATCCCAATGAAAAAAACCAAATTTACAGGACTCAAGTTTGGCCAGGTTAATCAGAGAAAATCCTGTGTACAGTTTAGGCCTTATGTTGTTCACCGACAAGTGTTTTTGAAGAAAAGAGAAAGAAAGAACACTTTTCTGGCACTAGGGACCCCAAGAACTTGCATTTCCATAAAAAAAAAACTCAACATGGATTTTTCTTTTCAGCATTACTTAGCTTTCTGAATACTATATGCGCTAGAAAGTAAAAGGTATGTTAAGCTTCTTGTAACATTCCTCTTAGTTGACTTCTTATTTTAACCTCTCTTTACCAGAGATATCTTCATCATTTCTTACATCTCCCCTTTCAAATAAGCTTACAAGTTCACATGTATAATTAAATTCTGTAGTTTATTTCATTACATGGTCTTTTGCTTTGTTAAGATTTATTATTATAATTTTCTTATAAGTTTCATTTCACACTTGGATTTGCTAAACAGTTAAGTTGCAAAGCTGTTGCTGAAGTATCACAAGTTTGCAGTTTAACACATAACCTTTCTGAGAGTTTATATAGTATTTTATTTCTTTATGCTAGGGGAAGAATTTGAGGATTTATTAAAACTTGCAGTGTAAATAATTCTTAACCAACACCATACATCTAGATAATTTTTTTTATCAAGTAACAATACAAAACCTATAACATTTCACTGAATAACCAATATTCCCAGAAAAGTGCAGGTCTTTCACATGCATCAAATATTATAATATAGAATATACAAAAGCTTAGTAATAACTTACCTTACGCTTGCGTTTTTCACGTTTGGCAACGCTCTCATTTGTAAAAGCTTTAAAAGCAGGAATTTCACCCGAATCTATAAAGGGCTGTAGAATTTCTCGAAAACGACTTTCCTCTTCAACATGCGAGAAAGGAACAGTTTCAAGAATCCAGTCAAAATTACCTTTCCCTTCTATGTAAGCTCTTTTTAGATCACCCAATTCTTCTTCAGATCCTGTTTAACCAATTAAATATCATTACACACCTTCTTAAGTACTTAAATCAAAAGTCTTAACTTATGGGAACTGGCCTTTGTAACTTTTTTCGTATCTGTTGATGTCTTCCAGAGTGATTTTCTTAAAAAGTCTTCGCCAATATTCACTCCAGTCTTTTTCCGCCTGTTCATCTTCTTCATCATATGAACCTTTGTAACATCGAATATAATTAACGTTTATTAAATATCGAAAATAATTATCGTTCTTTCATTATTCTTTATGGTACATTTCCAAAACTAGTCAGACCGAAGATTACCTGTGTCATCGTAAATAGATTTCTTCTCTTTGTCACTTAGGATGGAATGGACTTTCCCCAGTACTTTAAACTTTTCTGTAGCTTCTGCCTTCTTTTCATTTTCAACTCTATCGGGATGAACTATTAATGACAGCCGATGGTAAGCTTTGCGAACTATGACATAAAGCGAGGAGAAACTTAATTATTCCTAATATTTCTTACGTACCGAGGATTAGTAGGTTAGAATGTCCTACTATTTACCTTGCTTTTCATCTGCAGTCTTCGGTATTCTCAAAACGTCATACAAATCTGTACATCCAAAGTAACGTTTACACAATTCCGTGAGTGTTGGCATGCTGAAGAAACAAAACTGTAATTAATATATACAAAACACGCTATACAAAAGAGACGAACGGAGACGAATCACTGACTTCAGAATTTAAGCGCCACAGGAAGCTAAATCGCGCATGACACACACATCGTAATGGTGGACTTCCGCCGTTGTAAATTTCAATTGTCGTTGAATTTTGATTGTTAATGTTACATTTCGTTAAAATTTTCTAAAAAATTAAAATTTATTAAATTTACCATGATCATTTGAAGATCATAATTTATGAAAATAACACACAAACAATTATAGCGTTACCAACTGTCCGGATCGCGCGACTTTGAAAGCTGTCGCGCTGTAATTATTGGAAGGGGATCATTCACGTCTGAATGAACCAAGAAAACTCTCCACTTGCTATTATATTTAAAAGCAAAGTAATAAAGACACAAGGCAAGGATTTGGGTGTAATGCAGACAAGTAAAGTAAACGCTCAGTAAAATATTTTATTACAAAATGAAAATATAATTTTTATAAGTATTAAGTTCCCCCATACTTAAATGGTGTACCTGCCTCAACCTGGAGATACCTCCCCATTGTTCAAGGTTTGTATATTACATATTTATAAATAAATATATACACCTTTTTATTACGAAGTAAGTAATGCCCCTTTTAACGAAAGAGCAAGTGTAACAGAGAGCTGTAATGATTTCACCAAAATAAGCTCAAGTTAAACATTTCTCATTTGCTGAACAGCACGAACATCAACAAGAATATATCTACATACAAGTCTAAACATGGTACATATACATACAATCTTTGTACAAATATTTCTCATTACTCTTCTACACGATAAAATAAGTTACAATATATACTGTATAATGGTATATGCTTCTAATTCTCAAACAACCCTTGTCTGTGCCAAAACAAATTACATATCAGTTTCACTATTATATACTTGATGTTATAAAAAATTTGCATCAAGGTGTGCTGTGCAGACTGCTACGTAAAACAATATCCCTTAATAACATGATTGAAACATAGGTTTGGAGAATTAATTTTTATGGGAAGAGGAGGATCACGTAGGGAAATGCACCAAAAACACAAGAGAAAAAGAAGAGAAAAAAAAATTGAAAATTTAGTTCCAGAAAACAGTATGCACAGTTTAATGTCTAATAAAAGTATATGATATTTCTGTAGTTATTGTACAATAAAATAAAATCTTCAATCATAAATGTATTACAATCAGTCAACAATGAAATATATTTTCAACAAATATAATTAAAAATGATGAAATATTAAGTATGAAAAATACTTAAAGAAGTGGGTGTCTTCATTACAAACTAAATTTGATTATAAAAGTGACTTGTTTTCAAATGCACTGATCAAATATTGAAGCCAAAACAAATTCTGTGTATTACCTTTTTATATACATATATATATAATTATTACTGAATTAAACAAATGATCTGCAACAATTCGAGTACATTTCTTTGAATTAAAATAACATGAGTACATAATTATATTAATTAAAATCAATATAATGCATTTTAAATACTCTGAAGTCAGTTAGTAGTCGTCAGTACAAATATAAACGTCCTGGTAAACAGGATTGAGCTAATATAATGTATACACATTTTCTTTGAGCCTGCTCCCAAATATGAAACTGCTGGCATTTATACAGGTCAGGCACAGCAGGAAAATATAATAACACTCATCTCTTCAATCTACATTCCTCAAATATCATCTTTCAAATCTCGTAAAATTACACTGCCATTGCCTCACAATATACACTTCCAAACATTCTCTATCTCCATACATTGTTCAAAAGTGAATGGCAGGAAAGGGATGAGGCTATAAAATTTACACCAACCCTCACCCTTAAGGGTCCCCAAATAATCTTCTTTCTTAGAAAGTACATGTATTTACAATTCCACGTTGTAGAAAAGGAGTCAGAGAGTTCATAACTTCATGAAGAATAAGGATGTGTAACAGCAACAATCTTCATCTGGAAAACTTTAAGTCACACAAAGAATGAAGGAATCTTTTCCAACATTTGAACATAATATCCAGCCCACAAAAACATTAGCAACAGTTCTGACTTGGGGCCCTTAATATTCCCATTTCAGGGCAGGTAGGGATGTATTTGTTATAACAGTCTGGGGAGGATTACTATTTCATGTACAATGAATTCAAATTTCCTCCTCATAGACCCTCAGACTGTTGTGTGAATAAACTGACAAAATGCTAACTTTAAAAAAAATGGATAGAGTGCTTTGAAAGACACTTAACATGTCACAATATTAAGCAAATAATGGCCACCCAGCCATTTGATTTGCTAATCAGTAACAAAATTTGCATTTGTATTACAGCACAAAATTCCAAGCTAGTGGTCACTGCTGAATTAGCAATGTCTCCACAAGCTTGTGAACACTGGATTCCTGAATGTTGAGAGTTGAATCTTGTGGGTCACAGCAAGTACCCAATATGAATTAAATGTGCTACTTCATACGGTTGATAACGAAGTCACCGACAACCTGCAAAGCTTTCTGATATGGAGATTCTGCTAATGAAGATGCCAAGCGGGAAGCCTCAGCAACATGTTGACGAGCCAAGAATTGTGTTTGCTCCAAGCCTCTTGATCGATGTACAAGTTCAAATGCATGCTCCACATCTCCAGGCTCTTGGAAGCGTCTCATGATCATAGGATTAAGCTCTGGGTACTGGAACAAAGAGGAAATTAAATATTTTATTCACTATAAAAAAAACATATCACAATTCTTTAAAACAAACAAATGTTAGTGTTACTGTTACTATCATGTCATTGAGAATGCAAAAGAATATTTAATGAGCAGGGCTCGGACTGGGTCATGGACGACCTAAAATTCTTTGAAAATGACCTATAAAAGATGTAAAAATAAGGGGAAATTACTTTATTTAACTCTCAAAATACTTTTATATGTCTATTTATTCAATGAATTTTAAAATTAAAATAAAATTAAATTCTAAATAAAATGTATTTATATAAAATTATATTTAACATAAAGTCTTTATTTTCTCTTCCTTAGCTCCGATCTTCCATCTGACAGTTTTGAAAGGTCAAGAAAGTTACTGAAGATCCATGTAATTTTGAGAGTTCGCAAAATAGAGACCAAGGCAGTAGAGAATTTTGTCATGACCTAAAAATTTAGAAACGGGCAAAAAATGAACCAATAACTATACATTTCTATTACCTACATGTAGTGATAAACATTCATTTAAAAGTTTGCTACATCTTGATTGCAACAATTATAGATTACATGTCATCAGAATCAGAGCCTTGGTGATGAGAAGGGGAGGGATATCTATGACCTAAAGATCAGAAAATGTGCTTGCATTTATGACTGGCAAAAGTGAATTTATGGCTCAGCAACCTCTGCGACTGTGGGAAGATGAAAAGTTTCCAAAAAATGCAAGAAAATGTTAAACATTAAAAAATTATATGGTTTAGTTGATAGTGCTATTCACATACACTGGATGAACAAACGGGCAAATGGACCGGCGGACGTTTTGAAAAACCAACAAACAACAACAACAACAACAACAACAACAACAACAACAACACACTTTTTCGATATCAGGACCTCCAACGTGCATTTCTGTTGAAATCTCGTAATCAATTTTCTACAGCATTACACAATTTGTCTATGTAACTCTGTATATTACTACTTATATACATATGTATATGAGAATGTAAAAATTCTATTGTAGACAGTTTTGAACCCTTGCACCCACTCAAAGATCTGCGATGAAAATATGTATTTAAATTAAAATATTTGTTTATGATTTCAAAACAAAAGCCTGTATATCAGCTCCAGTGGTTATTTATACTATATGAATACTCATTAAATTGTTTTTACAATTTGTGTCTGTCAGTCGTAGAAATGGTTAAACCGTTGGGATTTTCACACAAAGGTAAAGCATTTTGGGGGCATATATTATGTAAAATAATTACCTTAAAAATGAAGTATGCCAGAATGTGTGCCAGAAAAAATCTCCTCAAAGGTGGCTGAACTGATTTTATTAATTTTTGAGAAGGTTGAAAAAGCCCAACTGAGGATCTTATGAACTTATTTATTTAACAGTTAAAAACTGTTTGTGATGTGGTTTGTGATAGTTAATTTATATTTAAAGCAGTCATAGAAGCTAGAAATATTGTTTTAAGCCAAGTGTTTGTTATTTCATAATATTTCAGACCTGGGGCAGACCCAGCTTATACAATATTATTGCTTAATAACATAATTCGAATATAAATAAATATTTAAATCAATTTAGCCAAATAAAGGAAGGTAAACAAAAACTCTAGGCCTGGACCCACAAGTGTTACAGACTTGTTTGTATGCTTCCCCAGGTGTCTTGATGACAAACTTTCAATCAGACAAACAGTTAAAAATCAGTGGTGGGTAGATCTATCAAATTAGATTGAAACATTGCATCTTGTTCAATGACACAGCACATCTTCATTATTGTTGATGAACATTAAAATTATTTTCATTCTTTCATTTTGAAGGAAGAAAGAAAAAAAAAATTATACCAAATTACTTTAAAGGTCAGCCATCAATGAGCCAGAATAATAATCCATCTTCATTTTTGTTATTTTTTTTTTTCCAGTAGTGTGCAACAAACTAATGTTTAGCAAGATTGTGGTAGCAACAATGGTAGTTCCGAAAGAAGCAAAGCCACTCAAAGGAGAGTGATATAAAATTGTGTTGATATTTTTTTTATTTGCGAGCTAAAATTATAAAATTAATGAGCAGAAAATAGCTGCCCAGTAGATGATACAGAGGTAAACAAGTGGTGCTACAAATGTCACAGACTTTCTTCTACTAGTTAATTTTCTAATTTCTTTGGTCAGGGCTAGCTTTTTGGATTTACACTACCCTCTTCCCAGCTACCATCTATTGCTGTCTAAAGTATATAGTAAAACCTTGTCCAAATGGAAATTTTTATTGACAAATTTGGAACCATTTTCGAGAAAATGTTTGAGCATTTTTAAAAATGTGCATTTTGAGGTTCATTTCCTAAAATCTTTTGCATTTCCGAAAAAATTCATAAGAAATTATTTGAAGGAATTGTACTCGCAAATGCAACAATATATTCAAATTGCTGGTTATGTAAATGTGAATGGAATGAAAGACATTTCAAAAAATTCCATTTCTGTAATTTTTGAAATAACACAAGAACGTCAAAGTGGCATTGATGTCATGTCCATTTAGTACTATGTCATGTTTAGTCCATTTAGTACTATCAGGGGACAAAAATTAAAGAAAAAATTTTGAGCCGTTTTTGAGAAAATGGTATTTTAGTTTCTGAGAAACTTTATAAGGTATCATTTGAAGCACTTGTTCTCACAAATACAATAATTACAATTGTAACTTTTGAAAAAAACAAAAGAATTCAGCAATATGGTGTTTATATAATTTTATACAGTAGGTACATTTATTACTATCCCTACCAAAATTTGAAGAAAAAATTTGGAGACGATTTTTGAGAAATTCTTGTTTTTGATATTTTTTAGTATTCCACATATTTTATTCCATATTGCACAAAAACTGTGAGCATGAAAGAATTAGTTATGGTGAACAGATTTCATTTCAAGAAAAAATCTCTATCTTCATTATGATAGATGTTAGGAGATGCTGAAAAAATTCAAACCTTTCTAATATTCAAATATTTAGAGTTAACAATGAAAATCAGACTTTTGCCATCTTTATTAGTACATTTCTCTCTATTCTTACAAAACATTTGGGGCCATTTTTGAGAAAATTTTGATATTATCCAAGGGACCTCATGTAACGTACCTACAAATTTTAAAATGTTTTTCAAACTTGTCGCGTTTTTTGTCACACAAAATCAACCAACAAATATCTATTATCAAAAATGGAAAGAAAAAAAAAATTTAGCATCCCACAAAATGTGTATATTTGTTGAAGTCCCGATATTGATTTTCCGCAGCATTACATAACATTCTCCATACTACATATATTACTCTGTATTTTTGTATGTATTCGAGAATGTAAAAATTTGATAAATAATAGAAATCCTCTCTCTATTGCTAACTTTTTTATTATGATTATTAATATGTATGTTCTGTACTATTTGTATTATTGTGAATGGTGTATCTCAAATTTTTCATTTATTTGAACAAAATGACTGACAATGATGGTGCTCTCCTCGAAAAGTATAGAGTGTGTCCTCTTTATATGTTAGATCAGTCTTTACATGTGAATATTTTTGTATAATTTAATATAATATAATAAACTCGGTCATAAATTTAGGTCATGAGTCATATGACTTACTTAACTCAGCATACCAAATAGGAATGTGTGTGTTATTAAGTATGTTATCATGTTATCAAGTGTTAAACAGAGCAGAAGCATAGTTGCTAGTAGTTGAGAGGAAAAAAGAAAGAAGAAGAGGTGGGATAGAGGGGGGAAGGGGTTTGATTAGAGTTGTTTTATAATGTTTAAGTTTCCTTCCTGGATATTCTCTTATGTTCTACTGATTATATAATTATAAGCAGTTGTAGGTACCCCAACTCTGTAGCATATTATAATCTGTCTTTCTGTTTGCTAATAAATGCTTAGTAATATTAAAATATTAACTCATGCATGGTATATAAGATGTAACATACAGTTTGGAACTTGACCTTTCAATGTTGGGATCCAGTATGAAGCAATTTCATTTTAGAAATTAAAATGTATAGAGTTGAATGTTTGCATCGGTTCACATAGAATGTAACATTGGAATAATTGTTGTTTATTTTAGTGCAAGGTACCAATTTAGTACATTGTAGAAGCCCATTTCATATAGTATTGGCATGGAAATTGTGATCAGAGTGTGAATTGATGGGGGAGAGGGGGTTACCAAGGATTGTTCCACGTAGACAGATGGATAGCCCTTGCTGGAAATTATTAATTCTTCCTTGCACTTCATTTACGACATTCATACTTTTAAATGTTAAAATCAAGGAATCCAAATAAGTAAATTGAACAATATTCTCAAAAGCATTCTTGGTATTAATTCAAACTGATGCATAAACTAATTTATCCTTTGTTTCACTAATAAATTCTTCGATTTATCCCTCACCAGAGTTTTGATCCCCCCCCCCCCAGCCCACCCCACTTCTGAAGAAAATGACCAATTCACACACTGATGGACATAACCTGTCAAATTATTTTGTTGAAAGTTTTCTGATGAGTCGTATATTATAACAGTTGAAATAACTTGTTTCAATCCCGAGCTTGAAAACAAATATGAAAATTACAAAATATGCCACTTTTGTTTAACACATTTCTCATTCAGATTTTGTTTTCAATCAGAACTTTTATCTTTGAAAAATTCATTACAAGTATATTTAAATTAAATTTAAAATTTCCATACATATTCACACAAAATTCCAAAACAAGATAGGAATTTGAATTATATTCTTGTTGTTTGTGACAAACATCCTGAATTTAACACAAGAATTACAGATTTTATTTTTAAAATGTTTGTATTGTCCCTTGATATTAGGTTGAATAAAGAACTAAAAATCTTACATTGAAACAAGGTACATTCCTGGGCTGCAATAATTTAAGAAAAGTATTCATTAGAATAAAATTTAAATATTTAAATACAAAACCTCTCCAGAAATCTTTTCAATACACTTCAATAATATTATGATGGTGCAAGTGAAGATTCTGAGAATAAAACTTCGACATTGTGACAGTTTCCAATTTATAAGAAAACCTCAGACTCAACATTTCAACTGAGGTATTTCCCAAATTTTTATTTTAAATTATTTGTTCTTATGTTCGTTTGTTAGTAATATTTTGTTTCCATTCAACTTGAAGTTTGTTTGTCAACTTGAGTTTTGTTTGTCATTCAGTGGTGAGGCATGGCAGTTTTGCAGAAACATTGTTAGATCTGCCCACTGCTTTTCTGAAGTGACATATATTTATCGCAACTGCTGGAAACCTGCCCAAAATATGAACATTTGACTTGATTTACTTGAAAATTTGTATGCAATAGCTCCAGAGGTTGTTGATTAAGAATATGAAACTGCTACTTTAAAAACAATTTTCAAGCAAATTAACCCACAACTTCACAATTTTACAGCAGTTGGAGCCGGTGTACACCGTTTTAGAATGACACTGGGCAAGTCTATTGATGACCACACAAACACCCATGCCTCGCCCTTGGTGTCAGTATATTTGTGTATTCAATTAACTATGATACCAATATTCTAAACCTCAATTTGTGAATGGTTGCAGTTTTGGCATATTCTTCTAATTGAAGATGAACATGTTTCATATTAAAAAACGTAGTGAATATCTGGAAAAAATGTACCTCATAACTAGTTGCAAAAATTGAAATCATACGCTATAATAACTATAAACACCTTTAGATCATATGCCATGGAGCGAGTCAGCACATTCCATTTTTTGGCAACAAAATTGGCTCCAAAGTGGGATTATGATTGATGACTTTCATTTCTTTTCGTTTCTTCTTTCAAGATTTGAGTGGTAATGGTCAAAACTAGTGGGACACAGACTTTCTCATATTAGTTAATTTCCTTATTTCTTTAGACTGGTTTCTATTGTCTACTCGGTCTATTTTGTTTTGTCCCATCCTCTCCCCAGCTGCTACCTATCAATGCCTAAAAGATATTTTTTCACATTATTTAACTTTTTGATTCCCTAATAGTAGAATTTAAATATGACTCAGACTATTGTGGAAGAGTAAAACCTGATCCCATATACAAATTTTCAAGGAAAAATTTGATGCCATTTTTGAAAAAAATTTATTTGAGCATTAAAGATAATGCAAATTTTGAGAAACTTCATCAAAATTGCTTTGAAGCATTTGTACTCCCAAATACAACAATGCATAAAGACAAACAGTCAGACACCAGATGGATAGACGGAAGGATGGATGGATGGATGGATCTGTTAATAACATATCAGCTTATGTATACTAGGACACTTTGGCCACATGCCTGTTTATAGAGAGGGGGAGATTCAAGACTAGGTTTGTTTTTGAAATACTATTTCACAAAATTTAGAAATATTCAACCCCCCTTAAAATTTTTAAAATATATTTTCCTGAAAAATTGTCATGTATCAATGATTTTAATGACTATTACATGGCAGTCCTGCTTGCATTATAAATTTCAGAAATTTAACTAAAACATCAAGGTAATATTTTTGTAGTAAAAAAATCACATTTTTAAAAGCACGTGTAATATTACACAAGTTTGTCTACAATTCAAATGGATTTAGTTTTAGATTCCTAGGTGTCCTTAAACATTTTACCAACAGTGTAATTTTGAAAACCAGATTTCATTTAGAAAAAAT
The DNA here is from genome assembly GCA_038098605.1 of Gryllus longicercus. Taxonomy (NCBI): domain Eukaryota; kingdom Metazoa; phylum Arthropoda; class Insecta; order Orthoptera; family Gryllidae; genus Gryllus; species Gryllus longicercus. Next base: position 5,006,990 of record JAZDUA010000028.1, on the reverse strand, counting down.
TCTACCTTTAATAAACTACTTATACGAAGACATTGAAAAAATTTCTATTTTTTTCAATTTTCTGAAATTCTGGGAGTTCAATGAAAATGAGTCGTGTGCCATTATTGTAAATGTACATTGAAAGAAATGTAAATGTCCAAGAAAAAAATATTAAAATGTGCATCTATTTTTGAAGAAATTTTGAAAATGTTGTTGAGGCTTTGTATTCAAATATCAAAATATCCATTTCAAATTCAAGGGGTAGCCAATTGATTGAAGCCAAATTGATTGAAGAATATAAATTTTTGGCCAAAACACTATTAATGGTTTAGGTGCTAGTTTTGTCCATGGTTTAGGTGCTAATGTTGTCCATGGCTGGTGGAATGTTTTATTATCATAAATTAATATCCAACAAAACCAAGCGGTATGAAAAGATGTAAAAGAGAATGTAATTTACTACATATATAGAAGCACAAATTATTCATATTTTCAGTACAGGGACTCAAAATCCAACCTTTGCTGTTGAAAAATCATCACTTTTCACCGCATTGTTACCATACTTTATCCTTACTGCATAAATTAAATATGTATTATGTAAGAAAGTAAACATTTTAGACTTGACTGTCACTAAAACTGCAATGAAAATTATAAAAAAGGGTAAGTGTAACCTTACAAATATTGGGAAACTGTTATTAATGGAAAAATAAAACAAAACTATTTTTTTACAAATCAAAATAAAACAAAACCATTGAAAAACAAATTTCCAATAGTAACAAACATAATTAAATAAAATATAATATAATAGTAACATATATAATTTAAAAATATGTAAATATTACCTGAATAGAAAAAAATATGAAAAAGAAAAGATGAGAAAGTAATAGAAAAAATTGAAATTGAAACAATTACTGAAAGCTGTAGATGGTAGAAAATATACAACAAGACTAACTGAAAGAATGTGACAATAAGAATAATACAGGCAAGAAGCAAAATTGCTACTCAAGTTATTGCAAGTCAATTAAATTAAATTGCAATATTTTTGGCTAAATGAATGACAACATTATATTATTCCAAATTAAAACTTTCCAGAATTGAAAGTTCATTACACACAGTCAAAAACACTTGAAGACTAAACATAAATGTTTGTTAGCTAAGAGGCTCCAATGAAATATATAATGCCTTCTAAATTTGTAGGAAATGTTTGAATTCAGAAATTTTTTTTCAATTTTCAAACTAAGTGTTACCTTTTCACAAGCAAAAAGAACAGGTGCTGTTGCAAGTCCAAGACGAAGATCAGCTGCAGCTGGTTTTCCCATAGCAGCAGTTGAAGACACAAAATCCAAAAGGTCATCAACCAATTGGAATGCAAGGCCTACATTACGTCCGTATTGGAAGCATAATTCTGATAATGGTTCATCGGCTCCTGCCAACACCGCAGTCTAAGAACAAAGAATTTTCATTTAAAAATTTAGTACACATCAATTGCTTTACTTAACATTTACTTAACTTAAACATTTTCAACAATTTAATCATGGTTTAGGAAATATAATGTGAAGCAAGAAACATGACTTAAATATGAAATTGATGTCAAAGAGAAATTAAGAAAAAAACATAACATGATCAAAGGCAATAAAACAAACTAAAGAAATTTAGGGAGAGAAATATTAATTTCAACATAAGAACATTTAATTATTGAACTGGGCCAAAATTCATCTAGCAACATGAAACTGAACATGACTCTAAACTTCATTTTTTGATCCAATATCCAATGTATATAAATAGAGAGTATATTTGTTTACAATGCACTTCAATTGAGTGCTTAATACTTTCAGTTACCTTTACACATTAATCAGGTCTAGCACCATAAAAAGAGGAGCAAAAGGTTTAATTTGAAGGTCCTTGCAACAAAACATATCTTCTCCAAAATGTAGCACATAACAACTCTGTAACACTTCTCTAAAAACATAGAATTTGTGTCTTTCAAACAGCTCCTGATTCATAATAAGTGAAAGAAACCTCACCGCTTTCACTGAATTGGCTATCAAAGAGGCAGTTTTCCGATAAGTCTTGGTAAGATAATGGGCAAAGCGCTCATTCTCAGTTTCTTTAGATCCAAGCTGCATGAATTCACCTTGGACCAAATCTTGAAGAACCTACAAGGAAAATAAATAATAATAAATGTGTTGAATATGAGATGCTTATCTTATGTTTTACAGAGAAGAAATATGAAAAATTCAACACTCACCTGAGAGAGTATTTTTGTTACACTATCATTATGAAGTCGTGCAATCATCATGGAAGCTACTGCCAGAATGAAGTCACCAGCCATTGCCACCTGAAACACAAAAATTTGTGTCCAGTTTCAAATTGCACTATTTTTTAAACCAGGAAAGAAATTCTTATAAACACAATAAAACACATGTCAATATAAATCACTGAACACATTGTTAATAACAAAATTCATTTTTGACATGAAGTGATAAATTCTCAAATTACTTCAAAGCTGCAGTTTTATCAATATTTCAGATAACGTCGCTATAATGTCAATGCATTCTTTCAATTTAAAATTTTCATTTTACCAATAAAAGAATACTACTCTGTGAGACCCTGAAGAATGTTTCAATGATTGTTTCTGTTTTCATAGTTTCATAGATTGCCTTCAAAAACTAATGGTCCTACAGAATAGTACAGACTTCCTCACAACCGTTTGTATCGTAATCTCTTTTAATCTACGCTAGTTATTCGGTTTACCCCATCCTCTTGTACTCACTTGAAGTACTTGCACTCACAAATGTAATAATATACTTAAAAAAACATCTGTAATAAAAATATTAAAAATATGAGTAGTATAAAAAAAAGTGTTTGTCTAATTTTTGAAAAATCAAACAACCACATCAAAATGGCGTTTATGCTATGCTATATATTGCATATAGCACTATCTGTTCAAAAAGGTTAAAGAAAAATTTGGAGTCGCTTTTGAGAAAATCTTGTTTCAAAAATATTGCATATATTACCCAAAAAATTACGTGAAAACTACTAGGTTTTCAAAAACGTACATGACATTAATTACAGAAGTAATTGTTGAGAAAAAATATTTGAAGAAAAAATTATATCTTGTATAAAGTACTAGCATGAACGTGGTTCAAATATTTTCATATTGTTCCAATTATCCAAAATTTAGAGGTAACTGTGAAAATCGGACCTACGACATATTTATAACTGTATTTTACTCTTCTCTTAAAATAAATTCAAAGAAAACATTTGAGCCATATTTGAGAACATTTCCGAAATGCCATGTTAAGTATTCTTAATTCAAAGAATTATTTTCCCATCACAGGGTTTGAAGTCGGGCCATATTGACTGGCGAATATTCCTTTGGGCAAAACCCGTATGAATAGTTTAGGCACTCGTATTGTTTACGGACAGTGGGGCAATACGCGGACGAAAGGATAGTGGGACAGACGAGACCGACGGGCCGACTATCAGATCGGAATTTCAATTTTGGCGTAAATCTTACTATGTTTAGATGATACTGTTGTGGGCACAACAGACAGACAATCGACGGATTGAATTTGCAGCGGAAACCGATTTTCAGTATCAAGGACTCGAAAACATGGAACCTGTAAACATTATATATTCGAGAAAGTAACTTACTGCAGATAGGACCACGAAAAATCATCTTTTTCGGATTCAAGGATCCGCGAAATGAGTTTTTCGGTTGAAAAACGTCACACTTCGCTGCAGAATTTTAATACTTTCTCTACAATAGTAAATGGTACAATAGAAAGCAAAAAACAAACACTTTTCGGTGACAAGGTTCCCCCAAAACGTAATTTTCGTCGAAATTTCGACATCATTTTTTTCAGAATCACAGAAGTTTCTCTATACTACATTGCAACGAGAATTGAACGTGGTGCGCTGCCTGCGCAAACCGACATGGGCTTCCGACAATGCATAATTTTTCTGAACTTAATTCACATAGTTTATAACATGCTAAACACAAAAGATAGCAACAAAAATGGCTACATGTTTTTACAGACCGAATACTCAAGAGGCACGAATTGCCTTGCCCTTGGCAGCGAGTAAATAGTCCATTGCCAAAGACTCGCGAAGTCTACTGCAGATTAGTAGGAGTTTGGGTGTTTACACCTCCCCACAGTTGAGGTCCTCGCCGTCCAATATGTACTTATTAGCTTCAGTTGAGACTGAATTTGCAACGTGACACCTGAGTTCTGAATCGACTATTTAGGGTTTCTCATATTCGAAACGTGAGATGTAATTTTCTTCTCTACGGTTGAACGAGTTTTGAACGGATTTGAGCTGTTCCGCTGCGGTCGGCTGGAAAGGTACGAATGGTTCCGTAGTGGGAAGAATATTTTACTTTATTACAAACGTATGCGGAAAATTGGGACTTAAAAATGTGGTATCTGAGTTCAGTTTCCTTTTTTTCTTATATTATCGCTGTTACCTGACTTTATGGTGGTGCAGCGTTCATTAATTGATATATTATACTTGGACTTAACCAGTCTCTTATAATCCGTGCACTATCATCAAGGAGGAGGCTAAGTAAATCAATTGCTCTCAGAGGGATTACGAAAGATCATTATTTGGTGTTGATTCACCTTTCAAAAATGTGGAATTTAACATGGTAGCACGTCTTTAAATTATATTAAACTTCTCTATTTCTCAAATTAATTCAGTAGTTAGGAGTGAAATTTTTCTGTTGTCTTCGCAAAATTTATGGAACGCGAGGGCCTATTTTCCAGTGGCGGCAGAGGCGGAGGTCGCAATTGTTTTCGTAGGGTGTTCGACCTCTAAAACATTTCAAACTACGCTAATTTTTTCGGGTAATTTCTTCCAATATTTTCACGTGAAAATACTATTATAGAAAACTAAAATATTTTAACGTGTCCTTAACCTTGGTAGAGGGGCATTCAGTAACGTGCAAGGACGTTATTAAGCCGGCATTATACAAAGAAGCCGCCGGCGGGGGACATAATCAGCGAGGAAGGGACATGCCACCCCTTCATGACGTAACAGAGACGTACAGAGAGGTAGGTGATAGTGGGATATCTTAGAGAGGTTTTACGGTAGTGAGCAGAAGATTGAGCGATGAGTAGTTGGCGATAACGAGCGCAGCGATCGGCTGGGAAGCTTGGAGGACACTAGTGACGCGTTATGGGTCGTGAATCAGATATGAAGGGTGAAGCGCATTAGAAATTTCAACCCACGCCCCTGCCAACGGAGAGGAAGTTGACCGTGCATGCCTTCAATAGCACACACCGTCGCTTCGACCTGTGGGCGCCACCTGTGGGCGTGCCTCTGGGGGCCATGGCACAGCTGCTGCGGATCGCGGGGCCCGTGCGGGAGCAGGCACTCAGCTTCGCCGGCGTGCGCCGCCGCTGCAGGTTTCGTACCGCCATGGCCACGGCCCAAGCCAGAAGTCGGTAATAACAGCCTTTTCCTTCTTTTTTCCTGTTATCCTAGGTCTAGCACGAGACAGAGAAATTTCGAGTTCGTCAGGCCGAGGAGATCCAACCAGCACTGTGTTATCTAAGACATTTTATTAATAAAAACGCGCCATGATGGCGAGCATCGTTATCTTTCAATGCATTCACATGTTTTATTTCAACAAGAGTGTAAATAATTTGTTATGGAGAGTTGCAAGTCATTTTTACGATAATTTTTCATTTTAAAAGTGTTCAAAGGAAATTGAATTGAGCAGGGAAGAGGCAAGAGTTTGAGAGAACGTAACTTTTGAACTTATTTGACCAGATTGCTTTGTTTTCGTTGTGTTTATTTTTGTTTGTCGTATTCTCTGGAGTTCGATCTCTTTGGTAACTTGGACGAAATCTTAAGAAACCTTGCGAATAATCTCTGATTTCCACTAGTCTGCATAGTAATAAATAATTCAGGATTTCTTTGTTATGATTAACCGAGTCCTTGACTATTCGTGAATTTGTTTATTGGAAAATAGAATACCTGCTAATATACCAGTCAGACTGACGCAATTAGAATGCAGATTGATTGTTATCCCCCTGTTGCGACTGTTTTTGCATTACCCTCACAACAATTGAATAGGTTATTTTAAAACCCCACATTTTCGCTTTTTGTGAGAAAATAGAAGCCGCAGGATAGACGCATCATTCCATGTGTAAATCCCGAAAATCAGATTAATAGAATCGCCGTGAGGACCCTGTAAAGTTTTGGTTTGGTTTTGAAACTGTAAATCATTGACTTGCGGGATATGTAAGACTGTGTATGTAGTATGTATGTATGTATACATTGTGTAAGACTGGGATATCACTGACAGAGAGATTGATTAAAAATGATATTCAATACGGAAATATGCCTAAGTACTATCATAGAAACACATTTCAAGGAACTGTTTCTGTCATATGAGTGTTTGATGTAGATGCATTTTGTCATTTTACATTATGTTGTAATAAATGTGTCAAATTACAAACTGTACCTGCAATGTGTATTTATTTACATGTTGAAGTAAAAAAATCCTGATTAGTTTTTGAAATCCCGTAACTGAAACTTTTAAAAAAGTCCAGCTACTATCGTATTATTGATACAAGTAAATTATAAATCTCTACAACATTCTTAATCAAGATTTATGTATCAGAAATAAAAAATTCTCTAAAAACTTAATTATTCTGTTTTTCTTGATTTCCCACAACTTTACAATTCCTTACTTGTGAGGTTTTAAAAATAACTGATTCAATTGTGTAAAGGTTGTAAGGGTAACATAGTTGACACGAGAGAGAGAGTTTATACACAGTTACCAGTTGAGTTCCCATGTTGATTTGATGGTTTTGAGAGTTTTAATTTATATTCTTCTTGTTTTGTTTGTTTTGTATGAGAAAAATGTGAAACGTGGAAAAAAATTATATGAGTTTCTGTGGGCATGACTTCGTTTATTTGTATCATAGTGATCTTCAACCCAGAGCTACGATCCTACGACAGATCCTATCGAAAGAATAGGTTACAATTATAACTGTAGTGCCCCAAGCCAGTTGACGTAGCTACTTGGCTTCTGGGGATCTGATCCTTCTACCTGATCCGTTTGTGCATTCAAAATTTGAGTTATTATAGGATGATTGTTCGTTGACACAACGAAGTAGGTGGTTAGGACACAATCAACTAATACATTAATCACCAACAACTGTTGGTGGGTAACTAGAAGAACGACGGCGCAGAATGCGTGTTGATTTTTACGTGTTAGGAGTCCAGATTGGACAGATAGTTTCGAAATGAAGGATCACAGCAGAAGTCTACAGCTAACTGAAAACGACTTTGATTTTTCATTTTGACATATTCTGCAACACCCCATTAATTAAAACATCAAAAATACACACCTTTGTCAGGTCTCTTTCGGAAATAAGACAGGAGCAAACAAAATATGACATTTACTTTTACAAAGCCAATTATAAAAATCACATTAAGAAATCGTCGGACAGAGTCGAACTTTGAAATGGCAATGAACGTCTCTTTAAATGTAAGAGAGCAAACCGTATTTTTATTTTATTTTAACAACTACGATAATTTATTTCTCTATAGAGTACAAAAGCCTGTACGCCTTCTTGCTTTAACTCATTCTTTTAATCCTCCATTTGCTTTCCTTGTTTCGTAACATTAAAAAAATGTTTTGAAGCAAACAGGGGATGTCGGGAAAATTAATTGCCTCTCTTTCTGTGTAATAAATCCAGCTCTATGCTGTAAGGAGCATTTAAATGGTCCTATTGGAATCACCTTGCATTCATGACTGGAAGATTCTACCATACGTATGTTTTAATGTAGCCAGAGAAGAGCTAGAAAATATTTAGTTACACATTACATGTTGATAATTTCCCGAAATGCCTTCGAAATGGAGTAATGTTTACAAAGTGGGGTCAGTTAATAATTTACATTTTAATATTATTCTTTTTTTATTATTTAAGGTCGCATCAACTTCCAGGTCATTAGCGACCACTATTGCTTGTAACGGTAAGTAACTGTGAGGATGACACGATATGATGATGATAGGGGGTGAACGGACGAACACAATACAACCATGCCCGAGGTGGGACTCGAACCCGCAATCCTTCGGTCCGAGATCGCTACGGCACTATTGCCTTAGCGACACGGCCATCAGGACCGGCTATTATATTATTATTCTTTGTTCTTTCCACTTTCTCGTACTTCCGGTTCCGAGTCGCCTGGACGTCCGTGGTAGTGCGTATTGACTCCGCCACACAAATTTCGACCCAGATTCCTCAAGTAGAAAGCGCGCCCTTAACCGCATCATCAGCGCCGAAGTTTGCTGTAGAAAGCAACGCGTGCGTAGCATGCGCAGCGCCGCCGTGCATATGCTCGCAGCGCGATGCACACGCAGCGAAACAGGGCATCGAACCGGAACCGATGCCCAAAATCCCCCACAACTTCCAACGCGATGTAGCGCGGAAGAAATTAAACCAAATATAAAATAAAAGTAATAGAAGCGGGATAACCGGAACCGATGCCCAAAATCCCCCACAACTTCCATCGCGATGTAGCGCGGAAGAAATTAAACCAAATATAAAGTAAAAGTAATAGGAGCGGGTCTTAAGACAAAAATGATCTGATAAACTTGCCATGCACTGTGCATTTATGTAACTACAATAGAGCCCCAACTATCCCAATCGATTTTGGAAGAAACAATACTTCATACATAATTTAATTTCTTCCCTTCTTTCTTTTATGATAATTTTACAGTATTTAGTTTTCTGTACTTTATTTTAAGCTTAATTTCTTGAATTAAAAGGTAATTGTTTCTGTGTTCATCTTTTTTAATTTAATTTCTGAACTCTTTCTAATCATTAGAATTTCCGATATCCGAACCGGCATGAACGCAGTGAGTTGAGATAATTGGAGTCTTGTGTCACTTCAATATACTCACTGACTAGTTATGTTCCAACCGCAGAAATAATTAACGATGGGTTGGGTTACTGGATGCTTGAATAACTGAGATTACCTGGGAAACTTTCATATTCCCTTAAGAGAAGAACAGTGAAAGTTTGGTAACTGCACAGTTATTTGACCTCGCGAGTTTTATGCAAATGTACATTTTCAAAAATACGATATTTAAAAATGTTTTTAACTTTTCGACTTAAGTAGTTGGTGAATCTCAACAGGCTTTTGTCTTCACAAGTTTCATACTTATCTTTGGAACGTGATAGTACCATTTTTGAATAATCTAATCTCAAGTCACGAACGTTAATAGTTTTGTAATATAATAAAAATATTTTATACGGTTAACAACTTTTACTCCCAACTGTATTTTTTTAAATCTTAGAATTTATCTGTTTTCTATTATTCTAATGTGTATGACAAGAGGTATACATATGTAATATTAACTGTTTTCAAGACTACTTAATAATGCTCTCTACATTAGTACTGGAAATACAAATTACAGAAATCGTTAAGTTTTTAGCGTAACAGACACCTGAAATATTCCAAAGCAAATCCTTTATAGGAAATTTGTATAAGTCTTACGGATCGAAAACTTTATAAACACTTAGTCAACGGAAAACTTTATAAAACGAAAATTCCTTTTCCACTTTCTAAAACTGAAGTAATAGTGAATTGTAATGTTCACAAATTCGACTTCATATCGTGATTTCATTAAACTCTGAAGTTACATAGTATAGAATGTCACAAAATCTATCTGATAGCTAATTTTTTTTCACGAAGATAAACACTCGAAATTGTGAAATCTCTACGAATAACTGAACATTATTTGCAGAGAAAAGGGTGCTTCAAATAAACATAGCCACAGCCTCAAATTTACAATAATCTTGTAATGAACAAGTGCTATTTACTAATTTGATATTCATATGTTAAGACTCCACAGGTTACACTAGTGAAACTGCTACGCGGGACAGCAGCTCTGTCCCGCGGGTTGCGTCCGGAAAGTTACATCCGTCCGGAATTACATCACATTGCGACGGATTGGAACATGTTGAGTTAAAGCAATTGAACATTTTAACTACTATTTATAAAACATCTCAATATAAAATTTTGGAACAATTCTAACAGACCTATCATACCCTATTTATAAGGTGCTTAAGACGAGTAGCCAAACTTCAATTCCATTCTACACCATAAAATCAACAAGATTCTTATTCGAATGCGCTAAGGAAACAAATATTTTAATTTTATTAATTTGACGTCTATGTCTTCATTCTGAAAACCGCTTCGCTTTGCGAGTTGCGTTCATAGAGACGGGACTCCAAAGGCTCGTCTTCATGTTGTGTCGACTTTTAACATTTCCACTTCGTTCAAAATAAATCATTTTAGGTCAGGTGAAAGGTTTGACAATAACCTCATTAGATCAATACATGTATTTAAAGTTGTGGTAGTAGTCGTGGTGGTGACTGTATTATGGATGTAGAAGAAAAAAATGTAAACTAAAGGAAATGTTTTTTTTTTTAAACTGCCGTCATCCCATTTTATCCTCTACGAATTCAACATGGATGAAGCATTGCCAATAAGAGGAAACCTGGATTTTACGTTAATGCAAACACAAAAGATTTATCTCCACAAGAATTATTTTTTATTAAGTTTTCAATTTCACCTGGTTTCGGAGAACAAGCACGATGGTTTATTATTTCGGAGAACAAGCGTTAAGGTTTTATTACGTTTCGATGTTAGTTATCATAGCACAAAAGTCTCAAAGAGAGAGGATATGAGGGTATGAACACTCAGCAGAAAAAAGATGTTTCACTATTTGCAAGATCCGATCAGTTTAAAAATAAAATATATCATACAGGAAATGGGTGTTAACCAACTCGATTATGAACATCACTGATAGGAAGAGTTGTGCAATAAAATCTGTCACAGTCCTACATTTACTCTACGACAAGAGAATAAAACAGTATAGTACACCCAGCGATTGATTTTGCGCCTTCTAGAAGTTGTGAAAGGTACCACTACAAATCTACTCAATTTACTATTTAGTTCTATAGCTGAATGAACTAACAATAAGTTGTACATTCCAGAGGGCAGGTGACTGGCTCCTGATAGAGTGCAGTCTTCGGCCACACCTCGCTGAGCGGCCCCTTGCAGCGGGCGCGGAGAGGAGTGGCGAGGAGCCTCGGTGGGCGCGAAGGGCGCGGGCGGCGGGCGGCGGGCGGCGGGCAGGAGCACGCGCGTGGCCCTCGCCGTGGCCGGGTCGACGGCTGGGCAGCCTTTCAGGGTCGCTCACCCGGATGGGAAGGTGAACCAGCCTTGTCTCCCCGCCGTCGCGTCGTCTGGCCGAACTCAGCGGCGGCCAGCGGCGGCCCGCGCCAGCAGACGGACCTCCGTGGTCCGTGCCTGCGGCACGCCGCTCGCCCGCCTCATTAACCCAACACGCCGCGGCGGCAGCGAAGGCGGTGGCGAGGTGCGGCGGCGGGCACCGTGATAGTGGAGGAAGGAGCGGCGGTTGCATAGGAGATGGAGGACGCTGGGAAAGGGGAGGGGTGGCGACGGCGGAAGCGGAGGGACGGTAATGGAAACGATGGAGGGGAACACGATGATGGTGGCGATAGCAGTAGCGGAGGTAGTGGCGGAGGCCCAGGCAAAGGGGTGGAGGAGATGAGGGAACGGTGGAGGCGGCAGAGATGGTCACGACATTCCGGCCCGCCTCTCCCGAAATTTATCTGGGAGCAGCGGCCCCCAGTGACCGAGACACGTGAGCTCCAGCAGGTCCCCACCGTCCAGAGCCACCGGCAGAGGCGAACCTTCACCTTTGCCATACCGGACGCCGTTTACTCAGGAAAACTGTGATGTATAACAACAATTGATGTGTAAAAGACAGCATAAATTGAATGTACTAAATTAATGTTTTTTTCTGATTTTCAAATTTTATAAATGTTGAGAAATTAAATCGTGTTCTTTCTGATTGTTTCATACCACAACATTTGTTGATTTTTTTTAAAAGCAAAAATAGTATTCAATATTGTCTCTAACAAACGGCGGCAGAAGATGCAAGTGTGTCTCTCACTCGAAATGCCTTGCTGTGTTATTGCCTACGCTACGTCTTTGTGTTCACTAAAATTATGGAAATGTTTTTAAACGATGTTTTCGATACCAAAGTTGTTTGATTCTCGGTAAGATCAGCAGTGGAGAAGAATATTTCGCTACATCAATCAGATAATTTAATATGTACAAAATATGCACCTTTATTTGACAGTTGTAACATGATACCAGAATTCTATGAAATTAATCGACTACTAAAGGCCTAAACATGGCTCTACGCCACTTAAGCGTCAGTCAAAGGAGCACTTCATCCACGTGTCGTTTTTAACGATTGTCAGCGTTGCCATCACCGGATATCGTGATTGGTTGGAAAGAATTTTAAATATTCTACCAAGTACCTTGTTTAGCATTCTTAGGACGTTCCGTGAAGCCACTATTTAATGTATTGATTTGACATAAAATACCACTAATGCAACAATGCTCATGCACCCTGTTAGGTCCACTCGAAAAGGCCCTTTAGGAAAAAATTCAATTCCGACGACCGTCGCACGGGGAAGTGCTCCCAGTAGTTTCCGATAGGCGCACAGAGAAAGCCATAGCAGGCTGTAAAGTCTTGACCTCGCTTCCTTATGGTGGTCCCTCGAACTTCGTTTGTTGTGCAACGCGCTTTTACTTTTACGTCGCCTCTCCCAGATTCCGGCCGTGCCCAGCCGGCGAGCCGCCCGCGACGCTTCGGGCCTCGCCGTCGCGGATTCTTCAATGTCCCTCTCTCCACACCAGAAATGACCTTCCGGACCCCAAACATTACAAGGCTTGCTTTGCAGACATTGCAAATAGCCGAACTATTTTGCAGACGGAGTTTTGAAAACTAAATAATTAAACACACTAAATAAAATAAATTTCTGATGAGGTTTCTGAACCCACTATTATGTTTATCGATAAGCACGTTACTTTAAAAACAATCACCCCACGTAATTTTTCCCTCCCTCACACAGAACTACCACAAGGCATCAAATGACAACAAGAAATATTTCGCCATTCGGAGGCCTTCTTGTGCACCATGAAACATGGGACGCTTACACCAAGAGCTCCAACCGTTCACGTCTATAAGCAGTTCTTCAGTTCTCTGAGCGAAGTCATCGCTTTCACCAAATCTGGGAATGGAAGCTCAGTGTTCCAATAGCGTGACGCGGTGTTATGTTGACTAAAGTTGCCTCATTGATGATTTAACGCCCGTAAAGAGCACCCGTAAAGAGCACCTCAACCTTTGGTTCCGACACCCGGCAACCCGGGATGTGCCAATGTGTGCGACTTCTGGCAATGGCAGATACGGCTTCGCACAATCAACGCATTTCCTTACCTGGTCACTTGTAGGAAAACTTACAATATTATAATGCAAAGCGATAAAGAGGGGGATTTGATGAACTAGTTTATTAAGTTTTAAAACAAAATGTTACGTTATGTGTGTGAACACGAAATGGCAATTTTGAGGTACTTAGGAACACAAGTTATATACACTAAATGTATTGACATCATGTTAATTACAAATCTACCACACTTAAAAAAACATGTAATCACAAGAAAAAAGCACGAAATTATATATTTTTATTACCCAAGTACACCATGTGTAATAAAAAATGTTCTCTAATGTACGGTTCGTTGGCAACAAATTATATGATCATCCTAACAATTCCCTTCATTCTGAAAACTGGGCATCAAGTGAAATGACTCTGTAGAGATCTGCAATCATAAAGAATTTCCTCCCCTCTCAAGGACAAACCTTTCTAGCCGGTCACTCCTCCACTGCAGCAAAAACTCCACAATCGAAAAGAAGTTGGTCAACGCGGATTACGCAAGGGCCGGAGCCCCGCAGCCCAGGTGACATTTGCGTGAGCGCGGCAGCCCCGGCAAGAGCGCGCGCGCGAGCGGGGGCACCGCCCCTCCTCCGCCGCGGGCCGGAAGTGGCAGTGCCCTACACGGAGGCGACGTCCGTCATGTGGAGGCGTCCGTCGCCGCGTTTGGGCCGCACCGCCGAAGGCCAGGGCGGACCCGTGCCAACGCCAGAGTTGCCTTCGCCGCCGAGGAGACGGGCCGGGCTGGGCCGCGCCGGCCGACGGCGCTGCCGGCAGGCGGGTTGGTCGCTAGACCGGCGCTTGCGTCACACATGCGCGCCCGGCGCAGATGCACGGCGCGTACGCCGCGCCACGCACACGCGTAGCGTCCCGCTACTAAGGCGTGTAGCTCTAGCGCAACGAGCGTTTTTTTCTGAAGAACTGTCTGAGGAGTGTACCTTACATCAAGTCAATTGCCTCTCTGCATGGAGTGCAAATTCTAACGTCAATCAATCACTAGCGACACGGTAGTTTTCAATTCAACAAATTCTCCGAACCCGAAATGATTTATGTACGATAACACTACACAAGATATGAACCACAACTAGACAGAAAAATATTTTGTAAGTACACAAATGTAGATACTTTGGGAAAAAAAAGAATAAAAATATCGAATGCTTCCAATAGATCGATTACAGTTTACACAATGAAATAATAACAAATGGCGACAGATAAGCGATCATTCTATTAATTTTATGCCTTTATTAAAATTTAGTGTTTATACTACAAAACTGGTTAATAATAGCAAGTGATAAAACATCTGGAGGCTTTATCTTTCACTAAAAGCAAAAATCACGAAATGAGGTTCAGTGGAATGCTCAAACTTATTTCTGAACGAAAACCCATCGCGTTTTATTAAAAAAGATTTTTGCAATTTTATAAATGTCTGAGAATTAAATGAAATCGGAAATGTACCATATATTTCTTTCTACAGGAGAAAAGTTCTAAGAAACTTTCTACAGGAGAAAAAATCCTAAGAAAAAGTTTTTAGAAATTTGCCAGAAAAAGTTGAAAATGTCGTAGGTGCTTCAAGTGAAGTATCTCCAAAAATTAAAATATTTCAATAACCTCCGCAATGGCAAAACTGGATCTTACTCCTGACGTATTTACCAAGTTTCAGCTCAAAAGCTTTTAATCTGACAGAATTGTGAGTGACACATCCTTCCATAAAGACATCCTAATTTTCGGGTACATAATCGCATTTATCACCTCTGCACCTTCACCAATATTAACCATATTTGCAACAGCGCAACGATACCTTATTTCTGACTATGTGATGAATTATAGAAGGAAATAACCTTAAAGAAGGATTTTAGACCGACATTCGTGATCGTATTTTTGTGGAGATTCCTAAACTTTCTCTCTCTGAACTACAGTAAATTGAAAAGTAGCTGAGTAGAAAGCCCAAAAGTATCAAGATTACTACATTTTAAAATATATAGAAAAAAAACATCAATACTACAATCACAACAACCATCGCTGCCATCGAATAATTAATCAGAACTATTATATTTGTCAACTACAATTATGTTCTGCCTGCATTGTAATTCTTGAAAATTTCACTGAATTATCTTTGAAAGTCTAATAATTAATTTTAAACAATTCATTGAGTAAATTTTGAACAGTGCTACAGTTGGAAATGATAAATATCATCTAGATACACGGCAGCAAGCAAAACTATGCAGTTGGCTTAACCAAAATGTTGGTCTCATTACCGGTGTTCTAACTGAAATCAGAAATAAATGCCGAATTTGAATGCAACGGCACTAGAGTATCGTTTATAATTTGTTCTCGCAATCGTAAAGGAGCAATCCACTTTTAGCAAAAATTCTTGCGTTTCCTGTGAACTTGCCAGACTAGGTCAACTTACTCAATAACTGAAACCAGGTCTGCGAAGTAGTGTCCTGTCATTAACTCGTTATGATCCTGTGCCGGTCGAGTGCGAATCCACGGCCCGTTTTCCCCTGTAATCGCTACCGACGCTGAACAAACGCTTCATCCGCCGCGCAAAACGTCAGCGGGGCGGCCGTTTCTCGCTTTCTCTTCGTCAGATGACCCACCACGTGCAATCGCTCCGACAGAGTTACGAACCCGAGTGTGCATAAATCACGCTGAGCGGGCCTGATATGCCGACTGATAGCGGAAAACATTTTTGGAAAACATTCTTCATCCGCGTTTTAGGCATGGTAGGTTGACTTGTTTTGTTGCTTTTAGAATATTATTTCCCACTCTACGAGGTTTTGTGAAGAGTATTTGAAATATTCAATATTTGCCAATAAACGTCAACTAATGTCAACACTGACGAGATAGAATAACTAGAGTCTCGTGACAATGGTTTATTTTATGGCATCAGTAGTTTACAGTATTTAAAATGTAAATATTGTAAAATACGACACGTGACGATTTTTAACATAGTCGTTAAACTGCCCGGAGTAAGAGGCTTAGGGGTATTCTGATCCCACAGATTCGAAACTCTCCCCTGGAATCTCGCGCACGATTTAAGCAATAAATTAAGAAATGCACTATGCACTGTGAAGAGTTGATTATAAATGTTAACATCAGAAGTCTAAAAAACATAATTATCTTCAAACATTATTGTTCTTCTAAATAGCACAAGTCTGCTGGTGTCACGAATGAAACACAATGGAAGCACATTGTAGGGATGAAGAAAATTTCTAGAAATCCTTCAATGCTTGAGGAAATTGTCATCGATGACGCGTCTCAATAATATGTTACGTTTATTTGAAAACTTCAGTACCATGAATGTCGCCAAATTTCTGAAGAAATATCCATTTCTCGCGCAGTGAACTGATTTTTTCAGGGCTCCCGAATTATATTCAAGCAAGGGAATCACATATGGCAAACGTTGCTGTTGTCAATTCAACACCCATCTTGCTAGCATACGTAGTAACATACGTAGAGAAAGTTATGTATTGTTATGGAAAATCGATTTTGAGATTTCAACGAAAATATACGTTTTTGGGCCCTCTGATACCGATTTGATTTGATTGATTTTTCCGTCATGGTCAATAGTCTCACTGGTGTGTTCCTCCCCAGCTGGATGGCGAGATCAGGCGACAATCTACACGTCCGCGTGAGGGGAAATTCCCTTCCAAGAGCCTCCCCCAGCCGGACAGGCTCCCAGCTCCAGGCTGGTCTCCCGACAAATGTGCTAGTGTACGCGCGCGCGCGCGTGTGTGTGTGTGTGTGTGTAAGGGGTGTGGACAAGGAAGATTAAAGTAAGGTCGCGCACGGTACAAGCCATTTTGATGCAACTTTTTCATTTTTCAAAAATTACACAAATGTACTTTTTCTGAAACATTAGTTACGTCTGTAATATTTACATTAAAGGCCTTTCTTAAGACGTTTCTCGCAAACTTCAATGTTTCCTTTGAAAATTAACTCAAAATTGAGCATTTTTAGAAAAGCTCAAACGACATTCGCTCAAGAACGCCTCCAAAATGTTTTAATGAAAATGTACACGTAAAAGCATGTTTCACATTTCTATGATATTCACGAAATCGTATTTTCATTCTACTATTTCTGGACCCCTACACCCAGAACAATGTTGAAAGTACCGACATGTGGGCACGAGATGCCATGCGCAAATACGTACAGGTACAGGACCGAGATGGCCTCTGTATTCGCAGAGCAAGAGGGAGCCACTCACTAGGAATGCCCCCAGAAGAGTGGTAAGTAATGCGAGAGGTCTTGGCATGTCTTTTAGATGCCTACAAATGACAACTGGGAAGCACATAGGGCAAAACCGAAAAGCAGCCTACATTCCAGAGTACGGTTAACTAATTAGAACGCGATAGTCTGTGCCATTCTAGAGCATCACTAGCTAATGTGTGGTAAACTTGTTATTATGATATTTACACAATCTTCACAGTTACAAATTTTATAAACAGGATTTTTAATTATTTCTTAACCTACCCGTACAACCACACCAGGCAAAATACTTTCCCTAACGTGGAACATAATCTCATTTCGATTTCTAAGTTCTGTAAAATTTGAAGAGTGGATATCAAAACAGCGACGGAGAGAGAGAGAGAGAGAGAGAGAGAGAGAGAGAGAGAGAGAGAGAGAGAGAGAGAGATTAAGGGACTATAAAAGTTTGAAACAGTAAATGTAAACAAGGTGAACCCAGATGTCAAAGAGATCCGAAGGAGACTTTACTGAAGCCATTGAAGAGCTGCTGATCGGGATAGGATGGCCGTAAGGGCTCAGTGCGTGGGCGAAACGTGCCGCGTATTGCTGTGAGGCACGCGGTTTAGCGCTTTGGAGACGCGCTGGAGATATGCGTCGCTGTCCGGCGGGTTGCGTCACTCTGACATAATCAGCAGCAGCCGCCACCGCCGCCATTGCCGCCGCCGCTTTCTCCAGCGGCGGCAGAGAGCGCGCCTCGCAAGGTCGGCAGCGGCGGTGGCGGTGGCGGCGGCGCAGCCTGTTGCTGGTGGGCGGTTGTTGCTGCGGCTGGTTGTGGAGTGCTGGGCCCCCAGGGTGCAAACACTGTTGTGACATCCGGCGTCTCACGTTGCCTTCGGCCAGTTACACCATTCCGAACTAATACTCAAGAGTCAATACCCGATAGAACATTAGCATTTTGAGCATGTTTTAACAACAAAAGATTTTTTCCATTCAGATTTTTTTCTTTTTCGAAAGTATTGATTGACGAAATCTCACATTCACGTTAAGGAACTCAGGTATTGATGGGAACAAATTCTCGGGGGATAAAGTTCTAATTTTAAGAGATGTTCGCAATTATTCTTGAAGCTCTTATTAAAAAACGCGACAAGACTTCCTGAAATTAAACGTCTCCATAACACCATAATTGTGTTTGTAAACGGAATTCTGTACACGAAGTAAGAACAAGATTTAGAGAAAAATATAAGAAGCTAATTTGCGAGAAACAGTTTTAAAATAATCACGGCAATTGAAACTTTAATCACGCAACATTTTTTACCCCTTTTCTTCTGAGCGAAACGGACTTCCAGACGACCGGAAGTCTAGCAACCAGATACTGAACCTGCACGTCCAGAAGGTCCAACACACTACAAGGAAGCAAAGTTTCGCTACATGGTGGGTCTGCTCGAGGCGATCGGAAATCAAAGAAGCCCTAAAAACGCGTTGCAGACAAGACGCGGCACTTTCGCCGAGTGACGAGCAGGCGACTGAGAGGTCGGTCGCGAGGCGCAGAGCTGAACAGAGCGGAGCAGAGTGGCGCGGCCTCGGCCAAGCGGGTCAGTGAGCTCCCGCGAACTCCCTCAGTCATGTGCGTACGGCTGCAACCGGCAGCGGAAGCCAGGACGCCAAGGTCGGCCGGTCGCCGCCGTCACTGCCTTCTGGCGCCGCCTGCCGCAGACGCCGCCACGCGACGAGACGCGCCGCCCACGCCACGTGGGGGGATGGGACGGGACGGGGAAGGGAAGCGAAATGCAGAAAGCGAGAAGACACTATCCTCAACAGATGGTTGTGGGGAGAATGCAGTGGGGGGACGTCCACTTCAGATGCGAGAAATTTAGGATACGATGACACTGAAAAACACCATCTACATGAGACGGCGGAAGGCGATGAGCTACTTGCTATTCAAAAGATAATGCCGGTCATTGGTTTACTTTAGAGGGTCTAGGAAAAATAAACACAATTTGAAATATTAAGAGTCGGGGTGATTCAAAGGTGAGTAAATGTGCAAAATAATGACCGTAGTAAGCTGACATAAAAAATCTTATTTATCCATTGTCATGAACCGTTTTTAAATAATCTCCTACATTTGGCTCCCCCGAATGAAATGAATTACAAATTTCGAAAGTATCATTTCCACAATACACTTTCCCTTTCAAGGTGGCCTAACATAAATCACTATCGAAGTGTTTCGTATTAAGAGGTGAAAAATATAACAGGGTTTCCCATTCTGTAAATCACACACATTCGCTCCAACTCCCAATGTTAACATTTTAGGTAACAATCCTCGACAGTCTCCATTAGGTAAGGACATAAAGTACTTTTTTAAATGGTAAAATAGTATTATAAGTTTTAAATTTATTTCAATGAATGTGCATCTGACACCAAGAGAAGTAGCCCTAATCCCTTGAAGCAGTCTTTTGAACTGCTTTTGCTAACACGGCTTTTTTCAAAAGATTACTCATTAACATAAATTATTATACGCGACACCAGCGCTTGTTTGTCCACAGCGGCTGCTTCCTAATGAATTTACCTTCTGTTCACCACGTTGGGAGAAACATGAGCGAGGACAGAATAATGCGGAACACACACTGGCATTCTAACATGCAGCCGAAAAGCATGTTTTCAGTTAGAATAAGCCAATGGTGAGTTTCTTTTAGTATGTAAATTAATACACATCATTTCTTACACATTAGAGTTTATTTTTAATTTCATATCATTGAAATTCACACAATTTATACGCCTTCATGTAGGGCGACTACTGCTTCAGGGCATCCTAATAAACCAGTTCAAATGAAAAAGAATAATAATTGAACATGTTAATCAAGTACACTGTCAATTTCATGTTTTTTTCATCAAATGTATAAACCAGTCAATGAATTCCATGCTTACACAAATGCCGACTTCAAAAGCAACACCGGAAATGGAGGTCTTGAGTTTACGGATGTTGCGGTTTGTTGGCCCACGAGCGACAACATAAGTGGGTTACATACTTGCTGGAGATCTCTACCTAGTTGAATAATCTTCTGTATTAACGTAAAATGCAGTAGCCTTGTTTGTATTCAGTATTTCATTCATTTAATAAATGTGTACTAAGCTATTCTAAGCAACTTTTCGCATGTAGTTGTCAGGCACTGAGCTATAGGTACCCTGTGAGGGTCGTGATTAAAAATATTTTTTCTCGACGTTTGTTACCAACATATTATATCTAGTTAAAACGCACAGAATATCAAGTTGAGAATTTAATTTTTCATAGAATAATTACAATTTTTTCACCTCTCTGACCACCCAAGGCACGGAGTTTGGTACAGCGAAGTGTCAACTACGGATACGACATTGACAACCAAACATCTGTTTCGAAATATTGACGTTAGTCACATCCAGTCTAAAGCGATATAAAGATAATGCCATGGCGTATATACAACGAATTCTGAACATTCTCTATCTAGCAGTTATTATTATGTGTCTTTTCAAAAGTTGAGGGCATTAAAAACGAAACACTATAAAACTGCATGTTATATAAAAAAAAGGATAATTTAACAGTGTACGAAAAGGTAGAACAATTGAAGACCTGAGTGCAAGAACCAGATAATAACCAGAAGTAAAGTTTGGAAAAAAATGAGAAAAACATTTGACATTACTTCAAATATGAAATGCATCATATTTTCTTGTATGAAGTGACGGAAGGGAACAATAAGAAAATTTTCTCTAATTTTAAATGCAACTGCTTCAGTAGAAAATATAATAATTAGATAAATATGTGTTGGATATATCCGGTCCTTGCACTCACAATGAGTTCAAGCAAAAATAATTGGTCATAAATGATTTGCAAATCAGTTACATTCTGAATGTTCTTCTCGAAGAATCGTGGTAGGTGGTATTTGTAAGTTAACGTATACTAATTCACTCGAACAATTGGAAATTTCTAATAAGCTGATGCTACTATGTCATACCATTCTTCTGGGACGAAGACGTATATCTTTTTCCGTTTGATTTTTTCAATTTGAGAAACGGTCCGAACACACGCCATAAATGAATATCCAAGGTTAGAAAAGTGGTGATATATTTGAAAAAGAATTTCGATTAAGTAAGTGAGCTTAAAATTGGGCCATCAAGATATTTTAGTTTTGCCCGGCCCAGTAGTCACTGAAGAGATGTAAGGGTTTAACATTTTGAGGCATATAATGTTTAAGTCTACATAATGTTTAAGAACTGATACAACTTCATTTGAATATTTTTTCCCTTTGGTTTCGTCTTACATACACATTTTATGACATTCGATCTTACTTGAATAGAAACCCAACATACAAAGACATATCCAGCGCAAGTAAAAGATCTCATAGACACTTTAATTTTTTGTGTATTTGTTTCCCTTTGCTCTTCATTTTCGTCTAGGACCAGTTCAGTTCTGGGAGCAAGAAGTGGACAATTTTGGCTATTATCTAGTTCTTGCACTCAGAGAGTAGAAAATAAAATTCCATTCCCGTTTCCTGGGGGATTAAGAACTTAATGTCGAAAATGACAATGTCTACTGACAGAGGGCGGGGTGGGCTTCGTGTTCAAGCGAAAATCTTTTTTCCACAAAAAGTGGTCATTATCTTATTCTTGCACTTAAGTCTTCAATTCATAATCTGCGCGAACTTCTAAAAAATAACATAAAAATGAAATTTCTTTATTTTGGAGCTGAATATTCTACTGTCAGAAAATTCAGGTCGATTTTCCGAATAACATTTTATCATTACTTCTCTCAGTTTCCTTTTATTGGAAATTGGCTCCTTCAAGTTCACTATTGGGAATACTTTTCAACCAGTAACTGGTAACGTCTTAATTGATGGCGAAACAATTATTATTTCAAAATTTATAGATTGCAATTAATTAACACTAAAATTCCACCAAAAAGTAGTGAACACCACTTATGCAACCAAAAATAAATTTATTTTGATTTTGGGATCGCGTCATTCGACATTCTCGATCTCGTGATGCAATTTTCGTCACTTTCATTTCAATGACAATAAAATGCAACTTTTTAACCTTCAAGGCAAATAAAAATTGTTTTTAAACCAATGAATTATTTCATATTCATCAAAATAACCTTACATAACTGACTTTACCTCAGTAAAAGTGAGGAAAATAACGATTTTTTAAAAATGGAAATCATCGACTTACTTAAATAGATTCTACTATTCCGTATCTTCAACTGTATGTACAGTTATCATTACACGCGTGCGCTTATACGTGTGTCTTTCGTAAATTTTTTATCGAAAAGCTAGCTTTAAATTACACGAAGATCTGAAATGCTAGTGAGAAAGAACAGTGATTTGTGAGTAACCTAACAGTCTCTTTTACGCAACGACGTAACAATCAAGCGTGGTTGTGAATAGAGATTGGTTCCATAAGACGTGCGTAGACGTTTCTCTGAAAGGCCGAAACATCAATCTCTGACCTCTGAGGTCAAGCCAGACGCAGGAGGAAAAAGCTGAAACAAGCCGACAAGAAGACTGGAGAGGGGAAGGGCCAGGCGATGGGAGGAGAGGGAGGCGGGAATTTTGATTCAATGCAACGCCAGAAGACTCGGAAATACGTGTCGGGTTATTTGAAAAAGTATAGAATGAGAACTGAAAACAATGTCGACGAGCGAAAAAGGGTTCTAAGCGAAGAAAGTAACAAATGAGAAGACCCAAGAACAAAGGAATAAAGGAACAGAAAAGGGAAATTAGGGGACGAAATGGAGTCGGTAAAATGCGGAGAGAGAGAGAGAGAGAGAGAGAGAGAGAGAGAGAGAGAGAGAGAGAGAGAGAGAGAGAGAGAAAGGTGAAGGCATGAAAAGCGGAGGAAAGAAGTAGACACGGTAGCGAGGAGCACCCTGCGAAGAACGACAAATCAGTTGGGGGAGGAGGAGTTGCAAGAGGAAGGGGGGAAGGAGGAGTGGAAGAGAAATAGGGAAAAGGATGAGTGGAAGAAAAAAGGTGGAAAAGGAGAGGAAGAAAAAGATGGAAAAAGGAGAAAGGAAGAGAAAGGGGAGGGAAGGAGGAGTAAAATAGAAAGGGAGAAAAGGAGGATTGAAAGAGAAAAGGGGAAGGAGTGAAAGAGAAAGGGGGAAAGGCGGAGTGGAAGCAGATGAGAAAGGAGGAGAAAGAAGAGGATGAGGAAAAGGAAAGAAAAGAAGAAAGAGACTAGCGGGGGGAGGAGGGGCGGAGGCCGGCGGAGGCCGGCGATGGGGCGGCGGGGCGCGCGCGAAGTCCGGCCCGGGGGCCCCGCTGAGCGCGCGTCGGCTCGCGGCTTGGGCAACGCGCGTAAGTGTGCCGGTAGAAAGCAAGACGGCCGGCGGCCGCAGCAGCGCGCGTGTCGCAACGAGCGCAGTACTGCGAGGCAGTACCTGCTACAGCGAACGCCACCACCGCGGCCGCCGCCGCAGCCCGGACGCGCCGCGCGGCCACGGATGACGAGCGCGGCCTGACGATGAAACTGCATGTACCAGAACGGGAACGCCACCCCATTAGTGCAAAGCTCCTCTCGCCGTTCACTACTTCCTCGTCCAAGACAATGTAGTTCCCGTGAACTTGACACACTCCTCAACCCGGTAGCGCGGTTTACAGGAATTCGCGATGTATTGAAGTCCCACTGTAACTCGTGTTCTCGTCGAGTAGGGGTATTGAAGCATCGCTGCAGCTTACCTTCTTCTGACTCCACAGCGCGTTCACCGAAGGCTTGCCTCGCCGGAAGTCCGCTTGGTCGATGACGTCGTCGTGGAGGAGAGACGCGGTGTGGATCATTTCAGAAATCATCGCAACCTCTCGTTGGCTCGGTAAAAGCAAACTGCAACAAGAAGCCACAATATCAGGAGAATGCTTCCTACAATACTTTGTATACGTAATGCAGAGGCCTAGACCTTCAACTTGGAGAGTAAAAATACGATATTTAATTTACAATACCCACATATTTGTATTAATCTTAATCCATTTTCTTATCGTTCTTTGACTAATGATATTTCGATAGCTCATATGAAAAGCAACAGATCAAAACGTCTTTTCTCCAAGACAAAATGTAATGCATTCTGGTGTCACTAAGTCACAATGAAAGAATGTCTGATGTGATAATTATATTTTCTCCCTAACTGAAATGGACTTCGTATTTTTTTTTATTCACCCTACGTGTTCTTTCAGAAAATGTAAAATAAGTTAACATTTCGCATTAAATTAAAACGGGAGTTGTCGAGTTAATGCATTCCGATCTGTTACTATCATTGATTGCTGTACTTCTGTTTTGGCTATTTTATTATTTATTTTTAAAACGCTTATATCCTGTAAGTGCACTTTCAATGCCTATGAGAGATTGTTAGCGTCAGCGATCTGTTATTACTATATTATCAACGCACCAATAGCATATTAGGGCAGAAAGATTGTTTAAAAAAGCGTATCAAAACATACTCCATTGAGACTTCCACAATATTACCTCTCGACGCAAACAGGATGTTGAACATCCATTTCAACGGATTGTAAAAGACACTATCTTTAATTATCACTGTAATGCATATTCAAATGTCGATATGCGCATATTGTAATCTATTATTAAAAACGAAGAGATACAAGATTATTATAATATATTTTCTTACTCTTGTAATATTCGATACAAGGTAGATAAATAATAACACTGTTTTTAGAAGAAGTAAATTATTAGTTATCGTTCCAAATCCAAGTACGTCGTTACTTTCTCACAAAATGGAAACAATGGAATTGTAGTATATTAGCAGTAACAATTTACTTACAAAAGTGGTGCTACAGAATGGCATTCACTTTCTCGCAATAGTTTTTCTCGCAATAGTTAGTTTTCTAAATCTTTTAGTTTCGGCTATCTGATCAGTTTAGCCCCAGTCTACTCAGCTGCTATTAAAAGACAATGTTTCACGTTTCCTAAATTTTCCGGATTCCCAATAGTAAAACTGATATAGGTCTTTAAGAATATTACATAACATATATGCTGTATATGTTTCATTGCAACAGAGCTTTTCTTAAGAAAATGATGTTTGAGCGTTTCTGAAAAAGCGCAATTTTGAGCTTCTTTTCACAGAAACGTTTTGTGTTTTCGAAAAACTTCATAAGAAATCATTTCAAGTATTTGTATTCAGAAATGCACTAATGTGTACAAATTGCGTATAATGTAAATATGATAATTTTCAATGACAAACAGTAACAATATTCCGTGTGCCGAAGTCAAATCAATTAGTGTTGAAATTAACATTTTCTTTATAGAAGTCAGTAATGAATATTTCTCTGAGTGTGTAAAAATTAAGGGGAGTGAAATCCGTGTAAAATGCCGTAGAGAAGTCAAAAAAGCAGTTTGAAGTATAATATTACAAAAATTCGGACTAAAAACTTGCACTCATTAACACGAAAACTGACAAACCGAGTTATGTGTGTGGACACTCCCTCACACACTCCCTCACACTCCCTCACACACTCCCTCACACTCCCTCACACACTCCCTCACACACTCCCTCACACTCCCTCACACACTCCCTCACACTCCCTCACACACTCCCTCACTCCCTCACACTCCCTCACTCCCTCACACTCCCTCACTCTCTCACTCCCTCACTCTCACTCACTCTCTCTCACTCTCACGCTCACTCACTCTCTCGCTCACTCACTCTCTCACTCACTCACTCTCTCTCTCACTCTCTCTCTGTCACTCTCACTCTCTCTCTCACTCTCTGAAAGAGGTCTTCGTAAATCACAAAATAATTCGTATTTTCTGTAGATAAAGATATTCTATCTCGCGATTTTTTTCCGTTTTCACTTTCTTCTGCTAAAACTAATAACTAAGTAAATACTCCGCCCACTACCACATGCCTGCAAATCGGCCGCACAATATTTTTTAAATCACATTGGAGATGGAAATATGAAACGCAAAGGGTACTTTCTTAAAAATTTAATATCTTTGCAACATTTGCATGAAAATATGGATTGCGAAAAGTGAATTTTTTAAACACGAGATGGGAAAATCACCGACCGAAACGATAGACGACGTCAGCAGCATATACAAAATTAGAAATATTCGTATTTCGCACGCAATGTATGCAATGTATTTTGTTCAGCAATTCTAAATTCTTTATTTTAAATCTAATACAAATTAGGGCGCGATTCCACAAGCATTAAAATAGTTTTAGTGTATAAATATAATTACATCTCTTGCGAGGCTGTTGTGTGCACGTTTACAATTTTTGACAAGCGTGGACGACAGATGTAATGAGCGTGATTAAGCATTTTTTGGTGCAAGACATTGGTAAAATGAGAAAAACCTATGAAGAAACCGAAAATTTATGAAGGAAGTTTTATTAGGAAGATTTATTTTGATTAGGAAGTTTTATGAAGGAAGATTTATGTAAAGTAAAATTGTTTAAGAAAAAAGCGTTTGGAGTGCAAGGAAGTCGTCTTGATTACCAAATAAACATCTTTGCACTCAAGTACGTTCTTTGACTAGAGAGCAGATGGTGTTTTCGGAGCTGCACGACAAACAGTAAATTATTGTGCCGCGAGTGAATATCAGGACTGCTGATAACTTATTAGTGTATATAAGTAAATTCTTAATACAAAGAGAGAAGACGGCCATAAGCGTGGCTGATACGGCTACCAACATGGGTTTTTCTGACTACAAGAAACTTCTAACCCCCAACAACGCAGAACAACATCCCGTAAGCGGAACTTGTGCTAATGTTGCCCATAAAGATACTTTCCCTAGCAAAAATCAAGCTATACTCATTGATGCACCAGACGGATTAAGCATTAAAGAATACATAAACAAGATTGCATCAATAGTTGGTTCCAGTAACATACGATTTATATCTCGTATATCCAATAACACGATCTGCATTTTTCTCTCAAGCCTTGAAATTGCCAGAGTATAACATAAACACAAATTCTTTAAAAAATTGATAAACATAGACTAAGTGTTAGACTCTTAATTAATAAGTACGTCATAATCTCTAATGTTTGCCCACTAATACCCTTCGAACAAATCATAAAATTTCTAAATCAAAAAAGAAATTAAAACATGTACCAAGATTTTCTTCGTCAGAGCAGGCATATCACAGCCTGGCTTATCTCATATTTTAAGTTCCAGAACGCAAGTGTTTATAGGCCCCGACGATGTCATGAAATTATCTGATTCTACTTTAATTTTTTATGAAGACAACATACAGAATTTATTGTTCTACCGAAACCATCTCTTGTTTCCTATGTAAGCAAGAAGGTCATTATGAAAATCATTGTTTCAGTATATCTACTGAAAATGAAGCAATGAAAACCACTGCTGAAGTTCATGAAAGCTCTCAAACAAAAAATAAACCAGAACCTGAAATTGCACAATCACAAAACTTAACATCTGTAATTAATGAAGATAACTTTCTCCTTTAACCATAAAAACTTCCATCTGAGTCCTCTCAGGGTGAAGTATTGAATAGTAACAGTCAGACTAAATTTACTGTACAGTACATAAAAAACCTTTGCACAAGAAAAAAGGAAGACCCTTCACAATAAAATCACAAACTAAAAGTTTATTGAGGCTAATCAAGAAAAAATTCCCTTAAATGTTCATAAATTTAAATAACTTGTAGAAAATGAACATGGAGCCAAAGATGCAATGATTATAGTAAAAGATTACACCAAAGACATTCAGGCATTTATCTTGATGATGCAATCATGATGATCAAACATAATAATTCCTTACTGAAAGAGCAATAAAAAGTAGATTTACTAGAATCACCAAAGGGGTGAAAAGAGCTCTACAGCAGTATGAACTGATACTGATACAAGTTTAGACACCTTAATCATTGATTCTAATTGATGAAAGTTAGCCAATCATCAAATCCAAGAAAACTCTCAAATAAATTTAAAAAAAAATAGACACTTATGAAAGTTTTACAATAGAATGTAAATGGATTTTACACAAGTCTTGAAAGATTGAACATGTTATGAAAAATTCACTCACCAGAAATAATTTGCTTACAAGAAATCAACCTTAAAGCACAAAGTTCATGAAGAATAAAAGCCAGTGGTGGAGTGGCTATATTTGTTAAAGATTACATACCCTGATCAAAAATCAACATTTCAAGTGAAATAGAAGTAGTAGCCATTAAAATCCAAATCCCAATTTCACTGTGCATTTGTAATATTATATATATATATATATATATATATATATATATATATATATATATATATATAGAAGATATGTATTTGATCTTACTTAACAGTGGTGCCCCAACACACTTCAACAAAAGTTCCGGTACCTCCAGCACAATTTACCTTACTTTATGTTCTGCAAATGTAACACTTAATTGGTGCTGGTACATCTTAGATAATCCATA
The DNA here is from genome assembly GCA_038098605.1 of Gryllus longicercus. Lineage (NCBI taxonomy): Eukaryota > Metazoa > Arthropoda > Insecta > Orthoptera > Gryllidae > Gryllus > Gryllus longicercus. Next base: position 4,978,085 of record JAZDUA010000028.1, on the reverse strand, counting down.
TGACACTGATTACTTTCCTATTTTCACTGACATTAAATTTTTATTCCCAGTACAATCAGCACTGATCAACTAATTTCAAGATGGAATTTCAACAAAGCTAACTGGAAGCTCTACGAAGAATAAGTAAATACTATAAGAATATTCTTGAAGAAAATGATATACACACAATAATAAATACTTTTCTAAAAATAATTAATAGGCAACATATAAATCAATAGGAATGTCAAGACCAGACAACAAAACGGAGTGCTCACTGGTGGAATGATAAGTGTACAGATGTTATAAAAAATTATAAGCACGCCTTAATCACTACAAAAAACATAATACTGAATATAACAATATTGAATATGAGAGCTATACCAAGAGCTATTAAAGAAAGTAAAGCAGAATCTTGGTTTAGCTACGTTTCAAGTATTAATATCCATAACAATTTAAAAGAATCATGGCCCAAGATAAATGCTAACGAAGGTAAGCGAAGAGAAAAAATTAAATTACTAGATACCTCCGAGGAAACTCCCAGAAACCACTACTAACCTCTCTCTAAATGACTTACAAGAAAATATATCATCTGAAGAAGACGAAACCAAAAGTACAAGAATTCATCAAAAAATACACCGACTACTATAAAATATATACTATGGGCATCAAAAACAATATTGGAACTTTTGCTATTGAAACTACTCAAGAAATAGAAATAAACTACGAACTAAATTCATATGGTAAAACCTCCGCAAGAGAATTATGCTCCCTGCTTGCAGGCTTCACGCTAATCAAATCACTGAACTCCAAAAAGTGCGTTGTCTTCTCCAGCTCTCTCGAAGCAATATGTACTATAAACAGCAAACCATCTTAACAATGAAATTGCAATTTTAATCCATGAATTGTATTGTGATCTAACACAGTCAGGAAAAAAAAACATTTCAATGTGGATCACGTCCTTCGTTGGTGTCACTGATTGCATAAATTCTTTCGATGAAGAAATGATCACCCCTAACTGCCGCAGGTGCTCTAGAAATTTCGAACACATTCGAGGACTGTTGGCAACATTTATTTAAACAAATTAAAATAAGGCTTCTGAAACACATAATAAAATCTCCAAAACTATGTCTTTAAGACTATCTAAAGAATTCCCACGGAAAATCAGGTTCTCATTTCAATATTGAGAACGGAACATTCTAAATTACTGCATACTCACATAATAACTGAGAAAAACCCTCCTAAAGGTGGCCATTCTTAAGTTCTTCTAAATGTAAAACATATTAATTTACTGTCCTCCATACAAAGGCAGTAGGCAAAATCACCAATTAGAAGACAGACATGATAACATTCTTAATTCGAAAGATTATCAAAAGAGAATTATTGATTTCTTTAAGGAAATTATGACTGGGTTAACAGACATATTTTTGGGAAAGGGTCGGTGCCTAATATGCGAGTTTTTGCTTCCACAAAGATGCCTTCAATGTGAGTGCTGAATAGTATTTCTTCGCTTCACAACGTCTTATGGAAAGGAACCATGTGATGTAAGGGGGAAGGCAACTGTAATATTCTCGATAAAAGTTAGCCTTCAATTCTCATGCCTAGCTAACCTATGTTTTAAAAATTTAATGAATTCAATCTATACATCAAATAAAAGAGCATCTTTTGTTCTTTAATGTCGCAAAATATTAAATTTCTGTCCCAATTACAACACGAGTTAAAATTGTTAACTTAGCAAAGCAAGCATTTTTTAGAAAATTTTGAATATTAATATAATATCAACAAATAATATTTGGAAAAAATTGAATAACACGTGTTTCATATTTTTGCTTATACTCTTCACAAAAAAATTAAAATCTGGGACATAAAGGTCAAAGTTTCCTTAAATTTGTGCAATTTGACGTGGGATGAACCAAGTAAGAGTACACACAGTTTAGGGAGGATTTATCGCACAAAAATGTAAGATTGTGATCCTCTTGGTGACTTTCTAGGTCTTGTATGTACAACGCTCGAAAAAAATGAACTTCTCAGAAGTAAACGTGAGATATTACAAAATTAGCTCATTACCCGGTTTTGCCATAGTATTTATTTATCACAACCGTCTACTAAACAGCCTCGCCGGGCCGGCCCCAACGCCTGCCCCACCACCCTGCATCGGGCGTCGTTTGCCGCAACGCGCACTCTGCCGGAAATGCACGCTCTCCGCACAATGTACGTTCTCCTCATATTTTTGTCCGTATTGCACGCACCGCCCACCCCACATACTTCGCCCGGCCCCGCGTCATCCGGCAGCAACGTCGCCTAATTGCACTTCAAATTGCATAATTTCTTGTAACATTTTTTATGGTCTAGATTAGAGGTACCATTTAGGGATCCCTATCATTTTCGCGATTTTTCAAAAGTATTTGGACAAAATTTGACAGCAATTGATCCATTGGCTTAAAAGTTATTGTGAAACAAATATTCACACTTACATACATTTTTATGTATTAAGAAAAAATGAATAACAAAAAAGAAAACTAGTAAAAATGGAGAAATCAATAATCACAAGCTTGACCTGCATTTAAGACTAGTGACTTCACAACATGATTTTATTTCACAAACACGAACGTGACGAAATGATCAATTTTCAAGCACGTACGGATTCAAGTACACGTTGCCTAAGAAATCAAAGGTTTCACTTATCAAACCAGCCAGCTCTCGTGTCTCTGGCGACAGGGTCAAATCGGAAGTAATGCTGTGAGCAGAGAGGCTTCAACTATAAAGGTGCATGTGGCGTAGATGAAAAAGGATCTAGCAGAACTTGGCGAGTGCACAAGGTCCCTCACTGGAGTTTAATCATTGGCCCCAATCATTGGCCGGTCTTCTGACGGAAGTTGCACAATCAAGAGAGGCGAACAGTGCGCTCTGGCGAAATATGGCCGGGGAATAGGAACTTCACGACGTGAACGGCGGCGAAAGTCAGTAGAAAACAAGTTGGAGGCGCAAAAGTAGGAGAAAACTTGATGCGGCACGAAGGAAGCGCGCAACTGGTTACAGAGACTACGAAGGTAGTAAAGATGGACGCCGAAACAGATACTGTTGTGGTAACAGCACGGACAGCTATGACGCTCTTAACGGTGGTGCACAGTGGATTAACTGATTAATTGATTGTTGTCGGACACAAACTGCTTTGGTCGTTAGTCCCGTTAATATCTTATCCCGGAAGGTTGCGGTGTTTTTCTCCTGCTGGTTAGTGATATGTCGTCGCGGATTCCCCCACCAAGTATCTCCCCCAGAGAGGCACCTCCAGCCCCCAGTCGGAAGAGGCTGAAGGATTGCGACTGACTGGTCTCCCGACAGTCGTAGTGTAATACATGTGTACGTGTGTTTGTAAGGGCAGATGGATAAGATGAGAAAAAGAAGATGGCGTGCGATTCGTGGCCCATTCGTTAGAGTCCGACATTCATCTGGTATAGATCAGAGAAACCGCAGTAAAGCAGAGTAGTTCGCTAGAATTCTTCTCCAGACAGCGGCGGCAGCTCCAGCGGCCGAAGGCGGGTGGCAGTGGGCGCGGCGGAGAGCGACTAGCCTTTCCCCTGCGTGTGGTAACCGGCTGCCCATTCCTTTCTCCACTCGCCGTCCGTCGCCGCGGGCCAGCGAAAGAAGTGACCGTGAAGATCAGCCTTTGCACTCCCCCAAGTGACGTGATGGCGGGCAACTCGGACCAGGTACGCCTTCTCGAATCCCTGATCTCCTGCGGTGCAGCCGCCGAGGACAGGACACTTTGACTCCAGTGTTTTCCAAAGACCTCTTTATAATGGACATCGACCGCAGTAAAAGCGAACACACTAAAGGTCAATGACCTCCTAAGGGCCCACACCAGCGCACGTGTACAAATACACATACACACCCGTCGACGATGCGCGTGGAAACATCCGGACCCCTGAGGAGGCATCTAACGGTCGCCCACTCTCGCTCTTTGTTTATACTACTCTTCAGAAAATTGAAAAAAAAGTAAAACGAAATGACACCTAAAACTTACGGAACAAGATCTAATGTAGTTGCACTACAATTATCACACGAGAATTTTTATTTTTTTTAAAAGAAGAAGATACCTGCACCTAAAAACTTCATATTTTTGAATTTAACCCATTAAGATTCTGGAAAATGTTTTAAATAGCAAAAGTCCTTGAATTCACCTTCGCATTCCGATCCTTTAAATTAAGAAAGGAACATTCGTATCACCATATCCTAAAAATGCTCAATAACTACCATGATCTCAGGAGACATTGATCCGTTCTTTACATCAAAATAATTAGACATTTGAAACCAAACCCTAAAGACAATAACAATGTCATGTAGTGTAATTAAGTTTTTTTTAAAAAAAGTACTGAATGTTGGTTCACTAGAGTTCACTACAGACATATTGTTAGCTCACATTTCATTTCAAGAGCTCGTATTTTAAAAAAGAGATTCAGATATACATACAATATACAATGGACAATAGGCTGAGATTCAAGTTACATACTCGTATTATACTTTCCATTTAACAAGACCTGAAATAGAACGCGGACAATATGTACGAGTAGAATTATGTTCATTCAAGGAGAAAACTGTACACTTTCGTTAGGTCATGAGCATTCTCCATCGAAATACAGGCGATATTTTAATGGAATTCGCACATTATATAAACATCTATATTGCAGTCGAGTTTCGAGCCAAAATTAAACAAACATCCAATAATTTCTGTAGATCATTATACGTTTGGATTAAAATTCTCCCGAATAAGCTATCACAAGCTAATGCTAAGGAATCACAATTGATCAATAGACCCATCATTTACATTTTATCATTGATACATTCTGAAAAACGTTTATTGCAGCCATTGTAAAACTCCACATACTCGTAAAATGAATTATGATAAAAATATATTTCCTTTAAGAAATTCAAAATTAGATTTGGGATTAAAACTTGCTTTAAATTATTATAAACATGAAATTCGGAAACACTGAAAAAAATCCGTAAAGGAATGATTTCACGACTTTGGAAGTTAATTTTAATTAGAGATTGTTGCACGTATGAGAACTTTAATCTAGAACGAAAAGGCTCTGGGTTAATTCTGTGTATTCACTGACTTATGGCACCCTTTCTAGGAATACAGAGATACTACTGTGTCCCTTACTTTCTCCAATAAAGAAACCTCAGTGTCACACTTCGAGCGCGCCTATGTCAACTTTCCTTCTTTACACATTATTTGGGATACAAAATTTAAAAAATGCATTATTTATGAATATACTGATTAATGTTCTCTATTATTGTGCTAAAGATACGGAAACTAGTCCTTAAACAAAAAAGTATTTTTTATTATTAGAATGTTTATGAGCATCACAATTTCTGTGAAGATTTACTCTTATGTCCGTCGATACATCACGTAAACGTATTGCAGTTGATCTGTATGACTGAAGATAATACTGTGAGTTTCCATACAATGTTCAACACTATTTGTACGGTAAAAGGGAGGGCGAGAGTCACTGTTATTTGTTTATTTTTCTTTGTCTTTGTTAATTTTTCTTGCCTTGAACTTTAATAGATGTTTATTCAATTAGAACAGTAAGAACGGTACAATAAGAGCAGTAAATAGCAAAAAAAGATTTTCTCAAAAGTGACAAAAATATTTACATAATAATGTAATTTTGAAACGTTCAAATTCGTAAAAACAGCAAAAATGATTCCGAGCATTTTAGTAATTGAAAATGCATGGAATTCACCTGCGGTCTCCGTTCATATATTTAGTCCCAAAATATCAGGAGACAGCAGTACTCAACAAAACTTTACAGACAAATTAGCAGCAAATTAGTATGGAAACAAACTGAACTTTGCAGCAAGAAAAAGTTCATAACCGCCAGTAAATCACTGATCTTAACAAGGTTGAAATAAAAACGCGCTTAAGGGGCTATTGCGGTCAACGACTTTTTGCGCCGCTGCGCCCAGGCCCCCGCGCGGGCGCTGGCGCAACTGGAGCCACAGACGCGCGGCGCTCATCACTTTCTAGCACCGACGCCTCACCACCGTCTCTCTCCCTGCACTTCGAAAACGAACAACCAAGAAATTAAATATGGTCGATTACGTTGTTCAAGATACGAATGCTCATCGGAGTCGAAACAATCCAACGTTTAGCCTGCAGAATTGCCCACATTTGCTACAGTTTTTCATTTCGACAAAAAGCGAATATACAAACTTTTCTTCACTATTTGAGTTCTTATTTTGACTCCAGGCATAAGGCAGCCACATATTATTCCATTTAGCATTAATTCGAAAGATAATGTAATAATAAAAATAACAAAAAATGTAGAGGATCTTTAGCTTATTTTTTCCAAAACATGATAAACTACAGAAGAAGAATTTCCCCGAAAAACTCCATCATGAACAGACATGCTTTGCTTCGATATGCCTATCCATAAAACCTTTTACGAACATGACCACAATTCGACCGGCGTCGCAACGGCATCCAGGGGTGGAACGCGAGCGCGCGTGTTGCAACACGAGCGAAAGAGCCGGGAAAGGGAACAGAGAGAGAGAGAAACACCGTTCATTAAAGCTTTTCGGGAGAATGATGCACGAAAAGCGCACAACGGGCCAAGGGGGCGCGATGAGCGCAGCTGGAATGCACCGCTACCCATCTGGCACAGATCGCAGCGGAGAAACGCGAGGCAGGCTGTGGCTGGCTGCCTGGCTGCGGCTAGCGCGCGGCCGCGGCGCGGTGGCCGGCCGCCTGCCAGCGAGAGTCGCCCGCGCGTGCGCGCACGCCTGGATGGATACTAGCACGCATTCGCACGTACGCCCGCAAGGACACTCTGTGAGCCTCGTCACGCTACGCGAAACTCCTGCCAACGCCTCTCATCTCCCCAAGCGCATTCACTGAAGAAAAATCGTTTAAAGATCATGTTGCGGTTTCCGTTTACGCCTCTAAAAACAACGGATTAAATTGTAGTATGTAAAATGAGAACAGTGGGTCAAAAGCGACCGAGTATTTAGTGTTTCTGATCGCGAGTCTTATGAGTAGTGCATGTTATAGTCGTCAGGTAACAGTGTCCCTGACATGCCGAAACAGGAAATCTGGCACCGATCAACACGTCAGGTAGCGAGGTCCTTTCCCTCGAAGTATCCTTATTCCTCATCGACTCTTCTCTCCAGACGGGACAAGCTCTGACCCCCCGACTGGACTCCTGAAATGTGTGGTAAAACGTATAAGGGAAGAGGAGACCAGAATGAGGAAGGAAAGATAGTGCGCGGTCCGTGCGCCGTTTGTCACTGTACTACTCCGGCATTGCCCTGAAGAAATCACAAAAAATTCAGCTCAAAGAAACCGGTCGCTAGAATTCTCCTTCAGGCAGTGGCAGAATTCGACCTAGCTGAATAGGTAAGCTGTCACTGCTTTTGACAGGGCTCGAATTTTAGAATCTCCCGATCAGAGACGTTGCAACGGCAAGGGATGTCGCTAGGACATCTCAGCCGGCATGGATCAAGAAGACACGCGGAAATAAAAACAAATAATATTCATTCAGAGAGTGAAATTCTGATTAAACAATTCTAAGGCGTCGGAAGACTAAAGATAATTTGTAAATGCACTCAGAATAGTTATTTTCATATTAAATCCTTGAAATTAGGTTTTTCATAGTTGATTGTTGTTTGTTGTTTTTTTTGCCACAATTATATGTCGAGGAATAATGACGGCGGATATGCATGAAAATAGGGCCATCTCGGTATTCGGGATCGGGAGAGCTAAGGTAGTAGCATCAGCTAATTACTTCTTACCTGTACTAATGAACTACATACATTTCAAAATTTCCTGCCGGAACAATTTAAATACTTTAATATATTTGGCATATGTTCGTCAAAACAATATGAAAATAGCAACATATGAAGTATGACAAAACTCTCAATTTTTGCAGTATGGGCTCAATGAAGCATTGAAAAGTCTGACAGGCAATTCTCAATTCGAATTCCATAAATGGAAAATGTGTAAGAGTCCAGAGTAGGAGGAAGTAGTCACTGCAGTTATGGAAATATCGGTTTGATAGACAGGAATCAGAGCGTAGGCTTTAAAGCCAAATCTAGAGAATGAACATATTTAATCCCATACATTTTGAATAAGGCATTAGTTTACAATCATCAATAATTTTTAATTGGATATCTGTTGGTATAGAGCTGAGTTAAGAGCTCTACAGTCCCTACTTGGTCTCCCTCTCCATTTTTTCTCCACCATAAGCAGGTGGGAACACGTGGTCTTCTCCATTTGCGAGCAATAGCTTCCTTGCCCATTAAATCAAACTCAATTTTCACAACTTGTAAAATGTCAGGAACCAAACGACGCGGAGGAGTGAAAACAGGTGGACTAGGACCAGATGATGTACGAATATACTGATAGGTGCTACGCTTTATCTCGTCTGTTGTTCCCTAAGAAAGCGACTCCTCCTTCTACAAGCCATTAAGGAAGGTAAAAATCTAATGCCGGGTAACTATCTAGTGCTCAGTGCGTTGTCGGAATCTTTTATTTGTGTACCCACTGTTCTCATCAGAGTCGCTCCGAGAACACTCAGGTATACACTATCTCTTTTAAGATGAATCAGGTGTTACCAGAAGGTTTGGTGTGTTGCTAAAAGTCTGCTAGAAGTTCATTAAAAGTTTTGTTTCCAGAAGTGGAGCTAAGTGGAGATTTATGTTGATGTACTAGTTAACTAGTCGCACATCTTGTTGCACAGTCTGGTACGAGATGGTAGTGAGCAAAAACGTCAGCACCGACAATCAACATTTAGATATCAGCGATGTTAAGTGATTACTGCAACTTACGCTTTTTGATGCAGTATGTTGGTAAGTTCACATTTTATCATAAACTTCCGTAGGATGGTAGGAGCGGTAGGATGTTTCATTATAATATCCTCAACACGCGCTTCCAGAAAACTCCAGACGTAATCCCTTCGCAATCCGATATGTGTTGATAATGTTTGTTTCGAGTATGTACAAAGAACAGTTTCATTGGCGGCACGTATATGAAAGCCGCGTTAATTAGGTGACGAAGCAAATGAGAAACAGCAAAACATGTCTGAGCCAATGCCGATAAGGAAATAATACCTTCAGCGATTATCTTTAAAAATTTCATGCATTCCTGGGCTTGTATTGTAAAGTTTGAGGAACTCAAACAAATTAGAATCACATGTTTTTTGCACATTACTTACGGTTTAAAGCACTACCAAAACAGATTTCAGATACGTTTCCAAACGCAATAAACAATTTAAAATCGACCTAGTAGTTGTATACGTAAAATGTGTTCTTGGAATGACATCTCGCGGTATAAATCGGTAGTATTCGTGGCGAGATATTAGGTTTCGCAGTTTTGGTGAGTTTGGGGTAAGATAGTCATGCAAATTTAATGTGCAAAATATAGGAACACCGATTAGACTTAGTAAATTGATTTTGTTTGGTGGTTCTCTTGATTTTCAATAGCGTTTCCGAACAGAAAATATAATAATATTACCTAATTCTTGAATAGATATTTCTTTCAATTTTTACTTTTTCTCCTTACTATGTGCGTAAGAGAAAGTTCTACAGCGGCGAAAATCTGCGATTTTTCAACAAAAAAAAAAACTCGTACTGTCGTGTCTTGGTAACGAAAAAGGGGATAAATCGTGTTTGAATATGGAGTAAATTGCTTCCGCTAACACGTTGTGTAATCAGATTCCTCGTATGGTGGATCCTACTTACCAAAAAATCGATTGACGGCAAAATCTCTGTCCGTTCGTCTTTGGTCAATGCCAGCGCCAAAACAGTTCAGAAGATTTTATCTAAAAATGATACACCCCGAACGACATGAACGAACTCGAGGCCCAGCAAGTTTGGAGCAGATATTTTAGAGGTATTCTACATGAAGCCTCAAAAATATTTTCAATTTTTTCTCAAAAATGACGATTTTTTGATTATACATTGCCCACGAATAGCGTAAAGGACGCAGGTCTCATTTTCGTTATCTTTGAACCACCCCCTATATTATTTCAGTAGTGGTTTTTGCCGGTCTCACACGCAACCAATCTTTATAAATGAGGTCTCTAAAGAGAGATAATTACATGGAGATGTATTTGCATAATCATTAATTCAAGATTCGCTCCCGCAGCAAAAACTAGAAATACTATTAATAGTTGCTTTGTTACCGATGAAGATTGTTTCTCATGGGTGTAATGAAAACATTCATTTAACGTTTTGCGGAGGCCTACAAGTACTGTGTACCTAACTGTGGAGGGATGTGGGTGTACAGTGAAGAGTGTAGACGTATCTTGTAGGTTTGGTTTGTGTTTTACCAGAAACCGTATTTTCGTTATCGGCAGCGAATCGATGAAATTTTTATGTTAGCGTGTTCAATCACGGAGCTTTCTGAAGAGTAAAAAGCTTTTATTTTAATATTTTAGTGACTATCACGAAAAGCGAAAAGCTAACTGCCAAAGAATATTGAATAATTACTTCAATGTTGTTTTCCAGGAAGTGATGTGCATTGTTCCGAGAAATCTCTCGATAATACTGAATATATCGTGATTGAATATTCCTTTAAATATTAATTGCATTGTTGTTATTTTTATTTGATATTGTGTTAGTTCATTGAAAGTTACCTTTATACATTTTTAAACAAATAAACATGTTTCGTTAACACCTTTCCCTCTTAGAATGGAAACAGATATAGGAAATACTTACAGGATAGGGAAGAGTGTGGAGTTTAATATACGAAAGTTCTCGCTAGGCTACGCGGCGGTACGATGGTACGCGGCTACAATGGGACAACACAAAGAACACACTTTTTAAATAAGCTGAAGTAAAAGAGCTTGAAATAAATGAACAACTGAAATCAGAGCATGCTACGTGAATAAATTTAAAAAAGCAACCGAATTTAAAATTATACAAAGAACAGCGCAAGTCTCTTGACAACTGCCAACGATCACAATGTAGACGCACGATTTAAATGTTGGCGGTCTCTGGATGTCTTTACATCAACGCTTAGTTTGTACAACGGTGTATTATTTACAATATGAGTTTACTCATATTGTAAATAATACACCGTTTGTTATTGAACTTAAGGTGGCTAAGATATTCAATTCGTAAACATCGTTTGAGCAACATTCCCATGGACCGAAATGAAGTCTAAGCCTACTGAATTGTTTCTAATGGTAACAAATGGCGTTTTTTTTCGCGTATCGGACCAAAACTCGGACCATGCGTGCATCCTGCTTCAGCAGGAGCAAGCACCTTTCTGGGGGGGGGGGGGGGGATCAGCGTTTTAGCTGAATCCCGATTTTAATATCCCAAGCTTGTTAGCCCTGGGGGTATGGACGATGAGATCTAGACTGTTCGGGATGAAAGGACGGCATACACCCACGCCCGAGACGGGACTCCAACCCGCGGTCTTCTGGTTCTAGACCACTAAGACACTACAGCCCTAACGATCTTGACCATCTAAACGGTGTTTATTATTCAAACGTGAAAATATTAGTTTTATTATTTTTTGGCTCGGAATTGCTACGTAAGAACACTTGTTTTTTCGCAGGGACAACTTAACTTGACCGTCTCAAGAGTAAAAACCTTGGAAATCAAGGAAGAGCGAAAAGCTGTCAAGGAAGATTAATTACTTCAAATGTTTTTAAGGATGTGTAAATTATTCCAATAACATCTCTTGACAATAATGAATGAACCATTATTCAAAATTTGTTTCCAACATCTCCCAGCATTGTTTTTATTTTTGTTTGATATTCTGTAAGAACATATGACGTTACATGTATACACTTTTTAAAGAAATAAAGACGTTCCATTAATAGTTTTATTTCTTAATGGAAAGGATAGGGAAAGGGTAGGGTTTAACATGCGAGAGTTCTCGCAGGGGTACGCTATTCTTTAATGAAATTTGAAATATGCGAGAAAGCTGTTTTTTAAACGTAAGGAGTTTATCTGTGCGTCTGATGGTTTAGGGGTAACGTTCCTGGTGCGTTGATTCAAATGACCTCATTTTAAATCTCGGTAAAGAGAAAAAAATGTTGATGGTAGAACACAATTTGCCAAGTTCATGTAGTAATATAATATTGCCTAGCAGTTACAAATAATGCGAGAAAGTATGTGCTGTTGTAGCATCACTATATTAAATTGCTTTGCGACCCTTCTAAATAAACTACAATTCGTACAATTAGCGTATAGGTTATACAGTGAAACATTTTTGACAACTATTGGAGATCGGAGATTCAGCCATAAAAATGTAAAGACAGATATACTACATAAAGATAATATATAACGACAACATTCACAAAATGTACAGACGTCTGAGAAAAGTAGTCCTAATCATCGATACACCAGCTGTTGGATTCTGCAAACGCAGTGCGTATAAGCGAGTATAACAAATACCAAAGGAACTAAATTATATTTCTCTATGGGATGCGTGAACAACCACACATGGACTAAAAGTTGAGCAAGCGGTCCCTCTAGAGTGTCCATAAAATCATTTTGCAGTCCCCTCGAGGATCGTGAACACCAGTTTGAGAACCTATTATTAATAATTAAGGGCATTTTGAAATGAAAACAAAATAGGTTTAGCATTAAAGAAATAAATCATGTTCTACTACTCACTATAATGAAATATTAATATGGGAGTTTGATACGCCCTCGTCACTTGAGACGGAATACCTCTTGTCAAAATCAATAGGCTACTGCCCGCGTTTGGGTCTGCGCTTGTCACCAGATCATTTTCTATATCCTTAAGGGAGCGGTGTACATCTGTGCCTTTTATTGCCAAATTTGGTACTGTGAAATGCATACCTTTCCGTTCTACTGGTGATTGTGTGCGTTTCTGAGACATACTTCTAAGAGAATATCGGGAAGAAATTCGTCTTGATTGGCTATGAAAGCATTTGGACGTTTTCATATTCTCCCCCTTTGCCCATTTACAAAAGTAGCAATTAATGAGATAGATGAGGCAGACATCCCGATGTCGACCAGACCAGGGTTAATATTTCCATCAATTTAATGGCCAATTCTGCTGATGGAATAGGGCCGTTTTGTCACTGCAACCGTGCACGAATTTTAACAGGAAGAACGTAGATCTTCACGGATCTCTATTCCTCCGAATAGGGATTGTAGATAGCGAAGGAGTTGTGATGGTTTTCTATCGCCTATTTCCCCACTGCTTAGTAATTGTTGGGAACGGCGTTTTTTTAATGCAGCCTTCTTATATATTCAAGTTTCATCACGCACATGCCTTTGGTAGGTGTTTTTCCTTATAAAACCTTCAACTTCCTGTGCAACACGTCTTTCCAGATTCGCTACATGATAGAATTTAGACGACTCGAGGTTATACTTTTTTAAATAATCAATGCGTAGGAATGAGCGAACCATGGGCGGGTTTGGACTCTCAGAAAGTAGCCAATTAAATTCGTGTCGTTTTAATGGGCGGCGTGCACATTAGTTTCATCTCTGGAAGTTTCTTTTCTTTGGATTTACCTGTCTTTAAACCACAACGATTTTTTAAATACTTTATTACACTGCTAACCTTAGTTATGTTCCGGTTTGAAACTGCTGTTGCTGGACGTCGTACTTCAAAAGTTCAAACTTCAATCATTGAACTTCTTTCATCGGGTTTCTTTCGGTACAATTGACACATCAGGTGACCAGTCACACTATGTTCTTTTATACTATAATACAAGATAGAATTTATTACAGCAGTTATGATATACAACTGCTTATTTCATGTGTAAAGTGGTTATCTCTGACGTTAATAAGGAAAATCGTAACTGAAGAGGGTCTCTCCCACGCCCCCATGGTCATCGCCGTCCGCGTCAGTAGGCTGTGCGTCACTGCAACATTATTTGCAAGTTAAATTTGTTGCAGGTAATGTAATTTCCAGGTAGCTGAATCCAAAAATAAAAATACACATCTTAAATCGAAAATCTCATTTAACAAATTTACCTGAAATTGACGTTGCTAACAATTCCACGATTGTATCAATAATATATAATAATATATTATAATAGAAGTTAAAGATAAACGAAAATATACACTGCTCAGATAAGCTGAATTAAAGGGTTGTGTTTCTGACTACTTTTTGTAGATTAGTAGAACCGACCCAACCTTTAAAAACCAGTGGTGCTGGTGACACGAACCTTTTCGTACTAGTTTCTTTTGAGTCGGTGCTACCATTCCGGTTTTGTACACCCATGAAAAAGTCCTGGTGAAGAGGTCCCTCCCCGAATAGCACGTTACGGTAGCCTTTAGGCCGATCTTGGCCCTGTACCATCACATAAATACCGCTAGTAGCCTTCCCACTGGTAGCCCATGATCCCATCTCGTTGATTGTACCGCTGTTATGTAAAGCGAGTTCCTCAATGAGGCACAAAGACCTCAAAGATATTGATCACGGCAAGAGATGATTAAAGGGTTAGGGTGAAGATAATCATCAGGCAGTGTGAATATTCCCAAGCCACTGGGCCATGCGATGTTCGCAAAGAGAATCGTAGTGTGAGTCTGCTAGAAGAAGGGGCCTGGAAAAGTCAATTTTTTGCAGCACACACACTACGGCACTTAATGCCGCAAAAATAGAGAATACTTTAGAGAGACTAAAGGCAAGGTTACAACTACAAATGTAATTGTACGATTACATTTTCGTAATGTTTTAAAAACTAAAAATATTTTATGATTTATTTAAATTGTTGAAACCGTCAGGACTGCTGCCTAACGCGAGAAAAAATTGTAAATTATTTTCATTCTGAATCTTCAGTCATACACAAATGAAGACCAAGTGTAAGCTCTTGCATTCTACAAGTCATTGTAACATAAATGCAATGCAAGCCTTTTATAAAAGTTGTGATTCCGAAGAAAAAATCGTTATCCTTGTCCTTTCCACAACCGCGAATTGCGCCTTCTTACCCCCTCCCCTTTCTGATCAATCACAATAGTACACCACCTCAAACATACAACACGCGAACACTCTGATTAGCATGCGACACTAAAGAGCGAAAGACACACAGCCGCAAACTACCTTGCGAGTGATCGCCTGTGAAATGTGCACGCTCACCTCTTTCCAGGCAGCTGGTGGCAGTTGACGGCGCGCGACATCAGCACGGTGACCATCGGCCGCAGCGCTTTGCCCTGGCCGTCGAAGTAGTAGGTGGCGATCCGGCTCAGCTCGGGCTGCGACGTGTTCAGCTCCAGTTCCTGCGGACACACGCCTACACATGCACTGGTGTCTGCGCCCTCACTCGCCAGCACTCCACACCCCCCACACGCAAAGGTTGCATTCGATGCTCAAACTATCGACAAACTTAGGTCTAGTAAAATAAGATGTGGAATAAGTATTTGTAAAATGCATAGGTACGAACTGTTTAATATTTTCAAAGACAGTGGGTGGATATAATGTTGAAAATGTACAACTACATGAAACAATTACGCCGTATACTTTCAAGGACGGAAAAATTTAACGAAGTCCACACTGTCCGAAATCAATATTTTCTCACTTCAGCAGACAGGTTAATACTTGATTACAAAAATAGACATACTTTACAATTTAAGTTATATATATATATATATATATATATATATATATATATATATATATAATTTAATTGAAAATTCAATTAGTTTTATCTCACAAATAGGACTACCAATATTAAAACATAATTCACAAAATTATTAAATTGAACCCAAAGATTACTTTCAAATCAAATTGGATAATGTTTGATTTATCCAGGTTCTTTACGAAGACGTACAACGTTAGAGCAAAGTACACAAACCTGGGCTCGGTTCCTAATGCGAGCACCTTGAATAGTTGCTCTGTAGAATGCTATTTATTGCAAATTGGAGACGTACTAAAATTGTAGTTCTTTGCAAGACCACAGCCCAATCAAATGGTAGTGTCCTCATATTCAATGCAGCCGGACAGTACTCCATTAATGCGAGCAGTGAAAAGCAAAGTTTTTTGACGTGCTTATTCTCAGTTTCCTGATTTTGATATTTCATCGGTAATTCTTTTAACCATTACATTACTTTGAAGGGGTATTGATATAGAGTAAAGCAATTTATTTTACTTGCCTTGAAAAAATGTTATTGATGTTTGGAATATAAACACGCTGGTACCTAATCCGAGCTCCCCAAAGTTTCCTAACGCGTGCTGCCACTTTTTCGTCTTGTAAAATAAAAACAATTACAGGTTTTTGGCACTTCTTATGACTTAGAAGGTTAATAAAAAGCAAGAGCCTACTCTGAAGCCTATCAGTTCGAGAGGGCAGGAAGAAGAAAGCCGAGATGAAAGAGATTTAAGAGAATCCCGATGTTAAACAAAAGCAAAAAGAGAACTCTACACACGGCGAGGAATCGAACATGTCCTCTGGCTCTTCCGAAGTGGCAGTTCTACCAGGGATATCTTCCCTCCCAGGTGAAGAAAATGCAGAGTGCATGTTTTGCAGTGCATTAAAATGTTTAGACGGCTGTAGGAGAAAAATGGGTGATGCGCCTGGACTCATGTAGAATGTGTGGGGGCGGAAAAAGATTTTTTTACATGAGAGGTTTGTCGTAATACTTGTATATATATTTATATTATTTATTTATTTCATAGGTAATTATTACAAACAAATTAGCTTACTTGATCCTATGTGTCTAGGCCGAAGGCCTTGGAACCTAGGTATAGTAATGGCTTAAAGGCCTTCGGCCTAGCCACATAGGATCAAGTAAGCTAATTTGTTTGTAATAATTACCTATTATATATATATATATATATATATATATATATATATATATATATATATACATATATACACTACATAGAATATGTGCAAGACATACGACAATTTCTTATGTATAAGATGTTTAACTTGTATGTTTGTGAAATTTTACTCAGTCCAATCTGTTTGCAGTTACTTAATCTATTTTACCCATTTCTTAAAACATTGCGAGGGGCTCATATTCGGAAATCTTTTTTAAATATCCACAAAATGTGTTTACGAAAAACTTATTTTATTCTTAAACTATTTGGCCAATAATTTAAGAAGAATATGCCATTACTATAACTAAGATAAGAATTACATATATTTTGGTTACATATACTAATATTGTGCAGAAAATTGGATTTAAAAACACTCTAAAATAAAATGGGTGACGGGGTTTGGGTACTTTCCTCTATAATTCTGTCGTTTCTTACTAATAACCAGTCTAGTTCAACATTCATTACTGGATCTGAAATTCATTGGTATCAAAGAGCACAATTAAAAAAGCAGGTCAAGGCCAAAAATGCAAAGAAAAGATAACTAAAGAAAGATTTGAAAGAACGGATGTTTCAAGTTTTCTTTTAAATATCCAGAAAACAGGAAAGTTTAGCGGCAACATCAATATTTACGAAATCATCCATCGCCATATGCATGGCCATGTATTAACGAATTAAAAATTACATGTTAAATTTTCTGTGCTTCCTTTTGCTTGTCAGAACATTTGTCGTTATGAAACACCTATCTCTATGCTACGTTTTGTAAGTTGGAATAAAAAAGACCTCCTCCATTCGAACGGCGGTAATAACCGCAAAAAGGGTTGGTTCAAGGCAGTAGGACTAAGGGCAATATTTTCTTTTATCCGGAAGTCTTCGTACTTGTTGCGTTGTGATTATTAACGATTCATCGAGGCGCAACGTTATATGCCAGGGCCACTCCTTTCACCCGAGTGCAGACAATACTGGGCATCGCCTATTCACAGTAGCGCGGAGAGCCACGTCGTCCTCCCAAGCTCTGGCGGGAAGCAGCCTTGCTGCACGTAAACAAGGCGACGAAGGCTCTCCGCACTTTCGACGGGGAGGAGCAACCTTCAAATGTGTCGGTGAAGGCGAAGGGAGGGGCGGCGTCGGAAACAGCCGCCGTCATTCCTCCCAACAGTAGCTACGTTCATCTTTTCGTGTCTACTGATTTCTGGTTTCCAAATTGTTATATCAGGATTGCTTCCAACAGTGTTCACGCAGCCGGTCCGGATGGCCGAGAACGTTAAAGCAGTATGGCGTAGCGATCTCGGACTGAAGGATCGCGGGTTCGAATCCGCCTCGGGCACGGTTGTATTTGTGTTCGTCCTTTCACCCCCTGTCATCATCATATCATGTCATCTTCACAGTTACCATACCGTTAAATGCAAAAGCGGTCGTGGTCGTTAATGACCTAGATGTTGATACAATATTAAATAACAAAAACAAAGTGTTTACGCAATACTCAGTGTAAATATGTACTCATAATTGACGCATCTCTCGTTTTGAGGCCTATTTTATTAAACGATTTCCCAATACATAATCTTTCGTTCAACTCAAAATTCTCTCTTAATTTTGTATGATGATGTATTGACAAAAAATTACCATATCCAATTCTTGCATGGCGGTCTCTTTCCTTTTTTCGACTGCTTTGTGACTGTGTCAAATAAAATACAATTAGCATTTAGGCTACTTTTAGTAAATCATCTTCAATAAACTTGGAGATCTGAGATATTAGACATAAAAACAAAGATATAGATATAGATGTACTACATAAAGAGAAGCACGTAACTGAAACGCAAACGATTTTGACTTTTCACAAAATGCGAAGACGTTAGCGACAGTACTCCTTAATCTTCGATACACACGCTGCTGGATTCCCAGAACTCAGTGTGCCTCAGTAACAAATCTCAGAGAAACTAAATCAGATTCGTCCACGGGTCGTAACAACCAGTGGAATTGCCAATAGCACAAAATTTCACCTGGTGGCCCTTTCAGGGTCTCTCTAAAATCATTTTGCGGTATCAACGAGAACATAGTTTGAGAATCTATAATTGACAGTGAATAAAAATTTTGAAATGAAAAGAAGCTTATAATTAGTATTAAAGAAAGTAATTTGTGCTCTACTATTCATTACAATGAATTATAAATATGGGAGTTTGATGTCCACCAATCGGGACAAATGACGCGTCATTCGACGAGTCTAGGCTTCCTGGTAGGGGACTGATATGTTTTTGCGGATTCATTCCTAAAATTCTTACCCATTTATTTATTTTTTCGTTTTTTAAGCACCTAAAACGTGTTTCGGATGTCATACGGAACTTACAGAGGTGATCAAAGCTCATTCAATTCTTCTTTACAAGGTAAATCGATGGCACACTCTTAGCGGATATTTCTATGATATTCTGGAAGAATTTTAGAAAAAATATGTGTTTTTGATGGTTTCAACACCGACGAGTACATTAGTAAGTCAGAATAGATTATTTCCCGCGTTTACATTACGAATCATTACGGCTTGATTCGTCAAACTGATGATAATTAAACCTGATTTTGCAATTGAACACAAAAAGTATTCTAATCGATACATTTCCATCCAACTTTCTAGGCTCAAAACAGTAGCCCTAGGCAACTGTAATAATTAAATTCATTTTGATTACGAACTTACAAACCACAAATAAAACTTTTCAACACGCAAATACCAGCAGGATGCGCCACGCCGAGCCAGTTAAATAGAAATGAATGTGAATCGTAGGTAATGATGTCGATGAAGATGATACGCATAACTGCGTCCTGAAGAGATAGCATCTAATTGGATTTTCCGGCAAACCATTTGTCATTCCCGCTAACACGTGTATGGGCCACAATAGTCGTCAAATACATACAATTTTGATATGAAGCGTGACTGTGAAATTTTGGTGTGACGTCAAACCTTTTCACTGAAAGGATACTTTGTCTCTTTGATACAAACGTTTTTACACGAAAAACAAAAAGTGAATGTGAGAGAGGCTCCGAAGGTGTTTTTGCGGGACTGTATAGTTAATGCTCGCAAATTACGAAGAATCAATATGTTGCGAGGCCAATATAATCGTATTTCAAGAATGCGTATAATCGTCAGGACTTGCTATACCACCCTGTCACTTCAAAAGAACACAACAAAAGCAGCACATTTCCATGCAGAAAAAAATATAAAAGTGAAAAGGTCACACAAAGTCGCGAAATACGAAACATTTGTCCGCCAGCCACATCACTTCCCGAGCGCCGTGTTGCCCCGCGTTGCGTCGTGCGCGCCTCAAGGTCCAGTGTGTTTGGGAGAGCGGACGGAGGGTGGCCTCTCCGTTGCGCCACCGGAGATTAGCAGCGGGCGGACGTAACTCTGCACCGTAACGAGCCAATTTCTCCAGCGCTCACGGCCTCCACCCACACATCGCTCATTGATGGTAATGAAGACATAAGCGTCCGTTCTTTGGATTTCTCCCATCTGCAGCAAGTCATCCTGACCTTCGGGTGGACATGCGAAACATGACGGATGTGGGGGAGAGGAGCAGAAAGTTGCAATCGCTTTTCTGCAACCTCTTAGAATGTGTATTTTCCCAATGTTTAGAATTACTCTTGTACATTATTATTTTTGTCTCGCAGTTTGTCAGTAACGCAGATTGAAATCAAATGAAACTAATTCAGTGGGGAATTAACTTAATTTTGAGCTCTTTCAGATACATCGTACGTCTTACTATCAAATTTACGTTTAGCTGGTCTTTTAAATTCATTCTGAATATTACCAAAAATAGATCATCTTTAGAATATACTTTCCATGTATATACGAATTGAAACCTAAGAGTTTCTAGAGCTGCCAAAAGAAGTCATTTCCAAGTTTATTCACCCCTACTTCCCTAAACGCCCCTTAACTACGCCAACGCGACAGCAATTTTAAGAAGATTTTATAATATACTCTGAGTCAAAAACAGAAATAACAATCAACAACTAGTGACATATCATCCTAATATCTTTACAAGTACAATAAAGCAAATGAGGCGTGCTCTCTCCAATTCAGCACTTTCAATTTATGAAAATTGTACCACAGAAAAAACATCTTCTGGTCCACCCATGGTTTGATATAAACGGTGTATACCCTCGTCACACTTTCGATTGAAATGACTACAGTAAAACTTGCTCAATACGGAAAGTGTACAATGCGGAAATCTGTCTAGTCTGAACATGAATTGTGGTCCTGCCAAACTAAAGTTCTACTATATTACCTCGTAAAAACGGAATCTTGACTAATACGGACAAAAATACCGGTCCCTTGAGGTTCCGTATTGAGCAAGTTTTACTGTATATATGTTCGTGAAGTTGTTAAAGACCCCTTATACTTACCAAAAATGCAAAAATGACGAATTTTAGTCAATAATGAAGTTAGCTAATTTTAATAGGAAATGCCTCGTATTTTGGATGATATGGAAGAATTCGCTTATTTCTCTATTCCCAAATGTTCGCACTCCATACCACATTTTATGTTTCGTAAGCGTTTTCGTAACATCGAATCTCAACATTACCTAGTTTCTCTACAAGGAAGTATAGTATCATCGACTGATTGCTAAACAAAATAAGACCATTGTCCGCCACAATCAATAAAATAATTAACTGCTAAACAAACAGACAGATCGAAACAAACAAACAGATGCAGAGCTTGCTTATACTTAGGTTATCCCCTAAAAAAAGACCACCTCCTCAACCTTTTCACCGTCATGGGAACCGAAGATAAATGCATTAAAATTGCATCTGTGTTAAAAAATGAAAGTAACTATATTTATTCGCTAATCCCTCCAAGATGATTCTACCGATTTCAATGCTTTTCGTTAATTTCGTTTTTATTTATTCTCGTATTTCTTAATTTTATAGGGAGCTAAATGATAATTTAAAAAAACAACATTTTCTATTCGATTGAATTGTTAGACAAAATAGATGTTGTCAAGTAACTTATTAGTCACTACAATCCATTATACTATTATTCTAAAGTTCGCTTATTCAAGTGAGTAGAAGTGTATATCCTAAGAGAGTAGAATGTATTAAGAGTTGCCTTGCTTATTTTGTAACGAAGTAATGTAGAAAGAAACATATTATTCGGAAAAGATACCACACTGAACTCACCAACATTGGCGGCTTGTGGTAGTAGCGTGTTAAAAAAGTATTTTTTTACTTCATTCTTCTTGGCAATTGCCAAGTGAATTTCAATGTAACGTGAATTTCAATGTCATGTGAAGTTCAATGTCATGTGAATTTCACACGATAATTACATTTAAGAAGCTTCCTTGCGAATGCTGTAAATTATAAAAAGAGAAAAATAATCACAATGAGCCCAAGAAGGAACATAACGACTTTTACAAACAAAAATCCACCCAATCAGGTTTTACTTACAGAGGATTGCCAAAATTCACTGCAAAAAGGAAGAACTTCAGAAAGATTCAGAAAAAATTCAACCTTAAAACGAATATTTGCATAAGATTTCCCAAAAGGCATTGCGGCATTGCAAATCAGTTGCCCGATAGCGGGTAGGAAGAGAAAAATCACTCTCACGGTCCACTGTCAGAAGATGTGATCTTCCATACAAACATCCCAAAGACAGAGCTTAATATTTCAAAATAGACCGCTATCCCGAGTTATTTCGTCACTTTCCCGTTCTTGGGTTAATTTAGTTTTTTGAAACACCCAGTGAACTGACTGTATACTAAATTGCGACCAACAACACCAACTACAATCTACCTATACCTCAAAAGTATTCTTAAAAGTACCATCCTTTATGGCTACTAATATCAATCGTTTTTCGTTAACGGCCTGAACGTGCGTAACAGTAGGCATGTAGTCATCAATCCAAATTCCAAAGAAAAAACATTTTTCATATTTTCCATCATAAAATGTTGTTATCACGAAAAGGGCGCTTAAACGCCTTGCCCTTTATTTTAGCACGTTTTCCTCAACAACTGCATCCTCTTGGCACAGTTAAGCTATCTATTCTGTACATCGTCGAATAGTAGATGTCCTCAGATCTTCCGTAGAGTAGAGGAGCGCGTCTCAGCCTTTTGAAATTCAATTTTCAACCAAGTTAATATTGTCACGAATAACGGAACGTAACACATCGGGAGATATCGTTGTAATGAATATTTCCATACGTACATTACACATACGCCAGATGATGGATACCTCAAGTAAGTTTCAAGTAATCTACAGAAGTACAGCGGACGAAGAGCAGACTAATGTTATCATTTATTGGACAAGGTTGTATTATGTGTACTCGTATTATACAGATTGAGTTATGCATGTTTTTCTGAGATCACCATTGAATTATAAGAAGAAAAGAGAGAACAGTTCACGATATCGCAATGACCATACATTTTATATGACCGCAATTCGGAGTCACTTCTTCACGAGCAATGTCTAGTGCAGCAAACTTTCTGACGAGCAAAGACAGGTCCACTGCCGTAGCTGACGTAGCAATGGAGGGTGATGGTTGCAGAGAAATCGTACATAAGGGTCTGAGAACCAGTAGGGAAGTAGTAGACACTTTCCAGATGAGCTCCACAAGGCGCCGCGTTGAGAGGACTGCTTTTAAGAGCATTGGGTAAGGAATATTGAGTCACCGGTGAACGAGACGAGAGCCGCAAGTAATTAAAATAGGTCGAAAACGAGACAGTGATGCATTTCAGCTGAGTACCAGTACATCCATCCTCGCAGTAAAATTTTCCAAATATTATTCTTACATTTGAAAACATTTAACTCTGTAACGTTAATTTTACAATAAAAATGCTCGTAAATAAAACATACTTCTTTAGTTATACATACATAAAACATACTTCTTTAGTTAAACATACTTCATTACTACACACAACATTAAAAATCCTTTTAAAAGTGACCCCTTTTCTAATAACATATATTTTAAACAAATTTACGATTCTCTCAGAAACCAGTCTTAAATTTATAATAGAGCCGTGTAATTAGTAAATTAATTAAGATGCAATGTACAATAGGATAATATACATTATTTTTAAATGAAGTGATAACAAACTAGTGGTACCACAATATGGCACAGACTTTTTTTATTATTTAAAATAGTTAAGTAAAATTGTAATTAAATAACAAATCCTGTAATTTTAATATTTCAGTTACCATGTGCAAATTTCTCTTCATCAAACTGCTCGAAAGAGCACACTAATGTCAAACATTTCATTATGTCCCTCCGTTTCTAGAACCTACAACTTAAACAGAATTAACAGTTTTGTTGGATACACGATCAATGATGTGTCGTTGCTGTAGCAACAATGCTAAAATATTCTCAACTTCTTAATTTTTCGGCTCCTTAAAGAATTAAATGAAATAAGGATTTACCAAAATTCATGACGTCAAGTCACCACTTTCTATAGCAACATTACAATATATTATCAGTACCCCGTAAGTACATAATGGGCGAGAAAGTAATAAATTCTTCTTCTTCTTACTATTATTATAATTATTACTATTATTATTAATATTATTATTGCTATTATTATGTTTTTGATAGATTAAGTTTCTTCTGCAATCCTCTAATTCATCATAGACACAACATAACATGCTACAATTCAAGTATTCAATAGCTTATGTAATGCTAACTACGTTTTATACGAGTGCTGTAGGCACTGGCATGTTTAAAGCAACGAAAATATGCTTAATTGATTTTTACCCCTACAGCGTATATTGTTGAAGTAACTACTACATTCAAAATAAGCATAGATAAAGAATAAACGGGTTGGTCACAAGTACTATGTAAAGCTGCATCTTCAGATTTCTTTAATCATTCGACTTCTGAGATTCAATTCAGATTTACGAACATTTCAGCATGTGAATATCGTACCTTGAAATCCCCGTTCTTTTAAAATCTATTGTTATCATCGTTTGAAAATAAAATATTTATGGTCTTTTTATACAACAAAGTTGAAATAGTATAATATATTATTTTCTCATAGACTTCCACTGGAAAATACTTTTGTGAACTACATATTACTTGGTTCATGTTACATTGCAAGTCCACAAAATACAAGTTAGAAGTTGATCTGTATTCAATTAATGAAAACCATACTAATATAAAGCATGCGAAACACAACTTTTAAAGTGCTTGTTGTGTTTGAAAACTCAGTTTTTCTCAAAAGAAATTCAATACCAACAATCACATCTTAATTTTAGTCAGATTCTACCTATTAAATCAACAGAACAGTACTCATCATCCCAATTTAGGTCTTTGAGCAAATATACGATCATTTTGACTTCAAGGAACATACTTTACTGTGACTACCCAGTAATCACAAGCTTGCCTAGTATCTTATTATTTCAACTAACATGGGAAGCTTGGTTTTGAAATATGGAAGCTTAAGCGCAGTTCTGCAAAAGTATTTCTGCCTAATTATCCATAAAAGTGACGTTATTCAATATCGTTCTTCGCACGGTCAATGTTAGGTTTGAGAAAACAAATGCACACAGTGACACACGGAGACTAGTGAACAGTAAAGGACTGAACAAGCAGACATCGCCTTATCACTTAGCGCTAACTTGTGTCCAAAAATCAGGTTCGAAGTAAAAGTGACGTGGCATTCTCACGAACCTTCCTACTTCGCAGATTTCACAAACCTGCGTGTTAGTGTGCCTTTTTTTAAGAAATGTCCAAAGAGAGACGTCACTGCTGAATTCATCTACGTAATAACAAAACATGCCGCACACGCGCTAAACACAAAGAAATCTGACAAGTACATTCTTTGGTTTCAAGACAACTATATCAAATATAATTTCAAGAGATATTCGTTAATGAAAGAATAAAGAAATTTACAGAATCTGGTCGTAAGCAGTTCGTCAACGTTGACTGATGAATACAGCCCGTGAAGTTTGCGACTAGAACGGAACTCCCAAGTCATTCACCACTCAATCTCACAAGTATGCTATTTCTTCGGAATTTACTTTTCTTTCAAACCGGAATGCGAAATTCAGAGAGCAGGGATTCGTTACGCACATATTTGGGATTACAAAGTATGAAATATGTCTGCTTTGTCTCATGCCTCACTATTTTAACTTTGATTAATCATCGTAAATTCTAAGACCAAAAAGTACACATAATAATTCACAAATAACAAAAGAAAAGTTTCCTTGCTACAACGCAATAAGAAGAAAGAGATAAAAGAAGATAACAGAGATTAAGAGCCGTAAAAAAATGGCACAGAAAAGGCGTGGTTTGCTTAACTTACAAAAAATATACAATTTCTCCTCTGCAAAGTATCAATTACAATCTCTTTTTTTCTTCATAAAACGACCATGCTAAGAACATGACAACCTACCTGCAAAATACCTTCTGACTACCTGCAAAATAATGATTTTTCGAATAAATAATACGGTTCTTTTCAAATTAAAAATTAAGTAATGATAACACCCACGCGCGTCTACAGGAAGTCAATGTATATGAAATAATTAAAAAAAATATGCAGTTTCTATGAAAGCCTTTTCGAATCATTCCAGTTCTGTATATAGCTCATAAAACAAAGTAAACTAACTCTTGCAGTTGATATAACTACGAATTAATTTTATGATTGCCAAAGTTCCCAGAAATTTGACAAAAGTAATTACAACCCAAGCCACTTTCTCATCCTACAGCTTAGAAGCAAGCGTATAAACCATAGTATAAATCCTCGAGGTCAGGGATACTTGTTTCTTCACCTCAAACTCTTAATCTCCCCTTCAAATTTAATTTAATATTAATTAAAATGTAAGTCCAAAAATTCGAGAGAGATATCTCTGTAGTCGCTCCGTAGCTTGAAGTACCACGAACATTGACAGTTCGGTTTCAATGTACACTATTTTCCCTTTGAAAACGATAATTTAAAAAGTTCTGTTTTTTTGACAATATCAATTTTTGCGAAAATTCTATGGGGGTTTCTGTTACATTTTTGTGGGATTCTTGCACTTCTCACGCTCTATCTATTCAGAACTTCCCGTTTTATCCGGCTGAGAGGCTCTGTACTATACATCACCGTAACGTTCAAAACAGCATTTCGAAATAAAAACTACCTAAATTTAGTTTTCGAATTTTGAGTTCGATTTTCAGATTACAAAGTGTGGGACCATGCGGTGAACACGCGCGGAAGATTTGAGGGCAGAACTTGAGGAAATATCCGAGGGATAATGAGGGGAACATTTCAGGGATAATTTGGAACAATTGGTGAACTTTTACAATTTTTCGAGAACATTTAGGCGAACTTCAAGGGAACTGTGGGGAAACATTTGAAAATACACTTGCAAAACATGAGGTGGAATATTTGGAGCAATTGGTATGAGAACATTTGAGAGAACACATTGGGACAAACATTTAAGATAAATAAAATGTTTTCGAATAACACTGCAATGCATTGAATATTTTGAACTTTTGAGTCTTCAATAATACTGAAATAACGCGTGTGTATGTATATATATATATATATATATATATATATATATATATATATATATATATATATATAGAGAGAGAGAGAGAGAGAGAGAGAGAGAGAGAGAGATCCACAGCAGCTCTTAATATACAAAACATATAAACAAAACAGTTGCTGATTAATAATGCAACACGTAAACAGCAAATTTTCAATGGCAGCCGGCCCTTCTTGGTGTCTTGCTGACGCATGACGTCAGTTGTGTCGCTAGAAGAATTGACGCTGAGTTTGAGAATTCAGTTTGTATGCGCAGTATGAGAACAAACAAATATTTGTATTTTCAGTCAAAATCGAAACTGTTTTATTTTTTGTACTTTTCCCCAGTTTGGGGATATAAAATGAACTCGTAGACACTTCTCATATGGTCGGACACTATATTGTTTTGTTTGAATGTGTGCTTTGGAAATTAGTACTATAGTTTCAAAATAACTTCGAAAGTCCAGGTCCTAGACTATCTCTTCTGGTACTATGAGTGAGTGAACAATCTAATAATGTTAAATATTTATAAAAGAAAATCCAACGCCATCTGATTAAATACCACACAATAACAAGTGGCGTCTTGTCAACCCGAGCTACGGCATGAAGGAGAAGAAAAACTTTCTCAGAAGAAGCATTTGCAAAACTGTAATACAAGTTGTAAAAAGATTTCATTGTGCAGATCGCAGTATATGAAACAAGACTAGCCCCACGAGCCGACAATGCTGATTAGTGTAAGTAAAAACCTCGCAAATGTGCTGGACATATTATCTTCATTGCTGTACGGAATACTCAGAATCTCTCTGATTAAAACTCTTTACTACCAGAATATTCTTTCAGTCAGATAATTCCATTGCAATAGGATCCGCGGAAAAGCAGGTTATGGACATACAATGTTCAATACACAGGGTTAAAGTAGGTTTATGAACAGTGTCCTGTTTATGCTACTATGTAAACTTCACAAATTTGCAAAAATTCTGCTTTTAGTGAAAAATAAAGGTTTCGGAATCGTGCGCCTTAATTTAATTCTACGAGTACGGAATGCAATACATCTGAGCTTAACGGGTTGCATATACGCAAAGTACTTTAACTTCTCTATACACAATTAATTCAGCCATTATAACACAACACTGCTCAACATTACTTAACAATAGAATCACTTTTTGTTTGCCCCTAAATAATGACGAATTTACGAAAATTATGTGTCGGTCAAAAAGCTACTTTTATAAATAAGAGTAATTTGAGAACAAGCTCTTCAGGCCGCAAAATTAAGACACGCCAGATTTCGCATCTCTCCTTCAACGAAAAGACTCAGGGTGTTTTAATATTCGAATACGCGTATTGCGGTATGTCTGCGCTTTTGAATGTCAAGGCATAACGAAATTGGCGCATTAAAGACAGATTAATCATGCAGAAGCAAGAATGTGTAGTATGTGCCAGGCAATAACTGAGTATGAATTACACAGGCAAACAACTACTATGAATTACAAAATAACGGATTTTCGAATACAATATTAACATCAAACTCTACACTATTATGGCATTATCGTCTTAAAAATCTGCATCTGTTGCATGTTATGCCGAATAGGCTGAAGCGCCTTATGGTGTTGAAAGGAGATTAAGACTAAATCAACAGAAGAAAGTATCGAAACAAGTTCGATGAAAAATAAACTTTCACAAGAAGAAACAAAATGATTGTGATAAAGTGTTTTATTGAATTTTAATATTTTAAGCTTTTCCAGGTACATGAATCATTTAATAAGATGTAGGGACTAAAATAATTCCTTCAAAATGTCACCCAGCGAAAGTTTTCAAGAATGTTTAAATAGTTTTCGCTAAAAGTTTCAATTAAGTTAAAAATTGATTTATAATATTATATATAAATAAATGAATGTATAAATATAAAAGGAACTGTGCGTTGGTTTCAGCATAACTATGGAACGCGGAAAGCAATTACAAAAAAATTTGCACAAATACGTTGAGCGGCGACCGAGAAAAAGTGAATCGGGAAATCGCGATTCAAAATTGTACATCAAAGGGTACCCCCGGATAAGATGGTAAAAAAGTTCCCCTCAACCAAATGACGAAAAAAATAAAATAAAAAACACGGTTTTGGCTATACGGGGTGGTGGAACGGAGGCTAAGAAACTTTTCAAAAATATTATTTTTATGTTAGAGTTCTAGTGTCATATGTCATTTAGTTGAGGGGAACTTTTTACTATCTTATCCGGTGGTTCTCTTTGTCGTATTCTCCACAAACTTTGATATCATGCATCTCTGGCTCCAGAACTCTGCTGGTAGAAGGAGCTTGTCAGGGCAAGGTGGTCAGGGAGAGGTGACGGCGGGCGAGGTGATTTCAAAGCATTGCGGGAGAGCGGCACGGGAGGCGCGGCGGAGCAGGACAGGCCGAGTGGAGTGAAGCAGGCCGGTGCAGAATGGCGTGGAGCTATGTGGAGTGGAGGGGAAATAAGGATGGGAATGGAGCAGAGGCGGCGATTGGGATAGGTAAAGACCCGGGCAACCACGAATGACTTCGTCTCGTACAAAATGTAGCATCTCAAAGTGTGGTGGTTGCGCGTTCAGAGGTAGGACGAAGGCCTAAAGGGAGAACGTGAAGAACGACTACGGAAACATCTTCAAGAAATTATCATTTAATTGAAGATCCTGCACGCTCTCACGATTTTTAAGTTAATATAATGCCCTTACATACTTTGTTGACTTGATTGTGATGAGCTATAAAGTTAATTTTCACTTGTTCTCGTAATTATTCACAACACAAATGTCTTTTTGTTTCACTGAATGACATTCATTCATATACTTGTAATTAATTACATTACAAATCTGAAAAAATCCCAAATCAAAATATACCTAAATAATTTAGCCTGATAATATTTAAAACCAGTCACTTAGCGTGAAGGCACATAAAACTTTAAGGACCATATGCTCTTCTGTATACGCCTTAAAAGTATTTTTTACTGAAAACAATAGATAAAAATTAAACAACAGCAAATACTTTTTGTTAATTTTTTCGTAAGTCTGTGTGCAATTATATCGACATAAAGCAATCCTAGAAATGAAAAGTCATTCTCAAAGGCCTGGAATTGTTAATTATATTTCAAAACAAATACAAGCAAATAAATCAGTTGTAGCAAAAGCGTTTGAGTACTTCAAAGCAAAGGTTTTTATTATTCTTATGAATATTTCTTGTATGGTGGTATTACGAATAATATTTAAACACATACGACCGATAACACGCGCACGCGCGCGCACGCACACACACACACACGCACACACGCACACGCACACACACACACAAACGAAGTCTCTATTCAATATCAAGTACCGTCTCGGTTTACAAACTTCGTCCCAGTCCGTTATTTGCCTTACGACAATAACTATCAAACTTAAAAGCTATCAAGCATATTTAAATGTAATATAAATACTGCTCGTTTCAAGATGAGTATGAGGGAGATATTTCACTTTTGTCCAATTCTCAAACCGAAAACGTCAATCAAATAAAGTGAGAGGTGAACCAATGCTCTAATGAGGAAGTAATATTTTCCCATATTCATAATTTTCAGAGTGAGTAGAAACAGTGTTTAGAACTTAAAACGAACGTAACTTATACTGCGAACAAAAACTGTCCAGCACTTGAGCGACTTCCGCAGCGCGTGGTTTCACCTTTACGCAATACCAGCAAGAAACGCAAATTCAGAAATCATCTTAAATCGCATGATGGCAATCCAGCGGTTAACGGATACAACGGGCACGACGAGAACCATACACTTCGCGAGAAAGCTGATGTAACATTTTACCTTCTTTGGCAACTTGCCACAAAAAATTTGAAACTCAACAAATACAGCCGAAAATTTTATGTTAGTCGCGTAAGACTCATTAAGTTAACGCAATGTGTGTGGTTGCTGGTTGAGTTGAAGATTTTCTCGGAGGCAAGCAGGAGGTTCCATAATGTCATATTGAAAGGGAAATGTTTTTTTTCTGGTACGTCACAAAAAGCCAAGGACACCTGATTTAACTTGAATTTGAAAAGTGGGGTTGAGACAAAAATATCGCCTTAAATCATCCACTGAAAGAGTGGCTTCTGTGGCGTGACTATCCGGAAGCAAATGAATAATGCACGGCGCAAGGTGGCCTTGGAGCCTGATGATGCTCCGAGGTCGCGTTCCTCAGCACTTGGGCGTCGCACCTACGGCAAGACGCTTTAATGTCAAGCGAGAGCCATTATGCGGGGACGTTTCTGGGTTCCTGTGCCCTGAGACAGCGGACGGTGGAAAACAAACAACCCCAGACCCTTTGAAATTTTAAGACTAATAAAAGACAGACTCTTCTGCACACAAAAATACACTTCATGATTGTCGAGAAATAATTGCAATGATCGATTCAGCGAGACTGCGTTTATAATTAAAATCAACTTCTTCTTCAACAAGCTAATTCTTAGCAAATTCAAACATACTTGCATATTACATTGCAATAAGCATGTACGTGTTTCTTTAATTCCTATACTCGTTTCATTGCCGATTGAATTATTTTTCTGCATATGAATTAACCTAGATCTCATGACAATATGGTTATTAGTTTCCTTTTGAATAACTAATAATGTAATATAGAGAAAGGCCGCAAACAAATGAATACAAGTATTTATTAAGACAGAAGAAGACATAATGAGAATTGGAAACATTACAAAATAACAAAAAGCAGACTACATGCAGATGAATAGATCAGGTGGTCCAGATAATACTGAAATGGGACTGGACGTCTTTAAGATTAAAACTAATGGCGCAACATCACATATATTTGTAACCGTTACGCAATATAGTTTGGTAACTTGTATCTTACGAATACTTCTACCATCTCTTGAAAAAACTCACAAAATTATGCAGGAAATGAAAATATGATTGGCTTTAGTTATAGACAAAACAAATTTTCAAATGACACTTCTGCCATGGAAGTCAATGCATTGTGATGACTCCTTAAGGTAAATCGAATTTCTATCATATTTATACGCGCACATTTATCCGTTCGAGGGGGGTGAAAGAACAATTTTGGAGTAAATTGTGACTCCTCATTAATACCCCCCCTAATATAAAAAAATCCATTTCAAATTCGGAGGGCCTTGTTTTATCTAGATAGATCGGGAATATTCATTTCGTGGAAAATCAGGTGCTAATTGTGTTCAAGAACCGGCAACAGACAGATAGTTATGGAAGAAGGTTTTATTAAAATTGCTTCTATCCCACTTTCATAAGTGCACTTTGCTCTATTCTATAAAAAGTCTTAAAAATTGGGTTAATGTTCGATGCAATTTTTAAAACGGACTCGAACATCCAACAACAGATTCAGTTACACGTGGCTTTCTCTTGAATTTGGATTAATTTCTTCCAACTCCTCTGAAAGTTAAAATACTTCTGTATTTCAATTCCAATGTTTTTAATTTCAATAGCACCTTCCTTCACTGATTTACTGCTTCATACTGTTTATATGCTACGCTATGTTATAGTCTTATCTATCCAGATCCTTCCACCAAACATCTCTCATTGCATTTTTAATAATCTTACAAATCCACAACTATCTGTTCTTAGAAAGCTATTATACCATAACACGGTTTTTTTCATTTTTGTATCGCAATTTGTATTGTCCTGATTAGATAAAAACTTCCTTCCTTTTCATAACCACCGATGACCAGCCAACATCACAATGAAAGCAATGTCTCATTACAATACGAAATCTCCCTAGAAATTATCCGAAAATAACTAGAGATTTGCGAGCAAGACATATCTACGTCGAGAATAAAAGGCATATAGAAATGAATGAACTGAGTAAAGAGAGACAGATCGCCTAATCAAAATATTGAAATAATACGAGAATCAGACAAGCAGAGGTACTGCACTTTATTTTATAGGATCAGGTTTTAATGTTTTCAAAGAAGTCGATGAAGGTTTTCAAGTATTTTCAAAGATTGTCGTTCATTGTAATAAAGCAATAAATCAAAACTCCTATTCTCATTATGTGAGTAAAATAAACAAAAGTATTTTTTTTATCAGACTGCATGGAATTAATTGACGTGTTAAAAATGCATTGAAATGTCTCATTTATGTAGACGTAAAAGTAAATTTCAAAATTTACATCACTTGCACGTGTCGTATGTCTATACTGACAGATACGCCGTGCTTTCACAGAAATGCGGAAGCCTTCCACCACACTATCATGGTCTGAAGACTCTTATTCACACTAGTTTTGGTATTCCTGAAAATAGCCTGCTCCGCGCGACGTATTTAATACGTACCCGTCGAATATCTGTGTAAATGTCCTTCAGGTCGTTCGCGAGCAGGAGGTAGGGATCCATCGCAACTTGCGGTTGAGGGCCGGGCGCCTGCGTCCGCATCGAACCATACTGAAAACAACAAACACATTGTTTTAATGGGCATTATATTTGCAATATTTCTTTAATAATTGTAGAACAATTGTTTCCTTATTTCCTTATATATAGCACACATTTAGTTTTGAACCTTGCCAGATTATCCACTTTAAACTAATATTCTCCAAATCATCCTTTCTCACATGAAAGTATTACAACTCAAAGTAAAATATCAAAGAACAAGTATGTTAATTTTTATTTCTATCTTTAGGCCATCACCTAACAACACAAATTTCTTCACACAAAAATGATCGAAAATATTTAAAAATACACGTAAAATCTAGGTCAAGGAATTGACGCATATATTTGAAAGTTACTAATTGTACCACGTATTTCATTAAGAATTTCATTTGGCGAGTAGAAAATTTTGGACTCGTCGGTGTTCATTAACAGTGCGCTTGGGCTTTTGACTTTTCTCACTAGATCGCCGAGTGCTGCAAAACCTCAGATATACTCTTAGAAAATTACTAATATTGTAAATGAAACCAAAGTATATATGTTTAGGAGAATTTTTTAACAAATGTTTTCGAAAAATAACATCCCCATTTTATACGTCTTTACATACTAAAATTAAAATGTAGAATCCGGTAGTTTTCCAAAAACTCAAATTATTTTTGTCGTGTAGAGGAAACTGTCGCAAAACTATATTCACTAATAAAAATAATTTAAATAATGCAATATTTGCCACAGAAATGTGACCTTTAATGAGTTTCCTTTTTGAATTGAAATACACCACATTCATTTAGTTACAAACCCAATGAAAAATTTTTGGAAAACTATAATTACGAAAGAAAGCCATAAGATTTTTGAAGTCAGCGCCTTATTGAGCTGGACAAAACGCATTCTATTGTCGATCGTTGTGGCTGGCTTGCTTTCGCCGTCTTGGAATCCGCACGCGTATCTTATCGGATTCTGAAATCTATGTGTAGGTGTCCGTCAAACATTGAAACACATCTACACTTTTTCGGTATCAGAGCTGACAATACGACTTTTTCATCCGACAAATCGCCACTCAGCTGCACACTACAATACTTTCGCTTTACCGAGTACGTAGTACGCGAGAAAGTAAACAAAAATAAAACTAACGTTTAAAAAAATACATTACTTCCTGTCGCCGCGCACTTAGAAATTCACAACTGTGCAAAAGATTGCAACTGGGCCTGTTTTATTCAGTTTTCGTCATAGTACATGACATAACCCGTTTGTACATATGTCCAAATACCATTTGGGTTGTTGAGAACAGATGTGAACCGATGTGTTAAAATTGAAAATTCAGGGGCCAATGACAATGGCGAAGAGACGCCGAGAGCTCAAGGGTGTTTAGATATCCAGAAAAACCAACACACTCACGAGACCTTATATACTTTTATTCTAAATAAACTATCTTACCTAGGAGCCACTTAGAATTATTGACATATCCTGATTATTAATGCTTTTAAAATAGTAGAATTTGTGTTATTTTAAAATATTTCAAAACCACCTTATCTATATTCTTAATAAACACATCTTAAATTATTTATACAATAAAAGTATAAAGGTAGGCAAAGAAAACGAAAGTCTCAATAATCAATGTTAAAATCGAACGTCCATTGGGCAGTGGAAACCACCAAAGGATATGCAAATTAATGCCAGAAATACGTTATCGGATCACGTAATGGAGGTTGTCACTTGTTGCACCGGTGGTGATAAACTCCAGAACAAGATGCAAGGTCACAGACGTTGAGGCTATCGTTTACACGGCACCTTGCAGTACGCCGCGACATCGTGAGAGCGCCTCATATCACCATTTAGAAACTTCTGAACAACGATGTAATTGGGAAATCCGTGTTGGTCGGGCAACAGAAAAATCAAAAGAGATGTGAAATGCCTGTTCGATATTGTGCTGAAGAGTGTATACTCATTCGCAGTGGCGGGTCCTAATTATTCGAACGATTGTACACACCCAAATCAATTTGGTGAAATTCCTCTTCTACACATCTTAAGGAGAGAGGTATTAGTCATCTCAGAAGTTTCGAAAACATGGCCTTTCAAATTAAGCACTGTTCGGAAATTGGGATTGCTAAGCTCCCATTGTCCTCCTGGAAAGCCAGAGGAGGCTGATTATGCGAACATGTAAAGGACTTCGGTGGCGTCCGTGCGCCTTGCGGAGGAAGGAGGGAGGCAACGGTAGCTTACGGCTGACCATGCGAATCCTACCGGGCAGGCACAGTGGCATCTCTTTGAACGTCTCGAAGATATGGCATTCGGGTGGACTTTATCACATAATGAAGGCTTTCGAAGAAGAAAGAATTGAATATCTACCTGTTTAAATGCCCCCTCTCATTCCTTCCAAAGAAGTTCTTCGCTAGCGCGCGAAAGCGTTACTGTTTAAAGTTTTGTATTGCTAATTATTGGATTAACTTGCTGTTGTATGCACCTTTTCTTACATCTTCAACCGATTTGTAATTACAACATTACAATATTGGAGTGTTTAAAAATCGGAAAGTGTTTTGCAAGTTTGTATTTATTTTAGTTCGGCGTTAAAAAAACAACATCAGTTACAGTGTTTTTCTTGTAGTGTGGATTTGAAAAACAAAGAATCAATGGAAGGTGCTGAAAACATTATACAATGAAATTTCTCACGGCTGACCCTTGAAAAATACAAATTAACCAATCCCTACCGTGATTTAATTGAGAGCATTATAGAGCACACAGATAAGATTAACTCTCGAAGTTACACTTTCATCCATGATAAAACATGTATGTACGTTTGTAATGTAGTCTTTGTTTATGTGCGTATGTGTGTGAGAGCGGAGGGGGGCAGAGAAGAAGGAAGGAAGAAGGAAGGAGGGAAGAAAGAAAGAAAGAAAGAAAGAAAGAAAGAAAGAAAAAAGAAAGAAGAAAGAAAAAAAGAAAGAAAGAAAAAAAGAAAGAAGAAAGAAAGAAAGAAAGGAAAGGAAAGAAGGAAAGGAGTAGGTTAGTGAAGAGTACGAGAAAAAGAATTGCACCCGCGAATGGCAAAACGATGTGCCGTCATTTTGTGTAAAACTTATTCGGCATGTGTAAGATTTTCATGCCCGTTGTCAAAGTACTGAAGGTTTCGAAAGTTAGACGTGGCTCAACGTGACGCATAATTCTCCCAAATTATAACGACAATATGGTTCCCGCTACTATCTGTAATATGCCAGAAGATTATCCGCTACTGACTGATCGAGTTTTCTACAGTCCCAGCATCTTTTACCACCTCCATGGTCAGAATTGCTTACATTTCACCGAACAAAAAATCCTACATTAGCTCTATTAAGATGCGAATACATTTTCATTTAAATATATTGTTATTAAAGAGTCAACAAATAAACAAAATATGAACATGATCTTCCACAAATGAACGTTTGATCTTTTTTATCGGGAACATTACCTCTAGTGAGCAATATGTACTTTGGTTCAATTGACGGATGAAGGAGAAACCTTTTTTGATCTTTATTAAATATCTTCTTTATAAAATATTTATTTTGCAAATGGCTAAAAGATATCATTATGAGCAATGTAACTGACTATTCACAAGCGTGACAGGGCGAGGGTATAATTAGAGCGATTATATAGGTATAGTCAATGAGAGCGTACACCTGAAATATTGTGAAAACTGTTCAAGATATTTAGAGGGAATTATTACTAAACGATTCAGGGCTGAGAAGTTCGTCAGATGTTTCGTTTTTGATAACATTTTCTATATTAAAGATATTGGACTATCTTCATTTTTAAATGGAAAGCTATTATCTTTTTACATCAATAGATAGATCTTGAGACGCCAACTTCACCATATACAACAAACTACATATGTTGGTATTAAATGAATAAATAATTGCACAAAAGGGTATCAAATCCGGCGAGGAGCCGAGCAGCTAAGCGCTTCAGCTAAGCCATAAGCAGAGAAGTGCAGCACCCTTGGCGACCACATACGTCGAATTTTGCTTTCACGGAACGTCCCGGCGAAGCCTCCGTATGTTACAATCATTCGAGGTTCTTACCGAATGGATTCATCAAAAAACGAAGTGACAAAAACAAACAAACGAAGTGACTGAAAAACACCGGTATGTTTCCATTAGCAGCTTTTTGTACTATTTTACCTGGCTAAATCCTTTTTATATTTTCTTGCCTTTTTTCTTCCAAATTCTCGCACTTTCTTTTTTTCTACTTGTCTTAAGTTCCTCCACGTTTTCCTATTAGGACCAAACTGAATCTCTTGAGTGTACTAGAGCAGAGAGAGTCTTATGAGTAAAATCTAAGAAGTCAGAGCAAGTTTTCATCTAAATCTCACATTGTATGCCATGTCAGAAATATATTGTGAATTCCTTTTTTGTTTCTATGAAGTTAGGAAAGACGGAAAAGTTTCATTATAATTCTAATGCTAAAAAAAGAACTAACATTAAATTACCACCTTGTAGTCTTCTAACTAAGGGAGTAAACACATATAATAAACATGTGAGAAACAGTGCCTTAACAGCACACAGTGAAATCACCTGTTACATTGTCAAATACCTAAACGAAAAAATGCTACAAAGAGCGTCTATTTTGCCTCAGAAAAGAAAATCTTTCCTTAAAAGAAGCATTTTCCTCGATGTAACTACAAATATTGTACAGGGAAATATTAATTATAATATACGTGTACTGTATAAGTCACATTTATATCACATTCAAATATATTTTATTGATATTTTATGCATATAAATCAAAATTTATATTCCGTCATGCTGAAATAGAATGATGACTAAATTATGACCTTCAACATCAATCATTAAAAGACTCATTGATGTATGAGTAAAAAGGGAATCATGCTAACACGCATTTGCTAAATATTTCTCTCTTCTTACAAATCAATTAATTTAAAATGATAAAATATTCCTGTATAAGAGAAACCATCATCAAATGTGGCATGTAAAAGATATATGGTAGGTTAACTTTTAAGGTGACGATCAATCTAACGCTTTACGACACGAACTCTTCATTATTAGAGAAAATTTGCTCCGTTCAGACCGACGGTTCAGATCTTTGAAATAATCGTTTAGGCACTTAACCAGCTTAAAGTTTTATCTTTAACGATAAAATGGCAGGGGTGGGAATACATGATAAAAAGTAACCCTTTCAAGGAAAAAGCGCCTACCGTCTCTGCCACCCGCACAGCACCGGCATTCATCACATTGCGTTACTAAGGAGCAAGAGACTTCAATGCGCGAATCGCAAATTAATTCATATTATGAATGTATACTTGCTTCTCTCAATTATTCATTGTAATCACAACTCTGAAACTTATCATTAAAATAAATATTATGAATAAATATTTGATTTCATCAAAGTAATTAAAACCCTTTCAAATTACGAATGAAATATTTTCTACATCTATAATAAGAAGCAGTGCAACTATACATAACAGTAAAACTAGCCTGCCTTCTCATTAATTTCAAGCCCGGAAAAATAATTACTCTTATTTTTACTTTTCCTCCCTAAACTACAGAATAGGGAAGAAAGGAATTGGAATTGACTCAAGAAAAAGATCTTGAACTTTCATTCGTAGAATCAGTGATTAAGGTTCTTTTGAGCTGTAGCTTAGCACACACGTCAGAATTCATGTCTATTACCGCTGTTCCAAAGATGGTTACAATTGAAGGTAAAGAGGAGATACACACAATTTTGAACCCTAAAATCGGCATGTAACTGTCAGATTACAAGCTTTTGAGCTGAAACTTGGTAAAACTATCAAGAGTAAGATCTAATTATGTCATGCCTGACATTATCAGAAAAGATCAGTAATATCACAGCGCACAATCGTCGGATATGTGTACTTTCACAAAAAAATTCAGGAATTTTGTGTCATATTTCCCTACAACATATATATGTACAGTTCTTGATAAATACAAAAAAATAACTTACGTTTTCGGAAAAGTGCTCAACTGTCTTCGCAGTGAATAGTAATTGTATTGTTCCGAATTTATAAACCTCCCTCATTTGCTTAGTCTTCGAGACCTAGCATTGAACGACACGAAGCAAGGTTTTGGAAGTTCTCTACTTTCCTTGCAGTCAATATGTCGAACTTCAACAGTAATTTCCTACACTATCTCATTTATGGCGTGCTCTCTTTGTGCTCGAATTTTAAGACGCGCCATAACTTTCCAAGGCTTTTTTCAACCATATATTCTTGTGAGTTTTGTGTTATTCGTAACTTCATTCAATCATAGATCTTTAAATGAGGACGTGCAGTTTTTTATAAGAAAATCTACTAAAGTAATTGTTGAGTTGTATCACAAAAAAAGAGGAAAAGTGCTGGTATGCCTCACACTCCCATTAGATTAACTACTCCATATAGGGTCATTTTTGTTTTATTCTTGGAATCTTATTCTTACTCGCTAACGTTGATAATTTTGTCGATTTACAAGTTGTCATACGAATGCAGTCTGAGAAAGTGATAGATTTACGGCAATGTGACGACTAAAGCTCTATATAGCGTCCCGAGGGAAAGTAAAGCTGCACTACACCGTAGGTTTACGAAATGAAAAGAAAAGTGCGATTTTAATGTGAATATATATTGAATACAAGTCAAGCTGCTGTTAATACGTAAACTCTGAAACTTCACTTTAACATAATAGAGAGAAATGGCAACTAAAATCCAGCATCCAGTTTCTCCTGGAAGATAGAAAAAAATTAACGGCTACATAAATGCAATGGGTAAATTATGAATTGAAAGGGATCGTTCATCCATTACATTTATTTTATTTGTAGAAAATATTAATTCCACATAGTATCACACTATTTTATTCCTGAGAAAGTGATACATTTAAAGCAATGCGACAATGAAAGCTCGGAACGAAGTATCCTTCTAAGGGAAAGTATAGCTGAAGTATATGAAATAAAAAGGAATGTATAACAATCATATTAATGTTTGTTCACCCAATTCCTTCTCCAGAGTTTCGAATTAAGAGACTGGTTCAGGACAGCAGCTGACAATCTCGGCCGCTTATATAAAGACATTCGAGTCACATAGACCTTGCCAGTGGTATTGAAAAAGATATAGATTTCATTCTCGAATATTCGTTCAACAGGGAGCACATTTCCTCTTTGGGAAAGCGAAACTTATGTCTGGTGTGAAAGTAGCAACCACTCTCTTAGGTCAAGGAGCAGCAAACGACCTTTGAAGCAGATCTCAGGGGAGTTTCGTTCACTAGAAATGTGTGATAGTATGTGTGTGTGTGTGTGTGTGTGTGTGTGTGTGTATATATATAATATAAGTACTTACAGAATCAACGGATTTTAAGTGCTGCAAATCATGTTATATTACACATCACGAGTGTTATATTACCAGCCAATACGAGATATCTTTGGAAAAGGATTTTGCATTATAGGTTCACTAAAACGACTTATTATTATTATTATTATTATTATTATTATTATTATTATTATTACGTTATATATAGTTAACTAAGTAAATTTAAACAATTAATTGAAACAAATTGATCTGATTTAATGATTCATTTGAGGAAATACACTGTACCTTGAGGAACAGAATTCTTGTACTTATTAAAGTTTCCAGTTAAAAATATTACAAAGTCGAGTTTTTTTAATTTGGGCAGTGAAATAATTTCATTTATTTAGAAAGAATTAATCTTTTTTCAATGTGTCACACATTAAAAAACTTTTCCGAATCATCCTTGTACGGAAATTATACCAAGCTCAACTGGCATCTGCCAACAGAAAATTAAGCAGAAATAAAACGATTATTAATTTCCATTATGGTTTAGTTTCAACTAATTATTTATTGCCAAGTGTTTGGAAATGAAAATGTTTACATACAACTGTCACTTTCCATATATTTGTTGTCGTGACAATTGACACACATTCGAAATGTGCCACATCAACCCACTAAATAGAATACCTCAAAACTGTCGAAGACATTCACGGGACAAGTTTAGAATGGTTCCGAAACCACGAAGAGGACACTAATAAACAGTGTCGTCATGCGGCAGAGAGAACATTGTATTCTGTAAACAGTGAAAATCGAAAAGGGTGAAAACAATAACTATCAATAGCATTTCAGAACACGTACTAGAGTAGGCAATAAGAAATCAAAAAAAATTGGAAGTGTAATTTGACTACACAGAAAGAATTCTAATCCTCAGCGAAATATTAATTACAGAAACCATACCTATATCTACCCCGTCCCATTACAAGTTACTCGTATCTTTTGTGATTGCTGTAAGAAGCTGCAAGTAGTTAACGAACAAGATGGAAATAGTAGTTTTGACATTTCAAATTGTTAAATTCATCAACGCCCTCTGCCGCGTTAGTATGTGTTTTTTAAAAATGTATTTGTTAATATTGCAATTAAGAGTTGACACGTGTTGGCAGCATAATTTAATTTTATATTCATAAGGCCTTCATTAACTTGCAATACAAGGACTTCATATTATTTCATTACGACACTTTCATAGCACTCCACTCTAGCATACCTTTCCTCGCTTCACTACACTCCTCTGTAATGACTTTTGCACCTACTCTTCACTCCACTTCAGAAACACAACCCGACATATAAATACGTATAAATTATTATTATTATTATTATTATTATTATTATTATTATTATTATTATTATAAAATTACAAATAATAATAATGACAAAAATAATACAACTATTTCGCTAAAAGTATTTTCAATAACTATACCAATAACTATACCAATTAATGTCCATTACAATACTAACACAAAAATACCAATAAAAAACAACTTCATTTAAAATGTAATATGAATCCATTTTTAATCGCGAAGACGTTGCTCTTTAAAAAATGCATCTCGATTGATTTTTTCGCATAAAAATTATTTAATAGATATTGCATTACGCTACAATTGTGAATTCAATTGTGCATCACTACTTAATCTCATATTTTCTTTCTTTTCTTTATATTGTTTGTTTTT
This sequence comes from Gryllus longicercus, assembly GCA_038098605.1. Taxonomy (NCBI): domain Eukaryota; kingdom Metazoa; phylum Arthropoda; class Insecta; order Orthoptera; family Gryllidae; genus Gryllus; species Gryllus longicercus. The sequence goes on along the minus strand of JAZDUA010000028.1, from coordinate 4,935,499 downwards.
GTTTATTTCTTTCTTTTATTGTTTTTCTTTCATTCATTAACGCGTAAAACATTATGTTTCATGTTGATACATTTAGAAGGTTTCAAAATATCTAATTAACAAAAGTAAGAGAATCTCGTCCAATCTGATCTCATCCCTTCACCGCCGCCTCCTGGAAACTGCGATCAGACGACAACTCTTCGGCTCGGGAGGTGTTCAAGGAGCATCCCCTAATCTCGAGACGAGCGACCTCCGTTCGCGTCCCTGGACCAAGGTACACCTGTAGAGGCGGTGACAGCGGTCGCTTTCACATTCCGAACGTGGGCCACTTACCGGCCGGTGGTGGGCTTATGTAACGGCGGCGCGGCGGCGGTGGTGGCGGCACAGGGCGGCGGCAAAGACGATGGCGGCGGAGCGGGCGCGCCGCCGCCCCACGCCGCCCGCGTGACGCCCCCGACGCCGCCGCCGCCGCCCCCTCGTCGACTCTGCTCGCGGCCCGCCGCGCCCCCCCCCCCCCCATCCCGCTTCGCCGCTCCTCTCCGAGCCACGCCGCGCCGCTCCGCTTGCCTAGTTCGCCACAAATACTTAAGTAGGCCAGTAGGCACAGCGGTTCCTCAACGGACCTCCAGTAAACATGAAATGCAACTGTCGAAGACGTTATCCACAGGACAAGTTTAGAATTCTTCCAATACCACAAACAGAGAACTCATAAACAGTGTCGAAATACAGTAAGAGAGAATTTTTGCTTGCTGTACACAGAGCAAAATAAGGAAGTCTATAGACCACAGAAACAGCGGAAGTCAAGTAAATAATACATTTCCACATACTCGAAATGAAGAAACTTTGACTAGGGCGCGCTTCACAGCAATATGGTAAATTTCTTAGTATGTTCCTAATGTTTTTGTCCCAGTCAAAGAATGCAACATATTTGTACAAATGCAAGGAAACAAATATTTATTTACCAATATTACGAAACTTAAACACTGAGTCACGTACGCAGGTAAAGAAACATCATTTTCAAATCAATACGATTGTTTCTACAGTGAAGAGGCAGGGAGAACATCACATAATTCTAACGTAAATACATTACTTTTTTCTTATTGCTAGATAAGCAACGTAGGCTTTAGAAGCGTTGATGCACTTTTGAAGTGTTATAACAAGAGATAAACAAATTATATTAATTCTGTTGTTATTTTTACAAAAGATCAACTTCGGAATTATTCTGTTGATTGAGTTTCATGATCTTTAACTTCCGTTCATACAGTCGTGATTGTTTGTATTCTTTCTCCAAATATAAATATTAAATAACCCATTTGGCACTTGTAAAAAATCAAATTTAATCCTGGCATCACAATTTTATTCCGAAGAACGATCTATCGTACTTTACGTTCTAAAATAAAATAAAGAAATTGAAAGAACATTAAAATCCGTACATATATCCCGAAGTATATAATGCATACATTTAATTAATTATCCCATAATTCAAAGGAATTATCATGGATTGTCCAAGATGGCTGTTCGTGAATGTGACCACAGAAACTTATTTCAGTTATAAATATCAAACAAACACAAGTTAATGAGCAATTCTAGTTGTTTAAAGTTGATTGAATACAATGACTCAACAATTTTACAAACATCCACAAGACAGGATTCATGAAATAGTCATGAAATAGAAGTATATTGGTACGCTAACGAGCACCAACGCATCAGCGCTCCAAAAACAAAAATAATCTCAAAACTGCAACGGTATTGATAGTGATGTGCCGAGGGGCTCCTTAAATAGGTGTGAGAAAGAGTCTTGTGACGCAGCCTGTCATATTAGCCTGCCCGGCGACGAAATCGAAAGTCCGACATTTCCCTTCGCATGCCTCGGCGCGCCGGCACCCGGTTCCTCTTGCTGGAAGCAGGGCGCCTTCGCGGAAGGGGGAAAAGTGCCGCTGAAAAGGCCCCGGGGTTTCTCGAGCAACGGTGGAAGTAATAGTAGCGGGAACGGCGATGGGGCCGCTAGGGCGGGGCGGGGCGGGGCGGGGGGTCGGCGGAGTTGTAAGGCGGGTGGCTGGATAAATTTCCTCAATGCCAATATCCGGTATAGGGGAGGGCGGAGAGCACGCCACTACCGTGCGGCGCAACAAAACCTCAACACACACCGGGACCACATGGGTCAATCTGAATGGAAGTAACTGAAAGGAAATGGAAAAAATAGGTCATGAGAAGAGTATGAGACAAAAAATTCACCAAAGACAATTGATCAAGGCGTAGAAGCAGCCAAAAGGAAAGTTGAAGTAAAGAAAGTGAAATAGAAGAGAAAACGCGAAAGAAAGAGTCACGAATGGAGAAGAAGCAGAGGGCAACAAAGTAACAGAGGGCGAGCCAAGATACTTGACGGAGAAAATAGAAGAAATGGACCCAGACATGGTTAATTAGAGCGAGCAGGTTAGGGGCGGTGAAGCGAAGAGCGAATGAGCCAGAAGCGAGGAATAACTCATTGGGCGTGGAACGTGCGACTGAGCAAGTGGGAGGCAAACACGGTAGGCGGGGCGGGGCGGGGCGGGACCGGGCGGGGCGCGAGCGGGTGCGTGAGCGCAAGCGGCGCCGCTACCGCCGCTGCCGTGGCGCGGCGGGAGAAAGTGGCGATGGCGTGCCGAGCGCGCGGGCGCGGGCGCTACGCGTCGCGACACGGGCGATGCGGCGAGCGCGCGCTCCGCCGCATCGCACGGGGCGGCGCCGCAGCTGGCAGCGGTAGATACGGCACGCGACGCCCGTCTGGAAAGCGCGTCTCGCCGCGCCGCGCCCGCACGCCCTACTGCCTCCGCCGCCGCTGCATCATCTCCCCCGGCGAGCGGCGCGGGGGCGGCAGTAAGGCGAGGAGCAGCTCGTTGCTCCACTGCCGCGTTCCGGCCTCGCTTCCGCGCACGCGATGGCGGAATTGCGAGCCGCGAACACCAACGGGTATTGTCTTTGCGACGCGCAGCCACATCCGTTTCCTTCTTAGTCACTGCTCACATCGCACCGCAGCCACCAGCTTCGTGCTTCAGGACAATGGGGACAGATTGGAAGAGTTACACAACAAGAAATGCCGGAAATGTGGAAACAACCATTGCAATGTGTTTTTCGTGTCCCTCTGCCATCAATAAAATTTTTGTCTAAATTATATTTTTTTATTGCTTTCATTGTAAAATTGAAGCACTACAAAACCTAAATAAATGTATTCCACAGAATAAAACATTTGTGGCGTTGAAGTATAACAAACAAAATCTGATACTACAAAAATATAAAGTATTGGCGTCACTACTCAATATATATAGTTCAAAATAAAATTAAATGTGTATGAATTTGACGCTTTGGGTCGATTGTCGGACTTTATCGGCTAGCTAATGGTGTCCGCCACGCCGGAGCTTAGTTAAAATCCCACGCTCGGGGGCTAAGAGAGATGTGTAGCTAACATGACTCCCTTCACCGTAACTAGCAAACTCCGCCTGCCTGAGCTTTTCTTCGTCACATAGCTATAGAAACTGAGAAGATTTTAAAGGAAACCTACAGCTCTATTTTTGCTTCACCAGGAATTGAAACTGTTTTACACCACGGGAGCCTTGTACACTGCCCATGAGCCATCTAGCCAATTAAATCATACGACTTTTTTAAAATACGTAAATCCAAAACAAAGTATAACTGAAATAAAAAATAGCAGTTATGAACAAGGAATTTAGAAATGGATATTTCGCAAGATCATCTAATTTTTATGAAGCGAAGTGAGCAGTCCTCTGCTTCATTACTTCACCGGTATCTTTTCGCTTGCGCCTGCCACTGCTTCTGCTTCTTCTGCGGGCCTAAGCTCCGGTTCGGCAGAGGTTTGCTCGACAAGCCCCCCTCATTGTCGGCGAGTGTTGACACGGCGACAGGACGGTCCTCCCGAAGGACAGACGGTCCCTCCCCGAGAGCGTTGTCCGCGGAGACGCGCCGCTGTTGACACAAGCCACGCATTGTGCACGTGCACACGCTATCGAAAGAGCTTCACACGTGCCATCTTGTGCCGACCGGGAAGCGCGAGCGCTGTGAAGAGCAGGAGATTTCGATTTCCAGCACGTCACCAGTCATCTTGACGAAGTCGATTATACATTTCGTAAAATATGGACACGTGTTGTTTGTTGCCCGGCTTTGAAATACGGCAAAGTTGCATTCTTGTGAAACTTCTTGTTTTCATGACATATTCTGAAATCCTCTCTAAGACACTCGGAAAGCTTTCAACAGAAATATCTGGAAACATTCAATAACTTACGACAGAACAAGAAAAACATGATAGATGTTTCAATTCGAATTAGGATGCTTACTTTTCTTCAGAAATAGTTTCGGAGAAACTAAATATTTTACATTTTATACCCCAGTAATTAAGTGATCATCCCATTTCTTACATTCTCCGTCGAGTAACCATAACACGTCGCTCTCTTACAAGTCTTCCTTTCCTTTTTCTGGCTCAACAGCACTTCACAGTTTCGCCTCTGACTATTACCGATACTACACTGAGACCAGTGACGGGTGTTCAGACCTTCGCTCGTCCCTAAGGATCAGGGGTGGGACGGGATAAAGAAAGAAGAATCGCGCGTGATCCGTGACGTATTCTAAGGTGCTGCGCTGGGTTCCCCGCGGAGCATCAGGGAAACAATGAAGACTACTGCCCAGAGCAGTCAATTCGATTCTGCCAGACGCCACAAACACAACCGATGCCGATCGTACTCGCAACCACTCAACCAGTACACTCCCCGTTACCGCTATCGATGCTCTACAGAAGCATCTAGGATAACAAAGGCCTTTGGAACCACTAAGCGTCCGAAAGGAGCTCGCCGACCCGCTAGTGTCCGGCCGGCCGCATACCACACGCGCGCGCATGTTCGCGCGTACGCCGCAGCGTAAAAAAGGCGTGCGCGCGCGCGCTTCCTTAGGGTCGCGGCGGAAGCCCGCTCATTCATCTGGAGTGAGTCACTGCGAGTACGTGCATCGCCGTGGCGGCCCTACGCGGCACAAAGCGCTTGCGAATACCTCGCTGGGGAATGCCAGCTGAATGCAAACTGCCTAATGTCTGCTCCGTGCGGAATCCTAAAAGTATTGCTCGGGAAAAACCGAGAGGTGGAAAGCCCTCGATTTCACTCAGACATGAACCAAAAAGTACTGTGATTGCAGAAAAATGAGAGGAAGGTATGTATTCAGACTATTCTGTACGACTACGTAATATTCAAGAAATTGCTGATGGCAGGTCTAAGAGAAGAGTCACACAACGACAAAAAAAATTCCATAAACCATTGTTTCACAAGTACATGTAAAAGGAAAAGGTCGCAAAAAATTTAAAACTATATGTTGGTGTGTTGTGAAACAATAAAAAAAATACATTTATTAGTAACTAAAAAGTGTGCAGCCATCCTCTTCAAAAATCTTTCCTGTCTAAAATTACGTCCTAGAAATAACCAAATTTCTTCTGTTTTCACACAAGTGTGATGTGAGAATGGTATACAAGACGAATGTGTACAAAGTCTCATGAATTTATGCACTTCAAAATACAGTTTAAAGAGGAGGTTGAAGGTTGTGATTCATTGCCAGCATAATACATTTTTACTTCAATGAAGGAGTAATCCGAAAAGATTCGATTGCAACAGTTCTCGTGTTTCTGCGAATTTAATGGTGTAGATAATTCTCCGTTGTTTGTCTGTAACTAATCTAATCGAATGTTACGAGATCTTTAAGTTAGCAGTTGCAACGTACAGGACACAGATGTTGAAAACGTGAACAAGTAAAGTGGCGAGAGACTGATATCTGCGATCCATCTAATCCAATCCCGAGAATTGTTGGCCCCCAAAGAGGTTTTTCCTCAATCGTGTCAATCAAGATGGTACGGGCAGCTTACGGCAACCCACCCTCCCAACCTTGGCAGCGCGGCCGGCGCAGGCTCGCGCGAAGAATCGTGGCCGCGGAGGGACGCCCATTGCATATGCAGGAGGCGCGGCTGGCGTCGCTCCAGCCCCTCTGAGAAAGCCTCCTGCAGACAGCACCCGCCGACGCCGCTGGCACGTGTGGCCACGGCGCGGGTTCATAGACCACCGCCTCATCCGCCCGCGGACAGAACCTTGAGACGTATTAACACGTCCGAACTCCCGCGAGTTTCTTCATAAGTGGTGTCCTTCACACAATAGTTGGTGCCGCACACGTGGGCGCGAGAGCCGTTTGGGATGGCGCGAAGACCACGCCAGAGACGGGGTTTCCGTGGCCGTCGCCGTTCACACTGCTGCGTACGCTCGTTGGCAAAAGGAAGGTTTAGGGAGGAAAACGTTCGCGCCCGGGGCACCCCCGGTGACCATCCGCCATCGATGCTTCCTACTTGGGATGCAGACGGTGGAGGGCAGCGCCATGGCTAAGCATGAGACCGCACTCACACGCCTCTTGCGGAAGATAGATGAGAAATGTGAGCTGAGAATAAACTGTCCGCGGGAAAGTGCAGACCTTGACAGTGCGACACCACATTCCAGACAGGTCATGTGTGATGATAAACAGTTTGGTTTTCCTTACCGGGAATTCCACCACCTTCTAGGAAGCCACACTCTTCTATAAATGTGAACGATTTCGACAATATATATAAATAGCAGTAGACACTCAAAATATGTATGATAAGTATGTCACAAATAAAACTAATTTCTAATTTCAAGTACCTATATATACTAGGATAACCTCATCGTGAGGACATCACGGTGGGACCCCGAGGAGGATTGAGAATCAAAGATAATAAAGCTGCAAATAGAAGTAATGGAAAAATGAAAGAAAGAGGAAAGTACATAGTAACAACATCCCACAAAATAATTTTAATCACATGTTTTAATGTAATTATGTATATTTAACGACTTATTGCAAGTGTGCTCCCCGATTTGCTAAAAGCAGGGAGGATGGTTTCAAGAATGGAAATGTTCCACTACACTACTATATTATATTCTCAATTTTATTCTACTTATTTTCTACTCAATAATCAGCAAAATTATAAAGAACATACTACATTTTTTCTGGTAGATTAGGATCGTGGATCATGAGAACGCCTCAAAAATCATTCCGAGCTTCCAAAACCAATCACGAATACCGTCTTCAACAGAAATAAAACACTACTAATAAGCCTGTTCCTTTTACTCTGATTTATCAAATTCAACAACGCGAAGCAAAATAAGAAACAAAATCCATAAAAGAACTATAAACACATTCAAAAAGAATTCACCTGAGAAAATCTACATTCATTTCCCAACGAGTTTGCCAAAAATGAATTCCGTAAGCCAAACAAAGGACTTCGAGCAGTCTCAATACAAGCTACACCAGCCATAGCAAGCCTTCCGCTGTTCGTAAATGATAATATCTCGATTTTTGTGAAAATGTTGATAATCTATTTACAACTTCATGTTTATGATGGATGGGCTTACGATAGAATCAAAACAAGACATACTTCTACCAAAATGGAGATATTACCTTCTACGATAAGGAGGAGTCTTACTTTGGCTGGTACGTCTTATCTCGTTGCTGCCCCAGGCCCTTCAAGACTTGAACGATCGCTAGTAACGGAACTGTGATGCTACTACGCACACACATAACAAAACATGCCTTTTCCGTATTTCACACTTTCGCCGAGTTACGTCAAAGGGAGGACGTTTCGCGGCGAACGTAAAAGCGGCTCGCGTGCCGGGACGCGCGGGCGCGCGCGCACACACAAGTACTTTCGCATGGGACGCAGTCCCAGGGCAGAGCTGCACGCGGCGGCGATGTCTCCGAGCGGAGTGCGGGGGTGGGGGTGGGGGTGGAGGTGGGAGCTGACGCCCACGCGGCGCGCCCCTTCGCAGCCACCACCCGCGGCGCAGCGCGTCGCGGCGCTGCTGCGCCCGCCCGGTGAGGAGTGTGGCGCACGGGGCCAAGGACGCGCGCCACGCAGGCGGTTAACAGAGCTCTAAGAGCAGAGCAAACGAGTGACGCTGCGGAACGCGCGGCGCCGCGGGCGAGCCGCTCCGACCCACGGTACACCATAAACGAAAACGCACGCCTACTCATTTATTGGGAAGCTTGCCTTACATTGAAGCGGTTACTACAAAAAAGAAATACACGATTAAGCAAGAATGTATTACACTTTTAAGACAAGCCTCAAATTATTCGATTTTCCTCATTCCATATAATAAATTTAGCAATCGAATATTCAATATTTGACACTTATTGAATTAAAAATGCTACAACTAAATATACCAATACCAATAACAATATCTACATTTCTGCATCAACAATTACAATACACCAGGATGCTTTATAAAAATTAAGTTTCATATTTAATAATAAACAATTATCATACGCAAAAAATGTGTATTCTACAAATTAATATTTTAAGAACTTAAAAAATAATAATGTTGAAATTGTGACCTATGCATGTTTGAAACAGAAAGTAATTATATTTATCCGTATAATAAATTATATTTGGAAAAAAACAAGAAGAAAACAACCTTTTCCTCCACAGATCCAGTTTCAGGGAAATAAACTTTCTTTATAGAATCCTCACACTTCTATTGGTCATTACAAGCGGAAATAATTCTCGGAAACTCTTAACAGACTCAACTCCTGAAGATAGAGATATTATTTTCTTGTGAACTAATACAATTCAGGAAGTAAAAAGAATATTCTTGAAAGCGAAAGAAGGACGATAAAGATAATGTGAAATGGCCCGTCATAAAAAATAACGCTCCACGGAAGAAGCACACACTCTTTCTCTGTAAATTTTTCTCACCATCTTGAATAGTAGCGTGTTTCTCACAAGTATAGTAGCTAGATTATCCATGATGTTTTGAAGCACCAGTGAGTATACACAATAATAACAATCTACATACGGATTTTCCGTCGCAATCCAACTAATGTTCATGAGTGTCCCGAGGGTATTTTTGTAACCCTAATCAGAAGTTGGTAAGCTCTCCCTTGGCGACAGAAACATTCTGTAAAATACATGTATTCCGTAAAACTAATTAAACTATCGCATTTTGAAAGCCATTAGGGATAATTCAACAAATAATAGACACTGTAAGCACAACCAGTATACAAATATTGAGCGGCGTTGAAAGAGAATCCCATCATCCTCAACTACACAATCGAAAATGAAATAATCCGACAATCCTCGACAGTTTAAACGGATTGCGGAGCATGGTCACTAAACCGAGTTCTTGCTTTTGACCTTTATTGCATCATAAAATAAATCATGTTGTCAGGATCAATTCTCATGAGGCACATATTGAACCAAATCATGAGAGAGTAAAAAAAAACTTATGGAATGACATTTTTACAATCAGAGAGCTAGGCTTTGAAAACAAGGCTTACACCCTCTCTCAGGTACGAAAAACATCAGGAGGGCGGGAGAGTGAAGACTGGACAAATGATCATGTACGTGCTGAGTAAATCAAACTGTTAAAGCTCAGAAAAAAATCGTGTCTCAATTAACCGGTAAGACGACTTTAACAATTGCAATTTCTTCAGAGCCACGAAATTCGCGAATTTCGAATCGGGGCATACCACAAACCACTAACTATACTTTCAACAATTTCATTAGTCGCTCGCGGCATCCCAGGGAATGGGGGAGGGGGAGAGGGCAGGTTTCCCGGCCCTCACTCCCGCCTCTGCCTCCTGCGCCGAGCAGCGCGCAGCCCCAGCGCGGCCCCGCGCGAAAGCTCTCGGCGCGCGCCCGGCGAGGTTTCTGGAGAAAGAAAGCGCTGGATCCGCAAACCAGACTCCGCTCCGCCTCCAAAGCCACCATCACACGTACGCACAACGCCGTTATCAACCAAACCACTGCCGTCACGCCCACTCGGGAGAAGAGTCCCTATCACCCTACTAATGTTCTTCAACCGCCGACGTCATCGCCTAAAACCCATCAGCCGCCACCCCCTACGCGTCGCCGCTATCGCCTTCGCAGGGTAGAATACCGTTGCCACCACGCAGTGACGCACCGGATCCGGCGGCATACTCGCGAGCGGTCGCTGAGCACCGCAAATCCAAGCCGGACAGTTCAGGCTCCCACCACAGCCGGTGGCGACGCTTTCTCCCCTTCAAATAACGAGCGGCCCGTGCCACCGCTTACGTTAATCGCAGTCTCGGCAGCCGCGCTGCACGTCCCGGACGTGTGACTGCATCCGCTGGCGCTGGGCGAGGCCAAACCGCCATACGGCCCACAAACGCCGCGCCGGCTTAGCGCCTTGTCGAAGATGATTCACTCCGTTCATAAACCGGAACCTTCAATAAACACGTCCAATAAATTTATGTCGCTTTAAAATACCCGTGGGAAAGCCGAAGTCAAACAGAGATTATAATATTAACAAAAATTAAATACAAAAAAATCATCACCCTACATACCAGAACGATTTTAGAAATTACAATACTAAAGATAACATTCCCAGCCAGCAAGCAAATCAGATGTTAAGATATCTATCAGATTTCACGCACGCGGCCCTCTGGAATTCCGGTTTCCATAAGAGTCTCTAAGTCGAAAGTAACGTCTCCGAGTGACTCGTACCTTCCACGAATTTCCGACAAGTCCTCCGACACCGTGAAAAAACGTGATTCATCCAATCGCGACCTGGAACGCATCACAACAGAGACGCACCCACGAGTCGAACCCGTAGGCGGCGGAGATGAGTGAAAAGCTAGGAGACTGCGTCGGCGCGGTGGCTACGCTGCCTTCAGCGCCCCCGGATCGAGGTCACAGTTCCGGGAGCAGACGGCGGCAGGTGAGGCGGGCGGGGCGAGGCGGGGCTGGGCGGGGCTGGGCGAGCGGAGCGAGGCGGGGCGAGGCGGGGCGAGGCGGGGCGAGGCAGCCGCTCTGAGGGCGGTTGACCTTGGCCCCCCGCCCTATCCCCGGAAAGGTATGTGGTGGAGGACGCTCTCCACCTGCTACGCCCCGGCGTGCATCCAACGCGCGCCCACCGTGGGCGCCATGAATACGTAAATTTCGTGGTCAGTGGCTTCATAGAATAATACGTAGGTACTTAATCTACTGTATTGTAATTTTGTATTGGCAATTTTTGCACTGCAATACTACAAGACAGAATATTTAATCAAGTGACAAAGTATCGTTTTAGCGCAGATTACTTAAATTCATGACAACTTCTGTCAAAAGAATTCAAGAACGTTTTATTGACTGAAAATGATTTTAAATATAAGAAATTATAAATGTTTTGTCACACTACACACATTTATTTCTACTTAAATCTCATTCCATTTTCACTGAAAATAATTAAAATGTGACATTACGGTCAGTTAAAAAATGTAATTAATTAAGAACATAATTTGAATAAACATGTATTTGAAAGAGACAACTAATGTCAACTAATTTAGGAAATTTAATTTCTACAAATCTCTAATTATGCCTCAGAGAAAGGCCGGTGAATAGCTGTGTGTATAGCATACATTAGCAAAATGACATCACACAGAAGCACCACGGCAGGGGTTGGGCAGGGCGCTGCCACAGATTGGGCGGTGCTCTCCTTCCCGCGCACCGCCTCGTCTCGTTGCTCACGCCGCCGCTGCCCTCCGCGTGCGCTCTTTCTCGCTCGCCAGCCCGCCCGCCGAGGAGAACGAGGAGGCGGCGACGGAGTAAGAAGACGGAGGAGGAGGAGGAGGAGGAGGAGGAGGAGGAGGTAGTGGTACTTTCTCTGAGCAGCAAGGAAAGCTGCCGTCGCTGCGGCGGGACTGTCCCACTTCGCGCACTCGCGACTCGTAGCGGCTTGGCTCCGCGCGGAGCACCTCCACGGCGCTTCGCGACGCCGCCACCGCCGCCGCGCCGCAGCTCTTGCTCTTCGCCTCGGTGCGGCGGTGCTTCGGCTCGGTCGGCGTCGCGTCCGAGCCACACTACCCCCTTCCACCCCCACAAGGGACGGTAGACGCGACGTCAGCGACGGATACGACGACGGTGGTGGCGAAGGCGACAGAGGATGGCCACCTGAATCAAGGTCGCTCTCTCGGACGTGCGCGCAGCGGGAGGAGAAAAGCCCCTCCCCCCTTCATTCATGACGTAGGCCACGCAACGCGCGCCGGTGGGCGCCAAAGTGACGGGCCGAGGGGGCTGCCAAAACACGCCCTCAATGGGACCTTCAAAACAAATTCCCATGCCATATTGTGGGTTTTCAGAGACAAATGGTGGTAGTTTGGAAAGTCAATTAAATTAATCAGTATGACAAATCAAAAGTGATTAAACAACGCACTTTCTCGTTTTTACAAAGATGCAACGCCTTATCAATGCCTAAATCTTCCTTATTAAATAGTTTTAAATACACACATACTGCATTTCTTTCGAAACTCTTATCGCATTTCAAAAACCACAAGAAAATTTCCTGCACCCCCCCAAATAAATTGACACTGGTACGTAATACATAACAAAGAAATAATATCAAGTCCGTATAATTTCCATCCTCATTATCTCTAATAAACGTCACTGCACAGGTGTCAAAACGCTGTTAATTTTTTTAATTACATAAAGCTCTAGTTCTAAAGGAAATTAACAAAAGCAGTTAAATTTTTATCACTGTAGGCAGATGCATACATTACCTGTTGCTATAAGCGACTTTGACCATTCCTATACCCGGTCCTCAAACGTTTAAGTAAACAAAAAATGTCATTTTGCGGATGCCAGTGACGAAGAACTTAATATCGCAAAGCACAGATAGATAGATATACGACGATTCTGTTTACGAATCTGATAGACTGATTATTTCGCGTTTCTCAGCGCGTCATCTGCTATAATCCTAATCCCTTAACTGTATAGCATGTTATATCTCGGGGAGTAGTGGTGATCTTTCCCCTCAAAAATGTGAGATCCGGCGCCGATCTGGACGTCGGATGGGATGGGTTTCCACTGAAGGTATATCTGCAAGCGGGGCACCGCCCCAGGCGGCACAAGGTCTTTGCTCCCAACTGAACCCCAGATAACTATAGTAGAATAGTACGTGGATGTAAGAGAAAACGAAGGCACAAGGATGGAGAAAGAAAGATGGAGGATTGGACATAACTATATAAAGAATCTCGAAAATCCGCCACTGGCGGTAATCAAACCTTACGACCTACCAGCAATGACAACTGATGTTGCCTTGAGTTACCTTAGCCTTTTTTTACTATTCTGACGAAAATGACTTAGCTAATTAGGGAGAAAGCAACTTTTTAAAATAATTATAATTTAAATGTGAAACAAACTATAATATAACGTTATTACTTTTATTACTCGAGAAGTCAAATGACATTAAAATGTAAAAGCGAAAACCCAATCCAAGAAAATGGATCAGTTTCAGCAAAATACAATACGAAATTTAGAGCAGTGACTTTTGCATTCAGTACAATTACAAATTATGCACGAGTCGCACATTCGGAATCCATTTCTGTGTAATCCGCAAGATGGATTACTCCTGCATATTACTAGCAGTTGGTAAAGGGAATTACTAAAAGATTCGAATTACTTCAAGAAGAAAAAAAAGCTGTTTCCGATTTCATCAACAATTGCATCACTTTAAAACCTGCGCACCCACTTCTTTCATTCGAAAAAAAATCTACTTCGGTAGCGAAGAGTTTCTTAATTCTTAGTTATTCGATTCCACAATCATATCTAAGTAGTAGACGTCATAAATATTGGCCAACGGATGGTATCCTTTATTTTACAAGCGTTAATACAGGAGATTGCCCGAAGGAAAACTGAATACATTCACCTCGTTTTTACATTCGTTTCACAAGCTATAATCTCTTTTTTGTTCACCTACATCAGAGATTTCCTTTTGTCTCGCAACGTAACATTTAAGACAGGTATCACAAATTAAAAGTACGAGTATGATGCCCCACGCGAATACTTACATTATTATTACTTCATACACATGTTGAGGCAGTCTTACAATTACGCAATCTCATTTTCATTAGGTCTGCATTTCTCTGGAACATCTGGCTAATTGATAGACTCAATTAGAAAGCGGATAATATTCATTCTATATGACTGAGTGGCTCACGAAAATATATATTTACTGAAGAACTTTAATGCATGAAGTACACATTACTATCTTATCTGGATGGATAAATAAATTCATTCTTCAATTTACATTCAAATATCAATTGCAAATCGACGAAACGTTTCTAATATTATGCATTATCATACATATGACTGATTATAAATTACGTTTCATTACCATCATATGAAAATCGTATTTCCAGAAACAATCTAAAGATAAATTATAGAGACATTAAAAAATTAACTTTCAACGCTTGGTTTGTTAAGGACGATAAGAAAAAAGAAAAAAAAACGAGAAGCAATAACATTCCAAAAAGTTGATGCTCATGTCCACTCGAAGCCCTTTAATAAAAGCTGCTAACTTGCAGGAGGCATGCTGCCAAAGTCGGGTGGTTACGTCGAGGCCCGCGCGCGGCACCCAACAGGTGGCAGGCGGAAGCGACGACTGACGGCGACGGCAACGACGACGTCCCATTCACAACCAACGGCGCGTACTACACACGGGAGACTACGACCCAGTCACCGCCTATATTTAGCCCAGCGCGCGGTCATTCATAAGCTGCGCAAGCAGATTCCGCGATCGCGGCAGGTGGAGGGCCCCGCGCGGCTGGCGTGCGTTTTCCCTGGAGTGCGCTCCGTATCTCTTTACACGTTATTAATATCAGTTATCTGGCCCACGGTTGCGCCTATGCTATGGCGATATCATAGGATAACAGATTTGTCCAGATCAATCCAACGAGTCGACGCAGTCAGAAACAATACAGCAGAAATGGCAAATCCGCTGCGAAATACGACACTTAATTCATTCGTATTTTGAACATAGAATTCTCAGTAATTTCCGATGAGATAACTACAAATCATTACTGCGTTTTTAATCACTTATTATTTTCTGTACACATTCTCACACAAAGCATCTAGAAGCAGGAATCCAAATCGTAGAGCGCGAGTCTTCCTTCGCCGTTTTGCCACAGCAGAACACTTTCCCTCCAATCTGGATCCGCTTCAACAAGGAAAAAGTGAACCCATATTTGAAGATGCCATATGGAGTGAAATTCAAACTCTAGTACAAGGTTTCGACAGTTTTCTAATTCCTAAGTAATGGATAAGTCTTCTGAAAGACTTAAAGTACGGAGCTCACTTTAACCTGGAAATGATGATTGTGAAAACCAAATCAGGATAAGGGGCCATAACAATGCTAATACCGTCTTAAACTGTTGGTTCATCTGCACAAATCAATTCGAAAACGTCGCAGTAATATTATAACTGTGGAACTAACAAAAATATTAAAACAATCTTGTTTATAACGTAAAAGTAAATTTTGTGGCACTGTTACTGTAAAAACTGAATTATTACAAACAAAAAAACATATTCTTTGAAAAGAAGTGAAGTCATATGGAAAAAAGTATGCATGTTACAAGGTATAACAGATATAAAAAGGTCTTACTTTTTCATCCTCTATTTGTTATTTATTTTTCAGTGATAAATATGATTTAAAAAAGAGAAAAGCATGCTCCAGCAAATGTTCTAAAACCCTGTGCAAATTGATGAGATAAATCATTTTGATAAGTGTTCAAACTTCCGTGTTTTTAACAAGTACTATTCATTAAATATATTGTTTGACATGACAATGAAAAAAATGGATTCTGAACACGCGGAATGAACTCTTGATTCAGAAACTTAAGCATTAAGAAATTCGTTATAAGCAAGAATTCAACGCAGTGATGTATTTTTAACACATACTTGCAAATCACTCACAAGGAATGAATTTGGGTATGGACAATCGTGTTTGTACAAAATCTTTGTTTTAGGGCCACTTCGTATCTCTGAGTGTGCTTATGATTGTGGTTTTCTGAAACAATTCGCAAAGGATGACTAGATGTCTTTGCAGAGTTCATTGTGTTCATCAAGGCTAATCGTATCGCAAATATCTTCACTATAAATGCAAGCGAGAACTTTCAAAATAATGAAATAGTTGAACAACATGAATGAGTACAAAAGCCACAGTTAAGTAAAACAAGTTAACCGCGAGCCAGAAATGCACATTCTGTTACATCGACTGAATGTTGTCAAGACGTTAACACTTTCGAAGGAATTTATATGTTCTCCAACATCGTAGTGTTCTCCTACACATTCTATCAGATAATCAATCTATCAAATAATCAATTGCAAATAATACAAAGCAATTGTAATACAGACTTTGTCCTGCAATGAATTCTGAGGGGAACAGGGCTGTTTGACTATAAATATTTGTCCATCTGTGAAGAAATGCTTCGACCATTAAGTGAATTAAATTCAATATTAACTTCGGTAAAAGCTGAAATGGTATGGAAAAAGGACTATTTATATTTTAAATAAAAGTAAAAACATTTTATTTGATTTTCGACAAAAAGCAGTACAAATTGTATGTGCCACATGAGTGAAAGTATAATATTAGCAAGTTTTCTTCAGCTCCGGATTCTTTTTCCCTTCCCCAACTTCAAAATTTAAATTGAACAATGTATTCAATTATTTATTTTCTGAGTTTATAACAACTTGATAATTTAAAGTAAACGTCTCCTTCTATATTCGTTGCTCACAATTATTTTATTACTACAATTACGCAATTCGTCAATGCGTTTTTTTAGTTAGCTCATTCGTAAATAGTTTTGAACACTATCTATTGCAATGTCATCGCTCTATATGATTTTCATTTGTTTCCCGACCTGTCAAACTGGCCCCTTCTTCGAATAACTCCTCTATCCTTTCAGTCTTATTTCTCAAAAGCCGAGTCAGTCTTATTTCTGTCCTAAACACTATTTCATTCGAACCACTTACAACTCCATCTAAACACATTTATGCTTCTCACCGCACAGTATTTCTTCTCCACGGCTCTCTCTGATTCCTAGTCACTTGTTCTACGGCATCTCTTTTGAATTTCGGCACTAATATGTTCACACATCAGTTCAACTTAAACTTATCTTTTTTATCATAGAGGCCCAAAGTTACTATATATAATTGGGTTATACAATGACAATTCCACTGGTATCTAGTGAGCCCTTGCGATGTTTTGCTGAATAATAACTCCAGCACACTCCTAGGAAATTTGTACACCTATACTAAAGTTTCAGACAAATGTTCGTTTGAATCAAATAACTTCCTTGTTAGAGCACAACATCAAGATTTTTATTGCTATCTTTATTCATTGCATTCTTTCGGCTCGCCCTAAATGCAGATTCAGTTATAGAATTTTCTGTACTTATGTACTATTCCATAACTGTAATAGCCCTAAGCGTTAAAAAGGACGAAAAAATCCGCATCACCATCGACTACTTGACATTTATACCAGCACAAATCACGCTTTTCCGTGGACAAGGTGTTTTATGAACTCCTAGAATTTAGTAACTACACAAGCTCTAACAACAGCTTTAAATCACTGTTACCATTCAAAAGACATGATTAGATTTTATGGAAATGGGCCCTTTTCAAATAAACTTCGCCAGCTCAGGTATTTTACGACAGTAATAATCGAAACGAAAGAAATAAAGAACGGGTTAGAAAAGTAGATCGTTTAAAGAGCGTTTTTGTGAGTACTTAACCTAAGACACTCCGAGCCTCAATGCCAATGAAGTGAGCAATCGAACACGCAGAGATGTCCTTCGGGGAGGAGGGGGACAATTTTAGGTGAAATGCAAAGAATTACATTCGTTAAAGTCTCTTCCGCAGGATTAAACTGCGTTCTTTTTTCCGAGCTGTGGCTTTCAACCGGGGCTTTCTGAAGAGAGCTCACCAATCACATACAATATGATACATCAAGAATTCTCAATTCTCTACATTTATTTCAGATACATCAAAATGTTACACTCATACTTTGCACAATACAAGCAGACTGGCAATGAATCCGGCAAGGCAAGAGTCGTAGAAACATTTATTTGGAGGCAGACTTTTTGGTCAGAAAATGCTCATTTAAACACGTTTGGATACGTACGTTTATGACAAAAGTCGACGCACGCCTACGTACCGTTTGTGCAAACGGTGCGTGATTACTCTAGAAACACATTGAACCCAACCATGATCAGCATATATTGGAGCCCAAGGCTGTGAACACATCCAACGATTGCCGTGGAAGGCGCGGTCAGCCCGCGGGCGCGGCGCCGCGGCGCGGTGGCGGCGAGCCGGAACAGGCCGTGGGCCATGAAAGTCGAAGAAGGCCCGGCCGCGACCGCCGCGCCGCCGCCGCCGCCGTCGAAGCAGCTGGCGCGGGACGCGGGACGCGGAGCGGCACGAGGCGCTGCACCACCACCACCACCGCGACCGCCGGGTGAAAGGGCGCGACCGGGTGGAAGCTCGTGGGAGCGCCGCCACTCCGCTCCTGCAGGTCGACAAGTCTCTCCTGTACCCACCCCCCGCCCTCCGCCCCGGGCTTCCCACAGCATCCGCAGCGGACGCGCCGGCACCGACCGCGCCCAGGGCTCTTCGGCCCATGACACTTCGCTCGCGACTCGCTCCACTGCCCGCTTTTTATTCCAATCCATTACTAAAGTGAATTCCGAAGCAGTCTAAAGAATTTCCACTCAGTAGTCCAGATAGTGAATCGGAACTTTTTCAATATTGATTAACACGCTCGTTATCAGAAAGATTTTTGGAAAAATTAACCACGTATTATGTCCGAATTGCACTTGTCATCGCAGTAAGAGTTGAAGAAAGTGTGTCACTGACTCGTTGGATCTTCTATTCCCTCACAAAAATAAAGGACGTTTTTCTTAACACATCCTACGTCCCAAACTGCAGGGTTTTCATGTCACTGGAAACTTGCGCAAGAAAAACAATGTGCTTCCGTGACCATCCCTTGGCGTTGTTTCTGGCCGCTGAAGCAGTGCATGTAGCTGAAATAATTGTGGTGGTTAACTCCTCGTCACATCGAAGACCTATTATATTTCTGTTTTCACCTAAACTCTAAGGCACAACTTTCCATTCGCACTTCCAACTATTCTTATTCGCCGTTCCAATTAATACGAACACGATCATGATGAAATCTACGAACATCCTTTCAAAGACTTTTCAGATAGAATGAACAGCAGATTTCTTTGACGTAATTTAGCGTTTTCTCTATCGGGTACATGTGTAATCGCACACGCAACCAATGAACAAGTCAGAGGAATTTCTCGTTAGAATGATGATATCGCTTATCAGTAGGCTAAAGAGCTCGAGCGGCCCGAGTGAACCGGATAGGTACTCCGGGGCGATCTGGCGACGCCGCGCCGGGCCGCGCCGTCCGTCGCTCGCCTCGGAAAGAATCCGGGCGAGGGCGAGGGCGCCCTCGTGAGATAGACCGGCCGCCCTACCCCGCAGTCTCCTTCGCCGCGACGCTGACGCACCTGTGCCCCCGACAAGTCCGCGGCGTCGGCCAGTGGGCCGAAACCGGGCTGAAAACGGCCCACTGTCCCACAACCCCGGCTGTCCAATCAAGCAGCGCATTCTACTAAACTTTCAAAACTATAAAATGCAAAAATGGCATAGAAATCGACATAAAAGCATACGAATGTGATTCATTCAATTGTATCATGACTGGTTTACCCTAAACGTTTTATTACATGATAAAACGTATTATCCAGATGTCACAGCATCATGACATCTAATTGAAGTTGATGTCTTGTATAGAACTTTCAAATAGTTAGTTCAATTTCAATTCTTAGTAATAAATTATTCTGTGTTGTTCTTTTCACTGGGCACTCAGTTTTTCTTCAGATACTTGAAAAGGGTCACAAACATTGACCGAAACGTTGTGATGTAATGCATTTTATTTGTGCCTGTTAATAATCGTTGGCTATCAAAACGAATTGTTTTATCGTAACATTTCCCCCCTTACAAGCAAAATTACACATAATTTCACTTCATCCTCTATTACTCAAAGCGCCAATTCCCACAGATCTCACAATTGTTAACCATTCCGACGAGAGACGTTTCGCTGACTATTCATTCTTTCTTTCGTCCGGCGCGCCCTGAGGGCGCGTTTCGGCTCAGTGTGCGCCGGTCGGCCGCCCGCTCCGCTTGGAGGCGCCCCGCGCCCGTTGCAGCGGCAGCCACGCACGGCCCCCGATCGACGCGCGCGCGCGCTCTCCCTTTCCTGGCCGAGATAGTGCTCGAGGACGCGCTCCGCCTCCCAAAGAAATCGCCCGCGAGAGAGCGCCGCGGGCCGCCTCTGATAACGTGCGTGTGCAAACACATTTCTCGTGGTTGAGAGGAATGCCGTAACTCTTGGACGAGTTTATCAAACCATGACGCGACCGTGTTAATGAATGTGCATGGCGGGTAATTAATCGCAAAAAATATATGTCGAGTCGAATTCCCGACTAATAGAAAGAT
This sequence comes from Gryllus longicercus, assembly GCA_038098605.1. Lineage (NCBI taxonomy): Eukaryota > Metazoa > Arthropoda > Insecta > Orthoptera > Gryllidae > Gryllus > Gryllus longicercus. Next base: position 4,915,158 of record JAZDUA010000028.1, on the reverse strand, counting down.
TTATTCCAGTATACTGAAAGCAGTGTTTCATGCGGTGAAACCACGTTGTGAAATAGAATTCACGGAAAAGTAATTTGGACAAAATTTTGTTCTCTGGGAATATATAATAAAATGCTATTTCTCACCTTTCACCACTTTCTATTTATCAGAAATCGATGCGTTTGCCCCTTGTGTAAAAAATATAATATTTGGAAATTAATTAAAGCACGAGTAATTGTTTACCTTATAAATGAATTAATTCTAAATGATGATCTAGGCGAAAACAATGCTCCACGTCCCCTATATGCATTCGGTGATGGACTATGTGCGCGGCCACCAAGGGAAAACGGAAAAGATTAAAATTAGTAGGTGACAGGGCGAACAACATAAACATTGAGCGAATGGTGAAGTGGGAGCGTCATGTAAAATACCCTACCACCAAATTCCATTTAGTAGAGGGGCCGATGCCAGTGTTCCAAGCCTCTGAAGTGTAAGGGAAGGTGTATATAAAATATGTAGACATGAGTATTTACCTCACGCTTTACCACCATTTAAAAGATCAGTCGCATTTGAATAATTACATTTAATAAACAGAATGTTACACACGATTTTGATTAGTATATTATATTATCGACACACGTCAGTAATGGCTTTCAAGAAAAAAAATATATTGGGTTTCGATGAATAAAATCCATGTTCTAACGTCCCGAGAGATGATCAAATATTATGTAGAAAAATATACGTTCTGCTAATGAGATATGATACTATCACAAATTAATACTTTCCCTTGATGCTTCAATTTGCGAAACTGGTGATCGCATACTCCGTACTGGAAATTATAATAAGGTCAATAAAGTAATTTGGTCAAGAATTTTCAACACAAAATTTATAGTGAAAATTATTTTGTAAGAAAGAAAACTACCTTCGAAAGAAAAAAAAAGAAATGCAAAATGGTATCTCGTAATTTTTTTCCACCAACTTAAATGCAAACATTACATTTTTACGCTCAAATTCAAATCTTACAAACCTGTCAATGCCATTAATTGATAATTTTGTACGATATAAATAATTTTTAAAATTTCCATTATACGGTTATAATCTATATTTCACTGCTCCAATTTCATTATTAGCTAGTAACATCCAAAAGCAAGGTATTTTACTACTCGGAAAATACGACGGATGTAGACGGCTGACGCGCGACAGTTGGGAACGTCCACATATTTGAGGCGGCATGAGCTTCCTGTTCGAAGTCACTTCCGTATCTTCCAAGAACAATTATTCTTCCTTTTTTCTCGCAGTCACACAGGAAACACTAACCACATTGTAGCATTGTAGAGAACAAGAATGGAAGCATATGGGAATGCACACACACTGACAGAAAATTACTTTCCGTCACACACGATTTAAATTACTCGTTTATTCACTATGTTCAATGTACTGACTTGACATTCGAAACTCCTTTTCAGTACCAATCCGCTGTCTTCTTTTATGCCACACTTACACACCCAAAACAGCAAACCTCGTATGTTTTGAACATAGCCAAAAAGGACCTTCCAATTGGCACTAATGTACCAGTACATACATTTCAGCGAGAAACTACAATACCCTCAATACAATGTGAAATATGACTAAGACATTAAATATTATTTTCCAGGTTCATGCTAAAATGGTCACAAAAATACATCAACGGTCGACATGGATATCTATCAGATTTAAGGACAAGCATCAAAATATGATTCATTTATCTCAATACTTGTTCTACATAATGGCATACGTATTGTCGGATGTGAAGAGAAAAAAGTAATTTTAATTCAGAAGTTTTTATATTCTCGACCTTTCTGATTCATTAACAGAATTCATGTGAGTGAAAATAAACTGAAAACTTCGGAACACAACCATACCTGTCGTAATTGACAGTTGTTAACACTTTCCGTTTTTTTTCGTTTTAAGAACAAATGGACACGAAATGATCACAATGCGACCGGAATTAAATAGTCACCATAAATCCACTGCTTGTAAACACAAGACAATGCAATTTTCAGATAAGTCAGAACGTCGGAAGTTTTATGGAATTGATTTTTTGTGTGAAATGTCTAGCAACTATTTCCAATAATATTTCCACTATTACTACACCAAATACAGTATTACTAATTTTCAATGCGCGCAGAAATTGAAAGAAAACTATATATCATGTGACCATGTGAGTTATCAATGGGTTCCCAATATTCTCAGGCATTCTGAAAAAATTTAAAACTAATGAAACCATTTCGATTTTTACTGATAATACAAATATTTGATTGTGTTATTCTATTCTCATTCTGCGCGTACCGATAATTCACATACTCAGTGTGACGTGACGCGACAGCAATGTTCCAAGGAAGAGGCCGCCCGCCATTAAATATTTGTTATTCATGTGATGCGTTATAGAACAGCAGCTTTTTTTATATTCTTGGTATGTAAAGAACAGGTGTAATGTGTATTCGTATATTTATTGCGTATTTGTGAAGAGGTTTATGTTAAAATATTTAATTTATTGTAGTGTTATACTAATTAAGATATCTTAGTGTTCAATTTTATTTCTTGTTTTTGAGCAGGGTGTGATTCTGTTTGGAAAACCATATGGCGTGGATTTGTGCAGGCGCATTTTTGCTACTGCAGGGCACTAGCAATGTCTTAACGCAGATAAATGCTATGATTTAAGCATTTGTCATCAATTTCTGAGCACCGAGTGTAAACAGAAATTAACTTCAGAACGTACAATTTCATAATGGAAGGAAACATCACTTTCGGTGATTTGCAAATGGAAAACGCAAGAGGTAAAATTATTATGAGCGAAAAAAACAAGATTTGAAGAATTGTTCAGAATAAAGCCGTGAAGAACCAAAGAACTAGTTGTCAAAAAATGTAAGTTCCGAAAAGATGAAATACGGGTGGCATTTTTTTTTTACACACAGCGAAAATAAACGCATTTACGATAGAAGAAAAATAAATCAGGCAAGAAATTCAATAATTTCTTTAGAAAGGAAAGTCAATCTAAACAAGAAAATTAAAATCTTATCAATATCTTTTTGTATCTCCTGTTCGTATAGTATATTGTATTTTATGTACTTATCAAACTCATACTGTCGATAAAAAATTATATCAGAATTTTAAAATCCAAGGCGTGACCACTTTACCCCGAGAAATTTGATGTCTCAATTGTCGCATCTCCCTGGTTTTCCTATAGAATTCAGATAAATAAAACGTGATATGTTCATGCGATTAGCTTCACAATGGATCCAAAGAATCATTCTGAACGTACGTTGCCATTTAAATCCTTTTTCTTTCTTTCTTTGTGAATATTGTTGCGATTGAAAATACGCTGACCACTTGGCCCGGGTTTCTTTTATTAATTACCCCAACTTTTTTAATAATAATTCCGTTGTCATTCACAAAGCAAATTTCTAATCACATACGTACGAACGTAAACTGAAATGATATCATTTAATTCGCACCACACAATTCATTACCTTTAGTTTTGGCCTAAAAAAAGTAGAGGCGATTCTTCTCTTTAAATATATCCTTTATTCCGAAACAATATTAATAGGTTCAACTGCAACATTATTTTTATAGAACGAAACCTTTCTTTTGTAAACAGTGATCGCTCACTGAGAAAATCGTCTTCGGCATTGTTGAAAATCCCCTCAGCGTAACATCCTCCTCACTGGGCGCGACGTTTCCGCATCCGCAAGGGGAGGCGGGTGGCGGGTGGCGGTGGTGGCGGCGGCGTGTGACGCGGCGCGGGGCGACGCAGCGCCCGCGAGGCCAGGGCCTCCGCGGGCCTTCGACGTGAGGCGGGAGCGGCCGGGGGATTTGCATGTCTTTGGTCCGCGCCATCCTTGGCTACGCCAGCCGAGCATCTCAAACAGGCGTGCTCGGCGCGTGTCGCAAGCGCGAGCGCGAGCACCGGCCACCTGCTCCTCCGTCGCTGGAGATGCTCGTAGCTCGACGCGATGTTGCGAACTTTCGAGTTGGACTGTGCCACCCCCTCACACTACTAAGACAAACTACGAGAGTGTACGTTATGATCGTAGACGTGTTTCCACGCCGGCTAAGAATCTACGGTAGGGAAATGACTGTGGACTTCGACGCGCAGAAGTGCACGAGTTAAGTCAAGCAGCTTGAGGATTTTTCCCACGAAGATTATAACTGCGGAAAAGTTAACTTTTGTTTGGAGGAACATATGCTGTAGCGTTGTCTAATTGGAATCCTTCGGCAAATAAGTTGAAACAAACGGTGAGAGCGTGCACTAACAACTCTTCAAAACGACCATTACAACATAACTGGACGAACACTCGCCACCCAGTATTTCGTAGTCGTTTCACAAGAAAAGATCGGCGTATTTACAGTTTTCATCAGTCTTCTTCCAATGACGTAAAGATGAAGAGACCCAAATACACAATGTTCTACCAATGCCTGCACTATTCATTCACTTTCCAAAATCAGCGTTTTCTATTAAGAGTTACTGCACCATGAGAGTAATGCTAAACACACTGTTTGACATCTTTCTTCAAAATAAACGAAAAACTCCACTTTTAATTATAGAAATCGTAACAACTTAGTTGTTTTCTTTTTAAGTCAGAACATAAACTATAAAGCTACAGATAAATTTGCCATTTTTAGATTCTGATTTTTATTTTTTTCGTTTTCTTTTCTTTTCCAAAATGGCTTTTTCTTTGTCAAAATCGTCGTAGTCATGTATTATATTAGTCTAAATACGTAATCCCTAATATCTCGATGCATAGGAATCTCTACATTTTTAACATTCTGTAATAAAAAGCAAGGCCTTTAAGCGGACATTTCACAAACATCTTTTCTATATAAGTAAAGTTCGGAGATCTGACAGAAAATTATATTTATTACAGATTTATGTGTAGTGATATTTAGTTGAAGAAATCCGAAATTGTTTGTAACCTTTTGAATTACACAAAAAATCGCTAATGACTTAAAACGAATTTTCACTCATCCTCCCAACTAATACTAGCTCACGACGATTTTTTTAATGAGATTATAGAAGCAAAAATTATTTCCTTATCACCTTTTCCTCGTTTTCCAACATACTCGACAGTCCGTTCCACGAGAGTGATAATTTGGGCTCAAGGAAACTATGCGTGCCAGTAGTCTGGTTATTCAGCATTTGCAGGACTCGCGCTTTCGCCGACAACTAGCTGGAGAGAAACAACTTTCAACGCTCGTTCCTTCCCGCCGCAGTCTACTTGAGTTCACCGGGGGAAACCGCATTTCAAAACGGTTCTTCTGTAGACAATCCGAATTTTAAAACAAATCTAATGAAATAAATATCCTTATCTTGTAGCTTATTATTACAACACAATTTTCTTTTAAAGAAATCTAATGTTCCTGATATGAACCGCTAACCAGATTTACGCTTACAAAATCAATTCCCATTTCAAGAACTCAAAACATGGCTTTTATCAATACCTCACCTTACCTCTACACCCTACTTTCTTGCAAACAATATTACTTACACTGTGGCATACATAAACATACGTGCATATATTTCAATGAAAATTGATATAACACAACGATCAAAAATTAAAACAGTAAAAATTATAACTTCATGCCCGAAAAAAAAAATCACAAAATGTTGCGAAGTAAGCTACACCACTCTAGAAACAATAGTAAATAATGAAGAAGCAAGTGAGTATTCTGGAACCAGTAGCAAATATGCGATTTTTACGTTTTGTTTTACGAGCTTCCAAAATACGAGACGAGAAGTGGTCTAGCCGTGAGTGACGGATCCGAACATCCGCACACTCAGAGTTGCTCAAATACTGTATAACTGTTATATTCTGGGCAACATTCCTTCTTAGCAATTGCCGCTAATTATTTTGAAATAACTCTCATTCAATATTACTCACTTTCCTTTTTAACAAAATTCTTGAAGAGACTAAACACATGTTCTATAAGAACAAGAATACATTTCTCCTTAGTGTTAAAGTTTAATGAACACAATATTCACAAAATTTTAAAGAACATGACATTCCACCAAAGTGTCGTTGCCTTCACATGTTTTATACGAAGACCTCTTGCGCGCCAAATGATACCTTTCAGCATGCCTCGGAATGCAACTGAGGTCCGAAAAGAAATAGGCGTTTCAGAACAAATTCCCGAAGTGAACCAATTATCCAAAGTCTTACGTCAAGATTAAGCCTCAATGCGACGCCGGAAAATGTTTAAAACTGATAGTTCATACATAAATCCTGCGAGAAAGTGTTTCTTTTACTGCGACCTACTTGTGAGTGGAACCCCAGCCGGAAATTTAATGCATTTATTCTCCCGCAGGGGCCGCCAAAACAACGTGCGGCGAACAGCTCATTTCGCGAAAGTCAATAAAGAATCTAATATTTAAGAAAAAGAGGGAAGGCTAATATGGTTCCAGATGTTGTCATTAGGCAGAAATGAGCACTTCGAAATGCACAATCTTGGCACATTAATACAAAGTATTAATATCGCGGGCCACTCACTAGGCATAATAATCGCAGTGATGGTAACATTCACAATTAAATGTTCAACATTTAAGTTCAACGATAGAGAAAACAAAAGGCATACATGTCATGACATGCCTTTAGAAATTAAAGTAAAAAATTTTTGCGATAAATTGACAAACCAAATCCAAACAGAACGATAAATGCTGCAGTGTAGAACTCGCCCATTCCCCTTATGTAATGGTTACAGAAAACCGTAAAGCAATACACAGATCATGAATCAAAAATTAACTCCTCTCGATGGCACGCTGGCATACACTGTTGCTTGGCAACAATACAATAATAAAATCGCAAAAGTTGTAAATACAGTGCCCACTAACCTGGCAACTTTGTACAAAGGTCCTTGCGGAGGGTTGAGTTGTGAACTGCTTGAGCCTAGCATAATTGGTTTTCCGACGTATTTGTGTGACTTGACCAAGAAGGCACAGTTTCTCCACACGAGCACAGAGTCTACCCGACCCTATACACGCCATAGTCCAAACTGCTGTGAGGAGCCGCACGGCTCATGCCAGTTACATTCTGCCGAGAGTGAAATCGGCAGGCATGCCTTAGGAAACAAACGAAGATCACAGTGCGGAGAAGTGAAATTCAACATGGCGGCGACCTTAGTCAGATGTTTGCGTGATACTTTGAAAATAATTGATTGGGCAGTTATATCGGTTTTAGGACGCCCTTTTCCTCCAAGTGAGTATCATGTAGGTGAGTGGATAATATTTTCATGAACATTATTTTAGCAAGTTGTACATAACCTATTCTTTTCAGGCGACCCGTGCCTGGCCGTTGCTCATTATGAAACAGCACCGGAAAAAACATATTCTTTGGATAATGTGTTCGACAGTGCTTTTCTATGGGCTGTTCCCAAACATAGGACGACTATTGAAAAGCGGTTGAAACGGAAATTTGGAAGTCCTGATTATGGAATGAAGATATACCTTCCTAAAACAAATTTGCTTGAATGTAATACATGTGGCCATCACCACGAAGCAGGAGTATTATGCTGTAAGTATTGCGTGGAGTGCATTCCTTTGTGTGGAGTTCAGGATGGAAAACTGTAGATATGGATACATTTTTTAGCACACTGCTATGAAAAGGTTATTGCAGAAACAAAGGAAATGCAAGAGAAAATTCAGGAAAATCTTGGTCTTTCCCCTGTGGAGCAAGACGTAGTTGTTCTGTATGATAACGAAAGGCAGAAAGAACCTGAAGAATTTTGGCAGGTAAGCACATATTGCTAATTATTAATGTAGGAGATTCAAAATTTCACATGATGCTTACTTGTAAAATGTGAACTTAGAGGAAACAAGCTTGATTTCCTGTTCTATTGAAGGACAATGTATAATATTAGGTAGCATGTAATAGTTGCACAATCCATTGTTTCTGCAGTTTTGCTCCATATCAGTAAAATAGTACTATTTCAGGGCAAGAGGATAGTTGAAATGAAGAAAGAACGCCCTCCATGGTTCTCAAAGAACTTAATGCAGCGATCAACTCAATCTCCTGCATCAAGTAATGATGTTAAACCTACAGAGTTGGCATAATGCTATGAATTGCTATAGAAAGTTTCAAGATTCCCTATTAAAGGCAATGAAAATATGTAATCAAAAAACTTCTTTATTAATGAAATAAAGGAGAATAAATCCCCACGACTATAAAAATACAATCTCAGCACCCTTAAATAGTCAATAATCACTTCAACAATTGGTAAATAGAAACTACCATCACAGACAAAGAACATACAAATTTTATTTGCCTAAAGCAACATTGTTCCAGATATTTTTAGTCCTTGTAAACCAGATTGGTCAGGACGGTCCTTTAAACTTTTGTCCACATCAATATTGCTAGGCAAGGCTGAATATAATCCATATTTGAAAATGCAATATTTAACAATTGGGATTGCCGAGGTCAAATAATCAAATGTACAATACTTTACTTGTAATTTTACATTTTATGAAGCCTACAGAAAACTGGCATGAAAACATCTAGTTTGTTTCATTTGTTACAGAATGTAATTATAAATATTCTAATAAAATCCTCACTTTGACCTCTACATTCATTTAGATTGTTTTGGTAAGGGTTCACATGGATTTCCTTCTTAATACTTACACACAAATTCACGGTAGTGAAACTACACAATGTGCCAGGGTGTTCTTAGAACTTAGTCAATTTTTATTGTTAATCAAAAAATGTTATGAATAGTTTAAATACTTTCTGAAGTATTACATTCCATTATAATACCAGAGTTTTTTCCACATAATGAACCATTGAGTTTCAATTAATAAAATAAAAATTACCATTTGCAGAAGTAAACTTGCTTACATTCCCTTGTAAAACAATATTTTGTATTACATTTATACTGTATAAACTAGTCATCATAGACAATCTTTCATAGTGCACAAAGTTTTAAATTGAATAGAACATAAATATATCCAAACCAAATTCTGTCACACTGGAACCCAGAAGATAGCATACTACAAAAGTATTCCTTCCAAGCTACTGTTCTAGTGAAGTAAAATATTTTCTATAAAGCATCCAAGTTTTTAGGTACAACTTCAAAATTATTTATAATGGACTCAGGTTCAGGATCTTCATCAGCAAAATGACTCATTACATGTTGCTGAAACTCTTCAAATTCCACTGATTTCGGATAAACTTTGCTACACAGCGGACACATCCATTGTTCAATAGGTGTTGAGGCAGGATTTGAAGAGGCATGAAAAGATGCAGCTCGTTCACTTAGGCGTCTTGGTCCTGAGCCTCTCTTAAATGAAGATGGAGTTGGTAGTTCAGAGAGAGGAGGCTCTGCTACACACTGCAACTGGCGCTACAAAAGGTAAAGAATTGGATATGAAAAAACAATTTGTGTTGCATAAAGTATGACTATAAGTTAAAGTAGTCAGTCCCCACTGGTCATCTGAATACATTTTCTTTGCCTTGGTGGCAATAAATGGGTGCAATACATGAGCAAGTCTTGAGAATGTTTATCACTACAAAACTCTTCAAATTAAAAGGTTACACCATAATAGTTTAATTTCTGACCAAAATACTGTAATAATGAGGAAAATTTCTTAACAATTACATTCCCTTAAAACACATCTATATTAAAATATCGCATGGATGTATATTTTACACCATGTATAACCTGTGTCACACCAACCCACATCATTCTTGCTGTCCAATCATGCATCAAATGCAAATATTTAACACAGTAAAGTCTTTTTCAATGTTTTTCCAGAAATGCAGCATGTTCAAGGAGAGGGGGGGGGGTTACAATATATTCAAAATATATTTGTGATCCTGCCAATTTCTAATTCAAATGGAAGGAAAACTACAAAACATTTCAAAAAATGTACTAGTTTCAATACTACAAGTTTGAAAAAATATCGAAGTTTTTAATTTTGTATATGCCTTTTTAAACTTCCCTTATTGGGGGGGGTTCTTCAGAAAATCTTGTTTTCTAAATTCTTAAAAATTATTACCGCTACCTTCTCAATTCCATGAAAACTAATCATATCTTGAGCAACAGGTTTCTTTGGGGAAAGAATATCTATTTTCAATAGTATAATCGTAGGAACGGGACGAAAACATTTTAAAATTTCCAAAATAGAAGTTTCAATGAAAATCACTGCATCATTATTATAACTGTATAATAATGATACAGTAAATACCACCAAAAATTAAAATGTTCACTTCAAATTAGAAGAGCTGATATCTGGTACAGCAGCAGCAGCGGAAATACTAATTTTCGAGGAAATCTCGTAAACGGTTTAGACGCTAGTATTGGTCATGGATGGACAGACAGATGTCAGGGGGGGGAAAAATTATACCTATCTCAGCTACTAACTAATGTAGTATGGAGAAAAAATAACGCAGCCGCAAAAAGGGGTAATTTTTCAACAGATATACACCTTTTATAGGTTTGTGATACTGAAAAAGTAAGTAATACTTGTTCCAATATGTAGTAAATAACTCCCTTTATCATGTTACGTAGTCAGAATCTATATTTTATTGGTCCTTTATACCAAAAAATTTCGTTAATGGTAAAACATCAATTAGTAAGTGAGCAACGCTACTGCCAAAATCATTCAAACCAAAACTGATATTCCCCAATCAATCTGGCTAGCATTGCAGCCCCATGCATTTGAAATGAATATCTTGTGTTTGCCACATTAAATAAAGCATCAGGGACACATTCAAACTTTTCTCAAAAATTGCTCCCTTTTTTTTCCTTGATTCTTTCTTTCTCATATATACATATTTATATGATATGGAGCAATATACATAGTACAGAGAAAGTAATGTAATACTGTGGAATGTGAATTTCAACACATTTTACGATCTCCTGATACCAAAAAAGTGTTGTTTTTGTCAATACGCCCCATACCTCTGTCTGTCTGAACAACATTAGTGCCTACACTATTCATAAGAGTTTTGCCAAATTGAATATTCGCCAATTGATCTGGCCCAACTCAAAGCCCTGTGATCTTCAACATAGTTTTTTAAATTCTGGAGGTATTTTATATGAAGCCTCTGGGACATTTTCAAAAATTTTTCCAAAATGGTTCTGTACTCTCTCTTTATAACACACTTAGAAAGACGGCATAGATTTAATTTTTACTGTGAAATTTCAATTTTGAAGAACTGCAAAAGTTTGTAATTTTTTGGACCCCCTCATTTAACTACATTCTTGAAAATTGTGTGTTAAAGTTATGTTAATGTATTCTTTTGATTTTTCAAATACAGTAAAACCTGTCTTTGCCAGAAAAATCTATTGGATGGAGAGACAGAATGTGCAGAAACAAATTTTCCAATGCAAAGTGCACTGGCTAAGCCGGAAACCTGCATAACGTGGAAACAGAAAGGAATTTTTAATATGACAGTATTGAAAGTTCTGGATAAGACAGAAAAATATTGTTTTAAAATTAAACATAGACTTGTAAGTGTGGTGACCATAAGCCACTTAAGAGCTGTGCTCATTCATTTCTCAGCTACCCTCATCAGAACATCGTATTTCTCATTCTACTTGTGTGAAAGACCCTGTTTATTTTAAATAGCACTATCATAAGCTCATGTGAAGGAAGGAGAGTCACGAAGAGCCCTGTTCTTGCAATGGAGTTCAGTTGATCAGTTTGACAAGTTGCAAGGGTTCTATGAATTAAGTGTTTATGATGTCTGGTGATAAATTGAAAATGTTAACTCTCAGTGAGAAAATTAGACTAACTGAAAAACACAAACATAGAAACACATCTGTCAAGGTTTTGATAGAGAAATTTAGGGTATATGGACACTAAGGATTGGGTTTGAAACCCGCATATGACAATTTTTTTCAGTTGTGTTTGAGGATGAGAGGCTTTTCAGAACAATGGTACAAACGGTGGGACCATGAAATACCATGCAAAAATCTAAAGGTACAGGACCAAATAGAATGTCTATTCAATGCTTGGGGTGTGGGAAGATGTTCTTCGCCACCGCCAATAGGAGTGTTTGACTTTTAGACATAGAATAGAACAGAAAACTAAATAGTATGAGAAAATTCTTTGCTATTCTGTAGAACCACTAATTACTATTTTATCACAACACTGAATACATATGTAGCTATCGTGAAATATCAGAGCAGTCTATGACTATTAAAATGTGAGACATAGCTTACATTTTAACCATCATCAAGTGCACAGATATCTTGTGCTTACTATAACTTTGTAGCCCTAAAAAGTAACCAACAAAACTTAAAGGTAGTTAAAGTGAACATTTTCCTTCTGTAAGCCATATACATATATATCTTTCATAAGGTATATACACATTAAGTTGAATTATGAATAAGCAATAAGTGATTCCATCAAAAATGATTTGAAAATATTCGCTCCCATAAGATAAAATAATTTGCAAAAGCAAATCAGCTACAGATGCAGGCAATTATCCCTAGTGTTTTACATGCCACAATAAAATTAAAAAAGGTACGGAAAGATATAACCCTATAAAATCAACTCCTTTAAAACAGGAGCCTCTCAAATGAAAAAGAACAGCAGAAAGAGAAAATCTACAAATTAATAATAGGTAGAGAAACAGCCCTTTTCAAAACTCCTTAAATAATATGCTTCATTGCTCTTTGTTGATAAGAAATTTATCCAAAGCAAGAGCTTTTAAAGTCTCCTCATACTTAATACAGTTTATTAGAGTAGAAGGTCTACTAAACAAAACAAATGGTTGATAGCATCTACATTTTCCATTAGAAGGAAGAGAGAGAGAGACCTAATACAATGAGCTAAAGACAATAATTCACACCAGGATTGAGTTTTACAAAAAACATGAGAAGGTAATTTCAAATTCAGAATTCCATCTATTGGTCCTGCGAACAATAAACCACAAGTCCCCACCGGTCAATGCAATACTTTGGGGTGTACAAAATAAAAGTTAATGTCTAGCAAAGGGCCACAACTCAAGTTCATTCTAAACAAGTCTCTGCTGTCTTTAATGTGCTCTCTCCATACTTGACAAAATGCACTGAATGCTCAAGATGGATGTTTCATTCATCATGTATTCAAGCAACCTGTATAAGGTAACTATAACTTGAGTAATTTGTCTAAAAACATCTTTCTGTACACCTAAAGACATCATTCTATACATCTACACTAATTCTTGCACAATCAAAATCAATTTATTTCCCAACAATCCAATTGTTGATCAACTCAAATGCAGTTTTCGTCCGTTTTGCACTCCATTTGTATATTACCCATGCTGTGACATTTAGTACCCTACCTACTTTTTATTGCCCCAAAAGTTCTTCCTAACACACTAACTTAAGTTTACTGTAAAGCCTTATTTTTTTCCCGATAAAGAGACTATAAATGGACAAGTACAAAGAAATGTTCAGTGTATAATCTGCAGAATATGTCTAACAACAAGTTAAGCATTCAAGGGTCCCCCAGCATTTAAGTGTACAACACAGTGACATGTTACACAAGAAGGAAAGGCCAATAGAAGTGCAGGCATATGTCAACTGGACATGTTTACTTTAATGTTGAAAATATTGAGTAGTGAAGTGAAGTAAAAGGGAACAGGATAATACTTTAATATTACACATATTTCTACCAATTTTTGTAACCATTAAGAGTATCTTTAAACTGTTAATGATAATGTGTATTTAGCATGAAACTAAAAAATGAGTCGCACTGTCAACTGAATATACAATTTAATGTTTATTCTAGATTTTACTTTTAACTTAAATTTGTGAAACGACTTCAATTGTTTAATGTCATATGGCAGTGTAAAGTAATGTACATGTATTGTATGTGGATTTCTGATAGTGAGCTGTTGATACTGACACTTGATGAAAGTGATTTTTATAATGTGTGTTGCAATTATAAATATCAGTATTGCATGAAAATATGTTCCCACCATTAAGTCTCTTTTGACAAATATTACATATTCGTAAATATATAGGCAAGGCAGTGGTAAGATTCTAACCTCAATGAAGAGAGACTTGCAAGGGTAACATGGATGGCATTTTTTCATTCGAATAATTTTCATTTGCAATCTAAAGGTCTGAGTACTACATGATGAATTTCCGCAGAATTTTATACCATATCTCAGGTGGGAATGTACATTTGCAAAATACACGCAACAAGCTGCATGAAGGCTGACAGAATTTGATAGAATTCTGAATGTGTAACACAATGAACTTAATTTAGTGTTTAATTTTGTTATATAAACATTCCATTTGAGGTTTGACTGAATTGACAGACCTAGAAATTTTGTTACCTGAACGTCACCTAATTGCATATTCTTCATTTTCAATGGAGCATGCGGTTGCTGATTTGAAAGGCAAAAATGCATTGAAACTGTTTTTCCTTCATTAACTATTAATTTGTTTTTACAAAACCAATTTGAAACCTCTAAAATTGTACTATTTATTGTTTCTTTTTTGCAAAGAACATTTGTGTCATCGGCAAACCAATTCGTTCTTCTGTTTTTAATAGATGACGGCATATTGTTTACGTATAACAGAAAGAGGATAGGACCTAAGATCGAGCTTTGCAGAACTCCATGTTCAATTGGTAAAGAAATGGAAAGATAAGTAAATTATGTCCTTTCATGCCAGTGTGGTATTTCTACTCTCTGAGATTGATGTTTAAGATACAAAGTTATCCAATCTAAGGTGATACCACGAATTCCACTAGAAGGTAATTTTGAGAGCAAGATGTTATGGTCAATAATGTCAAAAGCTTTCGAAAGATTTACAAATATTCCAATGGGTGCTTCATTTTGGTCCATTGATGAAGCAACATCTTTAAGAAAAGAAAAAATGACAGTTTCCGTAGATTTTGATTTTCTAAACCTGTGTTCTGAGACTGAAAACGTTTCATTTTTCCTGAGAAAAGTTTCCATTCACGTATAGAAAAGTCAATCTAATATTTTAGAGAAACCTGACAAAAGAGAAATTGGTCGGTAATTTTGAATTTCATTTTCGCTCCCTTTTTTTTTAAAAAAGTGGCTTAATTTTTGAAGTTTTGAAAATATCTGGAAATATTCCTGTGCATAAAGCAGCATTGAAAATGTGAGTTAACAGGTGTATAAAGGCAGGTACACAAGTTTTCAATAAACAATCCGGAAATTCATCTAAACTAGATGAATGATGATATATTCACGGTATTCTCAAAAAGGCTTCAAATTTTTTCCTCAAATGTAATGCTTCAATAGAACAAAGTTTGCATAATAATATATAATGATTTTCATTAAAACACTTAGAATTTTGAAAATGTCTCAACTCTTTCTGAACCTGACTTACTCTTTTCATATTGGAGCTAAATATGTTTTTCTGTCCATTTTTCTGAAAATGTTGTTGCAAATTTTGAGTTGCAATGTGCAAGAATCACTGCAACATTACGAATTCAATATATAATAAACACAAAGCTGAAAAAACAAAGATTTTCATACAGTCACATTAGTGCAACAGTTAACATGTCACCACATGCAGTGTTTGGGTTCAAATACCCATTTTTTTTATTATTATTATTATTTGTTTATTTATTTAAACTTTTTGTAAGAATAGAGCACAATAATTTAATTTGACAGCAGATGGCAGATTTAAACGTTTGTAATATCAAAATATAAAGATGTGTATTTTTTTCCAAACCTCTCAGGATTGTCTTACATCACAGATGTAACAGTAAATCTGAATTACTCTTTTTCAAAATCTCTAAAAATTGTAATTATATAAATGTAAATTGAGGTAATTCGAGAGAAGAGCAAACATTCACTGAACCTCCACAGAAATACAGACAAGTAAACCAAAAGGATTAAAAATTGTACTCTTATTACACTGTGTTCTAATCCACTAAAATTTTACCACACTCTGTTAAGTTGTCATGTTCTTGTACACAATAGTCATATAAATTGAAAAAAATATGCTGTGCACTAACCAGAGTTAATTCTGTAAAACACAGCTTCCTCTAATACAATCAGTAAAACTGTCACTATCTTTTGAGAAGATTGTTAACATCAAGAATATGAAGGTTTATACTATGTTTCCTCTTATTAATATTTATTAGTAACTTTAAATAAAACATGAGGAATGTTATTTCAACAAGGAAAACACAAAGAATACGGGAATATCCAAGAAAGAAGAAAATACTCATACCTGAACATCATGACTTGATGGAAGAGCAGGAGCAGCCCAAGCAGGCGCACCTTCCATTTCCACATCAAGCAACTCAGCATGAGCTGTTTTACTACCATTCAAAACTGCTGGGCCCAACCCTCGGCACCGTGGACACATTCGTCCTTCTAAAAAAAATGATTAACTTAATCGACTAAACATATCAAAATTCCACAAGATATACACCTAACAGTAAAAATCCATACACAATCTTTTTACAATTTTGACACTTATTTAGCCGTAGTATTAATTTTGTTGAAATGTAACTTAAATGGCCAGGATAACAATTCCACAAGTTTTCTGTGTAAAGTCTAAAGGCTTGTCTTAAACCTAGACAAAGGGAAAAACAAAAAAATTATTGGTAACCGCAGGATAACAATAAAAAGTTTTTTGACCTCAACCCATTAATATTCTCAAATGTGGAACACACTTTTCATGGATATAAAGAATACAGAGATTTTCTATGTTTGACAATGATAACAAGGTGTGATAAGGATAATAGTATTTCTGAAATAATGAATGCAGGTGAAAGCAGCTTGTGTACATTTTTTTCTTTTCTTTTCTGAAGAAATATTGAAAGAAAAGGAAAATGATTTTAACGTGTGAGAAATTTAGTTGACTCATGGAACCTGGAATTGAAGAGGGGCAGGACAGTTGACAACACTGGAAGAAATTATAGCATGGATTAAAAATGCATGGAAATCTAACAAGGATTAAAACATTTTTGTATATTTTAGTTCTAGTCTGCATCCATTTCTATCCATCAGTGTAATTATTGGCCACTTGTGACATTTGAAATGAGCCTGAACTGTGCAAAATGTACCATCCCTCCAAACTTTCCTCTACTTTACAAATTCACATCCCGGTGACATTCATTTGATGGTATATCTTCAGAAACTATTATTTAAACTGTCATCCATTTGCTGCTCTTAGTTAAACCCATTTTTCTTAATTGTTTTGAACATTGTTTAAAGTCACTAAAGAAATATCAAACATTTTATTTTTAGAAATAAATTGTGGCCATATTCCAACATCCCTGACAATGAGTACTAAATTACTCTCAGTTGTGTTTATGTTGTTTTTTTTTAAAAAGTCTAGAGACAGAAAAATATGTCCTTCTATTTCAATAAGTTACTTAAAAATTACTTGTAATAACAATATGTTAGGTGTATGTGTGTTCCTTCCCCTCCAAAATGTTTATCTGTCTGTCTGTGAACTATTTAGGGCCTAAACTATTTGTAGGATTTTTTCCAAATGGATATTTGGAAAAGATATCTTCCAACTGGATATTTCCATGTCCAGTTGGCTCGAATCAAAGCTCTACGATTTTGAAAAACATTCTTTCAACACTGAGTGTACTTGAAGGCCTGGGTTGTTTTCAAAATTTTCTCCAAATTTTTCTTTAACTTTTTTGGAATAAGAGAGCAAAATACACTTACAAAGATAGCATAAATCCAATTTTCACTGTTAACTCTTAAATTCTCGAAAATTGCAGAAATTGGAAATTTTCATTGTCTTCCTACAACCACAAAATTGAAGATAAGAGATTTTTTCGTACAAATGAAAATAGTTCTCCATTATTACTTTTTTCATTGAGTCCATGTAAATTTTTTTGAAAATTTTCATATTTTTCACCCAATACCAAGTTAAATATGTGCAATATAGAAACATATTAAAAATAAAAATTTCTCAAAAACTGTTTTAACTTTTCATAGGGAGCATGCTAAACGTACTGTAACAACAGATGACACAGACACCATTTTGCTACATCCCTTTGGATTGTCAAAAATTACTGAAAATTAATGAATTACTTTATATTTAAAAATGTCAGATTCAGTCAATAATCTGAAAGTTATACAGACTTTGAGAGATGCCATGATGTGTGTGTTTTCCTACAAGCCAAGATATCCCAATACATCTCCTTAACCTGGCATACAGAGCACACTGGGATACAGAGCATTGTCCTTTGAAAATCTCAAAAGATATGGAGAATTTTAATAGTTTTTATGATTACAAACACAAGGCTTGAGAAACTCACAGTTAGATGGAATGATTGAATTGAATTAATGCCTTATTTTATGTGGCGAGACTCAGGCCATGAGGCTTGCTTTTCCGTCTGACCACCCAAATTTTGCTAGGTTCCTTTCATCAACTAGCAGAGAAAGGAGGTAATTCTTGGGTGAGAAACAGGCAATTTGAATTTGGCTCAGAGGCGTCATTTAAGCTTAAGGATCTTTTACATGCAAGTAAATCTACTAACATGGGACAGCCGGCTTTACTTCCCCTCCGAAGGAAGGCGTACGAAGGATTTTTCCACCCTTAAAAATCCACGGTTTCGATCGGGTTTGAACCCGCCAACTTGGGTATAACAGTCCAATACACTAACCGTTACACCATCACCGCGCATTGATAGAAGGTGAATAACAATTGGCACAAATTTTGACACCATAAGATCAGAATATAAAGTAATGAGGGGGAGCAGGGAAATTGACACAAATGCCTCCATAAGCCAACCTTAGTAATGTTTAAATAATAAAGTTTCAATGGATGGTTACAAAAAAGAGAAAACGCAAGTTTGGATGCTCTATCTGTATTAAGATAGTAATTTACATTACATTTAAGGCGAGTTTGAATTGATAAATTATTATGGATTTGTGATGTAAATGTACAGTTGAGTTGTACCATGGACAATTCCAATTAATATTGAAATAATTAAGTTTGTATTACTGCTGAACAGCAAATTCAAATAAGCGTCAAAACTCAAGTATGTAAAACAGAAGTATTGCCTCTTTTTCATGCTCTACCATCAAGATTCTAATTTCTAAATAATGAAAACATCAATTACTATGGAGCAAAATGCATAACAAATTTGTAGCAGCAGAAACTGGAATGAACTGTATAATTATTGATTTATTTTGAGTTGCATACAATTTGAAGGCAAAATGCTCAAATAAGGTATTTCTGCACCAACATTTTTCTTCTGAATAGGCAACAATATTTTGGTAGGAGTTGAATGCAAATTCATTTCGTAATAAAGGTCTATGACTAAAGTTCTTGTATATATTTTCCTTATTAGCATAATGCCGCTAGAGTGCAATCGTAAATATGTATACTGTAGTGCAATTATATAACAATTAACAAATTGCTTTTGTAATTATGACATGAGCTGGGTACATTAACATGTTTTTTGTGCAGGATTTTAAAACAAAATTAAGAGTTCTTTCACTCCAAAAATTATTTCAAAATGAAAGACTTTGTATTCTGAAAAATATTTTAGAAAACAGAAGAATTAGTGAATTTTAAAGTGTAAGGACTAAAAGTTCAATGATTTCTCATTAAAGGTTGGTATTGTAACTGAAATAGGTTATTAATGTCATTATTAAAACAAAAGAAAATTCACCTTATTTACACTAATTTTTTCACAGATTCTTGAAAACTGTTAAAATAGTTTTTGCATATACCATATGATGCTTGTTTGTTACATATGCATAATAGGATTTATTTATTTTATCAACATTACTATCAGACCTGAAGCTGGTTTACCAATGGAAATAATTTCTAGGTGACTATTCATAATTTAACTACTAACAACAAAAAAGAGGGTTAGGCATTCTGAAGCTCAAGAAAACATGAGCATGAAATTGTACCCCAAGTGTCTCATAAAGACTTAACAGTTTTTTTGACAGTTAATTTCAGATTAAAGGACAATTAAATTCAAATTAATACTAAAAGATCTAATTTCTAAGCATTCATTTATATACTTGAATTTACATGAATGGTTATTAATATTTGATGATATGTATAGTATGTTAACTATCCATATGTAAATATCACACTTTCACTAAATGACCACTTTTACAGTTGACCTATGGCATGAGAATGATTTCTCAACTAACAAAAAGCAAAACAATATTTCTATCAAAGAGCCCCGAACAGCAAAAAAATATTCAAAAAATTGTGCATTAGAGATTGCTCATTTTCTAATTGAATTTTAAATAATTATTCATAACTTTCACCTCAATCTCTCCAAAAAACAATATTCAGAATTCATAAATAAAAAATTATCATAATAAAATCAACCAAATTAATACGAAGAGACTTAAAAATAATCTTATTTTAGCAATTTTTCAAAAATCTATACCTTTTAATTCATATAAAAATCAATACCTTTATACGTAATTCAAATATAGGACTTATTTTTAGATGTTCAGAATAAACAAAACAAAATTACAAGCTTAAATGCCTTCCAGATTCTTTGGACAACATAAATAAGAATAGAAAATTAAGATTTTGCAAATTGAAATGGAAAAAAATGTTTCCAAAATATTTTTGAATAATAATAATAATAATAAAACATGTAAAATGTTTTAAAAGAACTATATAACAAGGAATCAATCCTGGCATTTGCAATAGCCAAAATATTTGCAAACAAAATCAACAAATACTACAAATTAATGGACACTGTCTACAGAGAATTCAACTGATGTTTGGGTCAGGGTCTGGGTTTAGGGATAAACTGTCATAGCAGAAAATAAATCATTAATGATACATAGAAAGTTAATACAGCATACAAATCACTAGTAGAGAGAAAAGCAAGAAAACGCAATGGGAAAACATCCAAAGCAGTAACTACACCTTCCAGTAAAGTTCACTTTGAGACTGCCAGCATTTATGGCTTAAGGTGATACATTTTTCAAGACTGTATTGCATTAAAAAACAATTAGATATAGACAAACTAGGGAGAAAAGAACAAAAAACATTTCTGAAAGAAAAATTAACAATCGACAATTTGTAGTTCATGACTTTAGCGTGAATAAGCGTATATCTGTTGTTTAACCCTTTGCAGTCCTTTCACTTCTCAGTTTTCTCCATCTGACAGTCCTATGTCCAACGTGATTGACTTTCTCTTTTCCTGGTTCTGATTTTTAGTCCCGTTGGGCGGGACTTATATTTAACTCTTTGTTATTTCACAGGTTATTATTCATGTAGATGACACCAGTTACCAGTACAATTCTCTTCAGAAGAGATTAGGCAGGCTTCAGTGTAGTCAGATTTTGCCCATGTTTTTGTTGTTTTAAAAAAAGATTGTTTTGTAGGCTGCAGTAGTACTTTTGATGACACCAATAAATAAGCATTCGAGATTGTCACATCCTGAACTGAGAGTCAGTAAACAATTCTGACTCTGACCTAAGAAGTTGAAAAAAATTCTCAGGTAAATCTGAAGAATATGAAGTGACAGTAATGATTACTCGAACTCCATGAATTAAATGCAATCTATAGGCATTATTGGTAATTGGGTGAAGCTCTCTGCACCAAACGTTAATTTACATAGTGATGTATTAAAAGTTAAGCAAATAAATTAATATGTTATTTGTAACAATACAAAAAATAGTTTAACACGCAAGAACAGTTTCTTACGCTGAGGCACACCAGACTGTTGCCACAATGTCCCTAGAAATTTAAAGGATCGGAAACAAGGAAATCGCTGCATCCTACCACGCGGGACAAAGGACGGCAAAGGTTTAAATATACTGACTCACCATTTTTAATAGTTTCAAGATGAGAAAGAGAACTTCTGAGTTGTGCTCTCTGCTCTTGCAAAGCAGCTTGTAAAGATCGAAGTCTCTCCACAATCTCTTGAACTTCATCTAAGACAGTGTCATCTTCAGAATCAGCAACTGGTGAATCCGCTTCAAACACTGCAAAATCCAGCTCCAACGGTGGGCATCCCTCCTGTATTTCTACCATCTGCACAAAATAAACTTGGCTAATATTGACAGCTTGTTTAAGTTTACTATAATGAAATACATTAATTTTACATTATCCCAACAATATCAGAGAGCAATTGTTTTTGTATAGTTAAAATAATAACTGTTTATCCTTTATGAGAATTATCCAAAACCTGTCAATTGAGACCAAATAACAGAAAAAATATTTAACCTGTCAATAAAATACTATTTTTAATAACATTGCTGCTATAAGGAAAAAAAAAAAGACATGAACTTTACCGTTAACAACTGTTTTCTTTTAATTTATAAAATGTCACAAAACATATAAATTGAGTGAGACATACTAACCATACGTTAACAAAGGTTAAGCTCCATACATCAAATTCTTGACAAAACAAAATAAAATTTTCTAATTTACTCTTATTAGAAATGACTGACATCTTATGCAGTTGACACCCAACATATACATTTTAATGTCAACAAGGTTCTTACATAATCCCACAATATGTACTTGATTAGTACAGTGAGAGAACAATGGTAAAAAAAATCACCAAGTCATGCCATCTAGTACTTTATGGAGAGCTATGATTAAATGCAATACCTGCTACAAAAAAATGAACAGTGTCCTTGTAAATTGCATTAGAAATATCTGTATATGGTTTTTGGTTCTACATTTGAAACTTCCAATTTCTCTGCTAGAAAATTTGCTATTTTGGATGCTTGTTATTCTTTCACTGTAATATTCATTTGGCAGGATCATAACAGAAGGCAATGGTCAGGTGACAAAAAATGGTCGCTAAATACATTAGTCTTCAGAACCTTGCGTAACCTCATTAGGTTTATATTCCTTTACTCATTATGATGAAATCTATGTCATTTTTTTAAAATTCAAATTAATAATTGATACAATATTTTTTTTTTTTTTTTTTTTTTTTTTTTTTTTTTTTTTTTTTTTTTTTTTTGAGCCAAAGTATTACCTGAGCATACTGCTCCTCCAATTCAATTTTTTCCTGACGAAAACTTTTGATTAATTTTAAAGATATCTCTTCCAAGCTTTCTTCTTTCATATCTGCAAAATAGTACAGTATTATGAAACATTCATAGCATTTATTTCCTCATTTGAATAACAAATTGAAGAAATACCCTCGCCATCCAACGAATTTCCATTAATTTGACCATTTTCCTTACTAAAGTGACCACTTCCATTTCTTTCATCCTGATCTCCATCTAAAGAATCCTTGCATTTGATGGATCGTTGACTCAAAGTATCATTAATACGAGAAAGGTGGCTTCCTAATGATCTGTTTGCTTGAGTCAAACGACTAAGACGACTCCACAGTTGTTTATTTTCATTGGCAACCATAAATATATGATGTGTTAGTTGTGACTTCTGACGCTGAAGTTGTGCAACTTGCTGATGAAGCTCATCTGAGGCATTGCCATCGTCCTCTTGTTTATCACTGCCAGTTAACTTGACATTTGTTTTTTCCAGTTCCACTCTTAAACTCAAATTTTCTCCCTCTACAGCGATGAGCCGCTGCTGTAACTGCTGACAACGCTCTTTCATAGTTTGCAATGCTACTTGTAAAGCAAAATGGGACCCAAATGAAATTTCTGGAACTCTTGGTTCACCAGCTGTTTGACTTAAATCTTCTTTTTTATTTACTACACTCATGTTGCCGATATTATAATAACACGAGTGGATCTGTCAATCTCACAGTCATGATACATTCAGTCGTAAGAACCTATTCTTTATTTAAAAATACATTAGACAATTATTAGAAAAGGCATATATTTTGTGTTACTCATCCTGATATTATACACTTCACACTTCGCTTGAAATATCGGTCAACCTTCCTCTGCCAGCGATATGCGCTGCAAGATCTGTCCATTACGGTGACCAGCGCCATTATATTTACTTCCGATTGTTCTTAACCACATGACAATATTACATTCTGCTTTACACTATAATAGCGCATGATTCTTCCACATTTTGAGCTGATTACGAGATACAATCCCAAACAATTTTAGGGGAGTAAACGCAACAGCAATTTCAGCTTCAGTGCTGGTACAAACACGGTTCACTTATCACGGTTCACTTCGTCGAGTTCGCTTGCGTCCGCCTGCGTCTGACTTTTCGCACTTACATTCTCGCAGTACATTCTGCAACCGCTAGATGGCATAAAGGTAAACAAAACAAGCATCGAAAGAGGGCCGTCGAACTGTTCATTTGGCCCATCTTCTCGTACACTACCCTTGCGAGATTTAAGGGAAGCGACCAAAGGAATCTTGGTGTGAATTGGTATGTGTATCAAATGCAACCTGATACATTCGTTTAGGCTATAAATATTCCGTTACCCCTTCCTAATTCATTTTTGTGTGATAGTATGATATTGCCGCTTTCATCAGAAATATTGTAGCAACTTCAAAGAAAAAGAATAGCTTAATCAAAAACCTTCGAATATACAAAAAAATCTTTATTGTACTTATTTGTTTGTTTATTTATTTAAACAGTGCCTTGATGAACTTAAGATTATAATTTGTTATAAGTGTACTAATACTTGAATGATTTTTACAATGGTTCGATGATAATATAATATCAACAAAACTTACAATTGATAAATTTATAATATTATCAACACTTACAATTATAATATTATCTCAAAAAATTACTTAATTGTCAAGCAGTACACGACTAATTGAGGAGTGACATAGCACAGTACTTTCCACGTTGAAGGAAATTATTGCAGTCAATATTTTAAGTGTAGTAAATACAAAATCGGAGGCACATTAAAATAACAACTCATGATCTTGAAGTTATATCAAACTATGTTCACAAATTTCTCTATATTAATGAAAATTATATACATCCAATGTTGAGAAAGTCGCTAAATTTAAAAGAAAATAACTAAAATCATGTTGAAAAAAGATACTTCACAATAGCTACGATGCAAGGCTAATAAACAATTCTAGAAGGACCTTGCCCCAGGCCCCGACTTAATAGAAGCTCCATTCCCCTTTTTCTTCCTTTTTTCATTCAAAAGAAATGAAAAATATATTTATTGCTAAACCAAATTTAACGCTAAAAGTTATTCCTGATGAATGGAGAAAAGAATTCTGTTTAATGGTTGAAAAATCAACCATAGTATCAAGGGTTCCAGATCTATGCAAGGCGGTTTACTTGTTTTGACTCTTCTTGTTAGGGTTTCTACCGCCGAGAGATCGTTTATTTTTATTCATTTTTTTATTATTATTATTAAAACTTATAAAAAACTACTTGCGTAGTGCTAGGGCACAGAAGAGTGTTAGTCGCCGTCATCTCAGAATCGAATGGGACCGAGCACGAACCGTTCATGATTGTGAAGTTTCAGCGTCCTTCGCATCCCGGAAAGCATAACGCCACCCAGCTTCACTAGTTTTCAATGTAAGAATTATTTTTATTAATAATAATACAATCTGTTAGTAACATTGATATCTTATATAGTAATCATAGACTGATGAATATGAATTTGTTAACATTTTAATTATTTAAGGTTCTAACTCTAGTTTATTATACAGTATTATGAAGTATGCCCAAATACAAGTTTTGCGGGCGGACCCGCTTCGTTTATCCGTCCGTCTGTCGGTGCGTCTGTGAACACTTGCAGAAACTGCACACAGAATAGTCACTAAAATAGTTATTCCCTAATTGATCTACTAGATGTCACGGATTCTCGAATTTGAAACGTTTCTTGTAATTTTTGAATATACTTGACATCAAGAACGTACTTTACATACTCAATTTTCTGAAATATGGCCCAAAGTTTTTCTTACTTTTCTGACACCATCCTAGAAAAACTACAGTATTGAATATAGATATTTTTTATTAATACAATCTGTTCTTAAGAATGGGATCTTTAAAAAATATCTTTTTTTAAATGTGTGGTTTCTCCTTAATTTTTAGTTACTTTATATTATATACCGTACTTCATACTTTATATTGGAGAGAAACAAATTACTTGGTTGCCAGCACTACTTTGTAGGGGCAAATTTCAATCTTTTTAAACTGCCCTACACCTTCAATGTTGAATCTAGATTGTTTTAATGCAACATGTTCCTCAGCAATAGGTATGTAAATAACTTTAGGTACTTTTTTTTTCAAAATATTGGTCATTTTCGCGCATTCGTCATTTTAATTTATATCCTTTAAAATGTTTGAGTGTGGCTGAAGAGATATGTGAAGTTTCAATATTATACCATTAACAAAACCACCATTAACGCTCGATCAGGCTCAACCCTTCCGCTCAACGCTTGATGAGGGACTAAGAGACGCGTTGCGTCGATTAAATAACGAATAATTAAGATGATAGGAAGCAACATTTTTAAAAAAATACAACAAATATGCTCTGTTGTGACGACAGTAGTTGGCATTATCAGTCACAAATTCTCTGCCAAATAACTCGAGAGTGAAAATTTGTTCGCAATACTTTTCATGCTCATGTTACCATTAATAACAACCAATTGATGTACTTCTTGGAGTATTCAAATATTGCAGAGATGTTTGATCTAATGTGATATCGAAGTTTCTTTTAACCGTAGTAGCAGATCTGCTTAGTTCTGATCTCTTCCCACGTCAGTTTAACACTTTGAAAACTAAGTTGAATCCTATTGGTCGATTACAACGCTCTCTTGCGTCGTTGGACTAGTGTTAACCGGAGCTACCAGAGCGCTCTGCTTCAGAGGCACTTCGTCAGTGTTTCGGAATACGTAATGCGAGGGTGACGCGAAGTTCGGGAGTGTTCTTGCTCTTATGTGTTTTTGTGTTTATTATAACATTTGTGAGAAAACATCTACTTTTCTTCAGTAGACTGCAAGAATAATATGTAAGTTGCATTTTTCTTCGGTTATATTTCCACTGAGCTTTGTTGTGAATTGTTTTTATTACTTCTTGTGCGTCATCCTACCATCCCACAGGTGGCTTATTTGTGTCATTTACAGATCACGAATTTAAGTCCTAGAACGTATCACATCTGGCCATAACATTTTAATGCGAAGTATAAAACTTTTACTCTCCTTTTTTTCGTGAGCAATGCAATGCATTTTCAATTTGTTATGATTGTCATAAACACTTTCATAAAAAACAAGAATGGTAAAAACAAAATTAACACAAAAATTGTCATTCTTGAATATAAATTATTTTAAGATAAAAATTCTTGAAAATGGCATGTACTTCTCGTTTACAATTTAGTGGGCTGTGACGCTCTGAATCAGTGGCTTAGTTCTGGAGACCTTAACTGGCAACCCGAGAAACAAGAATTAAGCTGAGACCAACAAGCGTGATTGTCTTTCCGTGGTTGTACAAAAAAGTATATTAAATGTTCTTGATCTATTGGATTATAGTTTCCCCGCAACATTGGGTATTTTAATATACCATCTTATTAATTGTATTCAATGTCAAATGCGTTTTTTTAATTTACCGCCCTGAATCCCGTACGCAAACTTTGAATGTTGTTATGTTACTCAGAATTGGATAAAAAGCGTCTTTCACGGAGCAAAACTGATTTACAAGATTTTAGTTTATCTTTTCTGTGTTTCCCCCACGTTTCACTTCCCTTCGGAATGCGGGTGCGAAGGGTGGCTTTGAATGCACTGGGGTGAAGGATGCGCTGTTGCCATGCCGCTACCAGAATTCCAAAGTATTGAATGGAATTCTAAAGGGAAATAATGTATGAAGCGAACTGGAACCTACTAACAGGTGGCACGGATTCAGTAGTTCCTTGCAGTTTGTAAACAAAGAAAGATCTATTAAGTTTTCTAAATGAATGGTATAGCGAATATACATTTTCTTCAAATTTTATTTATCTATTAGATTGTCAAATTGTAATGCACCGTATTGCAACCGCAAGAATAATATTTGCACGATTTTACACACACATTTACACGAATAAAATACTTAAAATACTATTGGTGGAAGAAGATTCACGGAGTTTTGCACTTACATTCAAAAAAAAAATAATAAGAAGACTAAAGAATGCTAGAGAACAAAAGTTTCTCCAAACGTTAAAAAAATATGAAAAAAGAAAAAAAATCTTCGCTTAAGAATGGCAAACGGTAACAGACGCATACAAAAACAGTGCATGGATCTGCATGATCTAAACCACTTATCATTTCCTACAAATATTTTCGAAGAAGAAGTTCTCAGAGATATCACGTATTTGAAATGCGATAAATATTAGAGTTAAGCGAAGTTACAAAACTATGTACATTTCTACGTAAAAAATATTTTGACTTCAAAATTCTTGTTCTTCAAAATATTTTCAGCAAGAATATAGTATATTTTTTATATTGTCGGTGAAATTGCTGAGATAATACTACCAGGACGTTAGTCAAGTGAAAAAGAGGGTTATGGGGTCATTAAAAAGGGGATTTACATTGGTGTATTTATTTTTAGTTTTTTTTTATAGATAATCAGGAAGTACCTATTTCCTGTCGTTTCACAATCTCTGGTCGGGAGTGTTGGAGCCTGAGCTTCCACACTCTGATCATATTAACTTAGGGTAGTCCTCCCTATTAACTCCAAAGAAGGGATTCAACGCCCCCTTCATAGTATCCCTTGCCTCGTGAACGAAACATTAATGTGCAGTCGAGAGACCCCATTCGTTACGCTCACATGTAGCAATGTAAGGATAAAATAAAAACATCTTTGAAAATAGGACAGGAACGGAAAGCTTATTTGTATCGGAGAAGCTAAAATTTGGTATCGGATTACGTATTCATTACGTATTAATTTCATCGACAAAACGCATCATGAATGAGGTCACGCCATAATGCATATTGAAATAATAAGTTCATATTCCGTGACATCTATTGTGATTTCTATTTCCGAGGGATTCAGGATATTTCTATTTCACGGGATGTCTATTTCAGAGAAATAACTTCAAGAATGGAATATTAGACAACGAGTTACCACAATATCATTTTATTTTATTTTGTCTTTCTTTCTATTTCTCCTCTTTTTCAAAGAGGAATATGATATTTTGACACTACAAGCAGCTCCAGGGTATTCACAAAACATTTATTTTCTCAAATTCGAATTTATACCTAACAGTGCGTATAAAAATACAATAATACAATTAAGTTTTGTCCCTTATTTGACATACGCAAAATAGGTAAAAGCTCACCAAGTCAATTGGAAAAATAATATCATAATCTCCTGGTATTATTATTACATCTATTACAGGAATAAGTAAATTTCACTTAAATCAGAGGCAGATCCTGAGACGAATTTTGGGAGGGGAAATTCATAACGATTTCGTCGAATATGACATTACAGATTTTATAAAATGACGCAGACTACACTCAGCTCATACTGCGATTCAATTTTATTCGTTTTAATGATAATCCGAAAATATTTTTCTCTAAATTCTCGTGACAAGTTAAACTAAATAGTTACTGAAAAATTTAGGGGGTAAATTTCCCTCATTTCCCTCTCCGTGGATCCGCGTCTCCTTTCTCAGAAATGTATTATTATCATGAGCTATGTAATACGTGAGAAAAGCGAGAGAAGATTAGCCAAAATAAAAAAAAATCGAGAGCACAAGAAAAAAGTATAGATCACACAGATTACATCATACCTTAATCTACTTTCAAAATAAGATGTAGGAGATTTTCTCTTTGGCCACACGCCTTCTCCATCTCCTATTTATTTTTAATATCATATGCGAGCCGTCGTGGTGCACTTTCCCGCTCATTCTGGATTGACCCCACTGAGGGACGACGTACGCAAGGCACCCCGCCACATCGGTCCTCCGCGCCCGCGCAGCGTCCTCGCAGCGTCCTCGCAGCGCCGGCGCACTGTTTACCCGCAAAGACGCGGGGGCAGTCGTGGTCGTCGTCGTCGGCGGCGGCGGCGGCGGCGGCGGCGGCGCGGCAGCCCTTGGGCGGAAGTGACGCGGGGGCCGCCGGTGCGGAGGAGCCCGTCGCGTCGGGGCCCGTCACGCGCTCGTTAATCTGCCCGAGCGACGAGCTGATGAGCAGTAATGGACCCGCTGCCACTGCCAGCGCGCGCCCCCGCCGCGCCGTCGCGACGCCGCCGCAGCCTCTCCAGCCGCAGGGCAGCTGGCCCCCGCGCGCGGGTACAGTCCGCCTCCACCTCGGCCTCAGCCTCGGCCTCCGGCACGGCCCCCACCGCCACGGGTTGTAAACCATTTCACTCCCCTCCATGCGCCCCAAGCTTCTAAACGTCTTTTGTCATCCCCTTCACATGGAATACGCGAAAGATGACGGTTTTAAACCATTTATTGAATGGAAACGATGATATCAAAAGTAGTAATTGTGCTACCGCTGGATAGAAAATTACCCTCCACGGCTACATCTAAAATGCGTTCGACGAAACGATTAGGAATTCGTAGAATATGGGCAGTAGCTAGCGCACGTACAACACACACATTGCAATCATGCGTAACTCAAAAACAATGCATCCTAGGCTTTGAAAATTTGAAGCCAGCTCAAGGGCTAATTGTTTATTCCATAAATTCATTGACCAATAAACATACTCCCTAGAACGCGTTTCCGAATGCACGATGACGGGGTGTTTTGGAGAAATGTACTGCGGGTTGCTTGTGCGCAAGTACTTCCCTTACACCGTAATTTGCTATTTCTTCTTCTCCTTCTCCTCCTTCTTCTGTGACTAGTTCTCTTATCTCTCCAAGGTTACCTACCTCTGATAACAGGGTTCAAATGTCCGTCTCTCGAAATTAAAATTGTGATGATTGATTAACAAAACGGTCTAAGGGAAGCACCTTCGGGCCTACGCAAAGCTGGAAGTCGACACCCCCAAACTCTTTCTTGGGATAAGAGTTGAACGGGAAATGTACTCTTCATGTGAATTTGAAATAATCATTGTGTTTTCTTGTTGTCAATGGTTTTCTAAAAAGCAATTATTTTTTGGTTTAAAGTGTCTTATTGGGTAATTTTTATTTTACAACTGATGAGCTTACATTCTTTATTTAAATATTTGGAAAATTTTCGACTTATTTTTAAAGTTTCTGTTATGTCATAATACAAATGAGCTTCCCCCATGGTCGCCTTAGCTGTTCGTCTAGCTCCATAACTATTGCGAATAATTCCATTGTGCGCGTAAGACGTTTTATTGACTTTATTGTCGTAAATAAACACTACTAAATTTTAATAAACTCGCTTGTCGCCAGTATTTTTCGATTTGTTTTTATGCTTTACTGTTTTGTTAAAAAGTTAATAAATCAATCAAAAAAGGGAATGTGTGTAATAAATACAAATGTCAGTTAGTTTACTGAACACTAATGTGGAAGCGTGTTCATTCTAAAACAGGATTCCACACAAATTTAACAAAGAACTCCATGAATGAGACTTGAGAAATGCCGAGGGTTGCGTAGTGGAGTCGGCCCTCGTCTCTTTGCCCTCAATGTTTACGTGCTGTAGGACCTTTGGGCGGTCACTGCCGCTGTCGTCGGCCGATGTTTGGGTTCGCCACCGCCGCCGGCGCTGCCCGGGACGGCGTCTCTGTCGTAAACTGGCACTTTGCCGTACGCACTTCCTCTCCGTCGGCGCGTATACACATTGGCTTCAGGGTTACATGGCCGTTAGGCCCGCTTCACACGGCGCCGCAGAAGCGCTCGAACCCGCCGCAGAACACCCTCCGGCGACGACGGACAAAGGGGCCGCAGCAGGTACCTGCTTCAGTCCCTTTCTTCGTCGTCGCCCGAGGGTCTTCTGCGGCGGGTTCGAGCGCTTCTGCGGCGCCGTGTGAAGCGGGCCTTAACTGTTACGTTAGCATTACCGTCCTGTTGAAAAGCCAATTTTAAAACAGACATTCGGCCTTGTGGTGCGATCAAGTGGTTTAGAACTTGAGGGAGCCGAGTGGAAGATTGATATCCAATTTTGGACTAAACCATGGGCCAGGAATATTCGCTTGCAGTGCACCGCAATTAGTTTTCTAAAATGTCTGCTGTTTACTTAGGTATCCAAAACTATTTAAAATTGTAATATACTTTCTCGAAGAACGTTGTGCATTTAATGTTTTACCTAAAATCACATAAATCAACTTTCTTGAAACATGCCACACTCACAATCAGAGAAGCTTCTTCTTCGGCAATTTTTGTGATGATACATTTCCCTATTTTCACCAGCATGTATTTAATATATGCCATTTACTCAAAGCAATACTTACAGTGAGCACTTCTCCAGAACGAAACTGAAACCCTAGACAACAATTGCAAACTAATTTTTGGGGCAAACCGTGCAAAAAAGAATTGCATTAAAGAAGACAAATGAAGCCATTTTATCGAAATAACGTTATAGGTTTTCAATTATTCATCGACTTTTTTCGTGTTTTAATGTTATGTTCACTATTAGTTGGCCATTGCAAAGATCTCTGAATATCGTCGAGAATCCACACGACATCGTTGAAGACCACTGAATGAAACTGTTTCCTAAGGACTCGTCTACATTCGAAATACTCCAGCCTATTTCGGAATTGTGAGAGCATCTGGTGACCAACCAGAAATTGGTGATAGCAGAAATACATTGAAAGTAGTTTGCCGGGAGGTAGAGGGGGAATTTCCAGGCTCGTGAAATTGGTTCTCTTTCTGATGACAACATTGTATTTTCCTGCCAGATAAAGGTTTCCCCCTTCTTCTTGCCCTTAGCCACACACTACGGGATAAAAGAGCTAGATTCCTTATTTCCCAGTTGTTTTTTTTTTATTTTTATTTTCTTCGAAACTTTTTCGAAATTTTTAGGAGTTAATCCTATCAACCATCTCTCTGAGGTATGATTCCTTATCATTATTAACAGTGAAAGTAATGGAATGTTGGCGATGAAGTTGATGTATGTGAAAAAACTACAAAAGTGTTTATGTTAAATATGTTCCATTACATTGTAATATTATGATTTTCAGTTACCGCTCCTTAAGGATGTGTGAAAGAAGGTGATTAGTGCTGCAATCATTACTGAGCGTTGAAGATGCGGGAGGATTACACTTAAAGTCCTATGATCTATTTTTTCCTGCCAGGTAATCACAAAGGTGGTTTTCCTATGTCTGTAAGTAGTTGGTTGAGTAAAGGTGATGAGGAATTATGATAAAAGATTAAAAATGATATGTCGGTTCAGGTGCGACAACCACACGGTTTTCGCGGGGATCGAATCCAGTTTTCGGCTTCGCGTACTTGGTCCATGCTCCATGTTCCTGCGTTACTTAGGCTGGCAAGGATTTTTGAACTCGTGATTATCACTTAATATTTTGCTCTCTTTTTTCTGGATTATTTAACAATAAAAAATGGGAACTGCTAACACATGTTCCCATGCGCTTTATTAAGTACTTAGCTGTCGAAAGTTTAGTAGAAAAGCAATTTTTGTGAGTTAAAATGGGAATTTAAGGTCTGCAGTACATAATATAAACACTCACAGACTCCCATATTCAAGAAGGAGTTCGATTTCATAAATCCCAAATAACTTCGGTCCAACCATCTTAGATGTTTTGGTTACCCATACTATATTCGTATCACAATTAGATAAAAGTATTGAGCCAAATAAATACTTTTTATTGTTCTTATGGCGTTTGATATTGTATTAAGGTCTCATGTAAATATTTTTATCAAAGCACAGGGTTGACTTTTAGGACATGTGAATTAACTCGTCCTCAGTGACTAAATTTCATTGCATTATTTTAAATGACGAGCCATAAGTCATCTTGTTTCCAAGTGCAAATTCATGTATTAATAGACGTGTTTTTATATATAAATATTTACTTTTTGTACTTAAACGTTATGTGCTTTATTTTACTTTCTTCACGGTTTACATCGCAATGCCACGTTTGTACATTGATGAGGCAAGTGCAATGATCTCAACAGTCATATTGGTTCTCTTCTTCCGTGTGACTATTTGCACGAAATATCGAAGTGCATTGCCAACGCATAAATATAAAAAAAATATCTACTGTAGGGAATTGTTACAATTCATTTTCATTTAAAGTTTGTTATGTTGTAATATGCCGGAAGATACTGTAAAATCATAATTGCTGGTATAATATACACATTTGGTGATATGACTAAGATTGGCTGCATCAAATAACGCTCCATTAGTGTATTTAAGCATATTTTACAATAGTTAAAGAGATAATACAACGTGATAAATCCACATTAGTTGGAATTTTTCGAAATACCTTCACAAAAATGGAAACTATTGAAAAGAAAGCTTCTCGATACAAATTCATCATCCCATTTTATCTTAGGCATTAATATTGTGAATAAGCTCTCTTATTCACAACGTATACTGAAGCATTGACAAAATCTTGTTAATGACTGTCGAGTTGCTAATGATATAACTACGTTTGAAGTCATAATGTGCCTCAACAATGCTTTTAAGCGTCGCCGTCTGGTATAAGATGAAAATGTGACTGAACAAATGTATAAAGCTGCTAGAACAGTCCCCCATTAGTGCACTTGCACATGAGTTGCAGAGCTCGGAATTGTCAGCAGCAGGGTGTCCAGATCAGCCACCAAAAAGGCCTTACGTGAATGGGTTCTTTTCAATGGCATGGTAATGCCCAGGTACGCAGATCATTGTTTTGAAGCTCAAAATAATTATGATAAAAAGTTTGACTGGAGGTAGAATTTATGCAATAAATTGAAGGAGAAAACTTCACTGAAACATGGTTATTATATTGTGTAATTACTGTTACGGAAATTACTGATCAAATACTAAATATTTACATCACGAGTTTTCTAGGGATATTAAAGCTTCTGGGGGTTATCGTCAGTTCGAAGGAAATTATATTCATTATTGTCTTCATTTTCTCACTGATTGAAAAAATATCGGCAAAAATTCTAACCACAACTCCGTTTGTGGATAGAATCGTATTACTCATTTTCTTTTTTGTATAATTGAACTACACAGTTATGTGAATTGAATATCCGCGAAAGGTGATATCGACTGTCCAAAACAAGAATGAACGCTTGGGAGATACAGTTCCATCTTCTTCTTACCACAAATTCTAACACTTTTGTCTCTGTTTTAACATACGGTAAATGTTGTTTTAGTAATTACACATTTTACTTATATACTGTATTGAAATAGGGAATTGTGTGCAAGCAAGAACTTTGCCCGAAGTGCGATCACCTTCCTACGTTGTCGATAAAGAAATTAGGGTCATGGCGTAGGGTTAATTATACAAAAATGAGAACTATAATATAAATTATAACTTGTTGGAAATCAAATCCGCTGTGCTCTATAAACTACGTATAATAACACATTTGTTGGATTCCCTTCCCAATTGAGTTCATGCTTTCTACCTGTCCTGTAGCAATCACAAAAGCACGTTATTTTGAAGTGAGTACTTCGAATAACCGGAAATCCAAATTCAGGACATTATACTCATCGCTGCACCATAACATAATACAGTTTCCTGTTTTCTCGGGCAGAAAAGTATAGCTGGTTGTGTTTGGCTTCCTATGTCGCAAAGAATGTGAAGAAATATAGGGAAAACAGAAATTGCTGAATCTGACACATGTTATGCAGACTTCATATCCTTCGTACGCTGGCGCGAAACATGAATACAGCTATGGGACCATCGTAGCGTTCAGAATGTAATCGAAGAGTCAAAGCATTACGTAAAACGTTATTATACCTTGAATCCGCACTTGATTTTACGCTCTTGAGTGAAAAGGATAAGCACTTCAAAAAGCGATCGTGTAATAGCGTTTCCTTTCGTATTGATAGATTTTATGGTCTAACGTAATGTAGTCTTATTGGAATCATAATGGAATTATCGTTCAATCCATTTCGTTTTTGCGCATGGAAAATGACAAGCCTCAAATATTGTCATTTTTAGAAATGCGAAGAAATATGTTTATAAAATAGTCTATTTTTACTAGTAACATTTTCATTAAGATAGTTCTCGACACACCCGGTACGGATATTAAATTACTTTTGTCTTTGGGTGCAAAATATACGTCTGCGTTCAAGATAAAATTGTTCTACTACAAAATAACTTTTTGAAGTACTTTTTTGCGCACCGACTGATTTAATTCTTTCCACAAGAAACAGGCGATAAATATTTTGGTATATTTAACAGATCGATTCAGATTAGATCATATTTTATATTTAGGTAGTGCTCAGTGGTATAATGCAAATTCAAACGTGGCAGCAATGCGGACATCTTTTTAGATTCGCTTAGAAATAAACAGGTTAGAAATGTTGTAATCAAGAATAAGGTAGACAACATATTTTCGGTAAATCGGAGGGCTTTGCATTTGGAATTAAGAAAGCAATGTTTAAGTTATTGAGGTATCATTTATTATTATTTATTACCCTCAAATCACTCGCCAATTCCATTCACGAACTAGTTAAAAATATTTATCATTCACCATTGTCTTTTGTAACATCCAGAAAAAAGAATTTGCTTCTCCATATTTTTCAGCCGAAACCTTCAATAAAGCTCTTGATTTTCGTGTATCAGTATTTTTGTTTTGAGTTCCCTTGTCATATCCTCGACATTCTTTAATGAAAAACTACGTTAGGAGCTGGTTGGCACTTTTCAATTGGGATTGATTGGCACCGTGTCAAACGCCATCTGTCTCCCAACCATCTCAAAATAAAATTCTCTCTCTCTCTCTCTCTCTCTCTCTCTCTATATATATATATATATATATATATATATAGAGAGAGAGAGAGATTAAACCATGAATTTGTTCTTAACTGTGGCCTCTCTCTCTCTCTCTCTCTCTATATATATATATATATATATATATATATATATATATATATATATATATATAGAGAGAGAGAGAGAGAGAGAGAGAGAGAGACCTAAGGTAGTAGAGGCCACAGTTAAGAACATTTTCATGGTTTCCTCAAAATTATTAATCTTAAGTGCTAAATTCGTTGTGTAAAACTCAATAGTCGATAAGCATACCTCGCCACAAAATAGTAATTTTTTTTCCATTTTTATTAATTTCCAAAACACGTGAAAATTGCAAGTTTCCTAATGATTAGATACGTGACTCAGATATGGCCACTTGATATTCTGAATATGTTTGAAACAAAAAATTACCAGCTCGTGTTGAATTTTTGCCATGCGTATTTTGGCTCTCTGCACTGTGAGCTTACAACGTGAGCTCTCACGCCGCTCGTGAGATGACACGAACGGGCGTCGTATGTGAAGTAGAGTACATTTCGCTCACATGTGTACACATTTCGTTAGTTGCCGCAATAGCGCGCACTCTTATGGACGTGGTGTGCAAACTTACCGTAGGCTTGTACCAACCTTCCCCAAGAAATGTGCCTAGCGAGGCGAGGGACACTTGTGGGGTTGGTCGACACCTTTTGACTTGATGACGTTTAACGACTCTTAAAAAACAGTAATAGCCTGACTCTCAAACAGTAATAGCCTAATAAATGTTGTTTCCTTTGATTCACTCAAATTCGATGAAACTAAATTGTAGTAGCGTCAAAATTAAAGACTACCGGGTGGGGACAACCAGCTCCGATCTCTCCTATTGTATTAAAAAAATAAATAGGTACATTTTTGTTTTCTTAAATTCACACAGACCTACCTCATTGAACTTGCTATAATCATGAAATGGTGTGTTGGTAAAATATTGTGAAATTAACTCAACAAACTTAAAGGTTGTGAAAAGTCATTTTTTGACTGCCAGAATAAAAACGAAGATAAAAAAAAACGAATAATAGAAAAGCAAGTCACCCAAGTTCTACATTCCAACGTCCTCGTCAAGCATCCTATCTGTTATCACGAGCGTGTGCATCACCGTCCCTCCGCCGGCACTTGTGCTTGAGCACGTCTTCGCCTTTTCCTGAAAGGCGGCAGAGCGGCGGATGCACGTGCGCCTCGCCTGGTGGTGTGCAACGCCGCGGCGCGCGCTGCCCTACAAGTGGCCTCAAACGCGACAGGCTGGCGAAGCGCATTCTTCGCACGGATGGAGGCGAAACCTGCTGAACCTGCAAATCGAACTGTGTTTTGTAAATCTCAAGTCCTTAAAGCAAATATCGCGAACGAGTTAATTGCGTTTAATTAAACTGCAGTCGACTCCGGTTATTGTGAACTTCCTGGGAATTGACATTTTTGGTTTATTATATCAGAGGTTCATTATAACTGATGATGTCAAAGTTAAATAAAATTTCTTCACAATGATTGATTTTATTAATATAAAGATACAGCAAAATACATTAATAGCACGAACTGAAAATTTCAGTATATTTATTTGCCCTTAAAAATCAATTATTTTCAACTGTTTGCTCCGTACATTTTTCATTAGTAATTTCGATAGATCCTTCTCCAGAGTTCGTACTTCCTCCATACTTGAATCTGCAAGTCTGATTCTGCCCACTGTCTCCAAGTATCGTAATGCAGTCTTGACTCCCTTCAGCGCCTCTTCCTATATTGAAACATCGTCCCACTCTGCGAAGGCCCTTTTACTTGTTTAATAATCGGAGGTCGGACAATACCCTATTTGCCTATTTTATTTCTTAAAATGCATTTTTAGACAACTTACTCCGTTATCCATATTCACCTAAGAAACGGTTTTTTGGATGGTTTTATAGTGCCTATAAATGCCTACATTAAAGATAATATTCAAGCGTTAAAAGCCTATTAGTGCCTATCTTGATTTTTCTGCACTTTTTATATTTTTTGTTCTTATTATTTTGTATTATCTAATATTTTTTTGAAAAATCACTTTTGAATTTTTTACCAAACTAGTAAGAATCCTGTATAATGTTTCAGTGCGTCCTCCAATCGAGAAGCACTACGACCTGTATTCTTGTTTGTGACGCGGCGTTTAGAATTTATGTGAATTTGACGTAGTGAAGAATAAGCTTATCTATTTCGCCGAAGCCCGTTAGGGCACTTCCGAACAATTACAAATACATCTTAGTTTATTTCCAACCAACAGATGCGCAATGAATTCCAACTCGAAACTATAGAAAATCGCATCACCATCTCTCCACACCGTTTTACCATAGCTTTCCTCAAATCACCGGAATATGTCCCCTCCGGTTAGGCAGAAATCCCGGTCATGTTATCTATATTAAAAATATATTTCCTTTTTATATCTTCCTTACAAAGTTTTCCGAAATACAGCTCGCCTGAGGTCCCCCCATAAAGGATTCCTCCCCCCAAAATTTTACTTTTAGAGTTACGTTATTGGCATTAAGTTTATATTAGGACAACAATACAAATGTAGAGTGTGGACTGGATTTCGTAAAACCTGAAAATGTTTGAAATAAAAAAGGGCGCTCAAGAGAACAGGAAAATGCTCTCCGGTCTTCGCTATCAGTAGTGAGTTATTGTCTGTTCTTTGCCGAGAACACAACTATCTTCAAGATTAGCGCTCCAGGCGTCTTTCGCTTTTAGAAGTAGATTTACCCATGATGGGCGAAGTTTTCTTCCATAATAATTGTGTATTGGTTTCGAAGTCTGGTACATGGCATATCAGAACGTTTGCTGTTCCTGTTAAGCACGCTTCCTACAACTCCAAAAGTATCAAAAACTGCTTTGCTAAAAGATTGGATTCGTGGAGAAGGTTTCACGACGGACGGAAATGTAATTTTTTTCTCAATTTTGTGAATAAATGGTAAGCTGTGCCAAAAATATATCATAGCACATAAAACACCGCAACTCATGCAAAAACCGCGGGAAAAGCCAGAAAAAATATTCAACCCTTTCTTCAGGAAATGTCACACGATGAAGACAAGAAAAATGACTTGTGCCAAGCGCTGATTGCCGCGAACTTTCCTATTTTAAAACTTGAAAATCCAATAACAAGATTGAAATCCAACAAAATCTACCTTCAAGTGTAACTATTTCTTGACCAAATTTACAAAACAGAAATTTTCCACACGAGTCGACTCTCAGGAAATATTATCTAACTTCGCAATATGGTTTTGCAATCCAAGAAATCCGGTTTGTTTTTAGAGAATTGTGTTCATCCTTAATTACGTCTAAATTTGAATATCGATGAGTTCTTGAGCCTATTATCAACTATAATGTCTATTTCCATGTCGGTTTTTTAAAGTATTTAGTTCCTCTTTGCCTGCCTATTATCAAATATAATGCCTATTTTTCTGACTATTTATAAGTTCTTAAATGCCTATTTGATGCCTATTTTCAACTTTCTTAGTGCCTACATGTTCAAGCTCTACTAATATCATACGAGATTCTGTCGGTAGCTGGAGGGCACAAGTTAATGAAATTGAGCTGTAGGGCTGTGGCAGTCGCACTCTTCCTGTCCCGCGCAATATAAAGTAACACCGAGCTTGAAACTGAAGCAAGCAATCGCGCGGCGCCGCCGCCAGTTGTAGCCCGCGCAGGACACGGCCTTTGTCTCCGCAATGAAACTGAGTGGCATAAGGGCATCTCATCAGTAAGGTCTCTAATCCACCTTAGGGGAGACTTCTTTGAGGTTATGAGCTATGGCCGACGATATTTTTTCCAAGCTGCCTTGTGTTGGAATATGTGACACTGAGGCAATACATTTTTCCAGGAGTGAATTAATTTCCAGGGCGGTGTATTTCCTGCATTCACTCCAGTTAGGGTTCAGGTTCGCTGTAATCGAATCTTCTTATGATTTATAATGTAAGTGAAACGGGACCAGTGACTTAAGTTCACTACAACCGAGGCTTCACTATATCAGAGCACACTATAACTGGAATCAACTGAACATGTATTTCTGAATGTGTGGCTATCCACGGTTGAAAGTTGGTTCGTTGATAGCTCGGAACCTACCTTGACAGTAATTTAGTTGCCTCCTGGAGTTGAGGTTTGTGTTGAAAACAAGTGAAACAATTAATTAAGACTGTCTCAAGTAATGTGTTGGTGTTAATGCGGGCCTCTGCAGTAATATTTATGATTGATGTCGTAGGCTTCCGCGGCCAGAGACATGACCTGAGCTGTCCGGGTGACGCCGCCTCGAAGGACGAGGTGCCGACGTTTCGACTAACATATTCTTCTTCAAGGCAGTAGTGTCAAATGTTGATCAAAACGTCGACCCCGCAGTCTTCGACGCGGCGACACCCGGACAGCCCAGATTAATATTCATGATTGTTTCCTACGTTAAAGGATATTAATACTCGCACGTACATCACCATGGCTTGCTAATAAGGTTAACAAAGTGAGATTGCCAAAATTTGGACAGTTCATAGGAATGATCGTTTAATTTACTAAGCATCAGTAACTCTCACTCAGAGCCCGGGTTTTGTGATTTCTAAGTGGCTAAATTTATTAAAGCTCTTTAGCTGGTTGTCAAACTCGCCCGGAGAATGAGGGTTCTTTTAGGGCCTTCCGCCAAAGCTTTGATTGAGAGCCGAATCCGAATTCCGTACCGGACGGAATCTCGTGGGGATAACGTGGACTCCGACGATATTCAAATTCAGAGTTGCATGGTTAAATTGCATAATATTTTAATTGATCTACTTCCACGCTATATATCCACATGGAGCAGACAATTCCGTTGAAAACCGTGATTGTTCTATATTTCCCGCTTAAACGTCGGTCAACCGTATGAGCGCTGTCAACTTTTGACACTGTGAACACAAAACGAGCATGTTATCTCGTGCTGCGAAAGGGCATTACACAGCTGGAACGTCACCCATTTCGTGTGGCCAGAGCTCCTTGCTTTAGAGCATTAAATTGCTGCCATAATACGCTCGAGTGAAACGAGTCCAAATGGCGAAAACATAAACTCCCTTACAGTAACTTTCTTTCTTATTCTCGCTTTGGCTCATCATCTTGTGCCCAATCTGTGTTCCCCTTTTCATAAGCGTCGTGATTTCCTTCGGGTGCATTCAAAAGAATATTCCGTATTTCCTTCCAACTAAAGAATATCCGTATTTTTATATCAAAAACCACTTAGCGATGGCATAGTGGGAGAAAGGAAAGTACTGTAATGAAATAAAAGGAAAGTCAAATAGATTGTTGTTTCCTTGTTTTCACATACACATGTATGAGGAATTAGGAAATTAAATGTATGACGCGGAAAGAGGAGAGAGCATGTGATGGGTTTGTACGTACTATATAACTCAAGGAATTTTAATTTCTTTCAGTTATTCAGTGCTCTTAATATCGTAAACAATTGTCTTCCAATGAACATCTACAGAAAATCCAAAGGAACGGCGTAATTTACTTACGTTTTCAGGATAGCCTTTTAGGATTTGGTTTTGTGGATGCCCTAACCTGAAAGCCTGAACACGTTCCCTATTCCGAGTAGACTACCGCTGTGCAAGTCGCGACGAGCATTCACGCAAAGGCCAGCAACTGGCGCGGCGGAAGACTGGAGGGAGAGGCAGTGGGGCGGCCGCCGAGCTGACCCGAGACGCGGTAAAGCCGGGTGGGCGAAACTGAGCACGCATGTGCGCCTTCGGATACAGCTAAACACGAGGCGCACAAACGCAGAGCAGTGAAATTATCGTCTGCCGAGCTTGCATGGAACCATTAAATCTGGGAAGACGAGAGTGGTCTCCGGAAGGGGTTGTTTGCAGGTCACGAAGACGTACGTTGCTCCACGTAAATGAAACTCGATCAACAACTTCAGAGTAATGGAGAATAGACACTTTTTTTTACCGTCGTAGTTAAGACGATCAAAACTCATATTTATGCCAAAACAAAATTCATTGACAAGTTAATTACAATTATATAAACCTGTCAGACACCTCGATTGTAGTTTCGATAGATGCGATAAGAGACTTCAACCAACTACATTTTCCACAGACGTTTCACACTGTTTCCCATGTACCAATAACCTCCTGTTCTCACGTCTGCGTTGTGCAGGGGCGGGGCGGGACGGGGCGGGACGGGGCGAAGTCGCCTTGCTCTGTTTCCGGGGCGTGTCAGGTGGCCCTGGTTACGAGAACGTGTCGGGCGGCCGTTCGCTAATTCGCCCAGGAGGCGCTGGAACAGCAGAGGGCGGGAGGCTGTCCACGCGCCAACCGAGAATAGGGGGCACACTGTGCTACAAGCGGCCCAGTTCCTGCAATCGCCGACGCGCACATTCCCGGACGGACGCACAAACACACAGGATGCGCGCCCGCCCTCCTCGTACTGCTCCGAGAGAGTCGCAGAGCACGCCAGTCTGGTGCCCCGTAAGCTGACGGTAGATCGGCGCCGCATCTCGTC
The DNA here is from genome assembly GCA_038098605.1 of Gryllus longicercus. NCBI lineage: Eukaryota > Metazoa > Arthropoda > Insecta > Orthoptera > Gryllidae > Gryllus > Gryllus longicercus. Next base: position 4,872,111 of record JAZDUA010000028.1, on the reverse strand, counting down.
CGGAGGGGGAAGATCATAGCTACGTACCGCAATTAAAACATGCACTTCTGTTACGGGACTAATGATCTTAGCAGTTGACGCGCTCGGAATCACTAATCAATCAATAAAAAAGGTCTGGATCATATGAATGGGCGAGAAGTGTTGTCGTTTGGGTAAATAAAGAATCGCTTGCAGAGTGACACATGAATTGAGGCTAAAATGAGACACTTAGAAGTCCCCAGTTATTTGAACATTTATTTCACTTTATTGGGTACTTTATATTGGGCATTGACAACTTAACAGTAGAGTTCAAACAAGTTAACAAGTCAAAAAAATATGTCTCTCAACTCAAGTTTGAAGGGTGTTTAACTTTCACAATCATTTAGTTATGACCTGGGCTGCCCGGGTGACGCCCTGAAGAAGACCGCGATATGTCGGTCGAAACGTCGGCACCTCTGCCTGCGACACTGTGTCACCCGGTCAGCTGAGATCATGACTTTGACCGCGGAAACCTACGACATCATTTAACCATTTAGTTCTTATTCACATATTCATATTCACATTTAACTTGTATCTCAAGGTCAGAGTTCGACGAGGAAGAAGCAACTTGTATCATGATTGAAGCATTTTATTAGGTCCTCTTTTACACTTTCCCATCAAAAAAGTTTCGCAACAACACTTTTTCTTAAGTAGAACTCAAAACCAAGAGTGAAAATGTGGTACTTTCTCGTAAATAGTGTCTAGCAGTTATTGGAGGATTTACGACAATCACTAAGCAGACGTAAATACTGTATACAGTATATATTGCTTTTTCATATGATGAATCTCTGGATAATTCCCGCTTTACGGAGACTCTAATAATATGAAAAAGTGAAATATGCGTTTTTTTTAAATTCCGTGTTGATATGGAAATTAATAACTGCAGGGTGTTCTAGAAATAACCATTGATTTCAATATTAATTATTTCTCTAAAATTGTGTTATATGATACTTAGTTTGGCATCTCCGGCCGTAAAGTAGAAAAAACCTCCCAGAATAAGAACAATAACTTGCGTTCAGACTGCAGCACAAGCAAACTACTCGTAGACGTAGATCTGCTCGTTTCGAGGGAAGAAAACAAACTAATGCGCGCCTGTAACGCAAACGCTCGCGCTTGCGCAATCGCTCGCACACATACTCGCGTTCTCATGTACTGTAACGAATTCAATAACAATATATTAATGGATTCTTGCAATATCTTATTCGAGTTACACGTTTCTTTGGTTGGAAAGTGTGAATTCATAATAATGAATGTAATGATGTATCTGCCTTCTTAAGACCCCAATACCTAAATGTGCAAGTGAGAAGAACGTAACGACGCATCGCACCGGCGACTATTACTCACACTCGGTATGATTAACGCACTTACTGTACCCCTTGCACCCAGGCATAATCGCATCTGACGAACAAAGGCCAGTCCTGCCCTCGCAGGGAGCGCGAGGGGGAGAGAGAAGCCCTGGTGGCGCGCGGAGAGCAGAGCGCATCGGATGGCGCGAGGGGGCGGGGAGTGGAAGCGGGCCGAAGGGGTGGAGCGAGTGGCGGGGAAAAGGGGAGGGTCGAGGGGGTGAGGGATAGAAGCAGGGCAAGGGGTGGAGCGACGTGTGAGGGGGAGGGATGAGGGGGCGGAGTGTGCAAGAGGAGAGAGCGGGCCGCCGGGGTGGAGCGAGTGGTGAGGAAAGGGAGAGGGACGAGGGGATGGAGAATGGAAGCAGGGCAAGGTGGCGGGGCGGCGCGCGAGGGGACGGGGTATGGAAGAGAGGTGAGGGGGCGGAGCGATGAGTCGGGATGGGTGAGCGCAGGGTGAGGTCACAGCGCTGGGCTGGCCGCCGCCGCCGCCCAACGCAAGCGTGCGCGTGCGCGCGGGCGAGCAGCACGTGCGAAGAGTGCGCACTTTGTGCCGCTGCGCTGACGAGGGCTGCGTTAGCGCTCCGCCGCGCCTGACTCACTGCGAGGGCGGGCGCCGCGCGCCGCATGTGCGCTCTGCCGCGCGGAATCTTCCGTCGCGCTGGGACGCAGCCCCTCTGTGCCCTGGGCTCCCTTTCCAATCATCGGTATTCCTTAGGCCACAGACATTGGGGGAGGGAGGGATGATATTATCATTCATTCTCATAAAATTAGATAATTTCTATGTAGTATAGATTTCCTTTTTATGTACGCCCTTAAACTTCAAAGGAGTGTCTCGGGGTCGAAGGGTTAAGCAGCAACCTTTTCTGGCAATGAAATTCTATTTGTGTTGACCGGTGAAAAGTGGATAATGGGTTAACTGCAGTGGCGCATCCAAGGGGGAAGGGACTCATTCCGGAACATTCGTTCTTCACGAAGGTCTCGCTCATTCAGCCCCCCTCCCCAGCAGCTAATGATACATATTAAAAAAATATAGCTTTACTAACTTTCTATACTAATGAATGTTATTCAATATATCGATTTTGTGCGTTGTTTAATGGTTAATAATTCAAATACAATTTTTATTCAGTATAAATGAAAAATTATTTTTAACATAACGTCAAGTCGGCTGTACACCAATACCTCCCCCCCCCCCCCAAAGAAAAATCTTGGGTGGGGCTCTGGTTAACTATCACACGTTGTACCAAGTCAAGTAGAAGAACACTTCACCAAGTACTTGTACTGCAATCGAGTAATTCAAATATACGTGTATATTTTGCTTTTTCCCCTTCAAAATAACATAGTATATATTTTCATGAAGATTCTATTGAAGGGAGTCAATATCTTCGTGACACTCTCTGTGGATTTGCCTGGGTGTGAAACAACCCTGCTCCGATTGATGTACTTTCCACGAAATATTATGATATTGATTTTTTAAATACCTAAACTAGTGGAAATTATCTGATGAAAATATAAAGTTTCAATTCAAAAATTAAGAAAAAGATAAATAATATTACAAAAAATCTTCATTAATATCATCTTCCACGCTTAAAACTTGCCTTAACACAGTTTTCATGTAGATCTTAAATTTACCGCAGGCATTAAAAACTAATTGTAAATCTGTATTTTTTTAAATTTAGGTATATTTAATGTTTCAAGACAATGTCCTAAAAATAAATTGTCATCATCGTATCATCGTGATTGTAATGTTTTCTTTATGATGTTTGCGGGAGAGAAACGAAACAGCTTAAATTCAAAGGGCGCTTGTGAGAAGTATGCTGTCATACAATTTTTCAATGTTGCCTTGAAAACCATGTACTTAGAAATCTAAAATATTCGACAGTTCCGGTGCTGTAATGTGATACTAAATCTACGAGGCAATTTTGGGAGCCGTCACAGTGGGAGCGCCCTCGCCCTCGCCCCACTTTGGGAGCAGCATAGGCGTTAGTACAGAGGGGCCGCGGGCCCTCTGAACATTTTAAAAAGTGCCCATAGCCCTACATAGTAAATATTTATATCCGTACATACGTTCAATTCCTTAATTTCCCCTATTTTTAGCTGACAATTTGGGAAATACATCACTTTCGGGGAAGAGGCTCTCACAACTATCTGGCAACCTGTTAATAGTTCAACATAATATGAATGGTATTTATTAATTGTTTTATTAAAATTGCAATTTCATTATCCTTGTTAACTTCATTTACTTCCTAGTAAAATATGTCATGTGTAAATAAAAACGTTTGATGCAAAAGGGGGTCCAGAGGGCAGAGAAATTTAGTTGCCGTCCACCCCTTTGTTTTAGGCGGCAAACACCAATGGTTGGGAGCAAAGCTAATCTTCGCGGTGTATTGGTGATGCGTCGTCCCATCAGTCCGTTGTTTCGTTTTTGCAGGCAGTTTATTGAAGTGTTCTCTAAGAACTTAATAAGGTACCGACTGTTAAAAAATCAATTTAATGAATAGTGTATTTTGGCATTATACTCCAATAACAGGAGTTCCTTAAACATACTTTGTCTATTCAAAAACAAAGTATTTTTACTGTAATTTCGGCTCAGTACAAATCTCAAAGGTTAAAAGAACCAAATTATTTTTCATATTTTTCCTGGTTTTTGTTTTACTTCGGCTCCATATAACTTCGACTCCATGTATCTCTCGTAGCGACCCACTTGTTCCAGTTTAGACGAGTTCACTTGTTCCAGTGAGAGACGAGACCAGAATAGAGATGCGACATCGATGTCAATGTTTTGTATAAATAGATCGTTTTTATCGATGTTTTAAACATTAATGTATTAAAGACGACGTTTTTTTAAACATCGATGCTTTGTTCTCAGTGTTTTACGCGTTTTCGATGTTTTATTTCTGAATAAAAAAAGTCCCACAATCGCACTTTTGTAAAAGTTAAAATATGAAATAATAACATATCACTGTCAGTTCATGAATTCCAACGGAGCGAATGCAGAAGTGCGGTCTTTATCGAGCAACTCTCTCGCCCCAGAGATGACCTCAATTCTCAGGAACTGTTTACGTCGTAGGCGAAGGGCCTCTTGACTTCCCCTGTAACACCCTTCGATGGAGAATGGAGGAGGCTCGGACCCCTTGAGATCCCTTGACTTAACGCCCAGGCTTTTAGGCTCAAGTTTATTAAGAGTGTGTATTATTTTCTGACATTATTTTGCCAGTTGAATCTTGATAAAAAATTAATAAACACGTTCACTGCGAAGATAAATTCTCCCCTGTGCGAATATCGATGTTACTGGTTAGTATAACGAGTTTTAAAAACATCGATGGTTTGGCGGCAAGATGTTCATTTTCAACATTGTTGTTGTTCAATTGCATTTGTTGAATTGTTTTTTGTTATCAACGTCCTATCCCTGGATCATACGTCATACATTTGGAGCGGGAGAATCAAATATTTAAATGAACTATGTAACTAAATTGGTGAAAGACTGTAATGCCAATTCTTTGCTGTAAAAATGATTTCAATGCCAGCTTAAATTATGAAAAGTTACTAGCAACCCACTTCTTTTCGTATTTTTGGTTATTTTTGTTTTTCATCGACTCCGTTACCTCTCATCGCATCCCACTTCGAACTGTGGTTAGTAAAGAAGAGCACTGTCTAACGGAGTCGGCGCTCCTCGGCCTGGAACCTTCCACGAGAAACCCGAGCGCCTTCGTCTTCGCCTCCGCCCACGCCGGCTGATTGGGAACGTTGAGCGCCAAGAGGAGGGGGCGGAGCGGCCCAGCATCACGTATGCGGGGGAGGCGACGCATCGCGACGACTGCGGCTAAACAGCCATCACTGAGTCAGCGCGGGGCCATTATGGAGTACTAAAGTGGGCGCAAGTGGTTCCTCGAACGCCACCACGTGGATGTCTCGCGGCGGCGGGCGGGAGCGACGTTGTTGACAAGCCGCGCGCCCTAATCGAAAGGTGAACGCTCGGAGGAGGCGGGCGACCGGACCGCCCGCCTTCCGCCCACCGCCCACCGCCGCCCCGCCCCGCCCCGTCGCGTCGCGTCACGGGTGATGCAACGGTGCGCCGAGACGCGGCGGCAGGCGGACATTCCCGGGCCGGGGGAAGGCGCCCCAGGTACGAGGCGCCCGCATTACTTCCTTGTGGAGGTGTTCATTTCAGGGAATAAAGTAAGTGACTCAGTGATCTGTTATTTTCTCGTGTCTTTGAATGAATGAGTAACCACGTGATTACGTGAACTGCGTGACCGTGTGCTACGTGAATGGATAAGTTAAAGAATGGGAGGCTGATTGATTGATTGAATGGATGGGTAGGCCAGCCCGCGTTTTGAAACATCACACCTCTAATCGCGTATGCTTCTACAGCAAAGTAATATGCCTCACGCCTATGTAACAGATTTCCCTCCACCCACCTGGGAATTTATTTATTTATTTTCATTATTATTATTGATGCTGATTATGGTGATTTATATATGGTGTTACAAGATACTTAATTGTTTAGCATCCATTACATCTCCACATCGCATGGTCAATGTATATTTCGGGTAATATCGCCGACGTTTTGACTTAATTAAATTTTCTTATAACAAGCAATTAGTAAAAAAGCTAATTAAATTTAACTAATTAATCTGACTTGCAAAGATGAAATGTAATTTCAACATTTGTAGAACGTTTGAACGGTTCTCATGATCCATAGTACAAAAAAGAAGTTAGTATGTTCCTCTCAACATCATGAAGCTCAAATATCTAATCACTGTGATAAAGTAGTGCGTTAACTTGCTCCCTACGGCATGCAGTCTGGCGTGACGTAATAGATTCCCATCATTTCTATTCTGAGAACTGACTCTCGTACAACATTGAAGTTCTTGGAAATAGCTTTGGCGGAGTGTTTACAAACATGCCCTGGCCTACACATTCGCTGTTGCGGGTGAACCTGTTAAGTTAAATGGTGATGGCGATCGCGGGATCCGGCCTTTGGTGACCTGTGCCGCGGAGCCGCCTCCTAAGGTGTTGACCGAATTACTCTGCTGCGTAAACTCGCGGTCCACTTCCAAGGAGGAGGCGTCGCGCTGCACTCAAGGCCGGGAAACGCTGCCAGGCTCTACATCTGTCTCTCCGCCCTCCTTACCCTCTCGGCTCATCCGTCTTCATTTTTGCGCATTTGTCAGGCAGTTAAAGACATTACTTAAGATGACTGAACCGGGAACAGTTTTGGGCGAAAAAAGACGCAACATGCTGTCTCGTAACGATTCTATTGTTTCGGATGAATATGACAAATATCAAGACTCAAGTGAGTCATGACACCAGTCTTGAACTCTAAATAATGTACTAAATTCTGGCTTCTTTAATAAATTCGATTTTTCGAGTAAAAGGATAAATGAATTTACTTTCAAATCGTACGAACAGAAGGTGAACTGAACTAAAATTATTTAATAATTCTGTTGATTGGTTACTAAGGCTATTTCCCTTATACGCCACCTAACTAATTGAGAGAAAGTATTAACCTAGATTTCAATCCACCCTGGGATATATCAGTTCATCGATTCTTTTATCACTTAAATCACAATTATGCATATTTCTCTTTCTAACAACAATCGAACAAGCTTGCTTCGCGATATACTGTGTGCTGTAAATTGATTTGCATATTGCATTAGAATTTAGTAATATCTTTATTGGTGAAACAGGCTAAATACCAATCGAATCGATTCTAAATCTACTCGATAGTACGGACGGGGTTCGGGAATTTGTCTATTATTTTAGAATATTTTACAGTACGTGTGAAAATTCGAAGTTATTCGTCAATGCATAAACCAAGCCACTCAACACGACAAAAAAATCCAAGTGACGGTGATGTACAAAATATTTGTTATGATTTCTAAACAGGCGGTACGAAGATTGATACGACGAAAAAAAGGAGAATTTAATGCTTTTAGGCTTGTCAGCATTTTTAAACTCTTTGATGTTGGTACCAGACAACATGTCATATCTAACGCCAACGCACTACTTGGCGTTAGAAGCCACAACGCCACCCTTAGCTGCTCGAACACAAAGCAGCCTTCTCGAGAGCTGCGTCTTCGCGGCGGCCGCCCTCCCTTTGCCGCCTCTCGTCCAGCGCGCGCTGCGCTGAGCCGGCTCTGTTTACCTGCGCGCCGACCTTGGGCGCTGGGCGCCTTACTATACTACCTGCGGCGGCGGAGCGCGCCCGATGAGATTCCCGCGCCAGACGCAGTGTTCCGCACCTGACGTCAGCGCGGCCCCCTTTCCCACCCCCGCCCCGCCCCGCCCCGCCCCGCCCCGCCGCCGGCAGGTGACCTCGTGACGCCGCCGTCAGCTGAGCAGGGCCTATTCTGGGGCGGCCTCCCCTCGGAGGCGGTGCGCCCGAGAGGCGCGAGGCACGCACGCGCGCTGCGGCCCCTGCAAGGCCAGGACCTCCACAAAAGAAAGGCCATTCGAACTTTTAATCTGAATTCTAAGTGATTCTACTTCCGAATAAAATTAAATTTTGTGTACAATTTAAGTATTGTAAATTATATAATGAGTAAATTAAAGTCAGTGTATCCACATTTTACTTCTAAGGAAGCACAATTGTGAATTAGGCAGACAATTCCACCCGTGAAATTAAAACCAATAGTCATTAACTATTCGTACAGAATGTCCCAACCAAGGCGATCTATTTCAAAAAGTGTATAGCTTTTTCTATCAATTTTTCTTACTGCTTCTCCCTTCTGGTCAATCGTAAATACTCTGACTCATCCATCTTAGGAGGTGGTACACATCGATCGCTATGTTGACGTCAAATAAACTGCGTATGTACAATAACATAATTTCTTTTATTTTAACATAGCATTCATTTATTTACAATATTTAGCGCATTTTGGAACTCTGTTGGACATAATTTAAATCATGGAACAGTCCTATTAAATACCACTATTGCTTTGCAAATTCTCAAATAAATTCCCTCTTCGCTTCCCGTGTCAGTGATTTATCGACGATTTCCAAAGCACTCGTGGTATTACCCATGACTATTCCACTCGTGAAATTAGAACCAATAGTGTTTAATTATACATACAAAATGTCCCTATCAGGGTGGTGTATCTCAAAAAGTTTATCACTTTGTCTATCCGATTTTTCTTACCTCTTCTTCCATCTCGCCAATCATAAACTGTGACTCACATTTTTTTTAATTAGCCAACTGTACATCCCATTAAGGGCACGAGCCTCCTGCTCGCGCAGGGAATTATTAATCCTTCTTTAATGAAGTGATAGGATGATGAAGAAGGGTGTAAAGATGATCACATACATGCCCGAGACGGGATTCGAACCCGCGATCCTTCGGTCCGAGATCGCCACGACACTACTGCCTTAGCGATCTCGGCTATCCGGCTCGACCGTCTATCGTAGGAGGCGGCCCTTTGAAAATGTTCAGAGGCGCCACAGCCCCTCTACCCACCTCTCTGCGCACGTATGTGCAAACAAAATATGAAATATTTTTACGTATTTTGTCAATTTAATATTGTCAAATATTTTGTCATTCACATATCTCTGATATGCAACTGTAAAATGTTTAAAACTAATTTTTTTGTCGGGTCTGTGACCTTGCAAAGCACAAATTCACTTGTAAATATGCAAATACATACCGGAGGCGCCACGCAGAGCTAGTTTTAGAAGTATTGCACAGTACTCATTCCAGAAGCCTGCGATGTCCCGCACCTTATGTTTGTGAAATTGCTTTGTTTAATATTACAAGTATTGGTCAAGATAATCTGAGCGTGATTAAATACACCTCCTCTCAGCTTACTCACAAAGTCAAGGATTCCAATTATCATTATTCACCCACATTCCGTTCCTTTCTATTCATTATTTATCGAAATATAAATACATCGAAAGATACAATTTATAGTCGCTATATTTCCAAGGGGTGACTTCTTAGCCTCTACTATAGTCTAAGAGACACTTCTCGTGGAATATATTAAAGCCAACCTGTCTGAATTAGTCAAGGTCCTAATCTAACGGAACAAAATAATAATATTTGCATATTTCGGTGCCTCAAGTTATTTATTTGAAGCGATAAATATTTAGAACCGAACACATTGAGAGTTAGAAACCTCACTCTACTTAAGTTGAAAATTCAATTATCTCTGTCATTTAGTCGATCTATATTGAATGTATTCCAAAATGTTTTTCAATACTTCTACCAAGAATTGTGTATTCATTATGTATATTCTCTTATTAAGTATTGTAACTGTATATCCAAGAATTCGTCTTCTCTCACATATAGTATTTGATCGACTAATTCCCAAATTGTGAGATAGTAATCGTACATGAACGTTAAAAATATTAAATTACTAAAATGCAATATTTTCCCTTTAGATCCTTCATTTAGTGGCTCTTAAGCGCGCCCGCTTCCTCAGAACGAGTATTGCAGGTCCGTTTGTTATTCCCGGGCCCGGGCATATGCATTTCAACATAATTCGTGTCCACCATTCTCTAAATCACGGGCAATCTCGCATAACAATGAGTTGCTTGTTTTGTAACGGAAGCTGCGCGCAGTCCTGGGAGAAACTCTTGGTTGCGCGGAAGAGACGTCTGGAAAGAACTTTCAGTGTCAGGGTCTGCCCAGGTAGCCGGAATCGAAAGCGGCCTTTGATGGGGCAAGGACGGCGGACGTCTGCCGAGCATTGAGGATGCGCGAAGTTCATGGACGTTTTCGAAATTGGAGGTCCGATGCAAGAGGCGAGCGTGTAAGCATCCATGAAGAGGATGACGATTTGGAGTTTGGCTTCTGAGAAAGGTATTCGCCGACCCTAGCGCGAAAACAGCTCCCTTTGTTTGGAATCATGCAAAGAGGTGAGTCATCTCCCCCATTGTGCATGCCAAATCACGTATTGTGCTTTGAAAAGGGCTCTAACGTAACATGTAAAATATAGAATTATTCGGTGACGCGAAAGCCAAGTGATAATTTGCCATAACGAAGTTGGTTAGATTTTGAATGCTAAGTGTACCCCTAGAAGGGAGGACAAACGAGTCACTAGAATATTTGAGACACCTTCGTATTTACAATTATCGATTCATCGAAACATTCACGGTGTTTAATGTTTAATATACATGTTTGATCATAGGATCTTCTGAAAAGTTTGCAATATGTATAATGTTAACCGGTGGCTAAATCACGGAGATGAATAGACATCCATCTAATCACTTCAACGAAATGATTGATATGATGTACAATAAAAATAACGTTTTACATTTATGGAACAAGCAACTATTAGCAGTACAACAGAAAATTATACATATATTAGTACCCTAAGGAATAATCATCACTATAAAGAAGAAACATTAAACTATTCCAGACAACAAAAACCAATGATAATGAATGGAAAGTTACTTTATGCGCTTTGTCATTAGCATTGTTTGTATTAAAATTATTAATTCGCGGATATTGAATTTTCAAATTCTTTAAACAAATATATTTGTTCGAATTAGTTCTGGAGGTGCACGTTCAAATGTCTCTACAGTGTTGACGTCCTGCGGCTCTGCTAGCTGAACAAAAGGGGTAGACGGAGAGGAGGCAATGTCCAAGACCCGTTAGGAGGCGACTTCCAAGAGGAAGTAGGTCAGGGAGACCAAAGGTCGTCGACGCCGCCACCGTCGCGGGCGCGTTGCCGCCGCAGCCGGAACAACGTTCAGGAGTATTATTGTAGCGTGGCCGCTGCAGATCGAGGGCTCACAGCTGTCGGAAGAGTCTATTCCTCAAACTTATCGGTTTAGAGGGGAACGCGACCCTTCCCAGCACGTGTTTACAGCCCTACCCCAGTTGTGTAAATATTGACCCTGACTTTTCACCTCCGCGTGGTGCATGCTTGAAGTTAGTAGCGTTTCCTACTAGACTGAAGGATTTGTACGTGATTCGTAAAGTTCTGGTTTAAGTTATTATTTCTCTGTTTGTGCATATTGCAATGCGCCCGGTTCAGAGCAAGTTGCATAGGGAAGTCCGTTACAGTCAGATGCGTGATGTCGTTCCTTAAGTATTTCAATTTATGAAGAGAGAAGCAAAAGAAAGTGTTCAAAATGTCAAAGCAGTTCTTGGCTGCAGCAATATATATATATATATATATATATATATATATATATATATATATATATATATATATATATATATATATATAATATGCAAAATTAAAAAGGAAAATTCTATTAAATCGTGTTCATTTTTAACCCCCAATAAAGAGAGGAAGAGCGTGGAATCAGCTCTCGACGGTTTCAATGAGTGAGTAATTCGCCGCACAATGATTTAATACACCATGTCCAGAAATCATTATTTTTACCGGAAACGGCGTAAACGGTAGTAATGACTGTAACAGTGATGCAAATTATGATTGTGGAGAAACGGGTATGTGAAACGGGAAAGTGTTAGTTGAAAAGATGTAGATGGTGAGAGCGAGCCGGGCCATCAGGTGAATTTGGTATTTTTCCACTACCAAACGAAGACACTAAAGCAAATTAATTTCCAAGGAAGTTCGCTAACGCGTGAGATGCGGTAGGCTAATGTTTTTGGTTTGGGCACACGAGACAGACGCGAGCGAGCTCTGCCTCCTGGCTCCCTGTTTTATTTGTTTTATTTATTTTCTTTTGGATAGGGCAATACATTGATCAATGTGTAAGACACTCTACATTTGTTGTAGTTGCTTATATCTACTTATTATTAACTTACAATAATCTTACTAATAATCATAAAATACAACTTGCATTACTACTTCGATGGTGGAGGTATCTTTATATAATATTTCTACTTTAGTTCCGGATCTGAGAATGTAGGAAATTTATTCTTGATGCGGGTTGTGTGTATTAGATTTTGGCAGAGCCTAAGCGAAGTTAGGTTGAGTATATTTGAGATGTTCTGAAAGAAGTGCGTGGGTACAAAAATAATGTGGATGGTTATCGGTTCTAGCTGGAATTCTTCATGGAGTTGATCGTTGGAGATGTTCCATGGAGCATTCGTGATGGTACGGAGGAACTGATTTTCAATTGTTGGATGTTTCTTTTATTAGATTAGGCTGCGCTGATCAAAACTGGACATGCATATAACAGTAGGGCCCGAATGATAGTTTTATATAGCAATAAGGCACTATTGTATGGTAGTTTAGCTGATCTATTTATTATTGGTTTTAGTTGGTGTAGTTTTATTTTTGCTTGTATAACTTTAGTGTCGAAATGGTTTTTCTAATTGAGTCGGGTGTCTAAGAAAGGCCTAGATATTTTATGGGTATCCTGGCTCCCTCTACACCACTTTCATCTTCCCCCTGTACTCGAGAATCCCAGCGGTCACCGTAGAAAAATTAAGCAGGATGTTTGGAAATCACGCGAGCACGTCGTTCCAGCAGGCTGACTGATTCCTTCGGGCCCTGCGCTTTCAGTGCTTATTCTATCACAGACATCAGAATAATTTCCGGTCATTGACAGCAAGAAAGAAGAACCAACCTATCATTGTTCTGGAACGGATGTAGAAAACTAACTTAGTCTCTCACACCGATCTCATTATATTCGTACATATATTTTCAATTAGTAATAAAAAATCGTTTATGAAACTCTTTTGTGTTCGTATATTTGTAATGGGGTGTTATTTTAATATTATCTGTAAATTATTAGGTGATAAAAACACAATTTAATGAACATCTATTGCGAAGAATATATAAAGTATAGAAATTTCGTACATAAATTTTATGGGGGAAATACTACCGCGGGATTTGGTATATCCAGACCCGAATGTTGTGCAATGCTTGCAACTTAGTGCTAGAGGTCTCGACTAGAAAGTAAAATTAAAACAAATTTACTCCAACAACAGCATTCGTATTTTAACTGATTAACATCATTGATGTTACCTTCAACTAGCACTACACAATCTTACAGAACTATTCTCCGAGACATCAGGTTATTTTATGTTCGTTACAGTTATATTTGTTCCCCGCCTCTTTCTCCAAGTTAATGAACTTATTATCGATAACACCGATGTGAAGTAGAACAATAACCGCGTTGTCTGACTTGCAGGTGGACGTCTGCCGTCCAGAGTATTCCCAATTAAACATCAGATACCGCCAGCCATTACCGAGCCATTGTCTTACGTAACGTTCGAGACCGGACTCGGAGCCTCTCTCCGCTTCGAAAGAACCGCAACGAGCCGCCACGGAAGAGTAGCGAGCGGGCGGGAACTGCTGCATCCTGCGTTGCCAAGTCATTGCTCCTCGAGTTCAAAGATCCAACTGACCACAAGATTCGTGCTCTTACTTGGTGTCCTGGCAAGGAAATGAAGCGAGTTTGGCAGACAGAAAATAGTCTTCTGGGAAAAACACTTCGTTTTTCTCGACCAGGTGTTCAGGCGCCAATGAATGTCCAAAACAGGGGTAATAAATAGGATTTTCTGATCAGCTCCAGATATATTAATTTAAAATGTCATTTGAGGAATTATATCTTAAATTTATCAGTTCATATAGTATGCATAATAGACATAGTTCTTTATCTGGGTAATAACTCATGCATGGAACGTCGGTTGATTACGTGAGGTAAACATTAATTAAATTGCAGAAATGAATTCGTGATATTTGGTAAATAAAATGTTTACCACTGGAAGAAACGTGTCATACTAAACATTTAGAATTGTGCTTCTACGAGATTCTGAACTTCTCTAAAAATATATCCAGTTTGATCGAGGGTAAATCGAGGGTACGTACGTTTTTGTAGATTCGTGGTCAAATTCATCTGAAACCTAACGCCAAATTGTAGGGTACGTTGGCATGATGTACGTTCTGTTAAGATAGTCCTAGCGTCGTTTATATTTTCAAGAAAATCTGTTACGTCGGTAAACTAGTACACACCCACAGGCGCGCCAAATACATAGAACTACACCGAAAAAGAAGAAAAACTTTGGCACGGGTATTTATCGCCGTATTTAATTACCCATCTCTCGCAAGAAGAGGGGGCATTCGAGAGCGCATTGCTGCACGCGACTATACGCCGTGTGTCCCCGGCTGTTGAGGCGAAGATCGCCGGCGAGGGGCGGCGCGGCGTGGCGCGGAGCGGTGTTCCCGGAGTGCGGTGGCGATGACCCTCTGCTCCGCGGAGGTCAGCTGCGCCTCGTCACGGGAAGAGCTGCGATTAGCCGCATTCGCGTCCTCCGCTCCGCCCTCTGGTTAAGCCGCCGCCGCCGTCGGACGTGTGGGCGGCCACGTACCCAGCTGCATGGTGCTTCGGGTCTAATACATTTCTTTCTGCATGTTTTATATTGTTTTTCTTTTGCGACTAGTGAGAATTTATTGGTTCAGGTCACTTCAGCTACATAGGTCATTAGTCCCCTGCATTTTCTATCCAGAAAGGTGCTCGTCCTCCCTCGACCGAGACCTTTACTTCTCCTAAATATGGAGGGGTTTCTTCCTTCACGTATTTCCACCCAGGAGAGACTCCGAGATCGCGATATGTGCGTAGAAGTGTAATGCGTGGAAGTGTGTGTGTGTGTGTGTGTGTGATAAGGAGAGAGAGGAGGACAACGATGAGGTAAGTAGATCGTGTGCAATCCGTGCCCATTTGTTAGGGTACTGTTCAAGCATTCGCAAGCTCAGACAAAACACACAAAACTACCGAACGGAGAAGCCGGCACTAGAATTCTCCTTCAGATAGTGATTTAATATGACTCACCTATGTAACTAGTGTCAAAACACTAGTTACATTGCTAAAACCCGAGAACCCTTTCAACGATGCTGCAGGTGCAAAGGTGTTGTCGCTGAGCCATCGCAGCGTTTTTTGTTATTGTTTTTGACGAATTGTATACCCGTCCAGGCCGTTTCTTGCATTCTCGTCTCCATTGCACCCAGTTCAAGGCCGTTTCTCCCATTCATAAAACTTTAAATATCTCTTCTTTTCCACAAGTGCCTTTATTTTTCATTTTAGCCCTTGGTTTCTCTCATTTTCTTCTTTCCAGGGGGCTACCAATTCACCAATCTTTTTGGGCATTTTTTCCTCTTTCAATCAAAGAACATGACAGTAACGTATAATTATTTTGTTTTTATATGTTCCATGAAGGACTTTCCTCTACAGTTTTGAATTTAATCCTTCCAACGTCTATCGCTGTTCATTAGGGAGATTATTTCTATCATCTGTAATTCCCCTTGCAGTTATGAATCTGAGATAGTGCAGTCTCATTACACGACTACTGTATAGTAGTTTTTCTTATAGTAAGTAAGGAGTGAATACTGGACAAAAATTCAAGTGACTTCTACAATTAATTTCGTAGATGCTCTATGCTGCTTGAATGGGAGCGCTTTCTATGATCTCTCTGTTCTAACCAACAATGTTATTTTAGTCTGAAAAAATAAGTCCAGGACAAGCAAAGAATATGTACATCCTTATTTAATGGGAGGTGATTGTGGGGGTTATGTTCTCCAAATTCAAATTGAATCAAGATCTGATCCAATTACTAAATTAATCAATTGAAGGTTACATTTGTGCTAATATCCATCTTATTTTTGTTCAGAAATTGTTTCAAATATGTCATTATAGTTTTCTTTAAAATGTATAATTGTAATATTTGTCCTGTATTTGGCTTTGACTTATAGGAAGACTGTAATCGTCGATCAAAGTACTAGAACGCCATTAAATCGAAACTAATCGTCAGACTTAAGTGTCATTAACCTGCATTCATATTAAATGACTTCGATATGAAACGACAACTAATGAATATTAACGTTGTATTTTCATTGATCAATAATAGCTATAGTCTGTCTTTACTGACCCGAACCTGAACCTTTTGTGTACCTAATGAAGAGTTACGAAAACGAGGCCAACGAATGAAGGTATTCCAAAACACATTATGCAGGGAAAGAGAAATGAATAATATTCTGCCTTACCAAAACTTTTATTTTAATCAACATTTCTTGAGTGTTCCTTACATTTTTGTTATTTAAGGTTGCATCAACTACTAGGTCATTAGTGACCACTACTACTTGTAACGGTATGGTAATTGTGAGGATGACACGATATGATGATGGGGGTGAACGGACGAACACGATACAACCATGCCCGAGGCGGGACTCGAACCCGCCATCCTTCTTTTCGAGATCGCTTCGGCACTACTGTCTTAGCGATCTCGGCCATTCGGACAGGCATCGTCTGTTATGTAATTGAGAAAATTCTTCTCTAGAAGAAAACTTTCAGTTCTGCAGTTTCAAGTTGAGTGTTGCGAGATTGTTGGCCCTGATTAAATACAAGCTTACCAAAACATCTGAGTTATTTTTCATAATGTTGTTACAAATAATTAATATTCATAAGTCGACAGTCCACAGATACTACTGTGTAGTCAGAATTTTCAAACGATTCCATTAGAATATAACATTGTTATTTTCTTCGTTGTTTCAAACTAATATATTGTTCAATAGTAAGTTCATAATAATGCGTGAATAGTTATTAATAATTATTTTAAGGCTTTATCTCAAACACAATTGATTATTGTAGTTATCTGTGAGAGAAACTACCAAACGTCACTATACTGTTAAAGGCGTCCAAAAATAATGAGAGATACGCAATAATCTTTCACTCACTTTTTGTTTCTTTATCTTTATAACACGCTTATACAACTCTTGAGTGTGATTCAGACAAACTATAATTATGGTAGGGTTTTTATTGTGCAGAATCAGTTCTTTGGAAAACGTTCTGGATAATCGACCGTCACGGGGAATTCGAGAGGCCAAAGAAAAGTTCTACAATTAAATGAAAGAGGACCCTGTAAAACTGTTCAAAAATGAAGTTTAATTATAAAAAAATTAATAAATCTTAGATATTATTCACGTAATTCTCGTAATGAAAACAAATTTATTATTTAGAGTAATTATTGGAAAAAACTTGAATTTTCAACAAACTTATATTATAAAGAAAGATAAAAAGTTGCAGCATTTTGGGTACGTATGTGTGATTTTAGAGAAATTACAAATCTATTCGTTAATGCAGAATCATAAGTCGTAAGTCAGTAAACATCCTTTCCAAGAATTTTACTTACTCATCTGCATTAAAAAAACTTATCTCTGACATATCATGCACTTTTCTCTTCGACAGTTGGATGAATCATTTTGTGATAAATCAGGGCAGACATCGAGGAATAATTAATTTGTTATAATATGGAAATCGAAAAGAAGATGAAAAAATATCAAGATTGACAAGTTCCGACTCTCTTCCGAGCGTGTGTTGCAAAACGACCTTGTAAAAAAACAAGTCAGCCAAAAAACGCCCAGAAACGTTTTGCTGATAATACTCTATAATTGGATATGGTTACACGTGTTAGATTATGAAGTTTCAACGGATCAAACTTTGAAAAAACAAAACTGTTCTGCAGATTTATGTTGTTTTTAAAACGTACCGTAGACTGTGTATTGAAAATGTAATTGACCAGATTTCAGTTTGTGTGCGCAGTATTTGTCTTAGTTGCAAATGGCGTCAGTTATGTCACAAATAAAATCGAAACGGAAGCTACTTTTCCTGCTTCAAATAGGCTAATCTTTTCTTTCATATCATATGAAATGCTTCATGACTTTGTGGATATGAAAATATTTACTTTTCTTACTTCCGGGAAGTAAATGAGAACCAAAAGTATTTCTTCCATTTGACAGTGCGTCAATCTCATCCATTATGTCAGTAGCAAATATCCAACGTTGCCTGGGCTTACTTGACATTCCATCCTTAAGAAAGACGAAAAAGATCACGTTCATAGATACCACGGTGTTTAAGAATATTATTTTTAATGCCATTGGTTCAAAGTTTGATAAAATTCTATAATTTTCTTTTCTTTTATTTTACATTTTATTGCTATTAGATTTTGATCTGCTCTGCTTTTCTCAAGGTCTGAAAGGTTTTCTTAAAAGTATTTAAGTGTCCTTACTTTTTGTAAAATGTATTTCAACAAATACATTTTTTCAATGCAATTTTTAACATTCTGATCCAATATGTTTCCATACACTTTCACAAGAGTTAAAATACTACCCTTATCATTCGTTTAAAAACGTATCAACAAACGTTAAACCCGCACTGTACGAAATAATTCAAAATATATTAACCTAATTGATATTAACGTAATTAATAGAAACCTAATTAATATGATAACTCCAACGCCAACAAACCGCTCACTCAGAGCTCGGATTCGGAACTGCTAATGATAATAATCGCATGTATTGAAGAAATGCAATACATCAATAATAAATGCACTGCACTTTGACTGTGCTAGCTGCATGCACTTCTCCCACTGTCTATTACAAAAACTACTACCGTGTGAACGTATTTAATTTATTTCGTTTGTTAAGAACTTGAAAGAAACAGTAGTACAAAATGTTCATTTAATGATTTAACAACTAGATTATAAAAATCTTCGAATCTTTTTACGTGATATTACGCAACGCTACTCCGCCTCTGGTGGAATACAATAGGATCCAATGTGCTCTTAGCAACGGGCGAAAAATAATGATCGTGTTGCATTTACTAACGTATTATTTACATTATTTATTTTCCGCATTTGTATTGCATTAACCTTTACAAAATTTCGCTAGTACACTACAACAATCCTGAAGAAGAGCCTCTGAAAATTTCGAATGTATTCAGACACTATTTTTTGTGGTATCGATGTCGTGGAATTCATTTTTATTAGTGTAGATTTTCAATTTAAACTCGATTATAATACATTATTACATTTGAATGGAAGAAAACTAGAACGGCATGAGTGACATTTTATATATTCTGAGAAATCTCTTTATTTAACTCAATATCACTGTAAAGTCGTGGTTCTTTGTATCATCATTAAAACTACTGCATTTCAATTGCTTATTAAAACCACGAAAATACATTGTCATTGAAATACAGCTTAAAATAAACACGTTTTTCTCAGAATTTGCAAAATTTCACTTATACCGTGTGGTTTTCACCCGTTCTTTTCATTATTTTAAAGAATTATGACTATAACCTAATTATAGTTTTTAAGTTTAGAAGATGTGACTAGACAATCTGAAATTAGAAAAGAAAATTCCTCAAATAGTTTGAAGTTGAGATCTTTGAATATTATTTTTATTTAAAGAAAATGATTCAAAAAACAATCAATATTAGTGTTGAAAAAACATGTATTTGACGGTCAATGGAGAAATATTAAGGTTTACTACAACTAACTTCTGCATAATTGCGTTCAGAATAATCTTGTAGGTATCGTGCGTTGCTTCATACCTTATTAGGTCGCAATTCCACACTTAACACTTGGCGACCCTTGTGAGCAAAAATGGTGAATTTTACATGACGCGCGTATGACATACAAAATCATTGTCATAGGTATGTTAGATGTATCTCCCGTCCGTTACATACTAAATCAAGCCCCCACTCGTCTTCCAGAAGACAGAATAAATTGTTAAATGAGGAGAGAATTCCTCGGTATAGTAAAACCGCTCTTCGGATTCGCCCAATTTGTGGAAAAGAATTCGTCCTCTTCAAGGGTACGCTAATGGGTGTTTTTAAAAAAAACGTGGAATGGTTGCTTACAGTAATGTACCGAATGGTTGCTTACAGTAATGTACCGTAAATTATTGTATCCATAAATTAACGTATATTAGGAAATTCACAGAAAAATAAGCAACTCCGTTATCTGAAAAATCGTCTTCAAACTTTTCGCCAAAATCGTAGAATTCGTGATAGATTTTATTTGCTGAAACCGCGTCAGAGACGTTAACTAACAAAATGTTGATCCCAACGTGCCTTTTACTAAATGTTATTCACACACATTCGACTTGGAAAATGTCACCCATCTTTATAATAATATTAATAAAGTGATAATAGTAATATTAATAAAGC
Source organism: Gryllus longicercus (assembly GCA_038098605.1). NCBI lineage: Eukaryota > Metazoa > Arthropoda > Insecta > Orthoptera > Gryllidae > Gryllus > Gryllus longicercus. The sequence goes on along the minus strand of JAZDUA010000028.1, from coordinate 4,851,883 downwards.
GATAATAGTAATAATAATGATATTTGAATAATTTATAAACCATTTTAATTCATAAAATACATTCAATAATATCTTCGAAAGCATAGCATTTTTAAATATTGATAAGAAAAAACAAAATTGAAAATACTGCAAAAAAAATGAAGTCCAGTTCTTTATCTTGACTGAAATGTTGATGTTTTGTCGCTTGCTTCACGTGAGATAGATCAAAAATAAGATTTAAAATGTATTGCTAATTTTCTGTTAAAAATGTTTTTATTAGACAGTATCTAATATTGGTTTTCAAATTTTGCCAAAAACGCTCGTTGCTAGATGTACGTGCAATTTAACTTAATATAAGATCAAGGGTAAAATCAAGGGTTGGGATTCTGGAGCTCAAGAAAACGTGTGCAAATTACATTTCTCTCCTATACGTGACAGTTTTTAAATGCTCTTTGATGTTAAATCAATCTTCTAAGTGTTGGGAATTCCGCATGCAGCCAATGGAGTGCAGGAGTTAAACGAAAACTATGAAATCGTTTCAAATAATTAAATAATGACGACCCCAGAAATGCACCCATGCAGAAATCCCACCCATGAACAGGTGTGAGCAGTGAAGTTATTAGGAGACGCGATACAATTGACAGTGAACAGATTACCTGAGAGTCCCCTCCAATACACCCCATTGAACAAAAAGTACTGGGGGGGGGGGCGCGTCTCCCTTGGCGGTGATGCCCACGGGTGTTCTTGCAAAACGCCATGTTACGAGTAGAAGAGTGAGAGGAGCGATCGGCCGCCCGGCGGCGACAGCCCGCGCGCGCCAGATGGCTGCACCGCGGCGGCGGAGCGACAGCGTTGCGGTGCGGTGGCGCCGCCTTCCAGGAAGCCGCGCTCTGTCGCGTCACAGATCGTCGCGAGCCGCCTCGGCGGAATCGCAGGATGCGCGCTTGCAGCAGCCTTCTCGCCCCATTGACGTCACTCGCCTTTGTTCTCATGAACGGTCGGCCCCGATTCACTTCCACCCTGTTTGAGAGAAAGTGCAATAGCCAGGAGGTACGTTCGAGGAATTGCTTGCGTTTTGATGTGATGGATCGTTCCGCTTATTGGTCCATAGAAATAGTTTAAAGATAAATCCAAAATGCTGGATGTTTATAGAGCACTTTTCCATTGCCTTATCCATTCCAAATGGTTTCCCGGCTCCGTTTTTTACAATTTGGCAACCTTGGAGGCGTTTGACGACCTAAATTACCGAAGAACACGCGACTTCCTTTCCACCGTCTGGACGTACCTGCAGGAGACTGTTGAATGGTCTCTGCGCGTCGGATAGTAATATGCTTTCAAATCCTAAATCGCTGGAAATTCCTCAATAAACTTCAGCGACTATGATCAAATATTACCGTCTTATTTTGCATTCCGAGACCGGGATGATCGTAAAATGTTACGAAGGCATAATGTAGATTTGATATAGAATTTAATATCAACGAGCGGGAATCAGAAAAGAGACCTTACACCGAAAAATGAGCACGAATCTATCATTTTGATATAACAGGTTTCAGAAATAAGAATCTAATCAAAATTATTTTCTTACTGTAATAGTTGTTTACAAGATATACAGTCAGGTTACAAACAAGGTCTATGTATTTCATGACTTCATTCTTATCGCCCAACTAATGTATCTTCTAGATGTATCATAGGGAGGGTCAGTTCCTTCCTGTTTACCACCCAGTGCCTGCGCAGCTGAGATTCAGAAGAATCTACCACATGGGGCTTCTGTAGACCGCAGAAAAGTACTCCTAGCACGCTGGGAATGACGCAAAGAAACCATGACACGGCCACAGTGTGCTCATAAAAAATAACGAGCTACAGAACGTGATCTCTGATCTTCTTCACAGTAAACAGGGCCAAGAGACACAGTCTTACATAAGAGCTACGATAATATTTACTTAGATAACAAAAATCACGTGTCATCATGGATATTAAGTTAAATTAACGAATGTAGATCATGCGTTGAGTTTGTGATGTGAGAGATGTATCTGCGAGGCAACATTTCACTCTTCAAATATACGAATCGAGGCTGTTTGTCTTACGTTTTTCAATCTTCACAGGGGTGAGATATACGTAAGAACGCTAAACTAAACTCTTAAATCAATAGCAATGTATTACCTCATACCGTACAATTATTAATGCAACCCATTTCATTACACATGTATTGTGGTTATATGTTATACAGAAACAAAGAAAGCCTGATGTGTTCGTGTTTCTAAAAAGTAAAAATTGTACACTTGAGGATAAAAATACTTCTCACTGCTAACTTCAATGAAAAGTTAACAAAGGTAATTGTATGCGCACCGCGCGTCCGTGTCGTGCGAGCGCGTGCAGTCGCGGTACTCACCTGGTACCCACCTCTCACACGGCGCCACGCACGATGATGAGCCAACAGCGTGGACTGTACTGTTGGCTATAGACGCGTACAGTACACACACATATCGGCCTCCGGTAGCTCACGCGATGTAGCCAGAGGGCTACTAAAATAAAAGGCAGGAGGACACCTCGTACGAGGAAATGAAGGATCGGCCGAAATGAATGGCAAAGCGGATAGCTTAAATATTAATTTAATTAATAGTGCCTCTTGGAATTAATAGATAAAAACTTACAATTTAAGAAAAGACATGAAAACCAAAAGAAACATAAATCTAAAACTACAACATACAAAAGCGTGCCGGGCCCGAGCGGTGAATACTAATAAGAACTAAATCTAAAACTTAAAGAGTAGTTTACAGATCGTATAATTAATGATGCAATGAAAATGACCAAATTCCAATGAGTGATTATTGATGCTGATAAATATTCTGAGCTTGAGCAGCTTGGCTCAGCACTTCAGAGGCAGAAAACAGGTACCTGCTAATGAAGCCGTTGAATTCACCCCAATTGTCGCCGGGGCATGGCACTCGCTGAGCACGCTGGAGGACGCTGAGCACGCACAGTGCGCCTCCAAGTGTACGCTGCAGCCTCTCCGGACACTACGACCAGGCAGTGCGCGCTGTCGTGGTCCAATCCATGAGATGTGGACAAAGAAATGCCGAGATGGGCGGCCCTAGCCTCGACCATCGGCGATGCGGGCAGCCTGCGGCCCTGAATGTTGTATCATGCCATGTCCGCTCCGCTCCCGTCACAAGTTCCGTCCTAACGTGCCTCGCCCTCACATGTCGAACTATGAGTCTGCCATCTCAATCCATCTCGGGCGCGGTTGTGTGCACGAATATATAGAAACCCGCCCTTCCCTGGAGCGGGGGTGGCTACCGCGAGGCGTGGCGGAGGGGGGTGCTCTGGGCCGCCGTGGGGGTGGCTGTCGAAGCCTCTTGCCGCAGCAGCGGACGCTATATATAATATATAAGTATATATTATATAGTACCACAAAACTGATTCAGTGTAAGTTAGTAATGCCAAAGTACAAGTAAGTTAACTTTAGGTCTAGAATGTTAAATTAGTTGTAAGAAAAAGCCCCGCCTCTAGCTGCTTAAGCCGCAAGGCAGCAGCAAAATGTACGAAACTTTAGAGATAATAAATTCCCCTTCTTCACAGGGTTACTGTGGAGGGGACAAAAGAAAATGAAAAGAAAAAAAAAAAAAAAAACAACAACAACAACAACAACAACAACAACAACAACAGTAGCGGACGCCCGCTGCACGTGGGAAGGGGTCCTAAGACCACGGGCGGGGCCGCGCAGTGTACTTACGGCCGAGCCGCTGGCTGGGGGTAGCTGCGCTTCGCGGAACGGGCAAATGAGCTGCGGTAAGCACTTACAAAACAAGTGTTTGAAAGAATCCGCGCAGGCCGGCGGTGCGTTGGGGCTGAGCCGCTGGCTGGGGGTGATCGCAATTCGTGAAAGGTGCAAATAGGGGTTATAAACTGCACATGCCGACAAGTGGTTTGAAGGACGCCATGTCGCCGCTACGAGGGTGGCAAAGTCGGCGGTGCGGTGTCAAAGAAACGGATTTGCATATAATGGCCTTAAAGAGAAAGACCAATGGCCAAAGAGAAAGGGCAGACGCCGGGAGGAATGGGTGGCGCGTCCCGGTGGTCGGGCAGAGAGGGGAGGGGGCGGCGCGGGCGGTTGTAAGCCACGTGCGTGCGTAAACAGTAATTCAGTTAAAAATGAATGCAGTTATGATACATGCGAAGGCTTTTTGAAACATTTCTTCACCATTTCACTTCTTTTTACTTTCTCGCCGTGCTTCGTGTGAAGAGAAAGTATTGCAATCGCCCGCCGGAAATTGGCAGTTTTGCAACAGAGAATGCTTTGTAGGTCCTTCGTAACGAAAAATTGATTGACGGCAAAACGTCTGTCTGTGTGTGATCAACGCTAGTGACTAAACCACTCAGACGATTTTCTCCAAAATTCATGTTTCCCGTTCTATCTGCGAGTTTAAAATGGATAATTTGATTTTTAAGGGTACTTAACATATTTTTCTTCGTTTCCTTCAATTTTTTAAAACTAAACTTTGTGCCTGAAAAACGCAAAAGACGCTTAAAAAGCGCAAGTCTTATTTCTGTTGAAATTCCTGATTATCAATAATTGCAAAAATTCATATTTTTTCATCTTCCTACAACTACAGTACCGTACTGATTTTAATTTTTACTTGATGAAAATCTATTGTTCTAAGACATATCTTGAAATTAAGTCATGTACAATTTGTCGAAAATATGAGTCGATTTTGATGAGTCGATATAGACAATTATTAAACAACTATTTTCTCAAAAACGGCTCCACGTTTTTCTTTAAAATTGCTCCTCTCGTGTGTTAAAAGACGGTAAAAAAATTGTTCTCAATCCATATTCGGTAAAACACTCTGTACTTCCGAAAATTGCAAAATATATCATCGCAAAGGTACAACATTGACCATACATTTTTTCTGTCTATGCTGTTGTAGCATGACTAGTTTCTGTATGACACATAGGAGAGTAGCTTTTGTAATCACGTAGGAGTTTGTGTGTAGCTGGTCACGTGACTTCTCCGTTTCCTACAAATGTCCCCTCCCCTGCACGTCCTTGTACACCAAACACGAGTCTGTTTCTATACTCAAACGCGCTGGCGTGTTTTATTTCGTTTTGGCGAAGGAGACAACAGGAAAGGAAGACAACTCGACGATGTTGCTGTTGGACTACATCTAAAGGTGACTCCGCGCAATCGGCGTGTAGTGAGCATAGCTTGGCAAATCGTGGGTACACGAGGTGCTTAGCGAATGTTCGCGCCCTTCCATGCGCCCAAAAAATCGACACGCTGCGTGTAGGGCGAGCGCCGAAAGTTCGGCGCCCGGCAAGAGCAACCCAACCACACTAGTGATGGGATATCGATGTTGCCAAACATCAATGTTCAAAATCAAAACATTGATGTTAAATATGCATCAACCAAAAGCCATCGATGTTTTTAAATATCTATGTTTTAAAGTTGGTTTAGCAGCCCCTAACATTAAATTCGTACGCAACAAAATTCAACTTGATAATGGCTCTGCTTATTAATTTATAATTAAAATTAAAACAAAGTTATTCAACCCCTCTCAATGTGCGAAATACAGGAAAGACGAAGGAAATACCAGGTCATCAGGATCATCTCGAGCAAGACTGCTCGGTAAAGATAGAGAGCAAACCGCGTTCGTTTGGAACGAATACAGCAGATATTGGTACAAACAGTTATTGTTTCTTCTTTTAATTTTTACAAAATTGTGATTATGGGGAATCTTTCATTCCCAACCAAACATTGAAATCGTAAAAACATAGAACCCAGAACATCGATGTTCAAGAAATATCGATTTAAATACATCGATGTTTAAAACATCGATACGTTTATAGAAACGTCGATGTTTTGAAAAAATCAACATCGATGTCGCATGCCTAATCAACACTTCTCTGGATTCGGCGAGCGGTCTCTCGCTCTCGGCGCATGCGAATGAGTGGAGCCGCCTTGTTAGCTAGCAGGTGGCAGCAGGCGGCACAAAGAATAGGAGTTGAAAAAAAGTTCTTGATGTAAGGTCTAAAGTTGCTTTCCACTTCTTGAGCAGTGCTGGGAAGCATACTCACATGTAATTCTCGAGGAGCTATTGCCGCCAGATTTTCTGGGTTTCTTTTCTTTCCACGTCTTTCCGCATCGCATTTATTCGCAATCAACACTCATCGTGTCATCTCAGCAGTTCATTTGTACACAAATCCTCGATGAAAGAGAATGTTCAGATGTAGGAACAATAAACAAAGTTAAAATTGATATTAATTATATTAAGAAAAAACTCACTATGCTTCAAATGGCTGAAGTCTCGAAGTGCCATCATATCGAAGATATCAATTTCAGTTGCGATTTCCTTAAAAGTTATTCAATTTGCACGACATTTTTTCGGACATTCCCTCATGTTTTTTATTATTTTTTCTAAATGTACTGATCTCCTCTAAAATGAAATTTATACGAACGCTGCGAAAAGTTAGAAAATTATTTTTGCTAACATCCTTTCAAAAGTGTCGTCCTAACCACGAACTAGACTCAACTGCTGAAAACTAAACCCAGGTCATTAACGTTTCGTCATTTAACACTCAGAACTCAGAAACAAAGGCTAAAATGACCTAATTCTTTCGTCACGGCAACTTTGTAGCCTCGAAAAAAATTGAGTAATGTATAAGACAAAATTTGAAAACGTGGATAGTAGTAAAGATATTTCCATACCTCTTGGGTAAATAAAGAGAAAAAAACATGTTTGTTTAAATTTACTAGGTAAATGATGATCCATATAATATATCCATCATGCAGTTTATCCTACCAATGTATGTAAAAAAAGCTAACCTCTTTTCAGTGACAACAGTAAACGTTTCTTTGCGCCAAACCATGAAAAGTGAATATAGTGTCCTATACCTCTTGCGTACAATTATTGGAATGCGTTTACTTTCGAAGCTCGTATCCAGAAACCTCTGATTCCATTCCATCGTGGTATCGTAACAGCTTCGAGTCCGCGGGCCTCTTCCTGGAGGTCGGCATTGGCGAGTCGATGCCCATTGGGCAAGGTTCGTCGCGCAGTCTGCCGGTGCGAGCGCCGCGTCGCGTCGTGCGTTGCTGAAGCAGTCGCTCCGCGGCGGCCACTCGCTTCGCATTCCGGCGCAATCGCAGTCGCGTGCTGTCGCGCCGCGCACGCCGCACCCTCCGCGCCGCACAGTGGGGCGAACGCCAACAAAAGCGCGCGATTCCATATGGGTGACATGTCGTCGATTTTCTGGAATACTGTTGTAAAGCATTCTATTGCGTACTGGAAAGCACAATTTATTATTTCCACTACTTTGTTTGCTTCCCAATAATCGAAGATAAGTAATTTCGCTCTGTAAGTTATGACAAATAATTTGAACCGTCTCACCTTAAAAATCTCACTCTTCACTTTTCTTGAATTACGTCATTATTCCGGAAAAGCGATGTAAATGAAAGAGTTAGTATTTATTGCTTCCTAGAGTGTTAGCTGCGCAGCTCATTCGTCCCGCAAGTGTAGTGCGTGTTATATTCCGAAAGACGGCCGCATTTCTTCCCCGCTGGAACGTAAAATTCGATGCCTTGCATTGTTGGCTTGCACGTTCTCCACCTCCAGATATCTTCTCCAGCAGGCCACCGCCCCAGCCGGGGTGTACTGTAGTGCATGTGTGTGTGTGTGTAAAACGAAAGAGGAAGTGTCAAAGATGAACAAAAGATTGCACGCCTTCTTTGACCCGTTTCTTAAGGGTTTTCTGTAATTCGCCTAGTATTGATCGGAGAAACTACGGAAAACTACCAATTAAAACTGCTGGGCACGTTAGTCAATTGTAGCTACATTAAATTCGCCTTCCAGCTCAGAATGGAGTAATTTACGAACGTTTGATACTTCTTTGGAAAGTCACATTTTACAACTACATTGATACAACAAGCCTTCAAGTTTTGCATTTTTTATCATTATTATTTCACCAGTAACAAAGTGCATCAGGTGATGACCCTTTTAATCCCCGTAAACTCGTTCGTAAAGGAGACAGCAGCAAGTAACAAAAGATTTGATTTAACCTGACTGTCAATGCTTCTTTGAGGTGATCAAGAACAAGATGGCCTATGACGCCAAGAAATAATGGGAAGATGTTAATAAGAAAGAAAAGTTAATCAGAAAGTTAAAGGGGAAAAACCGCCGTTGTATTCACGAGGAAAGAGCATTTTGTTCTTACGAGTTGTGCAATTGGTCACACAGTAAAATCAGAAAGGCAGATGATTTATAATGCAAGTGACACGTGATATATATTTGAACATACATTTATTTGTTCACAATATGAGACTAATAGAAGTATAAGTTGAAAATAACTCTGCTCTCTCCTCTCTCTCCCTTTCCTCCTCCTCCCTTTACCTCCTCTCCATCTCGCTATCGCAAAGCAGTCATTAAAAGTATACGGTTGGGTGATACGGAGCGATATATTGGCTTCCTTCCCACAGGAAGGAAGATGAAGAAGGGCAGAGAGAAGAAGAAAAGTGGAAAGTGATCTTCAACTATTGTCTATTGGTCTCAAATTCTGATCTACTAATTATACGTCCAAATGTCGTATATCAGGTACTTGTTATTGCGGTTTATGTATTTCGCGCCCAAGCGAGCGCGTTGTGGCCAGTGCGCGCCGCCCGCAGCATCGCAGGGCCTTCGCCCGCGGCGGCCCACGCCCTCCGGCCGTTCGCCAGCTGCGCGCACGCGTGCGCCGCCGCCGCCGCCGCCGCCGCCGCCACGCGAGGCTGGGAGGCGCGGCCGCGGCCGTGATTCACGCCCGCGCAGCATCGCGCCGCGGCGTCGCGTCGGTCTTTGTGCGCGCGCGAGGGTCGCTGACGGCCCCGCGCCGCGCCGCGCCGTGCCGCGACCCCTGGTCGATGTCCCGAGAGACCGAGCGCAGAGGGCGCGGGCCCCACGCGATCGATAAGATCTCGGTCTGCTGCCTAGAGAACGGCGCGGAGCGGAGAAGGCAGGGGAAGCTGGATTGTGTCGGATTCACTTGGTGGGTAGAGATGGTAGATTTTGACGATTGCTAAGAATGCGAAATGTTACCAAACACTGAACAAATGAGTAATTGTCGGTTTGACGGTCGGTGCAGTATATTTCAGAAGGTTCTCAACATGCGATACAATGCCAAATACATCGCAAAATGAGAAATCATATAAAAAAGGTAATGGTCACGAATCTGCGATATAATTGCTAAATTGCATTTATCGTTTTCTTCACGTTTTCTAACTAGGGATGCGACGTCGACGAACAACTCATCGATGTCTGAAAAAATATAATTTGAGAGTAACCGTGTTTACTAATTTATAATTAATATTTAATTGTCAAAACAAATTAAAAACATAATAAGAACATTAAAAAACTGAACCTGAAAACTTGAGCTCATTTCAAAGTGTCTCAACTTCCTCTTCGCTGTTTGGAGAAAGCCACGGGCAGAAGAGGAAGACCCTACGCCTACGTCACACGCGTTACTTCTTATGCTTTTTACAATTGTATATTTGTTGAAGTTCACAAATGTCGAAATATTAGTTTTCCCTCATTTCCTGATTTTAATGTGGAAATCTAAAAAGCATCAATACAATTTTATCTCAAAGAGTTCTATTCATAACTTTATCTTATAATAATTTTCTCACCAAATGCTACATCTTAATTTTTATAATGCTATAAAATGATATAGTCTTGTTTTCAAAATGCGATTTTTTTAAAAAAAGCTAAATTCTAACATCACTATTGATGAGGTATCACTCACGAAGAGAGATTCCTCAAACGTAGGAAAACGTGGAAGTTGCTCCTGCGGGTTGTCAGCCTGGTTCTGATTTCATCATGAAATGTAAAGCTCTAAAGAGTACAACAGTTACTAACGGCATTAGGCCGATGAACATAAAAACAGGCGCGGTTGCAGTTTGTAAACCAAAGTGATAGCGGAAAGTGAAGGCTATTAAATGTTTAATGAACGCCGGGCGGTTTCTTCATTCCTCTATTTGTTTGCTTTAAGTCGATAATAACAGAACCTTTTTACGTTAGCGAAGTAATACTTGGAATCAGTTTTTTTTCGAAGAAACAACTTTGATTAGAACGCCTCTTTTGTTAATTTTCTCTTTTATGTACTGCAGTAATATATATATATATATATATATATATATATATATATATATATATATATATATATATATATATTAGACAATAATATAGTTGATCGTAATGCAAATGAGAATGGTAATCCTAATTATATTTCATGAAGTAGCATAAGAGTTGCGATTGATGAGAATGAGCAATTAGGCAAATGTGCAATTGTCAGTGAAATTCATTAACGTGAAAGTGAAACCTATGCATTCTTTTTGATTGCCAGTTGAAATTATATTTTTCGCTTTATTCAAGAATCTCGAAAGTAGGACCTAGCATTATGTGCAAAACTGATAAACTCATCAACGTTTAACAATGGTCATTTCATAATCATAACTAAATTTTTGGATTCATTGATGTCGTCGAAATGCACCGTAATGCTTCTTAATTCTCAAAGCTAATACAAATAAAGTACTTTTGATGGTTATATCCGAAGCGTCTGATGTATTTTCATGACGATTTCGTGCAATGTACTCGTGGTATATGCCAAGGCTGGAACGTGCCTTCGCGAAACAAAGGAATGCTCTGACAGTTCACACGCGTCAATGATGTGGATGCGCTGGCCAATCGGAGGGCGGAAGTTGTGTAATACAGTTGAAGGATAACAGGTGTACGTGTGTTTCTCAGAGTTCTAATTGGCATTGGAAATACGAATTGTAAAAACATATGATTGACAGTATGTCTCGGTCCGTTCATGGAAAAAATTCTGATTGTGGGATCTTTAAAGGCGAAGGCCTATTTACAGAACAACTTGTGTTTAATAAATATTACTTAAGAATGAATACACACATCTAGATAAAATCGTCTCGTAACAAATCATATTAACGGAAGTCATAAAAGTGGGATGAGTCAGTCACTACATAAGTTTTTGTTACATTGTTCCTAAAATCGGTAAAATATGTTGGAAATACTGATTGAAAAGACCACATGGAGTACATTTTCTGTTACATATGCATTTCCTGCATTTTGCCGTAGCTTGCTTCAGAACACAAGTTGGTCTGCTAAGTATTCTAATACCTGTTTCTAAAGTAGTGAAGGTTCAGTACATTGCATCAGGACTTTCATTCATTGACACGGTCGTTTGATATTAACATGCGTTTTGAAATATACTCATAACTTTTTATAAGGCCGGCTGCCTTACTATCGTATAACGTTTTTGTCATTTTCTCTTATTATTATTGCTCTCAGTAAGAGTATCTCTGTGTAAGTAGAATAGAATGCGGTGCAATTAATTAAATTATTGAGTCATCATTTGTAGAACTTAACTTTGCAGATTACTCATAAAAATCGAGAACTCAAGAGAAATTCTTCGACGTCATCAGAGGAAGTTGAAATTGAAAAACATATCAAATGACACGCATTACGAAACTATCGAATTCCACTTAATTGCTCTAAAAAATCTGGCGCATTGTCAGTTTAACTTTTAATATCACGTTTCTCGAATAATTAAATCCATGTATCCCTACGTGACCATATACTAATGGTGGGCTGGGCTGAAATAGGCTGTAATGTAAAAACAGACGGAACAATATTATTATGAATTTGACATAATTGCTTGTCTCGATAGTGTTTCTCAGTTAATACCTCTCTCATTGTAAATTACAAGGTTTCAAGTTCAAAAGAATTTTCTAGTTTCCATAAGCACCCATATTTACTTGATACTTTCGATATTACAATGATAGAATTACCTTCTGAAAGAGTCGAACTCGCTTTCTGTGTGTCTCCAGTGTGGTTCGGAACTACTTCTTCACTTCCAGTGGTAATTTTTCTCGCGTACAGCTTCGAAGGACAATTTTCACAGATTCGCAAATCACCGCATTGCTATCTGTGAAACGAAGCGCCAGCGAAGTGTTGTGCGACATATTCCTCCACATTTGAATTAACTCAGGAATCTGTAGCAATGTGATCGTGTACCGTTTGCTGGAGAAATAAACTTCAAATCACAAGTATAAATCTGAGGTTGAAATATCTGTGTTTGGAAGCTTAAATCGCGAACTTTAGTCGATTATTGAACTGTAGTCCTGTACAAAGGTACTCAGTACACCCGTGAATTGAACTTGCAAACAGATGATAAAATCCAAGAAGTGGAAATATATTGGTGTATCTGCTTTTCATCCTTCTTAGGGTATTACACTTTCCTATGTTGAAAGTCAAATATATCAAAACTGTTTGGAGATTGATCATTCTATACCACCGTCTGATTCAGTATAAACTTCCGCCTAGTGTCGTAGCCTGAATTTTATTTCAGGAGGTGCTCAACAAATAACCATTAAAGTCTAAATTGATGAAGACATTTTCACGTTAGATATCACAGTACTTTGTCTCATTTCCGCATTCCCCTCTTTAAGCTATGTGAAAGACGTGAACATAATTGCTTTACTACAATGGCGCAACTACGATTTCTTTATAGGAGAGACTAAAAATGCAGTACCAGTTAACTTGTTTATAAAGAAAACATTTTTTAACTTTTTTACTATTTTTATTTGTTGATTTGTAAGGTAATAATAAATTACTTTCGTTTCAGTGGAAAATTAGAAAACACTATATTTGTATCAACGGCTTCCTGGCCGGGGGGTGGGGAGAGTTGAGGCTTGAGTCGTCGCCTCTTGGGTGCGCTAGCGATTTACTAAATTTGTTTGACTATAAATGTAAAGTCAGTACATTTAACATTCGCAAATGTCAAACGTCAAAACCAAGACCGAATAGTGTTAGGAAGGCTTTCATTGTGTTTTGCGAAGGGTTTCAGCTCCTCCAGCCCTCCCTCCGGCTTCGTGTTGCTCCACTCTGCACTGGCAGCGCGCTCGGGTCTCTGGGAGCGGCGCAGTCGCGAGGAAGGCTTCCGCACAGCCTCCAGCGCGCGACGGGGCGGGGCGCGGCGCGGCGCGGCCTTCCCCGCCCTTTCCTCCTGCGCGAGTCGCGGGCGCGCGACGTTCGCCCGCTTTTTATGGCGTTGACGTCGCCCGGCGAGGCGGCAGCGGTGGCGGCGGCGCTCGCTCTCTCCGGTCGTGCCCTCGCGAGCGGCGGGGGCGGGGGCGGCGGCGGCGGCGGCGGCGCGGGACGCGGGGCGACGTTGCGCCTGGCGCTGCACGCAGCTGCTGCCGCCGCTGCTGGATGTACAAAGGCCGCGCGGGGGCGGGGCCGAGACGCACCGGGCCTTGCCGTCCCCCCTCTGCGCGAGATTTTTTGCGTTAACAAACAGCTAAACCAAATGGATAAACGGAGCACGAGTGAAATGCGTTGTGTAAATGTGTTGGTGAAGATTAAAGAAATGTACGTGGTAAGGTAATTGGGATAAACTAGAACGTAAAAAAAACACGAGAATTTGAGAAGCTTCGCTTGCGTATTTCCAAGTCAACGGCGAGTCTCCTACCTTCGCAATTAACTTAATACTTGAGTTCAGCAAGCGCAAAATTCTTATACATTTTATGGCAAAATAATAAGGCATAACTTGACGCTTTCCATTTTCCTAACTATGTATTAATTAAATAATCAATTTATTCCACCCATTCATATCATTTATGTCTGTTACAAAATGAGTTCCGAGCTCAAACAGAAAAGAGCTATAGAGTTTTGGTGGCAATCGAAACTGGAAAGTCTTCCTGACCTGATCAAAGAGAAACGCTTTTTGCACAGAGAATGACATTGCAATTAATCACAGTACTAACGTCATCGTTGTATTGCCACCAGTCTCTACTCTCAACACCGGCGTATCCTTCCTCATTCTCCTTGTGTTACAACATCCCTGCTGACAAAAAGGAAATTCTTATTTCGTCGAAGGTGAAACAAGTATTCGAAGAGGATAGTATTGTCGCACTATAGCTTTCTCATTAATTCGATTTTAAGAGGGCTACACAAGGTATAAAATACACACTGTACTGCATTCACATTTTAGTACAGTAACTTAGCATTTTTGGTGTCGATGAACGCGCGTTTCTCCTTCTTCTGAGGGTGCGACTAGACGAATTTGAGTTTCGGCCTGACGTCCGCTCACGAACACCGAATTCTTTGTTGATTGTTTGATCGATTGTTTCCTGTCACATCAACTGCTGCGGTCATTGTTGCGTTAATGTAGTAAATGTTGTAATCGGGTGGGGCGGCTGTGTTCTTCCCCAATGGATGGTGAGATCTGGCGCCGATCTACACGACGGTTTGCGAGGAATTTCCCTCTGCTGTCATCTCTCCTGAGAGGAGCACCGTCCCAGCTGGACTTGCTCTAAGCTTCCGACATGAGTAGAGGCGTGTTTAGTGGAAATGGTTGTGTAAGGGGAGTGTGGGACAAAAGAAGAGGAAGGAAACATCGCGCGCGGTCCGTGGCCCTTTTGTTATGCATTATACTGGAATTGATCACGAGCACGAGGGAAATCCACGATCAGAGAAGCCGGCCACTACAAGACTCCTGCAGACAGCGGTTAAATAAGACCTAGCTATCTAGCGGACGATGAAAACCCTGTCACCGTCAGGACTCGAACCCTAAAGTCTTTTGATCAGAGTCGTTGGAGAGTTAACAGTAATTCTGGCTCTGCATTCCGTTATCGTTGTCAATCCGTTGTAGCTGTCGTTGTCAACAGTCTGTTGATGTACGAATCTTGAATTGCGGAAACAAACGGCAAAAGATAACGCAACCTATTAATGTGTACGCTTATCTTCTGTTTATGTTTTCTTGCTTTACTTCAATGTTATGTTAAATAACAAGGTGTTTTCTCGTAAACAAGTGTGGAGCATTAAACTCGGGTTCACTCTACAGTTCCTTAACTTCAGAAAACTTTATTCGACTCTTCTTTCCCTTCGAAGAAATTGTCAAGTAGGAAGTGTGGACGGCCGACTGATCTGCAAGTCATCGTATTTCACAATTCTCCTAGTGTCACAACTCCAACTTCAGAATACACTAGACTTTAGGTAACGGTAAAATATTTGTCAACGTTAAACAAGTGCATGGGTAGGAGGCCACTTGATGGTTCCTCTAGGCTGTAGCTTCAGGGCTCATATTGTTTTAGATTGTGAGATACGTTATTTAAACTATACTTTTAATTTAAAAAATGTTGTTATACAATTTTTCGAATGATGCTCTTACAATGTCAATGTGGTTTGACATCTGGTGATGCTACAAAGCAAATGCAGAGTATACTTTTTTTTAAACCGTTCGTTTTGCAGGAATTTAATTATGTGAAACGCCAAAAGATAATTTTGGTAGTCTTTCTGAAGGAGTTCCCAGGTAATGTGCAGACATGAAGCCCATTCTCCTCAGAACTGAGAAAACACCGGCTATCGTTCTTTGTGCTGACAAGAAACCACAACTCGGGAAAATGATAGTGTTTGATCATGAAATGACAGCCCGCGCGTAGGGTAGGCGCTTGTGGTTTCTCGAATTCACAAAATAGAAATACGAGAGAAAAAATGTCACAACATCATTTGAAATATGAATATTGTAATGTTGGTTAGGCTAAGATCACGTAGCAGTCTTCGGAAATCACGAAAACGAAACCCGAAAAGTTGTTGATGATTCAGTGTGTTAAAAAAATGACTTTCGATATTTCTCATTATACTTCACTTAGGTTTTCCTTATTCTCGTTGAGAGGAAAATTCTGAAAGAGTGAATTTTTTAAAAATTTATAAGTTTTTATTATTTAATTATTGTATATCTCTATTTCTTTTTAAAGATATAAACTCGGGCAGACGAAATCGTCAATGGCAACGACAAAAAATATAGCTAATAATGACTACACTTTGTTAATTTACCTTACTAATTGAGTGAAGGATCTTCACAGCCAATTGAACAAGCGATTAATTAGCAAACGATTTCGGAGTTTTATCGAACTCCCGCAGGCGCAGTGTGGCTTCTGGAACCCCAGAAGTGACACTGTCTGGGCGTGTTAGAGAAAAAAGAGTAGAAGAAAAACGAAAAGTTCTTCAAAGAGCACATTTTTTCGAAAGAAATATGTATAATATGTTTATCATTTCTTCTTCTTTATGCAACCTACAATTTTTTCATTATATTACTCTTAATTAATTTCTGTATTTTTTAATTCTAAAGAGAATGGTTTGTACATACACTTGTGGAGGAGAGAAAATGTGGTTATGAAATTGTACAAAGAGGGCAGGAGGTAATATGATAATTTTTGTGATCATTTTTCTTGAACGACCCTGTATGTTTTTCCAGGGCTTTAACCATTCCGATATTGATGTTAACTTAAAGATCATTGTTTTAAGCATATGCGAAAGTGATGTAGAAGTGCGCATTGTGTATTCATGGTTTAGTTAAATACCAGTGCTCTTTATGCATTTGCTGTGAGAAGGAAGAAAAGCTACTTTACCGACAACACTGTCGTAGCGGAGAAAAAAGGTGTTCAAGGTATTCCAGCGATCTTATACCAGTACATGATTAAATACCAAGTGTTAGCACCACCATGTTAGCCAATACACAAGTGCGTTTGAAACATGGAGTGGTTGGAGAAATATTTTTCCGCGATTTTATTGTTTGTTGTTTTTCTTGAAAGTTTACGAAAGTAGTAGTACATTTGTTTTATATTAATTGCCATATTTTAATCTCTATTTAAAATTAGAATTTCGACACCTTAGTCATTTTATTGACAGTCCATCCAACGTCTGTAAATCTTCATTGAAACGAACATAATTACGAAGGCGTTCTTTGGAGTAATGATGTCATTAGCCTTCACGAAAAGTGTAAAATCCGAGTTAAGATAGTTGCGCTCGCACAAACACGCCTGTTTTAAGAAACGATACAGGAATGGCCAGTGGAACGTAACACCGGACTGTCCAGCTCCACATAAGAACACTTACTGTAGAATGTGTGTATTTGGCCATATTCCAGAGATGCATGTCTTGTATCATGCCCTACTTAAGAATGAATGCTCTTCAAATTAAGCAACCTAGTTACTTGCGCATTCTCCGTGTATTAAGCAGTGCCAACGAAGTTCCTTGTACAGTAAGTAGTAATTTAACACAGATCTGCTAATGCAAAAATGTTTTATAGATCGCGGTCAGTGATACGAGAACGTGCACTACAACCGCACAATCACAGATGTCTTTCAAACGCGTCAATTTCCAAGTATCCGGACCCCTTATCAGGGAGTGGTTCCCCTGGTGCGTCGTCCCAGAGCAAGCAGACCTCCATTGCGGCCGCTGCAGCCCCGTCCCAAGGCAGACTGCCAAGGTCGTATTGACAAAGCCGAGGCAGCGCGCGTGGGGCCGGCGCGGGGTCTGGTCCCCCGCCAACTGCCGCGGGCGCTGTGTCGCGGCGCGGCGCACATCCCCGCGTGCGCGCCGCGCTCTTCGGTTATTTCGGGGGCAAACACGTTTGCGCGCGTCCGACGCGCCACGCGGTGGGCGGTACATCGTCCACCCGCACGCGAGTGCGGCGGAGCCACAGAATGGGCACGTCGGCCATCGCCGGCGGCAGCGCTCGCGAGACGCGAAAGTGTATTTTTAAACCAAATCACAGCACCAAGCTCAATGGTTTCAGTTATATTAATCCACTTTGGTTGTCTGAAGTCATTCTTTATGAAACATCAGTTTTTCGATAAGAGTTATTAGGCACAAGTGATCTAATAATCCACGGTCCAGTATTAAAAACTGTTATCAATTTCAAAATAAGTATTAACTACACAAGTGTTTCAGAAATTGTCAGCTATTAAATACTGTCAACATCAGTCTGAGTCATTTCGTAAGTTGAATAATTACATTGAAACTAAAAGTATTGTTCAATGAAATTTTTACAACGTTGACAACAACGTCTTATTTCGTAAATAAATATTTCTTCCTAAGCTTAAAGACATATCCAATACAGTTATCACGTGCCTGGAGATCTTGGTTTCGAATAAGTCGAACCATGGTGTCAAAAATGTTACTACAATTTGTGAGCGAATGTTCTAAAAAAATCATTCTAATAATTGTAAGTATTATGATTACGTACATCCTATGTAAATTAACAATTTCTCTCCAAAGTATTTCCTTCAGTGTATTTCTGGGACCAAAAAAAATGAGAAACGTAATAGTTGCATTTTACATCTCGAAAAGGACATCACAACTGTAATAGATTTTATTAATAAAAAAAGTCTTCCGGAATATTCGTTTCCTTCCGGAATGAAGATCGTCCAGAACGCCAACTAGAGGCCATACAGTTTTACAAGGTAGTATTATTTGAATATTTTCTAAAATCTAGCAATATTTTGGCTCATACCTATGAAATTCCTAAAGCTGAGGTCAACTTAAAATAACAGTTCGAAAATATACACGACGGAACAAATTGCGAAAGGCAACGGATCGTCGAAAGAATTAGAGCTGGCAAAATCGATGAGAAGCATGGACAATAGTGACAGAAGTAGGATTTATGTAATTTGTGTATTGTTATTATTATTATTATTATTATTATTATTATTATTATTATTATTATTATATTTGACTATTTTTTCCATAAGTAACAGACACTAGTAACTGAACTGTAATTGTATGTCAACGCACTCATTGGTATCCTCTCTAAACAGTCGTTTATGTATGTATTTTTGTTGATAAATAATTATGAATCGAATTACTTCAAAGGATGTCTCTGACTCTGCCCTCCTGGAAGCAAATGAGTCTTATGAGAGCATGACCGTCTGCTTCTGAGGAGGCGTTCTGAGCACGTGTCTTCCGAGAGACGGAAGCGCACGCGTTGCCTCCTCCGCTTCCTCTTTCTGCAGCCATCCGGTCATTCGCACGCGCTTCCTCGCCGCCGTCGTTGCCCTCCGCCCCAGATCTTCCGAGAGCGTGTCACAACATCGCGTCGCTGGGCACAGCATCCCGCGACGGTGACGTTGGCCTCTCAGGAAAAGAGCACTTCTCGGAATGAAACGCGCTCGATAAATACCTGAATAAACTACAATACAAACCATGTTAAGTTTATTGACACGACCAAAATGCTTTAGCAATCTTAAGTTTCCGCAATGTTGTGGTGCAAATTGGTTTAGATTCAGTACACACGGGAGCCATATCGAAAAAAGAACGATAAGATATGTGGAATGTTCAACTGGATGTTTATATGACATTTCATCTCAATTTGTGTTTATATAAACCTGCATATTTCATATCTGACTAGCTTTCTGTAAGAGTGGCTCTTCGCTTTACTTTTACTCTTCTGTTCCGCTCGTTGGCCCATGTCATTAGTAATTGGAGAATGGGAGTCGTGTTCCATGACATACTTATAAATGTGCCCATGTGTGCGAGATACAGTGCAGTAGTGTGATATCAAATAAAAAACGATGTAATTTATTCCATTGTCACCCCCTGTCACTTTATTAGAAAGGCCATTACGTCGGAAATATGTTCCGCCTACCAGATGTTTACATGATGTGACCTTGTTACTGTGTTTCAAATTAATTTTAATAATTAAGTTTGTTCAAATAATTGTCACCCTGACCGAGATTCGAACTAGGGTCTCTTGATTTGCTCCCAGTTGCTCTAACCAGGCAAGGCAAGGGCGATTTGCTGAAGACGCTTCAAAAGAAGGCAGCTTCTTGGTAACGTCAAGGAGGAAATGTATTAATATCTATTATTATAGTAGTAAATAGTATAATACTGTCTATTCCCTATAGTAAGATGTTCCGATGATGAATACTGTTGTGCCATTGTTAAGTAATAAATTATTAATGTTAAACTGTTAGTTGCTAATTTTTTACTGTATTGTAATACAAAGTCGATTAGAATATGGTCATATGTATACAATAGTTGCGGTATCAACATGAAAGTCGCGACAATGTGGGATTCCTTTTTTTTAGTATTATTGTAACTTTATTTTTGGTAGACATTACATTGTTCAGTTTACATATTATGAGTTTCCGTTTGTCTGTTGGTTGCTATGTTGTTGGTGATTTGTGTTTGTTGTGTTTTGTTGGTAGTTGATATTTGTTGCATGTGAGAAATTAGGTATGTTGTTGGTTGGAGGTAGTATTGGAAAGTTTGTTTTATTGAACTGCGGGGGAATAGGTCTGTCACATGGATTATTTATTTTACTTTCTAAAATTTTTCAATAATATGGACATTCTACTGACCTGAGGTCAGCCCAATGTTTTCCGAGACAATGTTTACATGTAGGAGTGGAGTTCTTTTGTTCACAGTTTGCTGATAGGTAATCACCTGCACAAAACACGCATGAAATTGTATGATTGCAATTATTTTTACTGTGTCCAAAGTCTAAACACCGGTAACATTGTAGGGGGCCCTTGGTTCTCTTTTTTCTTTCTGGTTTCACAATGGTATTGCCTATTTGCTTTATTTCTAACACATCCTCAGTTTTGTTAGTTCTATCAAAATCTACTGCCACTACTGGGATGGGGAAATTGTTTTTATATAGTCTAGTAACTTTTGTAGCAGAATTGAATTTGTTAATTCGACTAATATTTCATTTTCTGAGATTGAAGGATGAATATTCTTGATCACTATGGAGTATATTTCACTAATTTTATCCGAATACGTGTGGAATTGTTTTTTGGTGGCCAGGAAATATTTAACTGCTTTTCGGAAGTCGGTCACTGATTGGAATTGGATTTGAATCTTTTGATTTTTGAATTCTGTAGTGAAGTTGGATGAGTCGTTAAATTTTCTTTCATTCGCGAGGGAAACTTGATTATCAAAATTAGTAACAAAAATTGGTGGGGTTTTCTTTTCGTCACTTAGATTATCTGGGATCTCTTCGTTTAGCCAACTAAATCTGTTTTTCATTTCTACATTGTATTGACTTTGTAGGTTACACGTTTAAGGTTTCTGTTATCACTGTCGTTATCTCTGGCTCGCTTTCCTTGCGACATTACCTTGTTATGATGCGGTTGGGCTGAAGCATTTGCCTGTTGTGAATGTATTCATTCCTCGGGCTGGCCTGATGATCCGGCCCCGAATTGGATGTTGTCGCTTGCAATGTGTTTACGTTGATGCGGTATTTTGGTGAATTCCATGCTGTCCGTGAGATTCTTGTTGCCTTCTTCGGGAACCACATTAGATGACTCTTCCGAATGATATAACGAATTTAGGGCTTCACTGACTATTCGCCCTGTGCTGGATAAATCAATGTTGTTCATTCAACTACTAAAGCACTAGTAGTGAATAATTATGACCACAGAACACTATTTCGAACACAAAGTTCCTAACGTTCGGCATGGTGTTGAGTTGTTCTTTCACACAACAATGATTCCAGCTGCCGATAGCAGAGCGACTTGTGGGATTCCTCTGAACAAGATGGAGGGCCAACCTGCATATTGAACTAGGCCCGTGAACTCGGGGAGGTTGTGCAACTGCCGTCACGCCAGGGGAAATGCAATGCGTTGTGCACATCTGCCAAAGCGTCAAAGAGCAAGTGCATAACCTCACAGGCGCAGTGCCGTGTTCGTTGGTTTAAAAACATTCATTTCAACACAGTTTATTACTTCCTTTCTTTGCCTTTGGCACTTTAATGTCGATTACTTAAAGGTCACAAAATCACTAATCCTAAACACCAAAACTAGCTAATACAATATTTATTATTTAGAAGACTGTTTTAAAACTCAGTTTTTCAATTACAAAAGTATGGATAAAAAAATCGCATCTATCAATGATAAAGTTATAACAGTTTTATTTTATATACATTTGTTTTCAAATTTCAAATTAGTTGACTACTAGGTCTATTCTTTAAATCTGAATCATGTTTCTGAAATATAATGTTTTAAAAACTGTAACTTGACAACCGGAACTTATAATCTGTCAACAACTGAGACTAACAAAAGTACTTGTTTTATTGGTATTTACTCTCTTTCAAAATACTGTGTAAGTTTACTTGGAAACGAAAGTGAGTGAGAAATTGTTGTATACACAGTTGACGAATTGTTTTAGCAGGCATCAGTTCATTCACTTCACGCCCTCATTATCCACACAATGTAAACTGTCAAGAAAGCAGGCCGAGCGAACGAACTATTTTAGTGACCGTGACAAAACTCGAAAGAAAACTGCAGCGCGGCAAAGATACAGCAGCGACGCGGAACTCGTCGCAAACTACGTACGCTTCAGCTCTCACGTGCGTATTACGAGCGTACGCGGATACAGGAGCGGTAACCATTCGTGATTCGCGCCTTCTGAGACCAATTTTATATGTTGCTAGTGTGAAACTTCGAAGAGAAATTACGAAAAAACTAAATTAAAATAACACGGTTATGGCGTAAGATATTAAGTAATATGCCATAACTATCTCCTAATTCTATTAAATTACTCAGACAAAGACAGTTACGCAAAAAAAGTAGTATATAAACTAGGCAACAATTCTGTAATAAATGCTGCTACTTTATTGTAAATCAGGCCCACAATGCTGAAATTAAATATCAATACTATCTTATCAATTTCACAGCGATATTTTGATTTCTCTGCCGAAAGTAGGAAATCGACGAGTAGATAAAATTACTCACATGATAATTCCCATCTACCATGTCCGCCTAATACTTGCTGAGCTACTTAAGGCTATTGTTTGTCTTAAGCCCTTACTCATGGTTTATCACGAATATGGGTAGGTATACAAGAAAAACTGAAAATCTAACCGAAACGTAAACACTCTGCATGAATCACGACATCGTATGCATCAAGCTCATAACGTGATTCAGCACATGCTAGAACCCATGACCTGGAAATGCTCATCAGATCTAACCGCATCCCTTAAAAAAATCGCGGTGAACATAACACAACCTTTGAACCA
This sequence comes from Gryllus longicercus, assembly GCA_038098605.1. Lineage (NCBI taxonomy): Eukaryota > Metazoa > Arthropoda > Insecta > Orthoptera > Gryllidae > Gryllus > Gryllus longicercus. The sequence goes on along the minus strand of JAZDUA010000028.1, from coordinate 4,829,059 downwards.
TGTTGCCAATCTCATTAGCTACATTGTTGTTCCGCATATCCGGAAAACAAACGGCGTGCGGCGTGTCGGTGACCGCAAACGCGGATGCTTCCCTGGCGCTCTGCTGACTCTTCGGAAGGCCCGTAGGGCTGCCGACGGCATGCACAGTGATTCCGAGGTCCCTGGCCCCTTGCTTTGACGCAAGCAGTCGCCCGCCAGCCCGCCAGGCCGCCAGCCCGGGCGGAAGTGCCTTCTCGGCGTATCGGCCTCCTTCCGCGCCCGCTGACTCAACGGAGGCCTGTGACGCGTCCTCGGCGATACTCGCGGATCTCTCGAGCGAAGCGACGCCGCAGGCGGGAGGGTCGCACGTCAGAATGACTCGAGAGGCGAGAAGTGCCGTCGAGAGCGGCGTGCCTCCACGGGCGAATGCCTGCGAAATCTGATACTCGAGGAAACAGCTCATCATTTAGACGTTTATTGCGTCGAATTTTGGTTGTTGGGTCGGAAACGTGTCCGCTGCGTGGAATAAATGTTCGTTCAAATTAAAGGGGGCGTTGCTATTTATCTCCTGTGTGATTTAGAGACTACCATTGAACAGAAAAACCTGAACTTCAGTGATTAGTGTTTCAGGTATCTCCACATTATCTTCAAACGCTGCGTCCTTCCGAATAATGTTTTTTGATTGGGCGTTCATTTAAATCCTCTTTAATCGGGAAACAAAACATTGTGTCCGTGGTGTTTCTCAGAATCCATACGTATGATTGTAGTATTACAAGGCGAGCTACAGCAAGGCAAGCCTTTTTGACAGTAATTATTTCATCTTCCCGATATGAAGGAAACGCGTTGTAGTGCACAGAGGTGTTGCGAAAATCAAACTGCACATGCGCAGAAAATCAATAGTGATGTCGATTGCTGTAACACTTAGCTGCGCAAAAACTCCCTACTTTCATTTTATCGATGGAATTCGTTACTTTTACTGTCCACCAAGATTTTATTGTAGATAAATGTCCGGGCGACCGAAACACCCGCTTATTAAGTTGATTTATTTTTCAAAATTAATAATCTATCGCACAGAAATTACTTGAAAGTATGATGAGAATTTTCATCGAACAGAACTTCAAAGTAGAACGTTTTGGAAGGAGAAGGAAATAGTGACTTTTGCATTTTGCCATTTATTTCCCCGACAATTTACAACAAAAAAATTAGCGTTACTCCTCGGCATTCATCATTAGTAATGGTCTTATAGATTTACGAGTTATTGCGTGTAGACGTAATCGTTCGCTTATTAAAGTATCCTAGAAGTTTTAGCGATTATCGATTTTTTTTTAGAATGCATTATGAGACTCGTCGAGAAGTGTGCTCCATAATGTCTTTGCTGACCGACGTCCGGTCGCTAAGCTGGGTATCTGTGGTGGCCTGTGGTGAAGGGAGAAGTCTGACTCACGGAAGGAACATTGACGTCACGGCAGCAACGAAAGTATCCATTTACTAAACCAGTTGTACTTTCACTTCTATTTGCGCACTCTTTCACAGGAACATCATTTTTTGGTAAAACTGTTGATAACAAAAGTTTAAGAAGTATGTCACAAGTATATTTACTTTTTTTCTTCTAAATGCATCAGATAAGTTGTTTTCAAACTGTATTATTTGCCCTTGATATGTTTCTGATTATACCTTCATAAACTAAGGGCTTTTTTCTCGTAACAAGCGACACAACCATAGGCCTAAACTGTGAAAAATTTAAAACATTAACTTAATGCAACTTTCTCGATGAGGTGCAAGCCAGAAAGTCGTCAGAAAAAACTATTTCTTTGAGTTCAATGTGTCGGCCTTCAAAGATTGTTATTTTGATCTCATGTAGTTCGAACAACTATTCAAAATAAAGGCGAATCAAAAGCTAATATTAACGAGACAGTTACTAATTCGAGCAATCAAACTGTCTCTGGCCGATCATTTTTCTTATTTTCCCCTAACGAACTTGGATGTCTTAGACAGGCGAGAACAGGGCAGGGTCATACTGAATCACCAATGCCCGTTGACCCTACAACACAAACACGACGATAACGTCTGATGTTTCATTGGACGTGATCGTGTTTTTCTTGGAGGTGAGACGTACTTTGGTTTTCTTTTGTAAGTTTGAAATTTTCGAAAGAAACCAAATTATTAACACATGTTGAAGATCAAACAAAATGATTATGTCCGTTCAATTTGAATCTACGCTCATGTGCAGCAGCGCGACGAATCGTAAGGCGACCGGCGATAACCTTTTAACGCAATGTAGGTAGCTCCACGATACAAACCGACTGCGATAGCACAGCGGCTACACCAGTGCCACCCGGGACCGGGATGTATTCTAGAGTTTACGTCCAGAGTGTGTAGAGTTTTTGACTCTAGCTAGTTAGCTGCGTTAGCCACTGTCTGCAGGAGAATGCTACTGGCCGGCTCCTATAATCGGTATTTCTCAGTAGATTCTCTTAACAATGCCGGCGGAATTGCAAACCCGTAGTCTCCAAAGTTTAGAAGATTATTTTAAACATGACCTATGAACAGTCACACACCGAATAGTTATTTACCGAAACTGTTATGAACTTCTCACGTCATCCTTTTAATCACACTGCTGTTGATATGACAGCTCCTGCGTGGATTAGACGAAAAATATTCCATGAAATTTGACAACACTCGTTACTCTGAGTTATCGAGAGCCCCCGTGACGGGGGTTCTAGGTTCTTTCAACTTTCCCCCCGCCAGTAACCCTGGCGAGGCGGGAGTTTATTTTCTTGGTGTACAACATACGCCGCAGCTCTATGGCTTATGCGGCAAAGAAGGGGGCAGAACTTACTTACTAACTTACTTCTAACTTAACTTATGGATGAAGCCGGCACTTTGGCCGGCAACCTAAGATTAACACAAGACAGGTTTTATTCAGACTTCAGGCTTATTAGTTTTAGTTTTCTTGGGTGTTTTTTTTTTTTTTTTTTTTTCACGCGCACATTCACACTAGTTTATATGTTCACTTGACACACGCACTTTCACACGACACTATATACATAAACACTATTTACACTATGTGCGCCATGTGCGCCACGGCGCCGACTTTGCTCCAAGCGTCCGTGCCCTGACAATATGGGTTCTAGGTTCCATCGCTGGGAGCTGCCTGTCGCGCCGGCGGCATCTTGCAAGGCGACCTAAGCGCTTTGTGGCAACAGCGCCTGAAGGTCGTCTTTGCGACGGCCGCGGGATCGGTCGAGTGCTTTCTCGATCCGGCCGAGTGGAGTGGTGCCCACTGCCACCGCCAACTACCGCTCTCTGCACGTCCTGCTAGCCTTGTTGTCTTTTTCTCTGCAACTTATCTCCCGACTCTGCATTTTCGCAGTTCGTCATGTTTTAATTTTTCTTTCACAACCATTTCACTCTGAATGTTCGAATTTGAAGGGAAGAAAATTCAATTTCTACAAATACCAGTCTAGGTAAGATTTTTTACGTATTATAGCGAAGATTCGTGATTTTTTTTATCAATATTGATATTTTTGGATGCATACAAATGGTTCAGTATTTAAATTTAAACTTAATTATTTATTTATTCTATAAAAACAGTAATGTTTTACTTCAGAATTCCTAGTTTTACATTAAATCATATTATTTACAATTTTTGTCTTTTTTATTATAATCTCTAAATTAAATCATCAGAAGGCAATAGTAGCAGTGGGCACCACATATTGACTAAACGTCTTATCGTGTATAATTATTCGTTTCTTCCCAACTGAAGGATGAAATTCTATTTTGTTTAGAAATAATTGTAAATGGAACGTTTAGAAACGATTAACTGGTATCTACTCCTAGACTTCATTAATGGATATCACAGCTCGAAACGCAACTCTTAGTGACCCATCCGCCTTTGCTTCGACGAACAGCCATTGCCGATACTGCGCACATCACGTTCTTCACGATGCATCCGCCTGGCCGCAGTCTTTCTGCTAAGAGGCGGTTGCGCGCACCCACGACTTGACGAACACGAAGCATGGCATCAACGGTTCTCCAACCACAGCGCGGCGGCGGCGGCGGCGGCGGCGGCGGCGGCGGCGGCGGCGGCGGCGGCGGGCGGTCATCGCGACTGGGTGTGCCATAACGCCCCAGTGTCCGCGCCCTGCTCCACCGCCTCCGCTGTTACGCAAGCGGGGGCGCCCTGGCAGGAAGTGCGCTGGCTGGGCGCGGGGGCGCTGGGCCGGACGAGGCGCGGCGCGGCGCGGCGAGGCCGCTGGGCACTTGCCGCTTTCTTGCGCGCGGCCCCGCCCCCACCTCCGCCCCCGCCCCCACCACCGCTTTCCTTCCCGAATGCCCCACGCCACGCCGGGCGGAGGGAGAACGCTCGTGGCCCACTCGCTCAGGAATTCCGCGTTGTCTGGGGGAGGCTATTGCGTGAACAAACCTGTTCGGCTGTGCCTAAATGAAGTGCTGTTTTTTAATATTATTGTTGTTATTGCGAAGGGTTAGGAAATGAAGATGTGCACATAGATGCGTGGTTTGTTCTCTTACGATATCTCTTCCGTGCTCGTTTATAATACGTTTTTGCTATTTAATAACATGCCGTATAGAAATGTAGAAAACCAAAATTTCGTGGTCCTGGATTGTGCAAATTCTCCATGTCACTGTGCCGCCGGTCTGAAGAGCTTGTATCTTCAAAGGGCTGAGAAAAGACAATCACATAAGCATACCTTTGTCTCCTAGTTGTGTAAGAGCTCTTTCAAATTGGTCTAAATAACCCAATAAAAAGTAATCATTTTTAATTATAGTAAGTTGAACTGCTTTTTTTCAGTGTATGTATATATGAAATTAGTTATCCGAAACTTGCCATTTCATTAGACGACATAATGATCACGCAGATGTTTCTTTATCCGTATTTTGTTTTAGTTTTCTTAAAAACCTCTAAAATCTATAAAAGTATTAACAATTATTCTGCATTTCGAATAATAATGTATATAACCTGCCCAATATCTACCTGCCTAGTAATAAAGAAAAGTAGTGTCAAGATGGGAGACTATTAATATTCTTTACTTCCCCCCCCCCCCCCCTACGAAATCCACGCAACCTTGGCAATACATTTTACTGAAGCTCTTGCTGATCTCCTAACAACAGCTGATTAAAATAGATGTGTGGCATGCTCTTACTGGTACTGAAGATTCAAGGAAATGTAGTAGAAAGTAATCAAATAATCGCTTTTCCAGTATGGTACCGAGAGAGAGCGCGATTGTGGAGGTGATGTCGTCATGCTTCGTCATGCTTGGAACTCCTCGATGTTGAGCGAAATAAAAGTTATGCTTATCTCCCAAATGGGCAATAAAAGTAGGCAAGTAGAAATGCAGTTTTACATGGCAAGATTAACAAAAGATGATATTACGCAGTATTTATGACATTCATCAATCACAACTGAATGCATTGGCGTGTTTGTTACAAAATTACAGCTAATCAGTTCAAGAGCACGTGAGGTAGGCATGTTGCAATGAGCTGAGAAATATATAGCCTTAAATACATTGTTTCCGAGAAGCTAATCAATTGCGCAAATATTTAAACATGTGTTCAAGTTTCTTTATAAAATCAGTAATTCAAAACTTTTAATTGAGTTCAAAGGGAAACATTTTATACTATCAGATATCACTTGTCCGAAACTAGGCATGCCATCTGCATTTGTTCTCACCATTTAATTCTCTTCTCTCTCCAGCATATGCTTAATAGTGCCGTAGTTTCTTTTCAAGACTTTAAATCTTGAATAAAGAACGAATAGGAAACATATTAGTATATTGAGTACATACGATATTTTGATAAACGAATATAGTAGCATCATATTTTGTTTACGGTAGAATGAATGATTTGTCCATCTAAAAGTTTTTTTTTCTTAAATGGAATGAGGTAACGTCGGTGGTAGCGTGAAATTAACCATCGCATAAATTACGCCACCAAAATTATCTTGTCTCATTGAAGCGAGCATAAATGTTTCCGTAAAAATTCGCGAAATAACATGATGCTATCCAACCGGAAAAGAGTCATGAATACAACTCGAATCCTATTGCTCCAATGATGCCTTTTCACTCCGTAATACGTGTGGGTATAAATAACGATGATAGTGTCGTGCAGTGAGAATGAATGGGATATAAAATTCACTAAAACTTTCATAACGAGAGAACATTACATACTGTTAAGGGAAGGGAATTTTACTCAAGTGAGGCATGCATACATTTTAAATATGCCATTAGATTACGTTTGTTTTATTTAGTTATTGAGAATAGTAATTTATAGCTGCCCGTCTTTCTGCCCTTCTAGCAGCTTAAACAGTAAGATAATAGGGCAATGTATCCGATTTATAAAAAAATATATATCTCCGCGTCCACAGAGGTACTGCGAGGGGAAATTCCAAAAACATCGATGTAGAGCATATTCCCGATCAAGAGCGACTTTCCATTTCTTCTGAAGAGACGCGGCGTGGCGCTTTGCGGCGCCTCACGAGTAACTGAGCCGGAGGGGCAGGAGCAGGGGCGGAAGAAGAGACCTCGTCCTCCTCCGCCGGCGCGGCGCGGCGCGGCGCAGCGCAGCGCGGCGCGGCGCGGCGCGGCGCGGCGCTTATTTGGTGGTCGGCGCAGCGCGACGGCCGCGGGCCGCCCACGGGCCGGGCGGGCGACCCCGCGCCCGCTTTCCAACGCTCCGTTAAGGCGGCCGGCAACCAGCGGGCCGTGGCGTACGCGCTCTCACCTTCAAATGGTCTGCAGAGAAATTCAGATAGGATTTAAATTCGCCAAGCTCATTTAATAAAATCATTAAATAGTGTTTTTACTCTGTCACCGTCCAATAAATGCAATTACAAATTATTCACAAATGTCATTGTGTCTCATGCCACAAATTCATGCGAGTGTTTTCATTAAAAAAGCACGTCTTCGTATTTATTACTCCGTGTTTATCCACATATTATTACGGTCAGTTCTGTACGGCGCGGAGACGACAGAACGTCGTCGGAGTGGCATTGGGCGTGCTTTTCGCAAATACCCCCACCCCCACCCCCTGAGTTTACAACAGTGCTTCCGGTCTTGGATATGCGCCATAAGGTCAGTCGATATACGCCACAGGACATATCGACTGTGACGAAATTGTGAAATTGCCAAAAACACTTCCTACGGGAACCTAAGCTTCTGAGACCCAAAAGGTAAAGAAATTATTTATACCTAATATTTCAGGATAGCGCTGAAATGTTTTCTCATTAATTACACTCATGTGCATGTATATCACACCCAGTTGTCAGAATAAACCATATCTTTATAAATAATGTTAGTGGGCCACGAAGTTTTAGATTGCGCCTTGTAGTGGCTCGCAATATTAGGTTACCGACCGCTGGCCTAGACCCTCGACCGCTTCTAGCTAGCATACTCCTACTCTCCGTCCTCTGCATTCACTCATTATCTCATCCGCACGCCCTATTGGCCGTCCGCGTGCTCAGTCTAAATCGCTCAAACCATTCTTTTCTACTGCACAAGATTTGAAAATGCTTTTGCATAATAAATTGACTCAAATATTTTTTTGATTCATATTGAACACGTTTTTTTATTCAAATTGATGGACATACCTGTCACGTTGAAGCAACTCCTAGTCTCTTGTAAGTCATTATATAAGTGCAAATTCCAAAGATACAAATATCCTATTTTAGCGAGCAATGGTAAGAATTAGAAGAAATTCTTAATACTCGTCGCTTGTTGTTATTTTGATACATTATTGTGGTCTTAATTGGTATATTCTATAATAGTATAAATGATTGGTTACGGAGGCTCATACAACAGCTAAAGCAGAAATTACCTAAAGGCCATTTTTTCGCAAGATTAAATTCATCTAGCAGACGTCGCGAAATCCAGATGATCAGGTATATCTATCGCCCTCTTGCATACCTGCCTCGCGTAGTCCATCTCTGTGGCTGCAGCATCTGCCCCATCCGCGTGACGGCGTGGGAGGAGGCCCTGCGTGAGATTGTGCGTTACGTAATGGCGTTAACAGATCTTATGCGTGCTCTAATAGCATCCGGAACTCTCGGGAGGCCTAGTACCCGAGAGCCTCTCACGGATTCCGCACTGGGTCCCGCAGGCGAAACCACTTTCCCACGTCGTCGTCATTTCTTTCCCTGCGATCGTTATCTTCCTCATCCTTACTCCACGTGGTATATCTGTAATCCGCTGATGCATAGCTTATTTTCACTTATTAGGTCTCAAAAGATAGTGGATTCAATTACAAAAACTCATTGGGGATAGAAAATTAAAACCCAATTGTGGTACATTGAAGAGGAAAATAAGACGAAGTGTGATGAATTTAGTAACTACAGAGTATCTCTAATGAATTATTCAAGAGTAGCTGCTGAAACAAAGCGCAATGTATTCTGCACAGTCAGCTTCCGCATACAGTCAGCACCGTTTGATGGAAAATTGTCTAGCTAGCTAGTGCAGGGACAAGACCCGTTTAAAGCAGGGGAAGCGGATACTCACAAGCCTACGTTAATAACATAATTTCAAAGTTTTAATTACATCACTTCAAAGTGATGTAACTATGTCTACTATTATATGCTTTACTAGTATGCTGCTTGGAAACTGGTTTATAGAATTTAATTACCGTAAACGCAATTATAACAGCTTCAGGAAACGGTATCATATCGACAAAATATCTGACCTCATTGTCAGAAGATCATGTTCGTCTTAAGAAAGTATTTAAGGTACCCAGTCACTGTCCGAGAGAAAGGCCTGACGTCAATCTGTTGGCGTTCTAATAAAGTGTTCTTTGTCAGTACAGATGTGCCGCCTGACGTTTTGTGTCATATGCATGAGATTACGTGTAAAATCAATACTTAAATATAATGTGAAAGACCAGCCTGGTTTATCACACACCATATTTTTTTCCGAGTAACTGTGAAATTGTAGTGCGCAGTATGTGATGTCCACAACTATGACGTGAAAGAAAGCTAGGAAGCGAAGAATCGCTTGTGATTCACACGTACTTCCTGAAACTAGCAACGGGATCAAATCATCATTGTTTGTTCACCTCCTCACGTTATTGAATGTTAACTGACGTTTGCGAGGCACAGTATTTGGTGCATTGTCACCATCTACTTCTATATCTGACTTCACGTTATTTAATTATCAAGTGTGAGTCACACATGTCAGTTAACTATTGGGCGAAAGAATGAGAGTATGCATTGACGCATAAGAACCATGAAACAGATTCGTGTACTTAAGGAACGTTAATAAATCCTTGACTATATAAATCATTTTGTTTTCAGCCGTGTTTTTTCGAGGGAGGTAAATAAAAGAGAGACTTTGTTTGGCACCGTCTAGTATTAATATCGTCAGGGCTAAACCAACGCCTATAATGGATGGGCAAAAGAGAATGTTCCAAGTATTCTGCAAATACTCGAGCGTCCCGTATCGCGTGCAATGGAGTGCGATCTCTTTTCCCTCTTCCGATTTATAAAATACATCACATCCGTCGTCACTCGAGATCAATTCAGCACAGTCGGAATTGCATTGAACACCACCGTCACTGCGTTTTCTGTGAATGCTCCCTCTTCAAAACGTTTGTGCCGTCACCCATACGCTTCTGAACATTAGTATTCGCTGTCGTTGAAGCCGAGTGAACGCGAAGTCTCGTGGGCAGGCGAGCGAGCGGCGGCGCTGGCGTCGCATTTAATGAGCGCGGGCTCACGCGAGGGGCGCGCGCAGAGACGGGCGCACTAGTGTTTGCGCTCGAGGGCCTCTTGTTTTGCGATGCAGGCGGTCCGCCCCGCTCGCTTTGCCCGCCCCGTTCGCTTCGCTTCGCCCGCCCCGCCCCGCCCCGCCCCGCCCCGCCCCGCCCCGCCCCGCCCCGCCCCGCCCCGCCCTGCCCCGCCCCGCCCCACCCCGCCTCCGTCCACTCCACCCTGCTCTTCTATGCCCCGCCCAGCCCTGTTCCCTCCACCCCCATCCGCACCGCCTGGCACCACTCCGCCCCCTTCCGCCCCCGTCCGCCCCCTTCCGCCCCCTTCCGCCCCCTTCCGCCCACTCCGCTCCGCCCACTCTGATCCGCCGACTCCGCACCACCCGCGCCCCCGTCCCGAACCATTCCACCCTGCCCCACCCCTCCCTTCTCCGCTCCGCCCCACTCCGCGCCGCACCACCCCGCTCCGTACCGCCTCCCACCTCTCCGCCTCGGCCATGTGTTCTTACTCCCGCTCGTCCCCGCCCGGTTCCTCCTCGCCCTGCTGCTCCATGCCGCCTCGCCCAGCTCTGCTCCGCCCCTTGCCCAGCTCCGCTTCGCCTCTTGCCCTCAGCCCTATTTGTCCGGTTCAGCCCCTCGCGCCTCACACCCTCCTCACCCTGCCAACTCCGGCTCATGAGATGGTTCAGGGCATCACTTGATGTCACTACAGTCCCTCGGACCGGAAGGGCCTAGGTTCGAGTCCCGACGGGGGTAGGATTTTCGACACTAGCTTCTTAGCTAGGTCGAATTCTGTTGCTATCTAAAGGAGAAATCTAGCGGCCGGGTGCTCTGATCAGTAGTTTTCCGTAGTTTCTTTGATCAGCGCCAGGTGAATGCCGGAGCAGCACTCTAACAAACTGGCCACAGACCACGCGTGATCTCACCTTCCTCTTCCTTGTCCTATTCTCACCTCTTACACACACACATACACACACACTAACATGCATTACACTATCACATATGCCGGGAGACCCGTCAGGAGTCAGTCAGACCTGTCAAAGCTTGTCCAGGCTGGGGCAAAGTCCCGCTGGTGGGATATACCTGGTTGGGGGAAATCCCGCTAGTCGGTAGGTTGCCGCCGGATCTCACCGTACAGGGGGGAAAGATCACCACCACCTCCTGAGCAAAAACCACGCATTACACTTACGGGACTTATTACCCTGGTAGTTGACGTGCCCGGATTCACTAAACAATCAATCAACTGGCTCATCACATCCCGCTCCGCCTCACGACACACCGGGCACTCCCCGAGCTCGTTCCTTCACCCGCCAGCTCCTTCAGATAAGCCGCAGCCGCAGCAGCGCTTAGAAAGCAGCCGGGCCGTTCCATCATTAGCTCCGCGCCGAGGCGTCGCTAACTTCCTCCTACGGCCGTTAGTTTTCCTGGCGGCTGCAGCGGGAACCCCTTCCCCCCCACACCCACACCCACACACTGGCTGTGGCAGCAGGGCGAAACCGTTCCGTATTCTTTAGCTCTAGAGCATGATTTGGGAATAAACAGAATTCGTGTGCCTCCTCTCTGTGCAGCAGAGCGAACGATCGGCCTCGAGTTGATGTCAACAGCTCATTCTTAATGCTCTCGAGAAGAATCGTTTATAGCGGACCATATCACACAGAAATAAAACTTGTTATTCATCCGGAAACGCGTCTATTCGTATTTGATGCTACCGAGGAACATTACTAAATACGCACACAAAAATGAGAATAATCAAATTTCGTTTTCGTAAGTATATCTAGAAATTTATTCGATTTGCTTAACGGAAAAATGACATTTGGGGAACGTAATTTGAATTAACGGCGTCGTGTTATAAGTTATGATCCCAAGTATTTCCGCTAAATTTGAAAGAATTGTAAACTACAGAATTAACGTGCTATGTTGCGCGCTAGAATTTCAGTATCGATTTGTTATCAATTTGAATTTAATCCGAAATTTAAAAATTTAGTTTTTAGTACACATGTTGAGATAATATTTTAAATTTATTATACGTTAGTTTAAATAGTGGGAAACATATTTATAAGTTTTAAAAAAGTATATATGTTCTATGTATTTCACAATTATAAATCAATTGTGCTTATTTTAATTTAATGTACAAGCTCGTTAAATTAGTTGTAATGTTCAAGACAAATTAAGTTTCAATTACTCGTACATTAAATCTATATTGATTTTAAATAAGTATTAAATTTAATGTACAAATACATTAAAATTAATGTACAATCGTACACTAATCCACATTAAATTTAATGTAATTTCCGACTGTACGAAATATCAAGACGTTGAAATTCCACCCGACAGAAATAAACACTATAGTTTTATTAATTCAGGTGGAAATTAAATTACGAAAAAGATAGGCAAACAATTAGTATACGCAATCTTTAATGGTATAACCATTGTTGAGGAGGATAACCCAGATTAATTAAAAGGGATAAAGTGTGAAGCGATTTCTATGTCGTGCGTGATCAATCGCCCGTTCCTAAAGAAAAGTCAGAGGCTATTTCGTTTGAAGCGAGGCGCTAAAAGAAGTATCAGATGGCTGTTCAGATATTTAAACGATGGTTAGATTTATTCCTAATTCTCTGTGAAGTTGGTCATAACGAATTTTTTTTATGACGAATATTCTCTGAAGTGGGTCGTGAAATATAGCGAATAGTTTGCAAGAAAATATCGGGAATCCCCGTATCAAGTTTATATTAAAAGGTACATCTTGATGAACATTTGTAGCGCTAAATAAAATATTATGCAACTCACGAACGTAGTTTAAAGCTTGTCTTCCCAAAATGCATTCCATTGAAAGAGTTTTGTATGACTACCTCTAGAATACACCAGGTTTTACCACGAAATGTGACATAAAGGGCCATGCGATTACTTCATGATACAATTTCAAAGTTCGGATTATAGAAGATAAAGATCTCGTTTCGGACGCCTTAACATCTGGGCCGTGATGCTACTAGGAAATATAAACCAATGAAGAACGAGTTTCAAATACCCTAAGCGTAACAGTACTTTTGCTGACACGCCTGACGGGATTTGAAACTCCGAACAATCAAGGCAAAAGTCAGCAAACCTATGAGGCTACTAGTGTGAAACGGAATGTATCAAGAAATGTTATGTAATTTATTTCCTAATGTATACGAAAATGTCTTGAAATATTACGATTTTGCGATGCCAAAGTCACATTTCACTCTCCATTTGCTAAGGCAATGTGATATTATGTGTAAATTCTCTTTTAAAAAAAAATATTTAAGGTGCATTATAACAACTAGGTCATCAGCGACTCCTACCATTAAATAACTGTATAAATAAAAATAGTAATTACAGTTTTAATAAGAAGAAACATGTCAATATTGTTTACACTTTCTCAAATTACACGGTACATTTGATCTAGCTTATGTACTATTACAATATTTAGTAGTGATATAAGACTGTTCTGTAATGTTCTGTTTTGTAATTTCTAAAAGTTTTTATGTCTTGGCACACGCGTCCGTGGAACTGAGCAACTATTTAAGGCTTCCTTCCATTTTCAGAAGCTTCCTTAGGTTATCAGGGCATTCAAGAATGAGTCGGGAAGTGACGACTGTTGTACCACACTTTCGACAGGATTTTGGACCTGATCTCTTGAACAAATGGGACAAATTGAAAGGATTAAAATGACCTACCAGTTTCGTAATTACAACCTAATCTGTCTTGTATCTTTGTTTATATTTTCCTCGAGAAATGTTTACATTTCTAGAATTGCTTAGAATTAAAGAACTTTAAACATTTTCTTTCTTATTAACTAGGTGATCTGCTCCTTGGTAGTTTGCTAGTCCGTGTACCATACCTCTCCCTTCTGACATCATTTGATGTCATGTGCCTGTCGATATCCTTCAAACGTTGCTCAGCATGATATCTCTTATTTGAGGTAGGCGCCATGTTAACATGCCACGCAAGAAACTAGAGGGGAAAGCAGTGTCTACTTTCACACTTTCGCTTCCGATATTCTTCACCAAATAAGATAGTTTCCCAATAAAGACGTTGAATTGAAAAATTCTTATTTTTATTGTCAATTCCTACACACAATTATGGAAATTGACATTATAGTTATCGACAATAACCGTTTAAAAATTGCTCTGATCTTCATTGATATTGAAAATAATGTATAGATGCAGTGCATCTGCAAAAGAAAAAAAACAAAAACAAAAGTCAAAGTATTTTGTCAAATGACAATGATTATTCGATTCATTCGATGAGTTACAGACTCATTAAAGAAAGAATTCATTCAAAATCAGTTGTTTTTGGAACAGTGTAAAGAAATAAATCTTCAGATCCAAAACAGAAACATACGCATTTTACAAGAAATCTCTTTCGTACGTATCATTCATATTTACGAAGAAAAATCCTCGTAAATAGGGTATTGACATAACAGAAACATATTCAACAAATCGTTTTGTGTTTCTCACTTTGTACATCGTTGTTTTAATAGTGAAAATAGCTTCATGTCCAATCCAACCTCGAACGTTTCTGACAGCCCGTACTACGATGTGCCAAAATGTATCAGTATGTCTATAAGATATTTCTATCATGACGAAAACCGAATTTTTTCAACGTAATTTTTAAAATGCCTTTGCGCTTCGTTTTTTAAAATAAAAATAATGTTTTAAAGGTCTTTCCTCTACAGTATATTTTTTTTCAAAAAAACTGATTTCAAATTCGACTACAATAAAAAGTATTTCATTGTTCACAGCGTAAGTCACTGTCGACCAGCAATTGATTTTGTACTTTACACGCACTAAACGACCGAGGTGACTTACACTTCGCATAAGTTCTTGAATCCGAATATTGCTCGTGAAGATTGACAATTTATTTCTATTTGTCAAAAATATTTTAAAAAAATATTTTTTTGAGATTTAAGAAAAGTAATTCATAGGAAAGTTTTACGTTTAAACATATTCACATAAGTAAATATTTTATTTCAAATATTGTTGAAATTTTCAGATATTTTAAAGTAAACAGAAACTTTTAGCAGGTAGGACATTAGCTACAGGAGAAAACTGAGGTGTGAAAAGAGGGAGGAGAGAAAGTGGTGAAGAGTGAAGGGTCCTCTGACAACCCCCCTTGAAAGATTACATATTTAATGCAAATAATTATGGTATATCAATAGACTCTTATTGAAAACTCTTATTTTAAAAATTAAATGCTACTAGCGATATTCGAATGCAACAATCAATTTGGTATAATGGTTTGGTTCATAGTTTCAAATTTCTATTAGTTTGGTTCATAGTTTCAAATTTCTATTAGTCATTGTAAAGTACAAGATGTATAAATTGCATCATTGAATAATCCTTTTGTTTAAATTAATCAACAGAATCGTGTTACAACGATTATAATTAACAGACAGAAATGTTTTATTTCTAAAGTATATGAAATTTTTTTGAAGTGAACTGAAAGTAGACACTTACAATTTTCCCATCTGCCGTTTTCGACATTTCCTTGTCAAAGCGCTTGGCCACACGAAACGATTCCTGTGTTGTTTCAGGGAACATCGACGGGTCCCGACTGATTTGCTGACTAACCGTAGAGACGAATTCAAAGAAAAACTTTAGCACATCCCGATCCACCGGTTTCCCGACTTTTTGTTTTGTATCCGCCGAAGGACAGCTTCTCTAAATGGAGAGTAGCTGCGGTGGCACAACCTTCGGGCGGTCATTCTAGTGGTTCGCCGCGCGGTTAGTGAGTCGCTCCTGAAGCACATTCGGTGATCCGGATACGGTCGCTCGGACCACGATTTATACGAATCGAGTTCTGGCCATAGAATGCCAACATTCATGGCTGCTCTGAATAGTTACCACAGGGACGTACATCTTGAATGCACGCAAAACACACTCCATGAGTGAATCACTACTGTGTTTATACTGACGTCATTGTTACTTTTTTTGCGAACTTCACGAGGCCTGGGTTGTACATGACAGCAAGGCTTGAGGCGAGGTGTGTCACATTTGTGCGAAGGTGACTTTGAGGCAAGTTGTTTCACATTTGAAGTTTCTGTTCTATGAGCTCAACAGCAGTCACGATGTACTAGTAGTAGATGAAAGTAAATGTACTTGAGATAAATCTCGAAGATTTTATCAGTCGCTCCAGATGTTATTTCCACTATAAATATCCATTTATACAACTTTCTATGAAGATGTACCTATGAAATGGAGATTAATGGAATATGAGCAAGTATTGCAACTTAAGAAAATTCCCCTTTTAAAGATTGTCGTTTTATATGCTGGAAACATGGTAGAAGTTCTAGTGGGACCTCTTGTGTCCTATTTGGACGATAATAGTAACTAAACTATAATAGTGTTATGTGTCTTACTAAATGTTTTTGACAATTGGATGATTAGCCGTCGAGATTTAGCGCCCACAGTAATCGCCAAGGCGAACTAATTGGAGCGCTGACACCCAAATGTGCACACGTGCGCTAGCGTCGCGTCGTCCTGCCATACAGATCCAGCATCTCTCGGGCTACCGCCCACAAATACTGTCACAAATGTTGAAAGTACCTTCAGATTATTAGTCATAATACTGTACCTCAGAGATAAAGGGTAATGTCACATTTAGTGGCATATTTTTCGATGCCTTAAGGTAGAGTAATGAAACTGGTACGAGTGGAGTATCCCAATTTGCCACAAAAAAGTGCCCTTTCCCTTCAGGATGCGAGCTGATAAAATAATAATACTGCGTCAAAAATTGAATCCTAGAAATTATTAGTTAAATAATAATTAAAAGGCTCTAGGGCTTCTGAAACCACATTTTAATGATATCATAAACTATTTACGGCATCGTCAAACCTGACGAAGTCAGTGCTCCTAATGTTCCGTGAAACTGAAGCTAAAGCCACTTCCACAATCGAAAGCAATTCACTATCCCTTCATAAAGGCAGATACCAAGAACGGTGACTGATTCATCAGTGACTCAATACGTTTCGTTTAGTTACTTACCCTTATTTTGAGAATATAGGCTCGTGCAAATCCAAAAACAATAGTGTTCTGAATTTACTCGTCACCAATATAATAAGGAAAATGTTTTGTATGACAGTAAGACACAACACCACGTTTCAGATACTCTTTACCATTTCTTCTTAAATTTTAAAGAGTACTGAAAACTCTTTCATAACTTAGTGTAAACTTTGTGTGAAGTGACAGTTTGTAGCGTAATACTATTATATTAGACTGACGTTCTATTTTGACTGGAGAAGGAACCAGTGAGTCACAAATATTCCGGGAAAGTTGGTCTCTTAACACACATTCCCTGAACACTAAGGATCGGAAGAGGATCTGCTTCAGAAGTAGGACACGTATGATAATATGGTGGGGGAAAACATTAAATATTTACTTAAGTGCATATTATACTTTGGCTGAGAAATCCTATGTATTTTTAAACTGATAAACAACCAGAGAGTTACATCTCAAAATTCTCTTCCATTCTCGTAATCTGACCTCACAAACGTTGATGTCTAGGAAGAATGTTTAGTATTTAATCTTTTTTTCTTCTTGAGCTTGTAGATACGTCCTTGTATTTTGGATAACGAATTCTTTCTTCTTTTTCCAATTCTCCATCTGCGCGCTCTAAGTTGCAAATCGTCTTCCGCTGCTCCCAGAGGCTTTTAACCCTGGGGGCCGCGGAGACGAGCGCCCTCCTCCTTCCGAAATGTCACTTCCTCCTCCCGGCGATGTGCATGCGTGGAAGAGGGAGCTGGGGATGGGTGGGGGGCGTGGCGCGGCCGGGGGCGGAGGGAGGCGCGCTGTTCTTGCGCCGCCCCGCTCTGCCACGTGCGTCGCATATGTCGCGTACACGACGCCGCGCCCGTCTCGGGGTTCACCCCACTCCTTCCTCTTCAGAGAGGTTCTCCTTCTTTGCGCCATTTATCCCCCGCGAGCTAGAGACGGCAAACGGCTTAAGGCCGAATGTATTGGAATCCTCAATTCCCGCTAAGGGCTGCCCCCTTCTCATATTTTCCTCCGAAAAGAGAATGGCAAAGAAGGTATTGAGAAAGAGGGGGCCGCTCATTATCACACAGGAGGAAAAGTTTGCAACGAGAAAAATATTCTAGCGTTAGCTGATTTTCCGAGAGAACCAAATATAGACTGCGTTGCAAACATTAAAAATCGTGAGCGAAACGAAACGAACTTTCAGGTGTTTATTTTCGTTTTTTAAAACTTTTTTGTAGACTTATGTTTTTACATTTCACTAAATATTCTTAAGGGCGTTTTTTATATATAGATATGTAGAGTAATATCCTTAGACTGCATTGTGATTGTAAAATAAATTGTTTCAGAAATCACAATATCGCATACGTGATTTTGAATTACATAGACTTACTGTCTTGCTCCTTCTTTCCTTCAATCCATTCCCTCTAAGCAGTTTTTCTCTTAACTTTTTCTCTTAAGTTTAAGTGAGAGTTGTAAACTAGTACATTTACAAGTATTTTTAAAATATCCTCAATTTTAAAACTATTTAGTCTTTTTTTTCTTTGTGAATCCTAACGAATTATTTTTTCTTGATTCTTAACGTTCTTAATCTGTGACGCACCAAAGGGAGGGAGGGCTTGCTCACAGGGCTTCAGCCGCCACCCGCCCTCAAGAGGCCAATGATACATGTTCAAAAATGTAGCATTTACTAATTTTGGATGCTAACAAAAGTCATCAAAGTAACGAATGTTAACCTTATATATATAATATTTATAAGTCAACAAATAGAAATACATTTTATATTCAGTATAAATGAAAAATTCTTTATGTGAGCATCAAATCGGCTAGATACTGTATGCTACCTCCCCTAGAGAAAAATCCAAGGTGAGCCTTCTTAACGGATATAAAATTAATTTCACTTCTGAAATCGTGTAATGGTTGTATTGTGGTATGTATTATATAAATGGAAATACTTCAGAAGTATTACTCCTTTTTCGTAAATATCTCAAGGTAGTTTTCTAAACATCGATAGAATGCTCAAATACATATATCACTAAAGAAGTATAGTGTATTTGAGAATGTAAAGAAATGTCTCTTTGGAACGAAACGATTCCAATTATATTTCAGAATTCTTATGCTAGATTATTCTTTTAATAGGAGTTTGAGATTTAACTGTAATTCACTTGTTGGTTGGTCAATAGAGATCTCTAATCTTTAAAAGAATGAGTTTGGGGAAAATAAAAAAGTGCAAAGTTACCATTTGTATTTTATTTAAAAACGTTTTTTATAAACAATTCTGAGAAGCTATTAATTTATATTTAAAGTGCCAAAATGTAAATTGCGTTGACATTTGTGCATTTTATCATTGTCTGTTCATGTAACATACATTCTATATCAGAAGCTTTTTTGTTTTTGTTCTTGGTTGAAGAATTTTTTTTATATTTGATGATTTGACTCTACAAATATAATAACAACAACCGAAAAGCGCACAAAATCTCTACAAATAGGAGAACCGAAAGGCTCTTCGCCGAAAAAAGTATATTTTTTGTAATTTCTCAAATCCTTTAATTGATCTCGAATCCTGTGGTCCCGTACAAACATATCCTCAGTAGGGATGGGACACCGATGTCGATGTTTTAAACATTGATGGATTAACGCTAATGTTTTTTTTTTAACATCGATGTTTTGTGGTCGATGTTTTTTTTCTTTTCCGATATTTTGATTCTGAATGAAAAATTCCCATGATCACAAAACTGTAAAAGTTAAAATATGAAATAATAGCTGATGGTAACACCGTTAGTTCATGTGGTCCCAAAGGAATGTTGTTTATACTACCTTCCTCGACGAAACTTTCGCCCGAGATCACCTCCATGTCTTGTATTTCCTCGTTTTTCATATTAATTTTGCAATTGAGATGTGAGCAACAACAAATACGCTGTGGGCATAGGGTCTGCCCCTACTCTTATTTGGCAAATTGATAAACACAAACACTGTAATTAAATTTTAATTCACACGAATGTAATGTAATACAGACGAAATTTTAATGTTAGAGGTCTCAAAACATCGATGTATTTTTAACGTCGATATTTTAATTTTGAACATCGATGTCCATCTCTAATCCTCAGAAGCGCGCTAACACGTGGGAAAGCGCGCATACAGCAAAGCGTAGTACGTAAGGCGGTCGAGGCGCATGCGCCCAGAGGGGGGCGTGCGCGCGCGCTCCGCAAACCGCCGCCTCCGCCGCCGCCACCACCTACGTCAGAGGCGCTAGCCGCACCGCGCCGAGCCGCGCCGGCCGAGGCGAGGCGAGGGCCGATGGCGGCAGTGCGGCGGCAGCAGCGCGCGGTGTGGCTTGTGGCGGAGAGCGGGAGCAGTGCCGTGACGTCGTGCGTCACTCGTGTGTTGCAGGCTGAGCCCCAGGTGACGCAGCCGCCGTCGCCACCATGCTCTGCCTGTGCGCGGCCCTGCTGGCGCTCGCGCTGGGAGCGTCCGCAGGCCTCGAGGGCCCCAACGTGTGCCACCGACAGGAGACGTAAGTGCACTACGCGCCCGCTGTCTTGGCGCGCGAAGCGGCTAGCTCGCTTACGGTGCGTTTCGGCACGGACCCAGAACGTACCTACGTCAGATCGGACTCCCCACCCCCGCACCTCGCATTCGTTCATGTCAGATGATTTTTTGTTTTGATTTATTTTAATTTTTTATTTGTTTGGAATACGCGTTTCATCTTTCAAAATGCCGTCCGCTTAAACTCCAAAAAATATTCCTTAGAAATGTGATGCAATCAATTTGGGGCAATTGTTTTGATTAAACTAAGAAAAATAGAACGAAAAAAAGCGGGGCTTTTTCTTGGGGGAGCGCCTTTGGCCACGTGGGTTTATTTTGTTGTATCAAGTGTTTACTTTTGGTGTTGTCAACAAATTCACCATCATATACATCGGCATGGAAGCTTCGACATGGATCAGGGATTTGGCTTTCAGAATTGCGTAAGTCACAGAATAATTCTGCAAAACACATGGCATATGTGTATGTAGCACAATGAATTGTTTAATTTCAAGACTGGTAGAAAAGTTTGAATTATTAAATTTTACATGTCAAATTACCGAAAGTAGAACCAGACTATAAATATGTATGCATGTTTATGCTTTTGAATTTGTTAGTGCTGTTTTCGAACCATTTCTACTGCGGATTGAACGTACTCCAAGCAGTGGCATCTCAAATGAGCAAATCATAACAACTACCATTGTGCATTAGTTTTAGGCTTCGTTGTCAAGTAATGGACGTTGTGATGTGATGGCAAAAGCAATATGGTATGCGAACGTAAAAATAACTGATAGAAAAGTTAAATTAAAAAAAAATCAGTTGCCAGAAATGTGAATTATGGCATCTACAAAGTGCGTGCTCATTTGTTAACGTTACACCGAACTTCAGTCCTGCATACAATATAAGCACTCGCAAATTATATTAGTAGTGAAAAGAAAATAGATGTGATTGTTTACCCTATGTTCAGTTAATTAGAAGTTGGTGGTTATATAGGATTGTAAACAAGGCAGTTTATTGATAGCTTTTTTGGAAATATGTTCCCAGAAATTTATAACTATACAAGATATACTGGCATGACGATGAAACGATAAATTGAAACTTTCTTTTATCTGAAACATTACGACAGAAGTTAGGATTATTATCAGATATAGAATGGTTATTCACTTTCAACTAAATGTTGAAGATTGAAATGCTTATTCTATTAATACCTGCATTTTATCCGACAAAGAACAACGTGACCGCTAAACATCAGTTGATGAAATTTAAATCTTGTTCGCAGGTACACCACCACAGTAAGAGTGTCAGAGTCTAAACCATATCAAGTTCGAGAGTATACATGGTGCTTCAATTTTCCTCCAAGATGTTCCAAGTACAAAGTGAACTTCAAAACAGTTTATAGGACACAGGTGAGTAATGATTTACAAAACGCAATTTCAATTTTAACATAATATTATCAAAGATAATATTGTTAATAATAAGATTGTTCTTCCCTTTTAATATCGGTAAACATTTTAAAGAATGATTTCTAATAAGATGTTTTTTTTATTCGAGAGCCACACTCTAAATATTAGAAAAACACCC
This sequence comes from Gryllus longicercus, assembly GCA_038098605.1. Taxonomy (NCBI): domain Eukaryota; kingdom Metazoa; phylum Arthropoda; class Insecta; order Orthoptera; family Gryllidae; genus Gryllus; species Gryllus longicercus. The sequence goes on along the minus strand of JAZDUA010000028.1, from coordinate 4,807,274 downwards.
TGTAGAAATAGAAACTACGTTAACTTAACGTAAAACTACTAAAACGGTCATTATATTGCGTTACAAAAAATTTGTGAAACCCCCAAACTTGGTTAGGATTACTACTGGTAAAATTATTTTTTTTTTCAATCGAGAACTCGACAACCCTCCTAGGGTCAGCTTATGGACCCCTTGTTCCCCTAAATATAATTCACAAAACAGATAACAAATGCCATTCGGAAATAAGCTGCAAGTTATTTTTGGAACTAAAATAATAATCTTAAAAAATATACAATGATTCGTTGGAGTCAATTGTCCTTTTGTAAAATAGCGACTTTCGATTTTTGCAAACGTTGCAGTATGCTTGTGTAGTTTTAAGCTGGCAACTTTGATTTTTGTTTCTCTAAATAAATTCAACACCACAGTTAAGTTTTATATTTCAGGCCAAAAAAACAGAATTTCTTGTTTAAGGCTGAAATCTGCATTTTTTTCTTCCAAATTTTAACAGGAATTAAAACAGATTTTCGCTTTCGACTGATAAGTCACTTTAATTTTAAATTGGGATTTTATTTATTTATTGTGTTTATGATTGTTGTAAGATTTTTACAACTGTTTCTTAGCATTGTCACGCCAGTAGCATAAATACTATCTTCTTAAATAAACACTAAATGGCAAATGTGATGGAATTGCAGACGCTGGTGAAAGAGCGGCCCGTGGAAGACTGTTGCCCTGGATACACGCGCACCTCAGATCGCAAGCGCTGTCTGCCTGTGTGCTCGGAGAACTGCCTTCACGGAACGTGCGTCGAGCCGGATACCTGCCAGTGCGAACCCGGATACGGAGGACCCACTTGCTCAGTCTGTGAGTTATTTATGAGTTTCTAAAAATATTTATTTTTTATTTATTTAGAAAAAAATGTTTGAAATGAGACTGGGGGAAGGGAGAAAAACCATTGTCAGATTTTAATGTAATGACTTGGAAAATAGTCACATCAGTTGCGACGCAGTTATCCAATTGGGAGCCAAAAATTAAAGTAACAAATCTTCTAAGTGGATAACCTCGTCGAGATGATTATGTATCACAAAGTTACTATATTTAAATCGGACAATACATTTATTGTTCTGAAGGATCTGGGGACCATATCTGCTTTTACCCAATGGATCACGGAAACTGGGCGAAAAGCGCAATCGAAAAGGAGGGTCAAGGATATCGATCCTTTCGGAATGTATTTTTATAGTGTATATATGATACTATTAAAGATTATTTTTTAAATAATTACATAATTCTCACATAATTAAATATTTAAATCAATTTTGCCAAATAAAAGGAGGTAACAAACGAAAATAACGTCTCTTCTCTTGGCCCTGCATAACTTGTCCATACCAGATAGAAGTATGAGCAACAAGATTTGTTATCTCTTCTACCACGCAAGGCCTTTATCTCATGATAGCACACAAAGGAAATTCAGACTCGGGCGTTCTGCCATCGGTTTCCGATGGACCCACAAAAGATTAACTTCGACCATTTGAACGTATGTAATAGATTTAGTCTCTCCACCTGAACTCGTTTCCATTTTACATGCTTTTTTTTTTCACATAACCTAAACCGTACCCATAACGGCTAAGTTTAAATGGGTGATTCGCAGAACGTTAGTTAATGTTGTCAACAATGATAGAATAGTAACACCTACTCGGAATAGTTAGTATCAAAAAAGACAAATTCTGAAAAACCTTGTTGGGGGATCCAGTAAGCGAACTTACTCAAGTTTCATTCAATGAAAAATTTAAATACTCATTTCGAGACGACAGGTTCTAAGGGCAATTTATGTACTAGGTGTCAATTTATCTACAGTTTGTACCTTCATACGGTAATTAAGGCTGAAATCCATACTGGCAATATACAACAAAGAATGAGGGAAGACAACGAAATCGCCGACTCATTGAACGAAGATCTGTCAGTTTCAAGATTGCTTATGGGTTCTAAAATAGCGATCCATATCTGAAATCTAGACTTGATGAACAAAATTTATCGGGTAGCTATTGCGTTCTTCCATTTCTTTTGAATGTTCCAATTGGTTTTGCTTGCTTGCAGCTTGCCCGACGGGCCACTGGGGCCCCGCGTGCCAGCACCTGTGCCAATGCCAGAACAACGCCACGTGCGACCCCTTCAACGGCAAGTGCCGCTGCTCCCGCGGCTGGACGGGCGAGCGCTGCGCCGACGAGTGCCCCGTGGGCAAGTACGGCCAGGACTGCGGCGAGAGCTGCCGCTGCCTCAACGACGGCACCTGCCACCACATCAGCGGCGAATGCCACTGTAAGCCCGGATGGACCGGACCCCTGTGAGTTTTGACGAAGAAGTATTAGTCCATCTTAACTGCTAATTCTGCAGAGTATAGTAAGACCTAGTGTAAAATATAAAAAAATGCAAAAATAACAGTTTTCCCTATAGTTGTTACACGAAACTGAATGCACATCATGCCAAAGATGTTCGATCACTGGTGTAGTGTAGTGTAGTGTAGTGTAGTGTAGTGTAGTGGGAGACAAGACAGGGAAGACACCGTCTACCTCTTGAAGAACAAAATAGAAGTAAAATGTCAATAGAATTTAGAATGTTTATTTTATAGAATATATTTTCTTCTTGAATTCTGTAATTATTTTCAAAGTCGAAGGCACAAGCCAGGCTTAGCCGGTGCCCTTCCAGGAAGAGCATGAGTGAGACGCCCAAGGAAGGAGCCCCAAAATAGACAGATTTCAATCTGTCTTCCTAGATTTAATTTCCATGTGGAAATTCTGTGCGTGTATCCCAGAATAAATCCAAAGCAGCCTCTGGATGAGCTGGGATGGACCAATCATTTTGGAATGGGCCATCATATTATTTTTGTAGGGTATATGTGATGCTATATAATATTATTTCTTAAATAATTACTTACTTTTCTCATAAATAAATATTTAAATAAGTTTTTCCAAATAATTAAAGGTAATAAATGAAATCTGTCTGCCTTTTGGGAGGGGCCATGTACCCCATGCCTTCCCCTCCTAGATACGCCACTGAGCAGAGCTCAGCACAGCACTTCAACAACTGCTGGAGTAGATAAGATTTTCTTGCTGAACTATGTTTAAGAACGCTGTGAAGTGTAATTGCAATTGTGTTAAACCAAATTTTAATTGCAATATAATCCTCCTAATTTTTAATAATATAAATTTTAGCACTTAGTTACCATAGGGGTAGATTAAAAAAAAAGAGAGAGAGAGGGGGGGACCCCAAAAAAATGACACTACTTCTAGCTTCTGTATGAAGATAATTAAGATTTGTAAGAATTTTTGCCAAGAAAATGTTATTACAGAATACAATTTAGGAAAATATTATTAATTTTAATGATTTTCCTACCAACGATTGGAAATTTAAAGTTCAAAACCAACGTAGTCCTAAATTTATAAACATCCTATATTTAATTTTATATTCTGTCTAGTAAATAGCTCCTGCTCATTGAACATGATTTAATTTTAATAAGCATCAAATTTATCTCATTTAATTATTATTTCACAGTATCATCAAAAATATATGGTAAATTACATGTGTATGGTAAATAAATTTGTCAATGAGTTTTTGGTTTCCTAACAGGTTGATAGAAACTTCTGAAATAAAAATCCTTGAAGTTGGTTTTTCACATACACACGCATTTCATATTTTCAATTTTTAATCTATTCCTGTCATTCTTGCATTTAGAAGACAGAAGATATATTCAGTATTAACATTGTTTCTAGGGATAATAAGTAAAAAAATCACCCATTTTCTGTCATTCAGAATGGTACACAGGCATAACGAAAGGATAAAAATTTTAATTTTCTTCAAAATCTGTTGAACATTTTTTTATCATAAATGAGGACAAATCAGGAAAAAAAAACCTTTGTGAAAACCTTCAGTGAATCAATCAATGAATTTTAATGGTATTTATGACCGTTATTGATAACTATATTTGGGGATTACCACTTTGAACAAATTCTTCGTGGTGGTGGTGGTTTCTACCCAATTGATTTTTGCATGGGTATTGCTGCAAGACATGCCTTCCCCTATATTTTTGGTGTATGGAGTTGATTGGAGGGAACTCCCTGGTAACCTATCCTTATCTATTGAATTGTCTTCTTAGTAAATTGGTGTTCATGCTGGTGATGCTCGTATATTTTGAAATGCTAAGCCATTGGTTTCATTAAAAAAACTTGAAGGAAAGCAAAGTAGTCACGTTTTTCTGCTTTACTTCCACTTCAACTTGCATAAACCAAATATGAATATTCTTTACTTATATGAATGTTCTTAATAATGTTCGAATGAACTTAATATATGAATGTTCTTTACTTATTCAAGAATTCATAACATTAATAATCTTAATCACCTTTATTTGAATTAAGCTTTATTTAAGATAATACGCTTTTGTGAATCCAAATCTTTCAATTTTTTCCACAAGTCTTTTTTAAGAGTAGAAATGTATAAGAACAGAAGAGATCATTTTGTGAAAATGAAATTTCATATCGAGGAGTTTAAATATTTTACATTTTCTTTGACCTCGATTTGTTTACTTGAGAAGTGAAGGTAGATAGTACCTGTGTGTGGTCATGAGTGTTCAATAATTATTTATTCTTTATCAACTAACCTCTTTCAAGGTAAATGTTCTGTATAAATGTTGGTACTCAGGGAGAGTGATGACAATTTAAATCACTTTATAATTGCAGTATGCTACAAAATGAAATTAATGGATAATCTTAAAAACAAGTTATTGCATCCTTTTTTATACTATCATAGAAAATAAAATTCCAAAAGTATTAGTCAAAGATTTAAGACAAATTTTATTGTTGGACAGATGTGAAGATTTATGCCCAGAAGGAAAACATGGAGAGTCTTGCGCATCAGAATGCAGGTGCCAGAATGGTGGAACATGTAGCCCAAAAACTGGACAATGCTACTGCACTCCTGGTTGGACAGTATGTAAAACCTTCTCTTTTACCTTGTGTGGAAATTATTTACACTTTGCACTGATGCATTGAATTCTCTCTTCAGGGCCTTGTTTGTGCAAATCGCTGTCCTAGTGGCACTTGGGGGCAGGATTGTAAAGTTAGATGCGACTGCTTCAATGGTGCTTCATGTCATCATGAGACTGGAGAATGCCAATGTGCACCTGGCTTCACCGGAGAGAGGGTGTGTATGCTCTGCGTGTTCAAAGCTACAAATACTGCTTCACTATCTTTTTACCTGTATTTTACTTTCATTCACAAATATAATTATTGATTTTATTTCATGCTTCCAAGGTTTTGGTGGAGGTTCGTTATCCAAATTTATGCCTTTGTGTCCTCATAACTGCATTATAATTAGGTTTCCAAGGAATATGAAAAAGTATTACATTCTTTCAGTGTGTGGAGCGCTGTCCTGAAGGGAAATTTGGAGAAAATTGTTCCAATAATTGTACATGTTTAAATGGAGCAAGTTGCTCACCAGTAGATGGTGTGTGCAAATGTACTGATGGCTGGAAAGGGCCAAACTGTTCTCAGAGAGCTTGCTTTGATGGATTGTTTGGAGAGGATTGTAAAGGTGTTTGCCAGTGTTCAAAAGAAAATACAGAAGTGTAAGTACAATAACTTCAATAATCACTAGAGAGAGATTGTCAATTGCCCATCAATTAGTTAGGTAAAAGCTTTCTTGTTAAGATGGTGATCGTAGTATCCTTGTTCTAAAATAAAATGTAAGTCAGGGTGACTTTATTCAGCAAATAAAATTCTTTAGAATTTTATTTCCTATTTTGGTTAATGTGACTATTTCCCCTGCTTCAAATACTAAATTGCTCACCATGAAAAATACTTAATAAATCATAATCATTCAGCTGACTTGTTGATAATGTATATTATATATTAATATTTAGGAGCAAAAACGAAGTTATCTTATTACAAGAAAAACAACAAAATTTTGTTAAACAAATAATTTAAAAAAATTTTTTTTAGCTGTCACCCTTGGACTGGAGCTTGTAAGTGTAAGCCTGGATGGGATGGAATAATCTGTTCTCGACCCTGTCCATTATACAAATACGGCCCAGGATGCAATTCTACATGTACATGTCAAAATGATGCACAGTGCTCTCCAGTGAATGGCTCTTGCATATGTGCTGCTGGGTATCGGGGCTTGGATTGCTCTGAGCAGTGCCCTGCAGGGAAGTTTGGTGAAGATTGTGCACATAATTGTTCATGTCGTAATGGTGCTACTTGTTCTCCAGAAAATGGTCGTTGCAATTGCACAGCTGGTAAATGTTATTCAAGTTGCATTGTCTTGAGTACAATTTAATTGAAATGAATATATCATGTAAACATAGTATCTTTGCTGATGAGTTCCTTTTCAGATTAAAAATAATTCATATAAATGAAACAATTGTTCAATAAAATGTACTAGTATATAACAACATTTACAATGTCCTGAACAATTATTGATTCTAGGATGGGAAGGACAGCAATGTGATAGGCCATGCAACGAAAAATATTATGGAGCTGAATGCAAATTTAACTGCAAGTGTCTGAACAATGCTGCTTGTAATCCTCAAAATGGTGAATATCTGAACTAAAATATTTACAGAAAATGTTTACTGTTCCCATCATTATATATTGTTATGGACGTTTTTTTCTTTTCTGCTTTGCAGGTAGTTGTACTTGCGCTCCAGGGTTTACTGGGGAGGTGTGTGAAAATCCCTGCATATCTGGTTGGTTTGGCCAAGGATGCCAACAAGTCTGCAACTGCCATGATGATAACAGTGAGGGTTGTAATCCTGTATCAGGAACATGTAGATGTAAAGCAGGGTGGAGGGGAGTTCGTTGTGAAACACGTTGCCCCTCAGGAATGACAGGCCGTGATTGCTCTATGACTTGTGAATGCCATAATAACAGTTCGTGTGACCCTGACACAGGTGAATGTTTGTGTGCTAGAGGCTGGGAAGGTCCAGACTGTTCTAAACCATGCCAGCCGGGCTATTATGGTCTGGGATGCAAAGAAAAATGTTCAGATATGGTATATGGTGAGTACAACTAGGAAAAGTATATACATAAACGTAAATTTTGTTGAAAAATTGAAATTTCATGGAGTACTACTTGAAATTTACAATTAACTTAATAATTATTCAATTACAGGAAATCGTACATGTGATCATGTTACTGGGCAAGTTGTTTGCCGACCAGGATACTTAGGTCTCACATGTGAACATCCATGTCCAATAAACATGTTTGGATTAAACTGCTTGAAGAAATGTAATTGCAAAAATGGAGCAGATTGTCACCATGTTGATGGTAAAGTAAAAATCAAGACCTCATTCCTTGATAAATATATAACATATTTTTCCTCCCTATTTTGGAAGTGTATATGAATATTACAATATTTCTATCAAATGTACAGTTAATTGCAATAATTCATTACTTAAAATTATTCCTTTTGGGGACTTCTAAAATACCTAATCAATATTACAAAAAAATGGTCTAGCCTTTAGGAATTTTTCTTTAAAGCCTTTGAAAAATGTTGTAAAAGCTTATCTAACTATTATGAAATTGTTTCAGAAAAAAGATAAGTAATTTTAAAGTTAAAGTTCCTTTCTTAAAATCCTCCCTCTCTGTTGTAGGTTGTAAGTCAAAACACTTCATTGCAAAAAAAATTTAGGTCGAAATAAAAATTAATTTCTGATAAAAATATTTTAATATTATTCCACTAAGATCTTCAATATCAATCTATATTTACTTCACATTAAATTTCCTTGTACAGGGAGTTGTCGCTGTCTTCCTGGATGGCAAGGACCTACTTGTGCCATCCCTTGCCCCAGTGGCACTTATGGTATGAACTGCAGTCAGCACTGTAAATGTCTCAATGGTGGCATATGCAGACGAAATGATGGACAGTGTCGCTGCACTCCTGGTTGGATTGGTGAACAGTGTACTGAAAGTATGTATGATCGATTTGTAGGTTTATAAACAATGGGAAAAGTATTTGGAAAAGTGTGGAATGCTGAAACTAATTTGTTTTTTTTTTTTTAACAGTTTGATACCTTGATATCGTATATGTCATGTTTAATTTACTTAACACATATTTTAATTTTTTCAGTTTGTCCAGAAGGTTATTATGGAGATCATTGTATGACTCCATGTGAATGTAAAAGTGAGAACTTCATTTGCCACGCCATTGAAGGTTGTATATGTAAACAAGGTTATTCAGGTGAGATAATGAATCTGTAACACACTTGTTACTTGTTATATATCTCAATGTTTGAAATAACTTGCAGATCCACTCTTCTTGGTTTATTATTTCTTCTCGGTCATTATTAACTCATTTTTAATTCTTGTATTTTGATTACACAGGAGAGAAATGTGACATACTGCTTTATAACAATTTTAAAATGGAGCAAGAAACGAGAAGTTATGGAAGCGTGGCAGCTGGTGTTGTAGTGGCACTTATATTGGTAGCTATAATTGTTGCCTTATTACTGTATTATAGAAGGCGTGTTGCAAATCTAAAAACAGAAATAGCTCATGTGCAATACATTGCAGATCCACAAAGTGCTCCAGGTACGTTTATATACCAATTGGTGGATTTGGCATATTGTCAATTTGTATAGTGTGTTATAAATTAAAATATATTCAATTATGATAATTATTTTTCAGACCGCCATCACTTTGATAATCCTGTTTATTCATATCAATCAGGACCTCGTTGTGAAGATGGTGCTAATCTGCTCTTGAATAATGCACACAGAACCATTCGAAATGATTTGGGAGGCAAAAATAATAACTTAACCCAAGCAAAATTAGTAGCTGCTGATGATGATGATCATGGTAGTGAGCGTGGTATGTTACTATCCTTTTAATTCCAATTCCATTTCATTGTAAAGTGGAATTTCACACATACAATTAATTTGTATTTTGTATAACAAAAACCTCAAGGAGCCTTATCTTATTATCAACCTTAACTTTCAGGAGCATATGGATTATCTTACGATCATCCAGCATCACTTAAAAACAAGGATGCAGATGCATGTAATCCAAATGTAAATGTGTATCACAGTATTGAAGATTTGAGAGATGATAAAAAAGTGGAACATCTTTACGATGAAATCAAACAAAAAGAAGGTCAAGGTAATTTAACAAATTATTTTAATATATTTAATTAAGAAAGCCCAAAACAGATCAGAGATAAGTTGTGTATATTTGTTCAATTAGACCTCTTGCTTATACATATTGCAAATTAAGGCTCTTGTTGGGAGGAGGGGGTGGAAAATATTTTTCTAATCTACTTTGCATACAGACTTAAAAAATACCTTATTTACAATTGTGAAAGGCTGCACGAAAGGCACTTATTTAAGGACTTCTGCTTTATGTAAAACTTCTTTTGTTATGAATAAAATACCAATGCCGTGGATCCCCGGGGAGTGAAATGAGGGGAAATTTTCCACCTAATTTTTTTCCAATAACTATTAATTTTAACTTGTCACAGAAGTTTAAAGCAAAAATATTTTTGGATTATCATTAAAACTAATAAAATTGCATTGCAGCATGAGCTGAGTGTAGCCTGTAATATTTTACACAATTTGTAATATGACATTTGGCGAAAACATTTTGAGTTTCCCCTCCCAAAATTCTCTGGATCCACACCTGAAATAATCCTATACTAGTGGTGATTGCAGCAAAAATACTCCATACAGAATGGTTTTCCAAAAAGGAGCACACAAACTGCTCAAGAACAACAAATAAAATACTCTTGTATAACACTGTATAGCACTATATAAATTACATATTTTAACAAAAAATCTTCATGAAAGTAAGCAATAACTTGATATAGTATACATACTGTACAACAGTTATTTACATACCAACAATATCAAAAAATTACTGTTCCATTATGCAAAATGTAAAGAACAAATATTTAACAATGTGTGGCCTCTTCCTGGGATCCTTGCTGTTGCCATGTTGCTGTTGGCTCTGTTGCAAGGAGTGATGCACTGAGAAAGAGAATTGTCTAAATGTGCAGATTGAACCGGCAGAATAACACAATCAAATGTTTGCATTTCTCAGTCAAAATTGAAACTGATGTATTGTTCCACAAGTTCCTCAGTGTGAAAGAACCATAGACATCTTTCACATAAACAAAGGTTGCATACTTTTCTTTCAGATTCAGTGTGGATTGGAAATTGTATTATGGTTTTTTGGAATTTTTCCAGAGTTCCTAACTACCTAACATAGACATCTCACTCATGGTCAGAAGCTAAATAGTTTACTTTCTATTTCTGTACACACTAAAAATTAATTGTATAGATAGATATTTGTCACCCAAGGCTGCATAGCTTTTAACAATTTCTGTGAGCATTTGAAATTAATAATATAGATGTCTGTATTCTCCTCTCAGTTCCTGGGTATCTAACAAACCATATGCCCATCACTGCTCAAGACTGCATAGCTTTTTGTTTGTTTTTTTTTACATTTCTTCACAAATTTGATATTAGCAATATAGATATTTTTTGTGTTTTTTCTCAGAGTTCCTGGGTATTTAATAAAACTATTGACACTTTTTTTACGGTCAGTCTGCACAGATTTTTAACAATTTCTGTGTGAATTCAAAATTAATGATATTGATGCTTTTGTATTTTCGAAGAGTTCAGGTTATGTAATGAACCGTAGATACCTCTCTCATGGCTGGAGGCTGCATAGCTTTTTTAACATTTTCTGCCAAATTTAATAATAGTAATACAGATCTTTTAATATTAGTGGATCTATGATAAAAATAAAGAAAATTGGTTTACTATAAATTGTTCTAAACTTTTGCAATACTTAAAAAAAGTTGAATAAGTTAAGATTTTTAAACCAATGGTAAACATTTTTGCATTGTTATATTTTAGTTCAGGTATTGCAACATTTAGTTTATAGAAATAATGCTACAAGTATTATTATATACAAAAAAATATTCAAATTTTACAAAGTTGAAGTTAAAAAATACGATACATTTTTCAAGTTCATTTTACAAGTCAGTAAATATTCATACTTTTTTGTGCACATAAACTCTTTACTTGATGTGGAGAAAATGTAAAAAGTCAGTTTTTATAGATGTAAGATATTCAAAATTCTGTTTTGTACTAATATTTATTTATGTTTTGATTTGATAATCAGAGTCCATGTATTTGTGGTTAGGCACAAGAGAAAAGGGAGGAATAATTTTCCCTAAGAAAATAATCTCTCATCAGACAGAATCAATTTTACAAACCAGGGAATTTGAATTTCCCCCACCCCATCTTGCCATTGATTTGCATATATTTAAATGAAAATTTAAAAAATATTTTTCTCTAATTGTTTTGATTGCACCGAACAGAGGTCCATCCCAGACAAATGAAATATTGTTTAACATAAATGAGATACACCAGCCCAATTTGTATTGACACTAGTTTTAAATTAGTCTGGAAAGATATTATGGATTTTCTTTTGCTGCTCTTCTTTTCTCAATTTTCTCTCTGATTGGATTAATCTTAATTCCAGAAATTGAATATGATCACCTTGACTACAGTCGTCCTGGAAGTTCATGGAGACCTCATTATCAGCGCATGGCAAATGGATTAGGTCCTCCAGCCGCAAGCAAAAGCAATGGAGGAGCTCCTGCAGCAGACTGAGCTGACCTAGTCATTTTTCAGAGGTGTGTGGAAATGTAACAGTAAACTCGTGAACCATATTGTGTTCAGACTATCAACTCTGAAGATACAATGGAAGATCCACAGAACCCTCTTACAAAGAGGATCTAATGTGCATTGATATTAATCATGATGAATTAAATGGTAGAACACTTGATGTGTCTTGTAGGCCCAGTGATATGAGATTACATGCTCGATAGGCTGCTCTGAACAATTAATGTTGAAGTTTGTTCTACATGGGTAAGCAGAACAACACAACTGAAATGGTGCAGTAATAACAAGTTTCATGTGGTGTCGCAAAAAGGAATTGATTTTTAAGTTATAGATGTAAATTTAATTAAATTTCTCTATTATTTAGTTTTTTGACTTTGTTCCTTAAAACACTCGAATTATATTCTAAAATCTATCTGTAAAGTGCAGCATGAATTATTGATGTTTTATATAGATGTTTATAAATTCTTTGTATGTGATATTAATTTTATTTGAATTCTGTAGTTTATTTAACATTTCACTTTTTAATTTTATTTTAAAAAGAACTTTTTATCAGAATCTGTACAAATTATTTTATCTTTAATCTTGTGTTTGATGAAGTGTTGACTCAAACTAAAGCAATGCATATAAATATAGAATGAAATGCATTTCTCAAGACTTTTGCATAAGATTAAAGCTTAAGCAATGAACTATTGATTAAGATTATTGAAATGTACATTGTGATGAACGATAGTTAAAAGTATATTCTTCCCTTGATCGTTGAACTTGGATATTTCTATTGTCATTCAAAAGCAATATTTGATACTTTTAGGTACATTCCAGATGTCAGGAGGTGGAGAATATTTGTAATGTAAAAATTGAATAAATGATTTATCTTAGAATTCTTCTGTGGTGTTCAAATTTTTCACCTGAAATTCCAAGAAAATGCTGCTTTGTAAATTGTTTTCCATGCGAAAAATTGCAATACTTTTTAATTTCTTCAGTTATTGGAATCTTAATGATCTCGAGAGACAACATGTAAAAGAATGTATTTTTTAAAATTAAGGTTCATCTCAACTTCAAGATGAAATTAATAAGGAAGTATTTAAAACACAATGGGCAGGGAGGTCTAAAAAATGCATTTATGTAAAAAAATTTAAAAAAAATAAAAAAAATTGCTTGTCCTAACTCTCCGTCCTTTTGACAATTCGGTTTCATGAGTAAACAATTTCACCTTCTTGAGTTGAAAAAAGTAAAAATCAGGGTTTTATATTTTAAAATATTAAAAAAAAATAACTTAGAGATTTTTGCTTAATTTTTACATCGACGTATAAGTTGAAGTTAATTTAATACGTATTTCAAAAATGCTGTGAGATCGTGTTCTTTTTTTCCCCACCAATTCCTCCCCTCCCCCTCCCACGTTGTTCGGCTTTCAGTTGTGAATACCGGCCTCTCTAACCCCCCCCCCCCTTCCCAAACATATTTTTTCAGCGGCCCCGTACTAACGAGTATATCTCCCCCATACAAGAAGGTTACACTCGGCCGGAGACGTTATCAGTTAACTGGTGTTATAAATTATTAGGCCCTACCTGTTGCTTGCTGCTGTTGCCCTCCATCGGCTTTGCAAATTCTCTAGTCAAACTCAACTGCCGTGTCGCACATTACCTTAATATCATGTAGTCTACAACTTGTCAGTGAACCCATTGATGATAGCGTGCTGTGTCGAAGAGATTAATGAAGTGAGAGCTACTTCTTAGATGGTCAGAAATAAGCCTATACAAAATAACAATCAGTGCTAAATTCGGCAGAGAGTTCATTTGAACGTCATAAATTAATCTACTAAAACCTCGAAAATTGCTATTCCCTCTTTCAAATTTTTTCTCCCTCAAGGCAAATTAGTCTACAAATCAGATTAATAGGATGACAAATTTATCCGAATGCGATGCAATTAGGAATCAATATTTATAGTGGAGCAAAAGTGCTTATTTAATGATTAAAAACCTGTATACGCTTATCAGTACAACAACAATATACAAACTGAACCAGTTGTGAAAAATCACAACTTGTAGATAATTACAGATAGAGACGTGCTATTGACATCTTTTTCATTTCACCAGTGTCTGAACACCTGCTTGTGTGCAAAGATGTGCTCGCCGTCGAGTATAGCGTTTCTGCCCGGGCACTAGCAGCCATTTTGGTATTGCATTTGACAGGATCAATATTATTATTGTTTAGAGTGAAAGTATTTGCGATTGAAGCCGTTGTTGCACGACTGTGGATCATGATCTTCAATATATTTTTAATCCAAGTTGCACCGTCCACTTGTTCTCATGAAATGTAAGACTATAGTAAAATCGTCCTTCCGATTAATGCAAAGCTAGTGGCTTAAAGATTTATAAGTAAAAATATCGCAATTAACATGAGCAGAGGTAGAAATATTATTTTAAATAAAATAGCACGTACTTTCGCGGAAAGTTACGCAAAAAATACTCAGATATTCAAAAAATTGTACGTGACCTTCAAAATCGTATCTTTAAGGAACAGAATCCATTAAAGACAAACATTTCTATCTTCATAATTGTAGTTGTAGGAAGACTCCGAAAACCTTTTGAACTTCGCAATTTTTGAAAAATGAGAGTTTTTAACGACAATGAGACCTGCAGCATTCTCTATCCAATAACACAATGTAATTAAAAACGATGGTGCCATTCTTTTGAAAATATCTCAGGTGTTTTGTTTAAAGTAGGGGAAACTCGTCCAAAATGGGGAAGCTAACATAATTTAACATATAGCAAAATACATTATCAGTACAAAACAGTTTGAAAAACATTTCAATGTTGAGTTGAACATGTTAGAAGATATATATATATATATATATATATATATATATATATATATATATATATATATATATATATATATATATTGTGGCGAAACCGATTTCTTCATGCCAGGAAAATTAAATTAAACAAACAGATTCGGCCACCCTGAGTAATACTGGGAACAGATTGCGACATGGCCTCACGCGCGCAACCTTGCTTATGTGACAGCCGTCTCCGCCTCCGGCCCATTAAGAGAGTAGTTACAAGGGTCAGTCGGCGACAGATTCACTGTGGAGCACGTGTTCGCATGGCCGGCTGCGAGAACCTTCTAGACCGCTTTTGAAATCGACATCAATTCTTTCACGGACAACGCCCGTCTTGTGCGAGCATGTTCTCGAAGGGCAAAGAAAATTTCTGGACGCTCACAGTTATGCAAAGAGTCGGATCTCCATTCACTACCCCTGCCACCATTGGTCGCAATAACGCAATGCGCCATTTCTTTCGGCCAATGGCGACGCAACTATCTTAAGGAGCCAGAACATGCGAGAAAACGAGTGGGGGGTAAAAGTTAACTTAATAAGATTTGACCTGTAAAATTGGCATTCAAAGCAGGGCAGTCGGGAGAGAAACTTCTTTGGGAGGGAGAGCTATTCACCGACCAGAGGCAAGTTCGCCTCTGATAGACTTTAAAAAAAACTTCGGTGTGGGATGTTGTAATAGAGCAGGGTTAAGTGGGCAGAGAAAATTCTCTGAAGCGGGAATCAGTTGCAAAGTGAAGCGAATGTGTCGCTACAGGATTTCTAGACTTTCTAAAGTTGCAATTGTGAATAATCACGAGTATCAGAAGAATCCGTGACTGGTTACTACGCTCTTGAAATCGAGAGTGACTGCGGGCCGACCCCGAGCTCAACGAGACTGCCAGGCGCCGTTGCCCTTTCGGGTGGCGCCTTCAGACGGCCGATCAGCTGACGCACGTGCCTGGGCGGGCACAAGGACGTTGCCCCGGCCGCCCCCCCGGCGAAGGTCACCGCCGCCTCCCCTCGACGGCACCGCACCCGTTTCGGGCCCACAAAAAGAAACTTTACCAAGGCAATATAATTCAGGGTATTCATCCCTGCGAAAATCCTGTAATGCGGTGTCGCGCTAAGACACAATAATCTGTAATATTTGTTACCATTGTGATGCTAACTATAAGTCTTCCTAATTTCTAAGCTTTATACTGGCTACTAACTTTTCATCTTCTTATCTGTCCACCTAATTTTCAGATTTCCGATTCTATTTAATGTGTAACTTCCCTGGGGCATTTTGAATTATTTTGCCCAGGAATAAAAGTGATTTTACCAGTGATCCAAGTGTTTCTTTCATGTTACCAGTATTTGTTAACAATTCCTTCCATCACCGACTGAGCTATTTCAGGGCCGCTTACCGGGCGTTCTCTCACGAGACGACCGGGAGTGTTACAATATATATATATATATATATATATATATATATATATATATATATATATATATATATATATATATACTAGCTGACCCGGCCACGCGTTGCTGTGGCTAAAGTTTTTGTTATATTACATTATAGTAAACAATCTAAGAGGAACAATAAGAGAACATCAGTCACGGAGTCCACTATGCTTTTTCACACAGATGGTATTTGTAAAAAATATGGTGATCTCCTTATTTGACTTTCTACTACTATAACCCTTTAGTACAATGAAATTATTTACCAATAAAGACGAAAATATTGATGTTGGTATACAAATTCACTGGATTGAGATTTGAAGGGGAAGTACGTTGAACACAATTAATTAAAATGTTCTTACACTTGATATTAAGCAGAAATCAATAGGTACAAAATAAAAATTTATCAGATTTATTATTTCCATTTAATTTGTATAACAAATATAAGTACTATTCAATTATAAATACTTTCAAATTCAATTTAATTTAACACCAATCGGTGCACAATGTTTTTGGTTAACCTGTCTTTAGCTAACACAAATATATTAGACGGTTTCCCAACACGTGAACACGCAACATATAGTTGCCCATGAGAAAAACATGGATTTTCCAAATCTAAACCACAAATGGACATTGTTTGACCTTGAGATTTATTTATAGAAATGGCGAAAGCTAAACGAATTGGAAACTGTAGCCTTTTGAAGGGTATGGTAGAATCTGATGGTATCATCGGAATACGTGGCAGCAGGACCACTTTTCCTTTAAACTTCCCAGCCAAAATGGTTGCTTCAAGAATGTTTCCGGTGATCTTTTTGATGACCAAACGCGTACCGTTACATAATTGAGGTGGATTCAAATTACGGAGGAGAATAATAGTGGAACCAATCTTTAATCGAAGATTATGTGGTGGCATTCCAGGGATATCTAATGAATTTAAAAATTCAATCGGAAAATTTACACTTTCATTTTCATCAACAACAGTATCGATTGATTTAAAAGACATCATATCGCCTGGTAATAACTGTAGTATCTGGAAGTTAATTTCGTCAACATCAACGTTTTTGGCTGCCAAAATCGCCCGTTGACTAAGCCATTCATGATTCAAATAATTATTCTGTATATCCGGGAAAATACTCTGAATCAATTCATTTTTATCCTGAACAACAGTGCAAAAATTGTCTGGTAGTTTAATGCATTGCGTATTTGGTTGCAGTTCTATTTTACCGTTCCCAATATCTGCAGTCCTGATTCTTTGAGCTGCATTTCTTGTTTCGATTTGTTCTGGTAATTGCTGAGCTCTTTCAACACGTTTGCGTCGTGACCCTTTGCTGCTCGCGTTGTTGAGGTTAGATTTTTTCGGTGGCATTTGACTGAAAATAATAATAATAGTTTAAATATTAGAAAGAGGAACTGAAAAACATGTTATCATAGCACATTGAAATAATAAGTGCAAAATAATTTTAAATGGAGGTTAAATAATCTTAATATATATAAATCTCGTGTCACAGTGTTCTTATGATATTCTCTTGAATACGTTCGTTACACTGTTATTGAGATTCTTGTGCATGACCTTCTGCTGTCCTGATTCTTGGAGCTGATTTTTTACCATAGCAGCGCCATCTATTGATTACTTACTCAACCCAGTCGAAAGGTGTCGACATCTGTTAGAATCATTTGGAGTTAACAGATAATTGCTTCATTGTACATCTCTGGTGTATAATCTATGTTTTGGCATTGATTTGTTTGTCTAATTCGGTGCAATATGTCTTCTGTCATACAATTTTTATATTTTTCCCACAAAGTTTGTGCTTGCGAAAGTTTGTGCTTGAAATTATTTACCAATAAAGACGAAAATATTGATGTTGGTATACAAATTCACTGGATTGAGATTTGAAGGGGAAGTACGTTGAACACAATTAATTAAAATGTTCTTACACTTGATATTAAGCAGAAATCAATAGGTACAAAATAAAAATTTATCAGATTTATTATTTCCATTTAATTTGTATAACAAATATAAGTACTATTCAATTATAAATACTTTCGAATTCAATTTAATTTAACACCAATCGGTGCACAATGTTTTTGGTTAACCTGTCTTTAGCTAACACAAATAGATTAGACGTTTTCCCAACACGTGAACACGCAACATATAGTTGCCCATGAGAAAAACATGGATTTTCCAAATCTAAACCACAAATGGACATTGTTTGACCTTGAGATTTATTTATAGAAATGACGAAAGCTAAACGAATTGGAAACTGTAGCCTTTTGAAGGGTATGGTAGAATCTGATGGTATCATCGGAATACGTGGCAGCAGGACCACTTTTCCTTTAAACTTCCCAGCCAAAATGGTTGCTTCAAGAATGTTTCCGGTGATCTTTTTGATGACCAAACGCGTACCGTTACATAATTGAGGTGGATTCAAATTACGGAGGAGAATAATAGGGGAACCAATCTTTAATCGAAGATTATGTGGTGGCATTCCAGGGATATCTAATGAATTTAAAAATTCAATCGGAAAATTTACACTTTCATTTTCATCAACAACAGTATCGATTGATTTAAAAGACATCATATCGCCTGGTAATAACTGTTGTATCTGGAAGTTAATTTCGTCAACATCAACGATTTTGGCTGCCAAAATCGCCCGTTGACTAAGCCATTCATGATTCAAATAATTATTCTGTATATCCGGGAAAATACTCTGAATCAATTCATTTTTATCCTGAACAACAGTGCAAAAATTGTCTGGTAGTTTAATGCATTGCGTATTTGGTTGCAGTTCTATTTTACCGTTCCCAATATCTAGTAGTTGTTCGGAAAATATTTGTGCTGATGGATCATTTTGCAATTGTACTCGCATATTTATGGTCAATCGAAGTGTTTCAACACTTCGCCATAAGAATGATTGTTTCAAACATGCATTAATCTCATCCGCGAAAGTAGAGCGAGGTATAACCGGTAAGGTCTGCCGGAAGTCACCAGACAAAAGTAAGATAGCACCACCGAAAAGTTTATTATTGCTGTTTAAATCTTGCATAGTTCTGTTTAATGCTTCAAGTGAATATTTGTGTGCCATTGTGCACTCATCCCAAATTATTATAGAACTCTTCCGCAACACTGCAGCTATTCCACTATTCTTTTTGATGTTACACATTGCATCTGGTTTATTATGAACGTCCAATGGCAGCTTGAATGGTGAATGTGCTGTTCGCCCACCATCCAGTAAAGTAGCCGCAATGCCTGACGATGCTACTGCTAATGCGATTTTTTGTTGCGACCGTATTTTGGCAAGAATCAACGATATTAAAAATGTCTTACCGGTTCCACCGGGTGCATCCAAGAAAAAAAACGCCTTGTTCAGCAGCAACAGCCAGCGTAATCCGATCATAAATAATTTTTTGTTCTGCTGCCAGTAATGGTTCACTGTTCATGATAATTGTTGCTAAACTTTCATGGTCATATTGATTTTTTTGTTGTAAATCGGTATTGACTAAGTAGGTGGCTGGACGATTAGGTGATGGCATACCATAATGATTAATTGGTAAATTTGAAATAAGAACACATAAATCCTCGATCAAGACCAATGCTTCATTGTACATCTCTGGTGTATAATCTATGTTTTGCCATTGATTTGTTTGTCTAATTCGGTGCAATATGTCTTCTGTCATACAATTTTTATATTTTTCCCACAAAGTTTGTGCTTGCGAGGGATAACATGTCGTCAAAATAATTGCAAACAACTGACGAATGTTATTCGGTGTTGATGTCAACGCAGCATCAGCAAGCGTTAAGTCCCAATGGTTATCGTCTTCTAGCAATTTCAGTTCACGACATGCATCCTGGTATGTATTGAATACTCGACCATTAACTGTTCGTAAAAATTCAAAAGACGTTGGTCCGGAAACATTCACCAATAACAAACGTAAATAGAAGCACTCACGTTGCTTTGGATGTACCGTGTAAAGTCTCCCCAATGTCTTAGCTTTGAATATGCCTGTAATGGAAGGATGTGGTTTTCCTTGTTTCCGTGGCAGCACAACGCGTGCAACGCGTGGCCGGGTCAGCTAGCTGATTGTTGTATTCTTAATATATATAAATCTCGTCTCGTGTCACAATTTTTGTCCTCAATGGACTCCTAAACCACTTAACCGATTATAATAAAATTCGCACACCATGTGCAGTTCGATCCAACTTGAAAGATAGGATAGTTTAAATCTCAAATTATAGTCGCAATTTTAATTTATTGCTAATTATTTGTCTGTTATTATTTGACAGTCACAATTATCTACAATTATTACAACAATCAAATTTGTAATAAATTAGCAATAAATTAAAATTGCGACTATAATTTGAGATTTAAACTATCCTATCTTTCAAGTTGGATCGAACTGCACATGGTGTGCGAATTTTATTATAATCGGTTAAGTGGTTTAGGAGTTCTTTGAGGACAAACATTGTGACACGAGATTTATATATATATATATATATATATATATATATATATATATATATATATATATATATTTACAAAAATATTGACTTCGATAGAAAAGTACGTTTTCGTGAAAATGTGCAATATCGCCGTTTTGGACCACCGGTTGGCTAAAAGGAGGTACTCGCATGAAAATGATAAAATATTGAAGGCATTTATTACAAAACATTTATTGAAAGTCAATAATCAAATTAAGTAAACTATGACAAGAACGAACATAAGAATAAACATCTTATTACTTTGTATATTTGTTTTTTATTAATATTCTAGTTTGTACAGGGACAAAATAGGGCCGAAATCACGCACAAAAGTCACAAAGGTGTCATCTCTTCTTCAGCATTGGAACAGGCTTCATGGGGCCAATCTTGACAGGTACCACACTCTATCCAGGTTTTGATCCTCTTGAAATTTGTCTAATGCTCATCGTAGAAGATACAGGCATCGTCAACATTTTCTTCTTCGGAACTAATCAAGGTTTCCAAGGTTTCTTTTTTTCCCTTTCTGAGCTTTAGGCGTATTATATTTATTAGATTTTTTGAACAGACCTTTCTTCTGTTTATTGTTTGTTTTTCCTTTGTTCAATTTTTATTTGCTTTGTCGTTCAAAACAGGGGCATTCCCGTTTGGGGCTGCTTCAAAGTCCCCATTTGAGCACACCATGACGACCGCTAGCGTCTTTTTGCAACCAAGCAAGATAACGTAATAAATTATATGTTAAAATGTACTTTAAATCTAGGAGAATCAAAGCTTTACTCACCAATAGAGAATGAAAAAAGTAGCTTGTTAAGATACACCAATACACTAGGTAGACGAAATCGTAGCGAGTTTCAAGAAAAACATTGACATTTTCGTAAAACAAACAATTACAAGCACACACATCCACAACTCTCAAATTCTTTGACAGGCCCTCTAGAATAGTAGTACCACGTTTGGCCACCATAAGTATCCCTTATTAGTAAGAAACTGAATAACCTTGTTTGATCTACCGTCCCCATTTTGAACAACTTTATCCTACCCCCAAAATTAAAATGTCGGTTTCAAACTCAAGGGGCTGCAACATCAATCAGATCGATTGGGGAATATAAATTTTGGAGAAAATCGGCTGAACGGTTTTGCCGCTGTTCACAGATAGACAGACGGGCCAAACAGCAAATTCTACGCCAGAAGTCCACTTCAAAGGCCAGCAGCTTCCCTTTTGTTCTTTTATCAATCTCCCAAACTTTTGAACCGTATGTTGTAACACTCTTAACTAGTGAGGAGTAAAAATGTCTTTTCGTAGTGTTAGTGAGGTTTTGTTTCATAAGACAGAGTTTATACTTCGTGTCTCCCGCATTCGTCTCTCAATTTCTTCTTGGCTTCCCTTATTGTTAAAAAGTACACCAAGGAATTTATATTTGTTTACTCCTTTCATTTTTCTTCCATTTTGCAGAGAATTTATCTACTTTTTCGTTATCAGAACCTTATAATAAAAGTTTTTTTTGTCGAAAATTCGTTGTTTTTTCGCGTAACATTACATAACTTTCTCTCTACGCCGTAATGAGAAAGTAAAAATGACATGAAAAAAATGTTATAATCATGTGCATATACTATTTAAACTGTCTTACGTAAATGAAAATAAATGGGTTTCATTCATTAACTCATTAGGCCCTAATTCAGAAAGCATAAAATTGCTTCATGGCAATTCAGAATTTAAAACCGATAAAAGAATTAGGTATCCTAAAGTTTGAGTTCGTGTCTCTGGTCAAAATATGTTGGAAAAATCCAATAATCTAATTAAGGCCTAATATGCCCTATTTGGCGGTAAAAACACTGAAAATGAAAACATGTATTGTACTCAAGACGAATAAGTAAACTGGGGCTAGTTGGCACTCGAGTTCCTACAGCGGCCACGTAATTTCTGTTAGCCCTAGCTTTGTGTCACGACTCCTTCACAATCTAGCGAATTTCCCATAGACGTCTCAGTAAAATCAGTCCAGTTATGGTGGAATGGTGATCTCAAAAGTGGTTGGTGGTTTAGGGCTTGGAGAGTAATATTTTTGTAGTTCACTGTCTTCTGTAATTTTGGGAGGGATAGATTTTGCTTCTTTATGTTCTTTAGGTGAAATATTCAACCAAGATCTTGATTTTCGTGTATCATTTTTTAGTTCCTTCACATACACAGCTTCCTTTAATAAAAAAATCCCATTCGGGGCTGGTTGGCACTTTTCAATTGAGGTTGGTTGACAGTGTCAACCAGTTCCATCCTCTGCCAGCCATATCCAGAAAATAAAACTGCTTTTCTGATCTTTTTATTCTCAACAAGGTAAAAGACAACAAAGTGAATAACATTTTCGAGGTTTTCTTCAAAAATATTCGGGTTACAGAATTTTTTACGGGAAGCTCAGTGGCCAATCAATGCACCTCTTTAGCCTCTAGCGCTGTTCACAGACGGACAGAAGTTTTGCCGTAAATCAGTTTTCGGTATCAAGGACCCACAAAACATGAATTATAGCTACACCACGTGTTAGACGTTTTTTCTGCACTTAGCATTTCGATTTATTCACTTTTCCGTTACCACGGCCATGTAAGAAGTGGGGAATGTTTTTACCCAAAATTTGCCGTTTTTTGTGCAGCATTACATAACTTTTCTCAACCGCGATAGCGGTAGCGAGATAGGAAAAACGAGATTAAATATCAGTTACAAAATACAATAAAAAAATAAATAAATGAAATTCGTAATAACATTTTCTAATTTAATCTTTCTTGAGGCGTACGCTTTGCCGTTAAGTCGAAGCCTCCTCGAGCATTTCTACTAGGAAAGCGTTGCCATTGCATTCTTCAGAGGCGCCAGTGCAGATTTTGACGTATGAATTGATCGCTGAATACCTCAATTCCTGATACCTTATCCATGGTATGAGAAAACGGCCCTCTGTCTATCCACGCACCAATTCTCCCTCCTATTGAATCCTGAGCGCGGAGAATTTCATTTCGCAGAGAGTATGATATTAACGTGTCGTATCACCTGCACGCATGCGTCTTGATTTTCACACCAGATAAATTTGCCCTCGGACTGCACCCGATTATTGCGAAAGCTCAGATTAATGAAATAATAGCCTATTATCCAAGTAGTTTATACTGTTAAGCTTTATTGTATAAGTACATGGTTTGTAAACGAGCGATGGTACTAGGAGCGACTTTTCAAATACGTACAAATGCAGTATGCAACATTATAGTCGAGTTTCTTAAGTTATTTTTTATAACCGCATTATAAAGTTATAAGGGAATCAAGGTTAATTTTTGGAAACCTTTATTATGACCTCATGTTTGAAATCAATTGTGAGAAAAGACGTTGGTCGGCTGTGCGCTTTATAGCCACCGACGCAAGATTGGCCCGCTGCGATTGACTGAATGTGTGAATGTATTCGTTCTCTAAACGGCTAATACGCCATAATCTGTGCTATACATCATCGTTTTTTGAACGATTTCTTGTAACGAAAAAGGTCGTTTATAATGCTGGTATTCAAAAATCCAAGTTTCTTGCAAGTGAGTCACCACTGTAATTCAAATAAGTCGAAATAAGCATCCAATTTTATTTCTCATTCTTGAACCTAATTTAGGTCACGTCTTCTCCGTTTGAGCCCAGATTTTTACACCCACTTGGAGAACTCCCGTCTGACCGTGGCCCGCATCCATTTCTGGCTCCAAGTACGCCATCCGTCTTCAGGGCCAAAGCTACGGTTCCCGTTTGTTCGCGATATCAGTGATAAGAAAATGTATTTTGCATTATGATGTACTAACTTATAAACAACTCGAAATAACCTGGAGTGTCTGCGATTTCCGAGAAACGGGAGAAGGCACGCGAGAGCGTTCGAAAGAGCCGCCGATGTAGGGCGGCCGAGGAGGAAAAGCGAGAGCGGAGAACGGCCGGGAGGCCAACCGTGTGCCCGTGAGCCAGGCAGGCGACAGACGCCTCCGGGCCTATTCAACATGCGATCGTACGGCGTGCAGGCAGCGGAGAAGAAGGGAGCGCTGGAGAACGGTAAAGTGTTGTCAAGTGATTGGTGTGATAGGCTCTGTCACGTGTGCGGCGTTATGCAAAATTGCCGGAAACATGCTTATAATTTAGGGGAAAAAATTGTGGGAATGTTTTCTTAGAGAAGTTATGACATCAATATGTTGTGACAAACATCAAGAGTGGTGTTAAATCAACAATTTTAAATTCAGAAACAACGGGATGTAATTGGAATTGAAATATTACATTCATTGACAAATTATCTATTTCATTTCTTATGTTTTCATATTCGTTAATTTCGCTAATTACTGTATTAATCAGTTCCTAGCTGCATCTCAAAATATAATCCTATGAGGATGGATACAGAAAGTATTTTTCTGAAGATCATACAAAATTAGGGGTTTTAGTCAAATCTGATTCGTTAAGGAACCAATATCAAGAAAACTGTGTTCAAATGTTAGTGACTTATTCTCTACTGTGATTCCTTTCTTGATATCATGAAGTTTCAGAAACGTTCTATAAGATAAACTGTCACTGTTGAAGTTACGACGCAAGACTTCCAGGGAAATAAAAAAATGTTATGGTGGGAATTACAGGTCCAAATGTACCGCCGGAAGGATCTCCTGTGGATTTCGAAAAGGCCATTGCACTCACTGGTGAGCAATTACGTTATTAAACCATGTACAAGAATATCCAGAGTTTTTACTATTTTTGAGTATTCGAACAATTCGAAATTTCAGTCTAAAAGTATAACATCATATATTTATTAAAAATAGATCCTTAGATGTTAAATTGGGTGGGGTATTGCATTTGAAACATGTGTTCCTTTCAGATGCACAGTCTGATAATAAATATTTTTATGCTATTACTTTGATTTATTTTTAGTTTATTTTTAATTCATTTGATATTTTAGATTATTTTTTAACCTAGCGTTCAAAACTATGATGACATGAATAATATGACATTTCGGACGCTGTTTTCTCAAACTAAATTCCATGTAAGTGTCTCACTTTTAATTCCATGACCTTCATTTCATTATTATTTTTTACTTGCAGTAAGCATTAAAATTATCACCTTCGAATAATTGTTTACAAAGACAGACTCGTTCTCGGGAAATAGAGTAAGTGTATTCAGTCTTTGTACATTGAGTCAGCTAATAGATGCACAGCCTTTTCCTTTACCAAATTATGTCGATTGTGTGCATGACTGTCATTTTCTTGCTTTCCTGATATGATTACGATTACAAACCTCAGGAATTTTCGTGAGATCGCTTGGATATAAATATTTATTTTTAGGTCATACGCTGGAGATTTATATCGTGGATTGCGTGCATTTTGTAAATGAACTGTTCTCCGAATTTTACATGTACAAATGAATTTTTTAATGCTTATGCGCATGTTTCTTTTGCAGCAGTACATTTCATGTAGTCGGTTAAAGCCTTTAAGGCCGAGGCCTTTAATTTCTTTAAAACCTTTGTGAGAAAAATGCTCGAAATGGAAAATTCATCGTAATGAAAATTATGATTGAGAAGAACAAAAGTATATACACGCTAGTGTGACTTTTGAATTCTAATTGAGAACAAAATAATTATTGTAAGAGAAGCTAATTATCACAAATGCATTTCCTTTTTCTGAGGCTATTGCAAGACTCAAGATCACATTTTAATACCATGCCAACATTACTGAATTTCTATAAATCGTTTTTCTCTGAAAACTCTTGCTGTATTATAGCACCAATATAACAATACTCATTTCCGATTTTCGTAAATTTTTTGTTTGACAACACATAATAGTATGTTCTAGGCCAAAAATATAACTGGAACACATTATCTGTAAGCAAATCCTTTTCTGAAACAAACTTAACCTATTAATCTCCATTGCCTCAAAAATGGAGTAAGTCAACTTCAACTTCATTCCTTATCTCAAATAACTCTATTGCGAATTTTATTTCTTCAATAAACAGTGGTGTTTAAATGAAACACGTATGCAAGTATTGGCACTGCTGAATGCTAGATGTCTATTTAGCCGAGATCGCCGATGCATTTACGTTGCTAGCCAATTACGACTTGCGTCGCCATTCATGACGCGTAGGTTCGAATCATCGAAAATCGCGTTTAGCTGCTTATTGTAGTATCGTTGCAGGGAGAGGCTGGTTTAATGTGACTCTTGTGGTTAATGTGATGATTGTGGTTTAACAACTCAATATGTTCTGAATAAAAAAGGGGCCGGAAATCCTTTCCCTTCGCAAATTCATTTTTGAAAAAAAAATTGGTCCCTTGAAGTCTCACAGTGTCAGAGAGTGAGAGTCACGGAGAGTCATAGAGAGAGTCAGAGAGAGTGAGAGTGAGAGAGAGTGCGCGAGAGTGAGAGAGTGCGCGAGAGTGAGAGAGTGCGCGAGAGTGAGAGAGTGCGCGAGAGTGAGAGAGTGCGCGAGAGTGAGAGAGTGCGCGAGAGTGAGAGAGTGCGCGAGAGTGAGAGAGTGCGCGAGAGTGAGAGAGTGCGCGAGAGTGAGAGAGTGCGCGAGAGTGAGAGAGTGCGCGAGAGTGAGAGAGTGCGCGAGAGTGAGAGAGTGCGCGAGAGTGAGAGAGTGCGCGAGAGTGAGAGAGTGCGCGAGAGTGAGAGAGAGTGCGCGAGAGTGAGAGAGAGTGCGCGAGAGTGAGAGAGAGAGTGTGCGCGAGAGTCAGAGAGAGAGTGTGCGCGCGAGAGTCAGAGAGAGAGTGTGCGCGCGAGAGTCAGAGAGAGAGAGAGTGTGCGCGAGAGTCAGAGAGAGTGTGTGCGCGAGAGTCAGAGAGAGAGTGTGCGCGAGAGTCAGAGAGAGAGTGTGCGCGAGAGTCAGAGAGAGAGAGTGTGCGCGAGAGTCAGAGAGAGAGAGTGTGCGCGAGAGTCAGAAAGAGAGAGAGAGTGTGCGCGAGAGTCAGAAAGAGAGAGAGAGTGTGCGCGAGAGTCAGAAAGAGAGAGAGAGTGTGCGCGAGAGTCAGAGAGAGAGTGCGCGAGAGTCAGAGAGAGAGAGTGTGCGCGAGAGTCAGAAAGAGAGAGAGTGTGTGCGCGAGAGTCAGAAAGAGAGAGAGTGTGTGCGCGAGAGTCAGAAAGAGAGAGAGAGTGTGCGCGAGAGTCAGAGAGAGAGTGCGCGAGAGTCAGAGAGAGAGAGAGTGTGCGCGAGAGTCAGAGAGAGAGTGCGCGAGAGTCAGAGAGAGAGAGAGAGTGTGCGCGAGAGTCAGAGAGAGAGAGAGAGTGTGCGCGAGAGTCAGAGAGAAAGAGAGTGTGCGCGAGAGTCAGAGAGAAAGAGAGTGTGCGCGAGAGTCAGAGAGAAAGAGAGTGTGCGCGAGAGTCAGAGAGAAAGAGAGTGTGCGCGAGAGTCAGAGAGAAAGAGAGTGTGCGCGAGAGTCAGAGAGAAAGAGAGTGTGCGCGAGAGTCAGGGAGAGAGAGAAAGAGTGCGCGAAAGTGCGTGCGCGCGAGAGTGAGTGAGTGCGCGGGAGAGTGAGTGCGCGGGAGAGTGAGTGCGCGGGAGAGGGAGGGTGCGCGGGAGAGGGAGGGTGCGCGGGAGAGGGAGGGTGCGCGGGAGAGGGAGGGTGCGCGGGAGAGGGAGGGTGCGCGGGAGAGGGAGGGTGCGCGGGAGAGGGAGGGTGCGCGGGAGAGGGAGGGTGCGCGGGAGAGGGAGGGTGCGCGGGAGAGGGAGGGTGCGCGGGAGAGGGAGGGTGCGCGGGAGAAGGAAGGTGCGCGTGTGTGTGGGAGAGAGAGTGAGAGTTACTATCACCTCAAGTATAACGTGAAAACTTCAAATTCAAACAAATTGCCTGTGGTGCATGGTGCCATGGTGCAAGTTAATAATATTTATGTCAAAACATACTTTTTGTGATAATGAGTTATATCTTAATATTTAATAATGAATTGACTATTCTTGTGACTTAGTAGATATGTGTAATACTTTAAGGAATAAAACAATTTCGCCACTTTCCCATTTTCCCTCTCCTTGCTCCTCGTAAATATTCGCGCTTAAAAATATTACCATAGCAATGTTTACATATGCATGCTTATTCCCTACAGCTTAACGGAAAATGCTAGCTGTAATACCGGTATTTCAAAAGATGACTTATTTTAAATTGCGTGTTCTAAAATTAACTCCAAGTACTGCCAATGTGATTATATACTCATGTTGAGCAAAACAAATGAGTACGACTTTTAGAACACTCTATACTATGTCTAAAAACTAACATAACTCACTTCTCAAAATAAATGTGAACAAATTTACAAATGATTTATAAAAAATCATATGTACCATAAAAAACCTTTAAAAAAAAGCTTAAACTCACTGTCACTGTCGTTGTGGTTGTTGTTTAAAAATTGCGTCGTAATCTGAAAACAAGGCCAAAACCGCACATGGTTTAATGCATTTCCACACGTTGGGCGATATTCCAAAAAAATCAATTTTTTGTCCCGCGAGAGAGAACGGTTTTCTAGCTCAAAAAGTGGAATTCCGCCCATTCTGGCAACCCTAAACACGATATGTTATGAATCAACAATGTAGCGGAATTTCATTATTTGCCAGCAAATACATCTTTGAAACAAATTTAATTAATAGAAATTTTGTTTTCTGTTTCATTTTGTTAATAGTAATTGGTAGTAGATATGTAGTGGGTTGTATTACAAGGTTCATGAAGTTTCGGTATCTTCAGTAACTTGGTACCGTCTCGAAAGGATGACGACGTGAGCTGGCAAATGACACGTCAGTCACACACCCGCCAATCTTGGAACAGGAGCTTGATAACATCATCTTGGTAACACATTACATACAGCGTTATACGGAGTAGCGTCAAGACAGATTTTGCTTTCCAAGGTAACATGATTGCACCATCACCGGAATTTCAAGTGGTGCTGCAGAATGGCACAAATTTTCTCATACTTGTTAGCTTTCTAATTTATTTGGCCTGGGCTACCTTTCGGTTTTACCCTACTCCCCAACTGCCATCTATCGATGCCCAAACTCCAGTTTTCACATTTGCATAATTATGTCATATTATTTAGTTTATTTAGCACTAGCCGTTGAAAATTTTCAAGAAATAATTTGGAGCCTTTTTGCACAAAATGACGTATCAGGGTTTCTAAAAAAGCGAAATTTCGAGCTCATTTTCAAAGAAAACGTTTGAGTTGTCGAGAAACTTCACAAGACATAATTTGAAGTATATATACATAGAAACGAAATTATGCATACCAATCACCAGTAATGTAAATATGAACGTCGCGAAAGAGGTGTCAAATAAATTTAAAATGGTATTTTTTGAAAAAACTAAAGAACACAGCTCATCTTTTACATTGGAATTAGCATTATCTCTTCTAAAGATTTAAAGATAAACTTTGGAGCCGTTTTTTGACGATCTTTTTTTAAAAGATTGTTCATATTTTACACAAAAATCCGCCCAACCTAGGGCAATTTTTATAACAATGTTCATGACTTTGTTGAAAAAACTAATTATGGAGAACAAACTAATTTGAAGAAAAAGTTTCTAAGTTTAATATTGTATATTGTAGGAAGATGCAGAAAAAATTCAAACTTTTGCAATTTCCAAAATTTCAGAGTTAAGAGTGAAAATCGCGCATACGCCATAAGCTTATATATTATACTTTATAAGCGTTTTTTTATCTATCCTACATGAAATTTAAAGAAAAAAGTTTGAACAATTGTTGAGAAAATTTTGAAAATGTTTCAGGGGCTTCATGAGAACCAGCCACAAATTTAAACGATGTTCTTCAAAATCGCGGAGCTTCGAGTCGTTAGCGTATCGGATTGTTGTACCTAATTGGCGGGTTCAAACCCCATCGAAGCCGTGGATTTTTAAGGGCGAAAATTCTTCGTACGCCTTCCTTCGGAGGGGAAGTAAAGCTGGCTGTCCAATGTTAGTAGATTTACTTCCATGTAAAAGATCCTCAAGCCTAAATGACGCCTCTGAGCTAAATTCAAAATCGCCTGTTTCTCGCACAAGAAATACCTCCTTCCTCTGCTAGTAAAAGGAGCGTAGCGAAATTAGCGTGGTCAGACGGAAGAGCGGGCCCGATGGCTCGAGTCTCACCACGTAAAATAAGGCATTAATTCAATTCAATTCAATTCAATTTAAAGTTGACGGCAGGGAATGTACATTTTCGAAAAAATCCTAGATTAGTTTAAGCGCTAGTGTTGTTCACAGACGGACGGACGTTTAAAAAACTGCACTTTTTTGGTTTTAGAAGACCCTACAAGTCTTTATTCCGTTGAAATCCAGAAACGATAAGCATTACTTAAATTTCTCAATAATACGAGTTCATATGTTGCTCCGTACGTATACGAGAGCCGCTCAAAGTATATTCTCTCATTTTTGCTCAATTTTTCGGTGGTAAAACTGATGGTAATGGTAAAACTGATATTTAACACTATTATAGATGAGTAAAACGTCTTCCTATATGGCAATTTTCGAAACATTTTTGAGAAAATTTTGAAAATGTTCCAGAGGTTTCATGTACAGTACTCAAAACATTTAAACAATGTTTTTCAAAATCGTAGAGATTTCAGTCGAGCCAGATCGATCGATCGAAATAAACCAAAAAGCTAATCCAGAATAAAATTTAGAAAACTAACTAGTGCGAGAAAGTCTGAGCCACTCTGTAGCACCAGAAGTTATTTTCTCGTATAGGTACGGAGTAATATATGTACTCGTAGTATACATAAATTTATGTAATGCTGCATGTTTTCGAGATGGACGGACGGTCGGACGCAGGAACGGACTGACTCACACAGACGGGCGGACTGACAGAGGCACACAGATGGACTGACGAACAGATGGAGACACGCAGAGAGATGGACGCACTGACAGAGACAATTAAAATGCTGATTCCTACCTATATGGAATGGCATTTTAATGCTGATTCCATTTTTATACCCCAGAGTTGTTAGCCCTGGAGGATGAGATGATGTTATGATGACGATGACGATGACGATTAATGATGAAATAGACACAATGCCCAAGGCGGGACTCGAACCTGCGTTCAGGGTCACGACCGCTACGGCACTAGCGATTTCGGCCATCGGAACGGCATTATTATTATTATTATTATTATTATTATTATTATTATTAATATTATTATTATTATTATTATTATTATTATTATTATTATTATTTAATATTATTATTATTTATTATTATTATTCCAATTAGACTCTTCTGCCTTATCGTAAAGAACATGAAGAATTGGCTCACTTCCGCGAGAAGGCGAACAATAACAAGCCCCCACGAGTTGAATGTATATCCAATTTATAACCTCAAAATTTTAAGGTAAAAAGACACTTCGCCACGCATATTCAATTTCACGGCGAAGCTCAGCCCTTAGATCTATGGGATTATCATAAAATATTCTGAAACACATCTACAACTAGTGGTGCTACAGAATGGCACAGACTTTCTCGAATTAATTTTCAATTTTCTTCGGTCTGGACTAGCTATTTGACTAGCGAACTTGGCTCATACTCTTGCAAGCTACCATCACCGCCCAAAGAATTTATTTTTTAAACTTTTTTCAATTCTTCGTTTCCTAAGAGAAGAACCGAAATATTTTAGAATATTAAAGAAAAGTAAAACGTCGTCCTAAATGGCAATTTTTGTTGAAAATTTTAAGAAAATGGCGCTTTGGCATTTCTGTAAATGCGAAATTTGAAGCTCATTTGCACAAAAAATGTTTGAGTTTTTGAAAAAATCTTTTGAAGTCATTTGACTTCAAATGACTTCAAATGTACTTTGTACTTTTACTCACAAATGCTATAGCTTTTCCAAATCGCTGGAAATGTGCATATTAACGGCGTGAGATATTTAAAAAATACACTTTTTGAAAAAAAAGAATACTCCAAAATACACTTTATGGCATATTAAAAACAAGCTATTAGCCCTATCCGTTGGGAAAGTTCGAAGAAAAAGTTTGAGCATTTCTGAAAATACGGTATTTTGAGCACATTTTCACAGAAAACTTTTGCATTTTTGAGAAACTTTATGTGACATAATTTAAACACACAATTTAAATATTAACGACGTGAAAAGTTAAAAAAATCTCTTTTTGTACTTTTTTGGAATGAAAACAATTAGCAATTTGGCGTTTACTTTATCACTAAACCCTACAAAAAGTTTAAAGAAAAAATTGGAGCCGTTTTTGAGAATATTCTGAAAATGTCCGGAGGGCTACTTGTAAAGTACTCTCAAATTTTAAAGGATGTTTTTCAAATTCCCAAAACTTCGAATCGATCCAGATTGATAGGAGTTTCTTCAATTTAGAAAAATTTTCTACGTATGGTTTAGGCGCTAGTGATGTTCACAGACGGACGTTTTGCTGTCAATTGGTTTTTCGGTATCAAGAACCCACAAAACAGGGATTCCGGCTACATCACGTGTTAGAGGTTTTTTTTTTAATTTAGCAACTGGATTTATCCCCTTTTTGGTCATCAGAGCTAAGATTTTTTTCTTCCGAAATTTCGCGGGTGTTGCGCGCAGCATTGCATAACTTTCTCTATATTCCGCATATACGTACGTATACAATAAAGTAAAAATAGCCAACGCATTTTACTCCAAATTAATTGTTTACTAAATACTCGTAGTCGCACTTGCCCTTTCGCGACGCGTGACTAATTTCATAACGTGCATGATGCAAGGATGCATCTTACATCACGACCCTTGCTATCTTATCGCACCAAAAAATAGCTGTAGAAAAGTTCGAAATATATTCGCTGAATGGAAAATCGAAACTCCAAAAATATCATCTCAAGTCGTTGAGTACGTATTCTCGAAATGAAAGAAGAAGAAACAGAAAGAAATGAAACAATCACTATTTAGAGTAACACAGCTAAACAAAGTTTTTTAAATGGAATCGAAATGTTTTGCTTATACGAAAATCTGAGATGTCTGCTGTTGTCAGCAATAGCAAAGAAATTCTCCTACTCACCTTAACAACACTAAAAGTGCCTAATACTTCAAGATGCAATTATGTTATTTTATGCAGAATAATTTGTTGTTGCATATTCATCCGCACGGAGAATCAAAATGAATACAGCATCGTGACATCGAGTTAGTCTTGCCAAGTTTTCTCAACCTTGCGCGAAAATTAAAAGGAACCGGGAAAAAGACTTAGAACCAGTTAATTTTTTTCACTTAACAAAACGCAAATTAAAAAGTATAATAAATAATCAAACTAGTACACTAAACATGGACAGAGCTATGACAATCCAGGTGGATCCAGGTGGCATTTGTGGCGGGCAAGGCGCGTACACTCTCCAGTTTTCAGTATATCATTCCTCCCTCTCTCTCATTGATCCGACAAGGCGAAGACATATGGTACATAATAGTACATGGATTGATAATAGAATATGTAATAAAGGCGTTGTCATTGCCAAGATTGCTTTTTATTGCATTAGCAGCGTTCTATGGCTTAGCCAATCTCCACCACCACCATCATCATCATTATCATTATCATCATCATCATCTGATATCTGCTGCGGAGAAAACATTGACTTGTCTTTTATTCACATATTTGGAAAGACAACAATACATCACAAATAAAGCAAATCGTGGAATGATTTCCGCAAACAGTTTTTTCGGGGAGAGAGAAACGCATCATGTGACAGAAAGACACCAATAAACATTGCCTCTGGACGGACCACACCGGCTGATTTAGGTCAGAGCCAGCTTTCCGTCGCAGCAACTCTGACCGGGAGGTCCGGGAGGTCGACGGTGGCGGATTTGCGGTACTAGTTACATAGCTAGGACGAATTCAGCCGGTGTCTGGAGAAGAATTCTAGTTCAGTTATAAGCAATGGTTTTCCGTGCTTTCTCCGATTAGCACCGGGTAAATGCCGGAGCAGTACCCTAAGAAACGGGCAACGAATCGCGCGCGACCTTTCCTTCTGCTTCCTTGTCCTACCCTCACCTCTAAACTTACACCCACACTTACATGCACTACAGTCAGAAGTCCAGTCGGAAGCTCAGAACTTGTCCTGGTTGGGACGGTGCTCTGCTGAGGGGAAGGGGTACCTGGAATGGGAAATCGCCCGACATGTAGGTCGTCGCAGGATACGAGGAACACAGACACCTTCCAATCCACTAGAGTAAGTGAACTAATGACCATGGCACATGACGTGCCAGAACACATCAATCAATCGACGAGCCACGAGTGTTTCCTCGACAGGCTATGGAAAATTCAACTACCTGCTGATGTTGGCGGCGCTGCCGTCGGCGATGGTGAGCGTGTTCGACACGACGACCATGGCGTACATCCTGCCCGCGGCGGAGTGCGACCTACAACTGACGTCAGTGGCGAAGGGCGCGCTCAACGCCATCACGTACGCCGGCATGATCAGCTCGTCACTGCTGTGGGGCGCGCTGTCCGACCGCCTGGGGCGCCACCGCTTGCTCGTCGCGGGCTACCTGCTCGATTTCGCGTGCGGAGCCGCATCCGCCTTCGCGCGGGAGCTCTGGGTCATGCTCCTGCTGCGCTACCTCGTCGGCTTCCTGTGAGCACGCTCTTGAAGTCGACGATACGTCTTCACAAGTGAACGATTTATTTCAGGAACAAATAAGGCGGTGTTTTTACTGATTGGCTGTCCGGGAGTCGCTGCGTCCTAGGTACTGGTGCCAACATAGGCCGCTGATCTACGACGTTCCTCAGGCGGCATTTTTCCCTGAGGAAAGTCGCAGAAAAGCGGCCGAAACGTTGGCACCTACGCCTTTAATAGAACGCAGCGTTTCCCGGACAGCCCAGCAGCTATTGACTTGGGTCTCAGAAGCCTACGCTTTCATGAGTGCTTTCTTTGTTGCTATTTTCCTTCTAAAAATTACACAATGTGTTGCAAGGCCATATTCAAAGGTTTTCTGGAAACTTACTGTCCACTGACGTATGACTTGCGGTCTTTCTGGTATAAGCATTCAAATATAGTTACAATTTTTTAAATATACAATTTTTTACAGTAACGAAAGTCATGTAATATAGCAAAAATAAAATAAACAAATATAAGTATTTTAAATTCAGCTTAAATCAAAAGTTCATTTTAAGAAAAAATAGGCGTCGAGTGCACCATATACCAGTTACACTCCCTCATAAGAAAAATCTTGGTTGTTCCAAATATGTTATACTTGTGTTCTCAAATACAGGCGTTTCTCTTTTAAAAATAATAACAATATAATAATGCATAGAGTATACCAAAAACGTTAAGTTTTTTAATGTAAATAAATTTTATCACATTCGTTTAAAGAACAGAGCATCCTACTCGCAGAACTTCCGTATCAGAACAGTAGATCTTTGCAGCCTTCGCGTCAGACTGTAATCTCTCAAAATTATTCGTGTAAGTTTGGAATCGAAAGAATTATTGATCACCGCTCATTTCACTGCTTAACTGCTTAGGGACACTTTTTAGAGGAAATTCTTGTTTATTCTGGTAAATTTCTTGTTATATATACACATTGTTATCATCTATTTATATCTGTAATTGGTGGTTCATTATTATCTTGAGTGATATTTAGTACTCCTAATTATATTTGTTTACCTTTCTGTGAGGATTTTATATATTTTGATTAAAAAAGATATTCAAAGAAAACACTATCCTCGTGTATACCGTACTCCATGATCTTCTTGCTCTGTTTCGAGCGTTCCACGGTGATTGGGAAATACGTTGCTTGAAAAAAATCAAAATGAAATTTTGCCTGTTTCTTAACGTATATATACGGTTAAAAATGTACGTGATGCTTGTATCATTTGCTTCAATTCGTCAAGTAATTACAACTAGAGAGGTAATGAAATATATTTAACTACAAAAACCGTCACAGGATTAATTTATACACTATTACTTAAAACAACATAGTGTATTCAATATTACTTATTATTTCATGTAAAATAAATAAATCACTCTTACTCGAAAATAATGGTCTATGACATTAAACTGGTTGACGTAGAAACAATTAGTAGCTTTTCGATATGATAAAAGCGATGCTTGGAGGCGGTGGAATCCCGAAGTGACGTTTTCTTCTATGATACCCATACATTTTTGTGCTTGAAACAAAACTCTTTATATTTAATTTATTTTATTTCTGTATGTTCACGTTAAATGTACACAGACACATTTCAATTTGTGAAGTATTTTATAAGTCTTTCGTTAATGTTTGCGCTATAATTTGTCAACTCCTGATTTGTCGATAACATTCAAATAATTACTTTATTCTATAAACATGAGATGTTACTAATTAATTTCCCTTTTCTGTCTAGAATATGTGGACCCTACGCCATTCTCATGTCCTATTTGGCAGAATTCCATGGAGCTCAATATCGTTCCCGCATCATAATGTTCACTGGAGTAGCGGTGTCAATAGCGAATTTCTCTCTTCCAGGTGAGTCCCCCGTGATTATTGCTGTTTATAGTTTCTAAACGTCAATTTGTGTTGGCAGCAAGTAGTACTATGAATGTGCTCTTTGTTTGTGAAGTATCTTAACAGTGTTGGCAACGTTAAAGCATGTAACGTAGTTGCCAAGCAGATTGAGAGCAGACAATGACCTTTGTATTCGCAGAAGAGTCGAACAACAAGGAAAAGTGGTTTATTAACTGAATGGACTTTTTAAAAGAGTCAAAATATTTTTGGTAATAAAATTAAATAATAGGTTCATAATTTATTTTTAACACCTGTGGAAAATACATTTTTTTTACCTTAAGCGTATCATAAAGAAAAAACTTCTGGTAAAATTGTAGAAAAGATTAAAAGAAAACAAAATAGCACATTATCGTCAAAGATTATAAAGATGAAATTCTGATAAGATTCAGGGAAGTCACAGGGAGCTCACACACCTTTCTAAAAAGTTGTTGAAATAAACATTGAAAATAATTTAAAAGTAGTAACTAAATCCCTGGTAAATTCTGAGTCATTTCAGGTGTAAAAATATCACACTAGCACGTTCTTCAAAAAAACTAAGTACTAAACAATAAATAATTTCCTTTTCAGTATTTCCCTCACAGACACATATTTTCTAAGTCCTAGTTTTTGTACAACAATTCTCATTTTTTTCTATTAGAGGCTAAATATGTATAATTCAGAGATTTTTTTACATGTCACATTATTCAAGGTTTGTTCCTAAAAGAGGCAACTTGAAAATTCGGAAATTATCTACGTAGTATGCATTACGTTAATAGGAATATTGTAC
This sequence comes from Gryllus longicercus, assembly GCA_038098605.1. Classification (NCBI taxonomy): domain Eukaryota; kingdom Metazoa; phylum Arthropoda; class Insecta; order Orthoptera; family Gryllidae; genus Gryllus; species Gryllus longicercus. The sequence continues at coordinate 4,769,684 of JAZDUA010000028.1, read as the reverse complement.
TCAGAATGAAAACGTTTTTGTTACCTTTATTTTTATGGTCTAATAATACAGCACACATATGCTTGCAATATGCGCGAGTTTATTTACATTTATTGTATTTCAGCAATATTTCAGGATTCAGGAAATGAAAGGATAAGAAGACAGTCTTAAAAATCTACCTCTCATTGAAATTTCTAGGGCACCCTAACACAAATGGGATTAACAGGTTACGTTTGATACATTTTAGTCCTACGAAATTAAAGTAGTTTTCGGTTGTTTTAATGTGATCCAGCACGGATACCTTCCAAGTGGAATCCATCTGTTTATCGGAAAGTGGCATTACCGCGTGGCAGAACCCTACTCGACTCGCGTTGATGACACAACATGCCATGTACTGCGCGGGATGTTAAGGTGTCGTGCAGTCGCGCCGGGAGCACCACCTCGCGATGTTCTGTGGTGACGAAACCTCAAAGAGCGACTGCGAATTTGGCGGCCGCTCAGCGAGTTCTTGCGACTGTGTGGTGAGCAGGGAGCACACAGTCAGAATTACCGCTGTCTCTGCAGCGAATCAGACCGGGAGGTCCAAGAATTCGAGTACTGATGATGGCGAATTTTCGACACTAGCCACATAGCTAAGCCGTATGCAGCTGCTGTCTGGAAAAGAATACTATCCGTCGGCTGCTCTGATCATAGTTTTCGTTTCTCCTATTAATATCAGGCGAATGTCGGAGCACATCCTAACAAACTTGCTAAGGACAGCAGGTAATTTTTAATCATCCACCACATAGCCCATCTCTCTAATCATTTTTATTCAAACGCAAATTCAATAATTCAAGTCGCCCATTATAATCTACAGCAATTAATTATTTACCAGCTTATATTCTGCCGCCAGGCAACATCTGACCAATTATAGAATAAAGCTTATGTCTAAAATAAATAGAAGATGCAAGCAGGTGCCTCCTTCAGAACGCACCTCCTCCTGCCATCGTTTAAAAACAGACTTCCATTAGAAGCATTTTGTAATATTTTTCAATCAATAACTTAAATTGTAGGTGCTCTATAAAATTTCTATGTCAGTATGTAGTTAGTACTAGTATAGTTTAATGTTAAGTTAGAAAAATTATAGTTACAAGGCAACACAATGCAGATGAAAACAATGAAACTTAATTACGTATACATCAACAATAAATAAATTATAAACTAGTATTATAAACTAGTAAACTAAACAACAACATATACTTTCTCATATTATTTATAAATTGGTAATTCTCGAAAATGCAGAAAAAAATCGAAAATCAGAAGAAAAATATCTATCTTCAGTATTATAGTTGTAGGAAGTCACCCTCAAAAAATTGCACTTACGCAAATTTCCAAAGATCTGGAATTTCAACGAACATGAAACCAGCACCATTCTCTTTACCGTTCTTTGCGCTATTCGAGGCAAGGTATAATAAAAACATTTGGAGCAATTTTTTAGAAAATTTTAAAATGTTTTTGAGGTTTCATGTAAAATACCCTCAAAAATCGAAATAACCGTTTAAAACTCCCAAACTCACTCGAGTTCATTCAGATTGATTGGAGAATATCAATTTTGGAGAGAATCGGCTGAATGGTTTACGCGATAGCACGGACGGACGGTCGGACGGACGGACGGACGGACGGACGGACGGACGGACGGACGGAGTCCTCGGATTCTTCTAACGCCACTTCTTAAAGGACGTTTTTTCTTTATTTAGCAACTAGATTTTTCGCTTCTAGGGCCCGAAAATAAGTTTTCTGTCGAAAAGTCGCTGTTTTCCGATGCACATCACTTTAACTTCTTAAGACGTACCTTCGTAAGGGCGACAAAATAAAAGAACGCAAGCAGAGGTTTCGTGAACCTGCCAAACATCCGCGATGATCGTCAGCGTTGCCTACCAATACGGCATCAGAGTCAGTCACACATATGTCATTATATGAGATTTCCCATCACATGTAAAATGATCACATTGTGTATTTTCATCTTCTGTTCGTCCATGCCCTAAATTTTGGCTTTTTGGCCATGGCCCTAATTTTTGACCGCATACCCATGGACAGTAGTGGGGAGATTCTGGAAACTTTTAGGATCAAACTTTGTACTCCACGAAGCAAACGCCTTTTGCCTCTTGGCTCACGCCTTTTGGCTTTTGGCTGCAACAATTTTGAAGCACAGACTTCATTCAATCCAATCCGTTCCAAGGTTTCTTCGCCTTGCTGAAGAGAACCGAATAGTTCGAAAACGTCTAACAAAACTGGGTCTTTCATTTTTCCCATTTTGCAGTGACCGCCCATTTGGGATCAAAGTTTATCCCAAGACCTTGGCAACCCTACCAAAACTCAAAATTTCTGAGTGGTATTTGGGACCCTTTGGTCAAGGTGTTTTAAACAAGATACTCTTTGGCAAACACTAGCAAACATATTCTTTGGCTTACGCCTACGTCATCTTTTGCTATACTGTTTCGACTTCAATTCGTCTCATCAGTTTGGGAAGTGTTGAGATCAGCGACATGGCTGACCGCATACCCAAGGACAGTAGTGGGGAGATTCTGGAAACTTTTAGGATCAAATTTTGGCTTGTCAAACTGCACTTCCCCGCCTAGGAAACTATGTGCTCTTGTGAGTACAGACAACTTCCCCTGACAATCCAGAAAGGACTAACGCGCAAGCTAAAGCGAGAAATGTTCGCACAAAGAATGATAAAGTGTAACAATGATAACGGTTTTTACCCGCCTGCCCGCGTGTCCGTCTCGTCGTCCGTCTCGTCGTCCGTCTCGTCGTCCGTCTCGTCGTCCGTCTCGTCGTCCGTCTCGTCGTCCGTCTCGTCGTCCGTCGCCGGCCATGAACACTACTAGCGCCTGAACTATATGTAAGATTTTTTTCCAAATTGAAGAAACCTGTGTGGATCTTACTCGTGCGAAATCGAATCTTTCTTAAAACTTTCTTTAAAATTATTTAAACTTTACATGAAGCCCGCCCCTAGAACATATTCACAATTTTCTCAAAAAGGCTCCATTTTTTTCTTTAAATTTCTTGTAAGAATGGATAAATACATTTATAAATGTGACACAGGTTCAATTTTCAGATTGAACTCTGAATTTTTGAAAATTTCAAGACTTCAAAATTTTTCGAGTATCTTCTGACAACCATAAAATTGAAGATAGAGATTTTTCCTTCAAATAAAATTTGTTCTCCATAGTAAGTTCTTTCACTAAAGTCATGAGAACTTTTTTGAACATTTTTTGTAGTTTCTTCGCAATATTGCGAGCCATAAAAAAATGATAAAAGCAAGATTTTCTCAAAAACGGCTCCAATTTTTTTCTTTAAAATTTTGTTAGGGATAGTGCTAAATGCACTGTATAAGATGACATAGACGCCATATTACTCTTTTCTCTTGTTTTTTCAAAGATAACAAAAATGTATTTTTTTACCTATCTCACACATTGTTAATATTTATATTAGCGACAATTTCTTCATATTATATTTATGAAAACACATGCTTTAAAGATGTCAAATAAAGTTTCTAGAAAACTCAATTTTTCTGTGAAAACTAGCTCCAACTCCGCATTTTCATAAATGCTCAAACGCCATTTTGCCAAAAATAGCTCCAAATGTTTTCATCAAACTTTTCGAACAGATAGTGCTACTTGTGCTCTTTAATATTACGAAAAGTTTATATCGGGTGAAATTTCAGTCGCAACGAACTCCCGATTGTATGACAGTGCCTCCCTCGGTGTGAAGAAGTTTGTAACATTAATTGTTCATTAAGAGATGCAGCGCCCCTAGCCGTTTTCTGCGTGTGTGTGCGATGTGCAGCGCTGGCGTGGGGGCTGCTGCCGATGCCGTGGGAGTACTCGCTGCTGGGCGGCGCGTTCGTCTTCAAGCCGTGGCACGCCTTCGTGCTGCTGTGCTCGACGTGTGCGCTGGTGTCGGGACTGTTGGTGCTGCCCTTCGGCGAGAGCCCCAAGTTCCTCATGTCGCGCGGCCGCCGCGAGGAGGCGCTGGCGCAGTTCCAGCGCGTCTACGCAGCCAACACCGGCAACCCGCGCGACATGTACCCGGTGCGTGCAAAGTTGGTGGCCATCTCCCTCTAAAGATACTGAAATTCAAATACAGGAAAGAGTGCTGTTTATTTCGGAATTGTTAAAGCTGCGCGACATATTGCTGCGATTATATTTTACTATTTCTTCTGTTGAACTGCAGTTTATTGAAACCGATTACTAGAAGTTAATTAGGAATAACTCATAGTTGTGTTTTTCAACTAATGCAACCTACTAATACCAATCCAAATTTACAACTGAAACAAGTATTGTTGAAAAAATGTTTAAAAAATACTAAATAGTAAATTGACAGCTACAGCTTGCCGGCTGGGAGTTGTGATACACACATTCAAAGCTGGACAAAACGAAACTACTTTTTCTTTTTTGATTTAGGGACGTTGTAGTGGCAATAGGGAGGCGCGCGACAGCTAGGGCCGCCGGTATCCTGCAGGCAGAAGCAAGGCTAGAACCATTGTGATACCTATGTGTAACGCATAGAAGTGCTTGGCTCCATCTTGAATTGTAATTGGCTCCATCTTGGCTATATTTGCAGCAAGAGAAACGACTTCTTTCAAATGTTTACTCGACAACCATAAACATTTATGCCACTTTTAGACAAAGTTAATTCTAACAATTGTTAAGTTAAAAAATAGTTTAGTGTTGTAAATCAATTTTTTGAGGAGGCCTAGCCTCCCTTGCCTTCTCTGAAAATCTGTCACTGGAATTGATGTACGATATTTGGGGAAGAGGCTCTCCAAACCTTCTGGGAAATTTCAAATCCTGATTCAAAATCAGATCAACATGATTTATTAATTGTATTATCAAAGTTATAATTTTATTCTCCGTGTATTATGTTTCATTTATTTCTTAGTGAAATATTACATATGTAAATAAAAGTGTTTAATAGCCAAAAGGGCTTGGAAGGGCCCAAAATTGTTGTTGGGCTCTTCTCGTTTAATGCCGGAAACACACAGACGCACTTTAACGTTAATTAAACACGCTTCCGTTGCAGAGTTTACAGACACGAATTGGTTACGGAAATCCGTAGAAATACGGACACCGTAACGTCCGTTACGCGACACCCGTCTGCCCCCAGCATTAGGTTGCGCACGTCTACGGAAGTGCTGACTGAATGAATGTGAACGCGATGGGGAGAGGTTTTCTAGGGCCGGTGTGCTGTCTTCGAGCGCAGGTGAAGGAGCTGGTGGACGAGCCGGCGCTGACGCCGGTCGCGGCGAGCGGCGGCGGCCCCGTGGCGGCGGTACGCGCCGCGCTGGGCCAGATGGCGCCGCTGGTGCGCATGCCGCTGCTGCCCAAGGCCATCCTCGTCTTCTCCATCCAGACGGGCGGCCTCTTCGGGTGAGTCGATCCCAGAGTGCACGCGGAATCGCAACCGAAGAGGGAGTCGTTACACACCACAGAAGAAATATATATCCCTTTTCAGTTGCGAAGATCTTTCTGGGTCTCCCACCTCAAATGGATTGTTCATTTAAAGGAAGAGAAACACAAAATTAACTTAATTTTGCTACGCAAAGGTATCGATACATTAGTTACTATTTATTCTGATTTATTGTAAAAATCTAATTATGTGTATACCTATGACATCTTTTGTACTTCAAGTTTTAAATCAATAGTTAAAATTCCGATCAGGTTCGTACGACCTTGATCTACCGAGCACTTGCTGAGATGGCCTCTTGCTTTCCTTCTTTGCGCACGTTTCCTTGAGATATGAGGTGCTAGTGGAGAATTTACTTCAACATCAGCTCTATCAAAGAATCGGTCGGAATATCCTGGTAGTAGATTGGAGTCCTTCGAGTAAAACACGATAATAGATAAGAACAAAAACAAAGCTCATTTGCCGATGCAAATATTTTCTATTACACGGCAGCAAATATGTCTTGATATCAAAATTCATAAGTCATCTTAGTATTGTAAAATAGCGGGATTTCTTGGCCCAAGATGATTTGCACATATTGTACTCGTATATATTCCCATATATTACATTGCTTTTTGCTTTTTTTACGTTAAAGAAAAGTAAAATATAAAAATAAACCTTGATTCTTGTAGTATAATGTAGTTGTCAGTCTACTCTACCAGAGTCATCTTCCGTATATGCGAAGTATGATCTTTCGACGTAGTAAATCTGTAACGGGTCGTAGGATGAACACTTTGCGGCTGTGGATGCCGCAGCTGTTCGCCACGATGGAGGAGGCGTTGGTGTCGGGCGGCGGGCGCGAGGCGCAGGCCGCGGCGTCGCTCTGTGACATGTTGACAGCCACCAACATCTCCCTCGCGGCGGAAGGAGGGCCTGCGGAAGACAGCGCCTGCACCACGGTAAGGAGCCCTTAAGATAGGGAAGGTTTCTGTACAACAATAATACCTAAATAGTTATTTACGTAACTAGTACAGAGAGCGAGTCTTCGTCGTAAGAATCATGGTGACGAAAGGAGCCAAGTTCGCCTTGTAGAATTCAGTACGCCGAAGACACTTTCGTACGAATTGCGTACAATATTTTTAGTTCGATTTTTTAGTACGAAAACCACAAGTATATTATTTTGAAATCATTCTCAATATCCGCGAAGGCAGCCATGTTGATTCATGAGGCCCTAGTGTTTTTGGTGCATGCTTCCTTTGCGATGCGCGTACGGTGAAGACTATTTTGCCGAACGCGCACAGCAACGCAACATTTTCCGATCAATAGGCAGTGAAAATTGTTAGGTGTGTCAAGCGTCAAGCCATGTCAGCACACCGAAACATGTCAAACGATTTATTGTAAATTAATTGCCACAATTTGAAATTAGTTGCCACTTATCTTCGTGGCGAAAACGGGTGTGAGCTGGGCGCCAGCACGCATAAGTTAAATTTGCTTCATAGCTTGACCGAAACTCTCATATAATTTATTGCTAATTAATTGACACGTGTCTTCGTGGCGACAACGGGTGTGCTGGGCGCCAGCACACACACGTTCAATTCGGGTCATAGCTTGGCGAAAACCCTCAAATAAATAATTTCCAATTAATTGCCACAATTTTGGCAAAACTGTCACTATCTTCGTGAGCTGAACGCCAGCACACAGTTTACAATTCGGTTGTAGCTCGACGGAAACCTCAAATGATTTATTGCTAATTATTGTCAATTAGTTGTCACAGATTGAAATTAATTACCAATATATCATTTGAGGGTTTACGTCGAGCTATGTGAATTTAACTTACGTGTTTGTTGGCGCCCAGTTGAAAACCGTTTTCACCACGAGGATACATGATAATTAATTCCAAATTGTGGCAATTAATTAGCGATAAATCATTTGAAATGTTGCATTCCAGTGTGCTGACGACTGTTCCAGCTTGACGCACCTAACGTTTTCCATGCACGAGTCCTGAAAGGGTTTGTGCTTTTGACGAATAAGAGATCCTTGTCATTGGCACAGGTATATTACAAATAAAAATTTTACGGGTAAAATAGTGAGTTTGTAAAGCTTGTGTCACAGAGTGTTGCGTTCGATAAGAAACGCTCATTGCAGCATTGCATTAGCAGCACTGTATCTTATGTGGAACGGCCAAAACTGTTTTGTGCCGTTTCCCGTACGCTACATTGTTATTCTACGACGCGCGTTACTTAACCCGATTTACAGACTTCCTTTTGCCGAGCGATTTCGGAGTTTCAGCGACGAAAGCAGCTTCTGGAGCAACAGCGGTTCTGAACATGCACACATTGGCTAAAATTTGAAATGAGCGTGTAAAATGGATCTAAAGAAACAACATTCGTGCAGAGTGGATTAACTGTAACTTCAGTATCTATTTGTATGCTCTCATTAAACAAAACAGAGAATGTTATTGAAATTACAATTTATTTCTTTTAATGATACTAACATAATATACCTTACGGAGAATCTTCAAAAATAATTTTTGATGTTTTATTTGAAAGAAAAGTAGTTACAAAACTGCTGCGATAAATAAAAAAAATCGTTCTTTGCAGTTCGTGGTTGAAGATCGCATTTATATAAACTCGATTATAGTCGGGTGTACATCAGCAATGTGCTATTTCTGTGCTGGACACATAGTTAACTGGTTGGGCAAGAGGAAGCTAATGAGTAAGTATAAAAAACACATGATTCAAATAAAAAAGTACCATTCGAAAATGTAAATCTTAAATTGATATTTTACAGTCTGCAGCTATTTTGTAGCTGCGGTAGCTGGGTTTGCAGTGTTCTGGGCTCGCTCTCCAGATCTTGTTCTGGCACTCCTGGCCGTATACTTGGGATTCTGTGGTATAAGTTCAACCGCCATACTGGGTGTTGTGGTGGATGTGTTTCCCACAGCCCTGCGGACGACAATGGTTGCTCTGTGTATGATGTTCGGGCGGATGGGTTCCATGGCCGGCAATGTGGTGTTTCCTATCATTCTTGACCTCAGTTGTCCAGCACCCTTTTTCATGCTTCCAGCAGCTATCTTCAGTAAGTGACAACTTAATTTTTCTTGTGTCTAAGTAATATTTCACTGTTTATTAAAGTCGACTTTTCTCCGTGGGATTTGTCGATCGCCGAAAGAAACTTGAATTTCATGAGAGACAAGATGTTCGGGAGTGGAGTAGGGAAAAATATAAAATTTGAAACTTTCGTCTGGTTACTGTATGCAACTGAACACTATCATGCAACAACATCTGCATGCAACTGCATACAACTGGACAACTGGTGGATGCGAAACAAGAAAAGACTAATTTTGAGTGTGTTTATTCTTTGAAAATGTTTAGAGAGACTTATAATTGTGACACTTAAGAAGGAAGGGGCCGTGGCTTATTTAAAATATTGTTCTGGCATTCAGTTGCGAACGAGGAAATCACGGACAACTACCGATCGGAACACCTTTATATATAGACGCTGCGTGGTCTACTTCACCTCGCTATGCCTTGTCCTACCAGGAGGCAACTCCGGTGTGGGCATCTGCGCCGTAAGGCTACAATCCGCACCCCCTCCGCTGACACACTAGTCCACTGGTTGGAATCGGAATCCCACCGGAACGCAGTTTGCCCTCACAGCAACCTCCCCATTCAGTGCCTGAGTTGGACCGCCCTGCCAGCTCAGAGCTAATAGCTATCTAGGCTAGTCCAAATGATGGGCTGCTCACATGCGCCGGGAACAAGTCTCTTCTCTTTGCTCAGAGTATCGGGCCACTGCTCAGAGTATCGAAGCCCAGAGCAAAACAGGGTGCCACCCAAACTAAGGTCCGGGCGGCTCGTGGCCCCTTTTCCGTGTCCTCACTGCCCCCACCTTACACTATAGACGTGAGTGCCGCTGGAACGTAGGCAACGTGGCGGGGAGGTTCTTTTTCCCCGTCTGTACTTTTGGACTGTGGACCCCGTTTGGACTGTGGGATCCGGAGCATTCCGAGGAACGTCCTTCGCCCAGTTCTGCCCGACGCGCTAAGGTCGACGCGCCAGGGGCCCGACTAGTGAGTTACCGGGCAAGACGCAACAATACGGAGCTTAGCATCGCCTTCTCACTGCCTCCACACTGAAGCTAACGACGTGAGTTCCGCCGTGAAACTCAGGGTTCTACAACTCCCCACCAGAGATCATGGTAGCCTTCGCGGCCAAGAAGCGGGGTAGAGCCGATGGAATTTTCCTTCAGACAATGGCTGAATCCGACCTAGCTTTGTAGCCACACAGTGTTGAATATTCACCATTGCTGAGACTCGAAATTACGTGCTTCCGACAGCGACGCTGCGGAGGCAACGCATGTCATTGATATGATAGATATTAAATAGAAAATAAAGATAAACACAGAGATAACTTATAAATGGTTATTCCCAGCGGTTATTAAACTGAAAATAGATAAATTCGCAATACAAATTGTAATAAATTAGTATCTACATAAAAAAATGTATTTGACATATTTTCATTTTGGGTTCTTCTATATTTGTAACAACAGTTTGGGTATTGAGAAGGATAGAACATTTTAAATTTTGATCAGAGATCACTTCTCTTGTTTGATTTTACTCTCCCCAGAGGATAAAACAGCACACGAACGTGAGCCCATATACATATATGAGGTTTTCAGCAGATTTGAACGAACTGAAATGCATGTTTACGAAATTTCTAGAAACGCACAATGAAATTGGTATTAAAAAAACCTATTTAAGCTATTATTCCGGAGGTTAATTAATACTAACCAGAAATATCTAGGTACCTATGTATATCTGTACAGAATAAACGTTCAGAAGTACTGAAAGAAATGATTGACCAAAATCCATTCCAAAAATATTCAAATCTTGCAGACGAGAACTGCTTTCCAATTTTAATGACATCAGCTTCGGAAAGAACAAGCATTCTCACAAAACGAATCGACTCTTTTGAAGCAACTTGCGTCTTCGCCAGCAGTCGCGTTGCCTTGATGCCTCGAATGCCCGCCGCTTAGCCCCCCATTGCCTTTGCGTTGGGGGTTGCCTTTCATGTGCTTTACGCAGAAATTTTCAACAGGGGTGTAGTCAGAAAATTTAATTAATTGGGTTAATTTTTAGTTTTTCTTCTACTTCGGAAAGAACACATAAGAAAGGATGGGTTATATTTTTATAAAATTTATTTGTACCACGTTACACATTAATAATAATAATAATAATAATAATAATAATAATAATAATAATAATAATAATAATAATAATAATTAATAACAATAAATTCATCTAATTTTGGAATCGCTCTTAAAAAGGGGAACTCAACTCTTCTTCGTGTCTCACATCTTCTTTACATGGATGACCTGAAGCTCTATGCAGACACTGAGAGTCATATGCGGCAACTAATAAACGTGACGTAGAAGTTCACTGACGACATCAAGATGAAATTCGGTTTGGATAAGTGCAGGAGAGTGAATATCATTCGGGGTCATATGCAAGTTATAAATTTGGAAACTGATAATGAACCAAAGATTACGTTCATGGAACCCCATGAAACCTACAAATACTTGGGTTTCAAACAGTCACTCCGAATCAAACACACTGTTACTAAGAACATACTAACAACTGAAGTGTGTAAACGATTGCATGGACTCTTAAAAACTCAACTCTCTGCTAGAAACCTTGTGCAGGCCATCAATTCATTTGTTATTCCAGTGCTGACATACTCCTTTGGCGTTATTAAATGGAGCAATACCGACCTCGACAACCTCCAGAGGACAATTCGAACCGATATGACTCAACACCGAAAACATCATCCCCATTCAAGTACTGAGTGTTTTACCCTTCCAAGTTCGCAAGGAGGGCGAGGTATTGTAGATCTCATAAATCTACACAGCTCTCAAATTGCTTCACTCAGAAGATACTTCTTGGAACATTGTGGGAGAGTTCAGCAAGCAGTGAGCGCAGTTGATAATAACTATAGTCCTCTGAACTTGAAAAAGCTTGATCCGCCTGTTCAACCAAGCATTGAAACGGAAGAGAAGATAACCTTATGGAAAGCGAAGGCACTGCATGGAAGGTACCCTCACGAGCTGAGTAAACCAGAAGTCGACATCTCTGCTTCGCACGCATGGCTCCAGCACGGGGATCACTTTCCGGAGACAGAAGCCTTCATGATAGCTATCCAGGACCAAATGGTACCAACATTGAACTACAGAAAACACATTCTGAGAGATTCTACCACTCATTCCGACGCGTGTAGAAGATGTGAGACTGCAAGCGAAACTATCCAACACGTGACAAGTGGATATAGCAGCCACGCACAGTTGGAATACAAAAAGAGGCATGATGAAGTGGCGAAGCAGGTCCACCAATTATTGGCATTGAGAACGGGCTTACTCGCCACTTCCGTGCCGTATTATAAATATGTGCCTCAGAATGTGATTGAAAGTGGTGAGCACACACTCTACTGGGATCGCTCCATTATCACTGACAGACATGTCTGCGGCAATAGACCCGATATTACGTACACTGATAGAAACCATCAGCAGGTTTTCCTTATCGATATATCAATACCCAATACCCACAAAATATAGGGAAAATATCAAGAGAAGATCCAGAAGTATACCGATCTCGCCCGTGAAGTCGTAACTCAGTGGAACTTCAGTAAAGTGACAACTGTGCCTATAATAATATCAGCTACAGAAGTGATCCCGAAAATGACACATCGGGCACTGGAGTGTCTTCACTTGGATGCCAGGAATGTATATAATATGCAAAAGTCTGTAATTTTGAATACATGCCGTATTGTCAGAAGCCATCTGAACCTTCAGTAAAGCAACCACACACCTGGTCATCATTCCTGTATGTGGTTGACATACCGACCAGTAGATACTGTGAATAATGTGAGATAACAACAACAACAACAATAATAATAATAATAATAATAATAATAATAATAATAATAATAATAATAATAATAATAATTATTGATATATACAATTACAATCGTAAATGACTGGTCAATACGATGTCGACAAAAGTATTGGGTGGAGAGAGCGAAGTTACATTACTGTTCAGGAGCAAACAAGGAGCCATCTCAGCATTTGCTCAAGGGACCTTGAAAACTGAACAAAACCTGATCGAGATGGGGTGCGTTATTGAAATATATCTAAGCAGACATTATATTTGTAATATACAATACATAGGTGTAAATGGATATGATTTATGAAACAAACGTGAATCATATTAATATTATTTATAATACAGAAACTTGTATTCACTAATAGGGTGTTGTATTAGTAGTACGATACATGTCACAATACATAATTTAAACGTTTAATTTTTTCCCAAATAGTCTTCTAAATTATTTTTATTTTTCAAATGTAAACGAAACAATTATATATACTGTTATAGCTACACAAAAACTTTTAAGATAAAATAGACTTTTACATATGACCGTAACACTCCTTTGCATTGACATTTCTAAATCCTCTTTTTTTAATCATTTGATCTCATCTCTGCAGCCGGATAGTCAGCAACTAGGATACAAAAATTTGCTGCTTTCTTGACTGGCTGCTTTAAAACTATTCCCTTGAAATAATGCAGTGAATGAAAGAAAACTGGCAGCATCAACTGTCCTTTCTTTACTGTTTGTGACATTATCCTCTTTGATTGCAGTGTGTTCAGTGGCGAGTTTCCTTCTTCCTGTTACCAAAGGGAAACATCTTGAGTAAACTTCACCATTCTCCATTTATGCTAGTAGTAATTTATTCTGGTAATTTATACTGTGGAATTCAATAAGATGGTACAGTACAACTAAAGTAGGTAAGTTTCTTGTTGTATGTAAAATGGAAAGTCTACTTTTAGTGGAATTGTCAAGTTGTATTAAACACTAAAGAAGGAAAATTCAGAACTTGTTCAGTGAAAATAAACATATAACAGGATGATTTAGAGAATTTGCACAGCATTGAACATTATGATGGACTTTGTATTATAGTCATTTTTTAACTATGAATCAGTTTCAAGTTTGTATTGATCATTTTTTAAATTTGTATATTATAATGTTATTTTATTATTCTTTTTCAACAGCATGCAAGCCTGAATCAATGATTGAAAAACACATTAAAATGTAAATAGAAGAATAGAAGAATCATTTGTTTCATTATGAAATTGTCATTCCTGACAACTTCAATATTTCCCCTGCTTTTATCACAAATCAAGATTTATTGTGATTTTATTTTCTCTTTTTCTAAAATGTAAACAATTTATTTATTTTTTAATAAAATCTTGAAACAAGGTTTATTAACACATTAACTTTTTCTTATGCTTCATAATGTACTGTGATGCAACAGCGGTCCCAATTACCATGAATTTTTATTTAGGAAACCTGAAAGGGGCAGGAATCTTGCTTGGGAGAAACATTGGTAGATGATCATATGTGAACCTAAGAACAACACAATATGGTTGTGAGATTCTGGTAAGAGTGGGATTTATTTAACCCTTAACACAAAACACACAAAAAAACACTCAAATCTACCAGTAAAATGGTTTCAAATATCTTTGAAAACCTTTTGAGTAAACAATTGTTAGGATTTGTAAATGGGATCCCTTGTAAACATTATCAATAACTCCCCCTGCTTTAAATTTACTCTAGAAACATTACATTTACATTACTCAATTTCATCCTCATTCAATTTACATTTTCTTAGCCTTCCTTCCTCCTCAAATTCAATAAACCATTCTCCATCCAAAATTACTTATCTTATTTAGCAAAAAAACCCTCCTTGGTTTGAAACAATCAAGTTATTAATATTATGCATCACATGTTACTAACTTTGATACTCAATTCTACTCTCTTGGTTTGTGACATTTATGTTTGGAAACTATATCCAATTGATCTGATACTGATCATCTGAATGATGCTTCATTTAGCACTGAATACCTGTTCATTGCTAAATAAGTTGAAAACGAACTTATGTCAGTAGCCTTTGGTTTATTTATATGTGAAATTATATTTATGATGCAACAAGTCAAAAAAAGTATGGCCTTTATATGCAAATTAGGAAAGTTTGATCTGCCATAGTTACAAACCTCTTCCGAGTTTAGTGAATGAAATCTCCAATCATCAACTACTCCCCCCCTGCAACCTAATAGGCAGTCTATTTTGAAACACGTTTTATATTAATATTTAAAAAAAACATTGCATATTAAATCTGAACAATATCTCTAAAATATAAAATTAGAAAATATTACTTGAACTGACATTTAGTTGGATAGTGTTAAGGTATATTATACTGCCAAAATAATGAGAAATATTAGAATATTAATTTGTTTTTAACAGTCATAACCACTGATAACATTCATAACTACTCTTTAATATGGCAAAACCCTATTTTTTCTACAATCTTTTGTATTGTTTATATTTAATTTTTTTGAAGTGTTGCATTTAAGTGAGAGCCCCATTTTCAAACTGAAAGTGGCGAAAATGAAGGGATATAAAAGAAATAAAACTAAACCAAAAGAAGACACATGAAAATATAAGAATAGAAGAAGATATTTCAGAGGAAAGAGAAAAATAATAGGATACAGTCATAGTAAAACAACATACATTACTACAGAGCTTTTTAGTGTATGAGAAACTTTAAAATATTTTTCTGAAAGTTGGCTTTTTTCGTGTCAACTGGAGGTTGATACATTATGTCTCCAATTCTATATAATATAGCATAGAGATTCTTTCATTCTAGATACATAGGATTAGAGCATGGATCAAAACTAAACATTTGAACACATCTCATTTTACAAACTTGATTTTCAAACATTTCAGAATATATTTTTTTTTAATTTGTGAAAGAAAATGTGAAAAATATAAACATGCAAAAAATATCAATGGTTTTGGTTCAAGCACTAGATCTAATCATCTATGTTCATGAAAAAATAAACTTGAAGCAATATAGGTATTAGTTGTAAAGATGTGTCACAACTCAGAGCCTTTTTTCCTATTTAAAATTCAGTTATCCGTCAAACAATTTTTTAAAAAAAATATCTTAATAATTTCAAATTGATTACTCACATATTAATCCGGTAAGCATAAAAAAATGCTACAAAACAATATTTTTAAAATTTACAAGTTTCGAGTAGCCAGTAATTCAATAAGTAATTCGAAGTCTTTGGAGATCAAATTCTGTAATTTGATACTTCTATTTTTCGCACAGTATTTCACAATAATATAACAAAATATTTCTTGCTCTTTCCCTAATTCATCCAGAATAGTGAAATTCAGGTAAAACACTTCTAAGACCGTTTTAAATTAGAGGGTATGGTCATAATCACGGTGTTGCATTTTAATTCAAATTTCCTCATTTGTCATTTTCCTAGTAAAACACGCTGCAAGAAGAGCAAAGACCATGCCAGATCAAATACATATTTTTAAATAGGAATCAAGTAAATTCTTTTGTTGTGATAGGTGAAGCTTTTTAAGCTTGTACACCAATTTGAGAATGTTCGTTAAAAGAAATAGCTGAAATTGATTCTTGTGACTGTGGCACTTTCAAGTCTCTCATTACTGACCTCATTCATTAAAGACAAAATGAGAAAACACAATGCCGTTAATATTTTTATTAATTTACTTATTATGTGACATGTACAGCTGTAGTCACTGTGGTACATGGAATGCTGTGGTCACTAGTGACCATGTAGACTATCAAAGAGTTATTATGCATGCACATTCACATGTTAGAAAATATTCATTAAGCTTAACTGAAAGAGGAAACTGATTTACATTAACTAACATTCAAAAAATACCAACTTTAACACAAAAGAGGTTTAATGTTGTGTGGTAATTTGTTGTTCTTTTGCATTACCCCTCCCATAATACCTTGTGAAGAAATTCCTTTTCAATCGCAGTAAGTAGTGAAGAGTTACTATTCATTAAGTAATAGTTTATTAAGCTATAATGTCAACTTACAAATAATACCAAACTAAGAAGTGTTACAGATAAACATTTTGTAGAAAAAAATTTTAAAAACCTTGATAAATTCTTTCTCCTTTTATCGCAATTTTCCAAAATCATGAGAGTTCATCAAAAGTGGGACTTGCATAATTTTTATAATCATACTTGGTTCTATTTGGAACAAAATGCAAAGAAAAAAATTTGAGGCCTTTTTCAGAATTTTTAAAAATTTTCTATATTTCACACAAAATTATGTGTAAACTGCTTACATTTTGGAAAAATTGTACACGACTTTGTTTAAAGCCCAGCCTGAAGAGACTTCATTAAGGACCAAAATCTTTCTTCAATATTGAAGTTTTAGAAAACTCTTAATAAAATTCAAATGTTGGCGACTTTCAAACGTTCAGACTTCAATGAAAATAGGACCTGCACCCTTTTCAACTGTACTTTGCTCCACCACAGAACAAAAAAGAAAAGATAACAAGTGAATTTTAACTACTACAACCACACATATTTTCTTGCATAATTTATAAACTTGCAAATTTCTAAAGGTCTCTGAGTTCAACCGAAATGAGACCTATGCCATTATTTTAGGTGCACTTTGTTCTATCTGTGGAAAACATTTGAAGAAAAAATTTGGAGCAGTTGTTGGAAAAACGTTTTTGTTATAATTTGCATCAATTTAAACCAGGAATTACGCAAAATTTCTTGTTTCTTTTAAAATATTATACGTTTTAGAGATCGTTTTAGAGATCTAATTATTTAGAACAGATTTCTATAATGACAAAAATCTCTATCTTCACTATTGTTCTTTTGCAATGTTAACTTTTTGCAATTTATGAAATTACAGGGAGTTCACCAAAAATGAGACCAGCACCAGTTTTTATACTTCCCTTGGATACATACCAAGCGAAAATTTAAAAAAAAGTTGGGAGCTGTAAAAAAAAGTGTTTAAAAATTGCCTACATGTCATACAAAAGTATGCAGAAACCAAAATGTTCTGACCTTATTTCAAGATCTGTCTTTTAACAACATATTTCATTAAGAAAAAATCTCTATCTTCAATATTTCAGTTACAGGAAGGTGGTGAAAGAAATTTTTAGATTTTGGAAAAATCAGGGATATTACCAAAAATGAGATCTGCACCATTCTTTTAAACATTGTTCATGCCATACTCTCTGGTTCAGACTATTCGAGTTCAAAGTTTAATCCAAAAATTCGAAGCAATTTGGAAAAAAAAATTGACAGTACTGCCATGTACAGTACTGCCTCCCAAAAAAACAATAACAACAAATATCCACTTCAAACTCGTGTTGAGTTCCTTTAAATTGCCCAAGAAAATCAATTTTGGAGAAAATCGTACGAAACATTTTGTAAGAAAAAAGTTTTAAAACCTTGATATATTCTTTCTCCTTTTATCACAATTTTCCAAAATTCAGTAAGTTCATGGAAAGTGGGACTTGTGTATTATTTATAATCATACTTGGTTCTACCAAAGGCAAAATGCAAAGAAAAAATGTTGAGAACGTTTTGAGAATTTTGAAAAAATTTCCTGCATTTAGTGTTTACCATGCGACAGACCGACAAGTAGACAGACGACACGTTTTGCAGCCAATCGATTTTTCGGAATCAAGGACCCACAAAATATGGAAGCTGACTACACAACGTGTCAGAGATGCTTTTTATTATTATTATCATTATTTTTTTTTAATTTTTCTATACTTAGGAACAAGATTTATCCAGTTTTACTTTTTTATATACGTATTGTAGAGGAAGTTATGCAATGTTGTAGGAAATTGATTTCGGATCCCCTCCTATTGAAAAAGTGTTTTCTCTCTTTTTTTTTTTTTTTTTTTCCTCCAAACGTCCCGACGATTGTCGGTTCATGAACTTTAGGACCTAAACTATTTGTCGAATTTTCTCCAACATGAATATTGCCGGGATGATCTGGCCCGACTGGAAGATGCGATTTTGAAAAACACTTTAAATTTTGTTTTTATTTTCATGAAACTCCTGGGACATTTTCAAAATTATCTCAAAAATAGTTCCAATTTTTTTTCTTGCGCTTAGGAAGGAACTTCTTAAAAAGTGGAAGTTAAGTAATGCTACGCGAAAATGGGCGAATTTTCGGCAGAAAAATCTTATTACACGGCGCTGGAAACGAAAAAGTGCAAACCTTCAGTTGCTTAATTTAGAAACAAACAATTTGTAAAACGTGGTGTAGCCAGGATTCCTGTTTTGTGGGTCCTTGATACCGAAAAATCGAAAACGTTTGCCCGACCGTCTGTCTGTGAACAACGCCAGTGGCTAAACCGTTCAGCCGATTTTCTCCAAAATTGGTATTCCGCGATCGATCTGGCTGATGTCGCGGCCCCTTGAATTTGAAACCGATATTTTTAATTTTGAGGTGTACTTTATTTAAGTTTTTGGAACGTCTTCAAAATTAAAAAAAAATGGCGCCATCGATTTTGATTAAATTTTGTTGTTGGACAGTCTGAAACATTTAAAAGAATGGCACATGTCTCATGATGGTTAGAATTGGAAATAATTTTTTTGGCCTCTTCCTACAACTAAAATATTAAAGACATTTTCCCTTAATAAAATCTGTTCCTTAATGGTAGATTTTGAAATATGGTCACGTACAATTTTTCGAAAATTTGAGTATTTTTCGCGTAATTTTGCGTGAAATGTAGGCAATTTTTAATTTTTGTTTACATATTTTTTTTCTAAATTACGGCTACATCCTTTTTGATGGAATTTTGTTGGTGTATAGTCTGAAGGGAACGTCATAGGACGTTTATGAAAATGGTGCAGGTCTAATGTTGGTTGAAAATCCTGATTTTTCGACAATTGAAAAAAATCAAAATGTTTTCGGCGTCATCCTACAACTACAATTATATTGATACATTTTTTTTCTTAGTGAAATGTGTTAATCAAAAACAGATTTTCCAATAAGGTCAAGTTGATTTTTTCGAAAATTTGTGTTTTTGGAGTAATTGGGCGTCAAAATGGTCGCCCGCTAGATGCTACGTAAGCTAGAATTTGTATATTATTTAATATTTCATTTTATTATTAAATTTATGTTATTTAATTTAAAATAGTCCTTGAATTGTGTTAAATGTAAAAACGAATAGTTGTGAGGTCTTTGTTGTAACCCATTGTTGTAACGCCGCACAGATAACAGAAGGCAATAATGAAGGCTGCTTTTCGTTCGCGGTAATAAAAACGAATATTTTTGTATATTTGTAGAATTTTACAATATTATATTATTTAAACTTTTACAAATTATTTTACTTTCTCGCATACTGCTTATTTTTTACGCTCTATGTTATACAATTTCAAATGAGTTTTGCAAAAAATAATTCGGAGAGAAATTTTGGTATAAATAGTATCACATAACCAATTACTAATGGCGAATAAGTACGTGCTATTTTTTAGCACCACAAGTTTCTTTAAATTTTTGTAAAAATACAGGAAATACACTAATAAAGATGGCATCGGTCCGATTCTCACCAATAACTCATTTTCGAAAATTGCCAAAGTATGGATTTTTTCGGCATCTATCTACAATTACAATATGGTGATTTTTTTCTTCAATTGAAATTTATTGCAATCAGTCCTGTAATTATTGTAATCTACTTTTTTTAATAATATAAACAGTTTTCCCGTAATTTTGGATGAAATATGAACAATATTTTTAAAATAATATTATTACGATTTACTTAGAAAACATCTCAATTTTTTTTCCTTAAACTTACTTTAGGGATAGTGCTAATGCACTGTGTAAGATGGCATAAACGCCATCTGATTTCTATATTCTTTTGTTTTTACAAAAATTACACAAATTAATTTTTTTGTCTTCTCTCTCTCACGTCGTTAAAGTTTACATTACCTGCGATTTGTATAATTATTATATTTACAATATTATGTACTAGGACTTTAAATTTTGTCCTATGAAGTTTCTCGAAAACTCTAGTTTTCTGTGAAAATTAGCTCCATTTGCGCAAGTCGTAAATATTTATATTACCGGTAATTTGTGTGTATTACCGGTAATTAAATTGCATGAGTACGCAAATCGTCAATGTATTTTGTGAACGGCCCCTGCCATTTATCATTGAACATTATTGAATTTAATTGCAATAACAATGGAACGGTAGCAATACCATGCAAATCTATGAAAGCATGTATTGTTTTGTTAAATATGTCGACCGAAATTAATGATCTTTGTTCGTTTACATACGAAACGCACATAAAAATAATTGGAGTTGAGGGTCACTCGATTACAGGAAATTGCTGTATCGTGTGATTCAATGGACTAGTTACCAGTATTCTTGTGTGTGTAAATATGTGGCACAACTCCATACCAGAGCATACACTTGAGTACCATCCATACTCTGTAAATGACGCTCCCGGTAGCACACGCTTCGGTTGAAATTGGTGAGGCATGTTGTTCTTGTAACAATGTGATACAATCGAAGAGTCCAATGGTCTATTTACTAAGTGATAGCAGCGAGATTTACGAAAGCTCGTGAAAATCCAACTCTTTATTTACAGAGAACCCGTTACGTGGCTGTTGCTCAAACACGAGTTCATTTACCCTGGCATTCACGCAAAACAGTGAACTAAGAGAAGCATTTTTTGAGACTTGACCACATGCGGTCAATGGCGGATTCCCTTAAATTTCCAATTCATTCTTCATAACCAACACCTATTAATGATCTTCAATGTAAGTAGAAAACTTCACACAAAGATCGTTAATAAAAGTGAAGTATATTTTCTAAAAGACACGGAAAAGTGCACAAGATGAAGACCAAAAAAATATTTTAAAATCGACAAATTATAGAATTTTGGGACGTGACGAGAGAAAATAACGATTGGACACAGGGTACCCAAGAGTGAAATGAAACCCTCTTGATCCTTTTATGATATTTCAAAACAGAAAGACCTTTGAATTCATTTACATGTATCATATCAGCGGATGTCATCAAGCCATTTAAGCGTGCGCAACACGGTATCCACTCTTCTCTTTAACGATCGTAATGGCCTGAGAATACAAAATTTGCTTGACAATTTCGTATAGAATGCGTGTGCTCCTGTTGCGAGGGGTTATGGTGCGAATTTAGCCTGAGAACGGAAGATTCCGAACTCATCCCGCAAAGTACTAATAATAGCCAGCTTGCCTTGCCCCTGGCGAGTTAGTTCAACAGGATACGGTGCCGCCAGTGTCAGCTGACTCGCTCCTGGCATCGCTGATCGTCACTGCGACGAGGCAGCGCCGTTCGGAAATTGAAATTACGACTCATCGTGAAGCAGCGGAGAAGGCAGGTGTCACTGAGGGCCTTCCATTTGCGAAGGCAAAGCTATAACGTGAGTATTGATAGTTTGCGAGGGTAACAAAGAAAAAAGTACGAACAATATTTCTAGTAAAACATAGCACACGGGCATAGAAAGCATTTAAATTGTGTATAATTTTCACGTACCTAATTAATCAAATGAGTCATAATTCATGGTCTTGCTATTACCGTGGGAAAAAATAATTAATAGAAAATTGGTTGATCCAATAGCGTTTTCTTTTACAACTATCTGAAAATCAGCGCGTTGGAATTTCCTGAAAATTTGCGAGAATTACTTTTAACTTGTGCAGAAACGCATGCATTTTTAATCAGTTCGATTGTAAGAGAGAGGGGAAAAAACGAAACAATTCTTTATACGAGTTTTCTAAAGCATGGGAAACTCGTTTCGTCGTAAACAGCACTCAAACGACGGAATTTGCGATATGTACGTGGTCTTTATGGAACAAGATTCCTTGGTGTCACCCGTCTGTGTTGCCCGCCGTGTTTGATTCACATCGCATGAGTTGCACTTTGTACTGCCGTCACTATCCTTTGTTTGAAATGTTTGAGTTGCGTTTGCACTGATATTAATAACAAACAAAACGTGTTAATTGATAAGTAATAAAAAACTATAATAAAAAATTGCAGAAAATCAAAATGTGTCAAAACATTTCGACCGATCTCCTTCACATAAATTCTATCAAAATACACTCGACAAGTATAGCACTTCAGAACATGTCACAAATGTCATGTTTGTAAGATGATTCACTACTGATCAAGTGCTAGCCCCAAGCCCCATGGTAGTCAGTATCAGTGAACAAGAGGAACTGGCAAGATGTGGTATTGGCATTGTCCTGAGTTGAAGGATGCTTGGGAAAAAGCAGAGTCCATTTTCGGGCATTTCACCGGAATTTAATTCTAACTTTTAAAGCATTTTATAATGCAGTGTAAATTTTTTTCTCTTGCAATTGTTTTGGTAATGTTGGGTTTTCATATTTTTATGTGCTATAACTGCTTAATCAGTACAATAGCATAATGACAAAGTCAAAAATAATGAAAAGTGGACTTTGCTTATTTTTCCTTTTGTAATGTACCCTACTGTAATATTCACTGTACAACATTAATTTAGACTAACAAACTTCTTTTCACAGGATGATGCAGCTTTCAGTAATTCTACCTGTGTTATTACTTTTTGCCAGTCCTCTGTATGGCAAAAAGTATGACACGTATAATCAATATTACGATCCCCGCCAGAATTACTACGACATGGCAGAAAAGTGAGTTCCTTGACTATCTCTGGTTAGCTCATCCTTAATTGACAGTTAAAACATACTGTTATTTTTCAGGTATCGTCGATATGATCATTACCAACCACCAACATCTCCATTCCATCAGAAAATGCATACATTCATTGCTGACTATGGCCCGACACCACCACCTCATGATCAAGTAGCCAAAATGGCAAGATACATTGTCCACAATGCAGGTTTGCATTATTTATTAAGTTATTACCTTTTTCTAATAAGTCACTTGTATGAAGCATTTTAAAGATTCACCATGCCTCTTACTTAACTTGCACAACATGCAATCAAATTATTTTTACCCGATCATGAAATCTTGAGTTCAACCCAAGTTGTTTTTAGAAACCAGTTAGAGAATTGGCATGTTACCAGCAATTGGGATTTCAGCCAAAAACATTATGATCTTGGTACAAGTTTTTAAATATTGTCCATAAGCAAATTAAACTTACCAAGCCCGCTTTTGTTGAGCTATTTATTTCTAAATCACATTTCTTATTAGTGAAATATCTGAAATCTTGGGGTTTGGATGTACTACATTATTTATTATTTTCTTTTTAAACTAGATCTCTGAAAAGTGAAAATTTATCTTTGGATTTTTTTGTGTCTTACAAGCAATATTGGGTATTTTGTAGGTGTGTAAAAGAAAACTAGTTTATTTCCTGCTTAGCAAAAGATAACGAGTAGACAAATTTTACAGAATCAACATCCACTTAATTTATTTTGAAATGTATTTTTTGGACTTTGAGTCAACTTACATTCTAATAATAAAAACTCAAAATTTAATGAAATATTTTTTTAGATTGGGGTGCCATATCTACACATTCTTCTTCCCCTGCCATTCGAGGATTCCCTTTTGCAAACATTGTTTCTATCAGTGATGGAACATCCACCAACAGTTCTGGTGTACCTTATATGTACATCACACCACTGGAACTTTCCACTCGTGACCTAGAAGTGAGTAAAAAATTAACTTATTAAATTATTTTTAGAATGAGAAGGAAGAAAAAAAACGCACACAGTTTCACTTTTCAAAAATTAATAAATGATTATAGGTTTTGTAAAAGTTAAAGGTTCTTTTAGACTGAAAATAATACAAACATTTTTCAAAGAATAATTTTTTTATTGCAGATTGATCCAAGATGTTCACTTGCCCTATCATTAGCTGAAACAGATTACTGCAAGCAGCAAAATATTGATCCAGAAGATCCAAGATGCGCAAGAGTTATTCTTACTGGAAAAGTGAAAAGGGTATAGCACTTAAAACTTAATTCAACATTTTCTGATTATTTTATTGTTTATATATTCTCAAATTATTTGAAAACAATAGAATCAGATCGGAAGAGTAATTGTAATACCTTATATTAATTCTGTAAAATAATTAACCTATTTTTCCCACAGGTGAAAACTCATACCTCAGAAATTGACTATGCAGAGAACGCCCTGTTTTCCCGTCATCCTGCTATGCGTTCATGGCCAAGGAGTGAGTATTTGAAGCTAGGAATTATCACATATGCGTCCAAGTTTCCATATAATATGAAATGTTAAGAATAAAGATCAAATTACTCTATCATTGAACACTAGAGTCAAGGTGTGCATATTGAGAATGCAATTATCAGATTATATCATTAAGGGACAGACACACAGATTTCTCTCATTAAATCTAAACCTAACTTATGTTTAGAATTTCAGCTGAAGTGCTGAAATAATAAAATAAAATCTAACAATTTTTTTAAAATGAATATTAAATGTTGCAGGTCATGGTTTTTATTTTGCAAAACTTAAGATAGAGCAAATTTTGGTGCTGGACTACTATGGAGGCCCTAAAATAGTGCCAAAACCAGAGTACTTTAACCCTGGTGATGTTCGCTTCAGAATTTAGACAAGATCAATTGTTAGTTATTAGTTGCTGAAAAGAAATTAATAAAAACAATGATTTACTGCACTTGATGCAATGAATACAAGGTGATATTTGTTTCCCATTCACATGACAGGTGTGGAATATTATGCTACTAATATCCTGTTAGTACTGGTGATAAAGGTATCCTTGTTTGTTGGGTGATTAAAAGTAGTTTTGCCACATGACTGATAAGTTATGTGCATACTATATTTGTGATGTATTATCCCAGAAGAATTAAATTGAAGATTCAACAAAATGCTCAAGAACTGAAATGCAGTTGTAAAATTATGTAAATAAAGAGGATAGTTTTCCTTTATCGTGTTTTTAATTATTTTTCTCATTCCTAGGCATACATATAATGTACATTTTTTTTATACTTGGAATATGGAAACAAATAATACAAATCAACAAAAAACAAAATATCCGTTAATCAGAAAATTAATAAAGTCATCCTAAAACAAATATGCACTGGAATTTAGAAATGTTATGTAGTACTATTTAGTAACTTCAGTTGAAGTACTACTGTATTAGGAGATGTAGGATCTGCCACAAGCAGTTGATCACCATCAGACAGTCCCAATTCTTGTAGAGTTCTTCGAAGATTTCCTCTAGTTTGTTGTTCAATACTTGCAACAGTACTCATATATAACGTACGAGAATGACCTCCGGTCTGTGTAGTGATACCTGGACTGCGCATTCGAAACTGAGCACTCTCGCACAAATGGGCAATAAGTTCTTCCAATTTACAATCAGCTTTGAATTCAATTTTTTGAGGGACTTGACTGCAGGCTAAACAATCCTCCTTCCTTTCAGCCTCATAAGCATATGTGTACACACCTTCCAAATCATTGAAGACCATATAATTATTAAGGGGCAGGCAACAACTTGTAGCGAGCTTGAAAGCTTCAGTAGCACATGCTGCCGCAACAACAGCATTTGTTGAAGCAACTGCAGGTATTATATTCTTCACTACTCCTTGTACCAAGCGGTAAGTTACTCCGGGAATTGAGAACTGAGCAGCTCTCTCGGATGATTTTTCGTAAATCCAGCTTATATGTTGAGGGTCATCTCCATCTATGGGGACACTCCAGGGATTTTCTTTAGGCCATTGAATAACTTTTACATACTCAATGCAATGCTCAGGTAAGCGAGGAGTATTTGCAATAGTGCAAAGCGGATAAGTAATTTGGGGAGGAAAAAGATCCAAAGTGCAATCAATACAAGCAGTCATGCCTGGCAGGATGACACGTACATTCCCCTTGAAACCTTCTGTTCCTCCATCAATGATTGGTATTATTGAGCATGTGTCCAATACTCCATTTTCATAATTCAAAAGAGATATTATCATCCCATTTATCCAACGACGAGCGACAATCGAATCTAGACCACATACAACAATGTGGAATTGTCTGTAAAATGATTCATCAAAATCTTGAATTTTACTAAAGTGTGGGACAACATGGCATCCTTGAATTCTTGTATTTATGAAATTTGCTGCAACCTCTGCTTTCGATTTCCCAATATCCTTGTGTCTAAACAGAAATTGTCTGTTCAGGTTAGAAAGTTCTATTGTATCCATATCAATGACATGAATATTCCTAAATCCCATGTAGGCAAGATCTTTCAGGAGTTCACATCCTAATCCACCGGCACCAATAACGAGAATTTTGCAGGAGTTCATTAAAAAATTAAGTGTCTCTGGGGATGCTTCAAAATCAGGATGACAAAACGGTCCCGGCCTCTCCAAGATCTTCCTCAGATGAGACCAACGATGATGTAGATTGTCACTTCCATCTCCGGATCCCATCATTTTATCTTTTTGGAAATTACACTGTCCCACGAGCAATACAAAACGCTAACACTCACCTATACAATTTAACCTTACCTCAAACGGTTACAATTACAGATTGGAAGTTGTCATCGAACGTTTCGAACGAACGTCAATCCCACCAACCTCTGTTTCGTTCCGTTTGGTTTACTTCTTGGATCCAGGTTTACCACCATATAGATGCAATCAGTCAATAAAACGACGTGGTAACACTGCGAAAGCGTTCAGAAACCTGTAGCCGCGTGCGACGGGTTTCCATGTGGGATATTTCTATGTAACTTTTCTTTTATTTATTAAATTTACACGGTATGTTTTAGTAAAATCACTTCTGAACTATATTGCTGTAATTGATGCATTCACATGTTAGGTTTTGAATAACAATCATAATACCCTTACTTGTAGAATTTCAGGGTCATCATGAAATCACCTTCACCGAGCATGGGAACGATCGATTTGTGCCGAAATTGTTAAAGTTTAAAAAACAGATTTTTGCAGTGTTTCCTTTACCGTGAAAGCCCTGAGTAAGTGTGTGTCTTATTGTATTCATATTGTATTTGAGAGCTCTTTACTGTGAATCTTGTAGATTGCAAATAATGATTTAAACAGAATATAACCTTAGTATGACGTAAGAACATGCCTTACGATTGTAACACATCTAAGCCTTAAATTTTCTAAAAAAGAAAATAGAGTTCCGTAATTTATCATCTCGTTTATGTTATTGCTAGAATGTAACATATTTAATATTTTGAAGTGAAATTATTGTTGCATCTTGTTTTTGTTTTCTTTTTTCAGTATCTTCTTGTTTCTTCAAATTGAGATTTTATCATGGAAGAATATGCTAGAGAGCCGTGTCCATGGCGTATCGTGGACGACTGTGGAGGAGCTTTCACAATGGGGTGTATTGGAGGAGCTGTCTTTCAGAGCATAAAAGGATTTCGTAATGCCCCTAGTGGACTGAACCGAAGGCTTCTGGGAAGTTTAGCAGCTGTTAAACAACGTTCCCCTGTGATAGCAGGAAACTTTGCAGTATGGGGTGGTCTCTTCTCTACAATTGATTGTACATTGGTTCATATACGGCGTAAGGAAGATCCGTGGAATTCTATAATATCAGGTGCTGCAACAGGAGGAATACTGGCAGCTAGAAACGGACTCCCAGCTATGGCAGGATCTGCGATAATAGGTGGTGTTCTTCTAGCTCTTATAGAAGGTGTTGGTATTCTATTTACACGACTCTCTGCTGAGCATTTTCGCCCAGCTCCACCTCAACTTGGCGACGATCCAACACAATTAGGACCACCACCACCTGGGTTCAGTCAGTCGTATCAATAGCAGTTTTAATAGTGTAATATAAAGTAATAGGTTGTAAAATGTTCTTTATTGTTGACTTTGTTGATAGGATCAGAGATTCCCGTCTCACTGAATGTGAACAGTGATGCAGTCATTTGTGAATAAATTTTATTCTCAGTTGTACTTGTGAGGACATTTCTACCTAGAAATAAGTTTTGTGTTGTGTGAACATATTGTATGCTTTTCATATTATACATTAAAGCATATTCTACTGTACCAGCACAAAATTATGTTGGTTTTTTTAAAAAAAAAAATTAATATTGTAGAACCTCTTCTACTAAGATGGAAAAAAATGTATGACAGAATTACAATTAAATTATTTCATAAAAGTTGTTTATTCATTATTTGTTTGGGATTGTAAGTATCCATAGTTTTTAAATTCGGAAATTATCTTAAATGGTTTTGTAGTAGTAAGCAGTCTAGCCTTTAAGAGAATGCACTTGAGAATAACATAATGTGCAGGAGAATAACATTCTGCATGTGTTGTATATTATTTTAGAAATGTGCTCAATTTTTATGCTGCATTTAAGGATCCTGGAATTTTTGTTTTGTGTTTAGCTGATCTCGCTGAACAGCTGAATTATCATTTAGAGTCATAGTTAACAATTTTTTAACAATCTATAACCTAAATACTTTATCTCTGGTGAGTCACAATAGTATCTTTAATATGATTTAATGAGACTAGTTGCAGTTTCAAACTGCCACAAAATGTATTTGAGCCGGAAGGAATTGTTGCAATTTTTGAAAATATGATAAAATAAGTCTTAACCCAGGAGTGCCCGGAATTTATCTCTGATATAACTGCAACTTTTTGTGAATGCAAATGATCTGAAGCTCTATTTGCAGAAATAGTAATTTTATTTAGTTTGTACATGTCCCCCCAATGCAATTGTTAATAAATTTAATCCTACACTGTAGAAACCTTGTCTGAATATTTATGCTGAGGAAGGTAAAAATTGATGAAGTACATGAAAAAGTCATTAAACCTCTTAGCTTATTAAATAATATTAAATACAATTTCCACAGATGACTTTGGCATGTTTTAAACAAAAATATATTTTACATTTTTCACTAAAATATAGAAAGTCTTTTCGTTTTTTGCAAAGCTCACGTTTTTTTTAATTTCGCCACTGACATTTCCTGCATGTCTCCTTTGGGAATTAATTATGACGGTTGATCCTAGGTAAGACAAATTATTTAATTTTCTGAATAGGCACTTGCCGTAGATGCAGCTGAAAATAATGTCATGATATGTACCGTTTAGGCCAGAAGCTCACAAAGCATTGGTGCCAGTGCATGCAATGTATTTGACATATCGCAGAGCACAGCCATCAAGACTCAATATACCCATGGGAAAGAATTCACTCGAAGGATAAAAATGGAAGACTTGGTCTTCTCAGACAAGTACAATGAAGGAATACATGAAATATCAGAAGACTAAATAATTCAGGAATATAAAATTGCTGTGGATAGGATCTTGCAAATCTATTGCGGGCACTTCCGTGTTAATAGAAAGTTCAAATGCCATAAACTGAAATTATTTATTTTTTGCTTACTTAGGGTAAGGAATTTCTTTCAAACACATTTTTAACTATGTAGTTTATACAAAAATTATATTAGTATATTTAATATACTAATTAAATATTATAAACTTCATTATTCAGATGTTACATGTGCATTTTAATTGAAACTTGAGTTTCAATTTTTGTGTTGCATTTTTGAGTTGTACTATTTCTAAATGTTTGGGTAACCAATAAGAATGGATTTTTGTTTTTGGAAAAATATGACTGAAATATCTTTCTTTTATGACTAAAAATGAGGAGTTCTATGTTCTGCTAAAGGTTATTTATTTTACACCTCTTTAACAGATATCTGAAAAAATTACATTACTGTACAAAAACGTTATTTGCACAATGATGCTTCAGTGCAAAATAAACTTCAATACACACAGCCATTGCTTGTCAGTGGCTTTCTGTTAAACATTCACAAACATGACATTTGATGGAACTACGAAGACTCACAATAAAACAAATTATGAATTTTTTAATCATTAACTTCTGTTGCATCAAACAATTCATTATTTGTTGTATAAGCATTTTTGAATTGAAAAATTTTTTGCATGTCTTAGCAAAAAATTCAAAACAAAACACACACACACACACATGATGATTATTTCACACACGTAAAATTACTTGATACTACACAGCAAATGAATATTGACTTAGTTTCTGGGGGGTGGCACAAAGTAAAGGAAAATAATATAATGCATTTTTGGCAAGCAAACATTTGTTATTTTTCTTTGTGGAAAGTTATGGTTAAGTTCATTTCTTCAACATTAAAAGTTGAGAACCTGAATTGTAGTAGGAAGCTTTTATGATATATTTTTGGTGGCACAGAGGAGGCAGTACTATCGCCTTACACAAGTTGAAGAATTTGAGCTTCTCATTTCTTTTCATTAGGCATTTTCACTTTCATTGAACCCCTCTACTTGTATATGGGTGACAAAATAACATTTATTATCATAGCATTATGGGTAAACAAGTGTTTTAAAAGCAGTATCAATGTGACAAAAAGTTTTAATTGATAATACATATGATTGATCATGATGAAATGCAAAACCATAAGATGTTTGTAGGATTATAATAATGTTTATTGAACAGTTGCATATCTGTGTACAATTTCTCGAGTTCTCATTATGTTAGTTACTGTATGGAGTGGACGGATGTAGTTATTCCATTGGCAGTATTAACAGATCAAATCTGTAGTTTGTCAATACAAATAGTTTTTATTTCATTGTAGCAATCATTTCTAGGTATTATGTATCAATTCATAATTTAATTCTCTGGAGTTGGTAGATTCCTGTTACAGAAAACAAGCTTAGATACTGGCTAGATTTTTTCTCACAATGTTTATTCCCAGTCTTTGAAATATGCTGAAAAAATGTGAGTTATCATAAAAGATTGATTTTAATAATCTTGTAAACACTATAAAAATATTGTTAAAATTTTAATTTTAATTTGTTGATAATCAAGTTATCTTTGAATTTTATGGAGATTGAAATTGAAAAGATATTATTGAAAGGAAGCTTTTATTTCGTACATTTACCAGTTTGGTAAATGTTGTAGTCCAGTTTGGTCTAAATAAAATTCTTAATGAATTTGTTTAAATTATACATTTAAAATTGTTGTTGCTTTAAACGTATTTTCAATGTGCAGCTTACTATATAAGATACGGTCATGATATACATAGTTATATAATGTTACATTTATAAAATAATATTCTTCTTCACTTCACGGATTAGGCTCACGACCTGTTTCGTTTTCACAAAGCGTTTCCATCTTTTCCTCGGTCTGCCTATATTTCTTGTACCACAAGGATGATAGTTATAAACTATTTTGGGTATTCTTGTATTTTCCATTCTTCCTATGTGTTCTTTCCATCTCTCTCTGTATTCCTCTATTTTCCCATTTGTAGCTTCTATTTGCAATTCCTGTCTAATGTCATCGTTTTTTATCCTGTCAGATCTAGTACATCCTTTCACTCTTCTTAAAAATCTCATTTCTGCAGCCTGTATTCTGCTCTCATCCTTTTTAGTTGTTACCCAACTTTTCACTTCCATATAGAAGCATTGACATGGCCATCATCTTATAAAGTTTTATTTTTGTATCTTCTCTAGTTTTTTGGCCTATGTTCTAGTTATTGTGCCGCAAATATATTGAAATTTTTGGATCTTATTTTCTATATCATTATCTCGTTTGTAACTAACATCACAACCGAGATAATTGAAGTGTGAAACTTGTTCTCTAATTTCATTTTGTATTACAATTTTGGATCTCACAGGGTGTTTCCCATAAAAGGCCATAACTTTTGTCTTGTTATATATAATTTTATATGTATTTTTTTTGAAGAGTGTTGGCGATAAACTGCAGCCTTGTCATAGCCCCTGAGTAGTGATTATTTCTGAAGTTTTAATGATGCCAGTATTAATTGTGATTGCAGTATTTTTATAAATGCTTTGAATGGCATTAACCAGGTGTTGTGGATATCCCCTTTGAGTCATAATATTCCTGAGAATTCTCTATTCACTCTGTCAAAGGCTTTTTCGAAATCAATGAAAGCCATGTGGGTTTCTAAATTGAATTCCCTTCTTCTTTCAATTAATAATTTCAATGAAAAAATGTTATCATTACATGATCTTCCTTTCCGAAAGCCATTTTGCGTTTCCTGAATTAGTACTTCTGTTATAGCTTTTAGTCTGATTTAAAATTTTTGAGTATACCGTATAAGCAGAGTTGCATAGGCTTATACCTCTATTATTTTTTCATTCATTGTGGTTCCCCTTCTTAAAAAGTGATATAACTTCTGCTGTGTTCCATGCTTGAGGAGTTCTGCATTCTTGCCAGCATTTATTTATCAAATGTATAATGTTTAACCGTGCTGTATCCTTTTCTTGTTGGTTTAGTTGTTTTAGGATCTTATAAGCCATCATTTGATGACTGTGTATGTCATATTCAATGTCGCTAATGAACTTGTACCCAGCTTCTTTATGTGCTTGTCTAGCAATCATTTTGGCATAGTTCCGTTTATGTTTATAATGTTCTTTGGTCATGTTCTTAATGTCATATTCTTTTGTAGATGGTTTAAATATTCTTGTTGTTTACCCCTATGGCTTCTTTTATTTCATCTGTCCAATAACGTAGCCCCTTCCTTTTACGAATTTTTTTCGTTTTACCTAGTGCTTCCATTGCAGATTTCTCTATACAAATTTTTATATTTTCCCATTCTTCATCAATATCTTCACTAGTTGTTAGTTTTGCTAGGTATTCAGTTAATCTTTTCTGATAGATATTTCTCACATTGTTTTCTTGCAATAAATATGCTTTAAAAACTTCTTGCTTATTGCTGATGTTATTTATTTTGGGATTATTGTTTGTTTTTTTTCCATTTGGCCAGTAGAGTTATATTCGACACTACTAAATAGTGATCAAAGTAAACGTCTCTGCCTCTGTATACTCTAACGTCTTGTACCAGGGATTTTATCCTGTCATTTGCTATTATGTAATCTATAATAGATTTATAACCTCTTGCGCTCCAGGTGAACTTATATATATCTTTTTTCTAAAAAACATGTTTGTAATTTTGAGATTATTAAATGTAGCAAATTGTCTCAGTTCTGCTCCATTTTCATTCATTGTTGATTCTCCAAATGTACCCACTGTTCCTGGTATTGATGTATTTCCAACTCTTGCGTTCAGATCTCCACAAATCAGGGTGTAATCACTCTTATTATATTTATTTAATATAATATTTATTATAATAATATTATATAATATTTATTAATATAATAATAATATTAATTAATATAATATATTAATAATATTATATAATATTTATTAATATAATAATATATATTTTTGTTGTTCATCATAAAATTGTATTGTATCATCTTTTCGACCTTCTGCTGGAGCATAGACTCCAATGACGGTTAAATGTCCTCGATAGATTTTGAATCTAACTGATATTATTCTGTCATTTACATAAGTGTAGCTAATTATTTTAGATTTCCATTTGTCATTTATTAATATAGCTACACCACTGCATGCTCGTTTGTTTTGAGGGACTCCACTATAACCCATGATGTAGTTGTCAAGTTCTATTGTGCCTTTTAGTTTCTTTTTTGTTTCAGTTATGGCCGCTATGTCTATTTTTTGTTAAGTGCTGTGGTAAGTTCTGTTCCCTTATGACCTAAGCCTCTAACATTCCATGTTCCTATTTTAATTCTATCCATTATACCAATATTCTTGTCCTTGACATGCCGAGGTCGTTTTCCAGAATTTCTATCCGGCTTGACTTTGTAAAAATTTTGAGTAGTTTCATTTTCTCCAGTACAGGGTACCAGTCGGTAGCTGGATAAAATGGGGCTGCCATCTTCCGGCCTCTTGCCTTGCCTGTTTTCTGTTAGGGTCTCGTCCCTTAGCTGATATGTTCGAGATTTAAAGCGCCCGAAACTCGCTTTTCATCCTCTCTCATTTGCTACATGATGCACTCACATGTACATCTATGCACCCAAGGGTCACGACGTGGACGTGACAATAGGATTTGTTGGTAGAGCTGAATTCGGTTTTTCGAATGTCTGACTCGTGTCAGAAATCAGTGGGCATTTCTTGAAGTTTTGTTACTGAGTGGGCACCAGCAACCCCCGCAGCTTCCAAGACCCTTACCAACCTTTGACCCCCAAATAATATTCTTGATTTAATTATTCAAAAATATTTTTTTTTATGTCAAGATTCTGAAAAATTATCAGATTTGATTTTAAAATGTTTACATTTATTACTTCCTTACTTACCACATACTTTCATAGTCGAGAGAAACTACTAATGCAAAAGGGAAAGACTACTTTTTTGACAGAAAAACTTGTATTTGTATTGTGTGTAAAATTGTGAAAACAGGCCAATTTCTTTCTATCAATTACAAATGTAAAATTTGCTGTAAATAATGTATCACAGTAGTTTTCACAGAGAAATTTTATGACACTATTTAAATCACATGTACTCATAAATACAACAAAGTGAAGAAATTGCCGCTACTATGAATATTAACGTCATGAGAGACATGTCAAACAAATTACATTTTTGTAATTTTTGAAAAAACAATAGAATAGAGCAATATGGCGTCTATGTCATCTTATACAGTAGATTTAGCACTCTCTCTACCAAAACTTTAAAGAAAAAAATTGGAGCCGTTTTTGAGAAAAATCTTGTTTTTGTAATTTTTTAACATTGCACATATTGTACACAATGTTGTGCAAAAACTTAATTAAAAAAAAAAGTACGTACATGACATTAATGAAAATACTCACTATGCAGAACAAACAGTATTTGAAGGAGAAATCTCTATCTTTAATTTTGTAGTTGTAAGAAGACACTGAAAAAAATTCATACTTTTGAAATTTTTGAAAATATAGAGTTTACCTTGAAAATCGGACCTATTCCACGTTTATAAGTGTATGTTCCTCTATTCTTACAAGAAATTTAAAGAAAAAAATGTTGAGCCATTTTTAAGAAAATTTTGAAAATGTCCGGACGGCTTCATGTAAATTTTGAAGAATGTTTTTCAAAATCTCAAAGTTTTGACTCGAGCCAGATGAACAGCGGTTTCTTCAATTTAGAAAAATCGTACGCATGGTTTAGGCGCTAGTAGTGTTCACAGACACCAGACAGATGGAAGGATAGACGGACGTTTTTAAAGAAACCGACACTTTTTCTGTATCAAGGGACTCCAAAACGTGAAATTCCGTTGAAATCTCGAAATCGATTTAAGGCAGCATTACATAACTTTCCCTATACTCCGTATATAGTACGTATACGGGAAAGTAAAAACTGGGGGTGGCGCAATTCTAGGATCAGTTTCGGATTCAGCGCGTCGACATACATAGACAAACGTGTCAAGTCTTCGGGTCTGATAACAACCCCCAAAGAAAAAAATCACAGTGATTTCTCGCAATTTAAGAACAATTGAGGGTGGCGCAATTCTTGCTGCACATTCGGACACAGAGCGTAGAAGTACATAAACAAGTGTTAAGTCTTTGGGTCTGACAACAACCTCCGAAAACAAAAAGTACCAAAAATGTTTTGTTTTTTTATTTTGCGATTTAAAAAAATGGAGAGCGCAATTCTGGTTTCAGATTCAGCACATCGAAATAATAATATGTCAAGTCTTTGGGACTAACAACTTTGTTTTCTGTGTGCTTGTGTAATTAATTCTGAGGAACTAAAGGTGAGACGATTCGCTGTAAACCAATTTTTACTTTCTCTCTATTGTTGCGCAGTGTAGTGAAAGTATTGCAATTCCGCGGGGGGGAAAGGCCAATTTTCGACAGAAAAAACTGTTATTACTGAGTCTTGGTAACCAAAAAATGACAAATCTTGTCCCTATATATCAGGGTTGTTCAACTTACAAGGCCTCAAGTGCCCCAACTAAAATCTTTAATGTGGTTGCGGGCCACATTTTCATTACTCGGGCGATCCACTCCTGTCTTCCCTATCTTGGCACTTCGCCCTGCTGCTCTGAAACGAGAGGGACTGGAACCATGCGTGATATTAGGCTGTACAAAGCATTGCACAGGGAAACACATCGGGATGAAAAGAAATTTCTGAATACACTAGGGAAAAGGTCTTTAAATCTAAACTTAATCTATTTTTTACATTAAGGGAATTTTAACACCGGAAGGGCGCGTGCGCTACTTCTCGCCCGACATTGTTGCAAGCAGGGGCGGATCCAGAGACGAATGTATAAAATATAAACAACGTAAAATAGATATCATAAAATGTTTTTAACAAAAATGAAGTATTAAGTTTTATGTTTAATTACTACTTATGGGTTCAAAATTAAAGTAGTTGTGCTACAGAATGACAGACTTTCTCGTACTAGTGAGTTTCCTAATATCTTTAGCCTGTCCTAGCTTTTGGATAGAGCCTCATCCTCTTTCCAGCTACCATCTACCGCCGCCAAAACATTTTTTTTTCACGTTTTCTCAATTTTTTGGTTTCCAAATGGCATAGACGCAAAATTACTTTATGAATATTATAGAAATTTTGGTTGAAAAATTTGGAGCCATTTTTACAAAAACACCGTTTAAGCGTTACTGTAAATTTGAAGCTCCTTTTCAAAAAATATTTTGAGTTTTCGAAAAACTTTATTGAAAGTCATTTGAAGCGCTTCCACTTACAAATGCAATAGTGTTTTCTGTGAAAACTAGATAAAAATTCCCATATTCAGAAAATCTCAAACGCCATTTTCTCAAAAACGGCTCCAAATTTTTCTTGAAACATTTCGAACGGATAGTGCTAATTGCACTGTTTAATATGATGTAAAGTTAATTTCGGTGAATTTTTTGTTTTTTCACAAATTACATAAATGTAATGTTTTTGAAGTATCTCCATTGCCGTTGATATGCGAATTTCTAGCAATTTGTAAACACTATTGTATTTGTGAGTTGAAGTAAAAAAACTTTAAATGGCTTCAAATGAGGTTTTTCGAAAACTCAAACATTTTCTGTGAAAAAGAGCTTCAATTTTCGAATTTTCTCTCGCGCTTAAACGCCATTTCATAAAAATGGCTCCAAAATGTTTCAAAGAAAATTGACATTTAGGATGAGGTTTTATTGTTATTTAATAATCTTAAAATAATATTTCCGCACTTCAAATAGGAAACCGAAAATATAGAAAATGTCAAAAAAATGTACTTTGGGCGGCGATAGATGGCAGGTGGCAAGAGTATGTGGCAAGTCCGAATAGCTGGCCGAGATCAAAGGAAATAGAAAACTAATACGGGAAAGTCTGTATCATTCTGTAGCCCCACTAGTTTTTTGTGTGCCTGTGTTATTTTATGGTTGACTAGTTCATTACTGTGTATTTATGAACCTGAAATAAAACACGTAATGGAATACATAATACGAGTACCCATGCGGGACTTTGGTTTCCTATTTGCTTTAGCCCCTAAACCATACGTAAGATTCTTTCCAAAATGGATATTCCCGTGTTGATCTGGCTTCACTCGAGGCGCCGTAATTTTGAAAAACTTTCTTCAAAATTTGGGGGTACTTTACATTACGCTCCCCCCGGACATTTTGAAAATTTTCTCAAACACGGCTTCAAATTTTTTCTTTAAATTTCTTGTAAGAATAGAGGTAAAAAGCACTTATAAAGTTGGCATATGTCAGATTTTCACAGTTAACTCTGAATTTTCGAAAATTACGTAAGTTTGAATTTTTTCCGTGCTTCCTATAACTACAAAATTGAAGATAGAAGTTTTCCCTTCATATAAAATTTGTTGTTCGTAATTAGTTCATTAAGGTCATGTAAATTGTTTCGAAAATCTTAGCAGTTTTTTTAGCAATATTACGTGCAATATTTGCTGTTTTAAAAAAATTTCAAAAACAAGATTTTCTCAAAAACTGCTCCAAATTTTTTCTTTAAACATTAGGTAGGTATAGTACTAAATGCACTCTATAAGATGGCATAAACGCTATATTGCTCTATTAGTGACTTCTTGGCTGTACGGGTGACGCCGAGTCGTTGGCAGAGAGGTAGACGTTTCGCCTGTCATGTCGCAGGCTTCCTCAGGATAGTGACGAAGCTTATTGCCCTATCCTTTAATTTATTCGAAAATCACAAAAATGTATTTTTTTACTTTTCCCTCACCTCGTTAAGATTTATATTAGCGGCAATATGTTAATATTAATGTCTTTATGAGAACATGTGCTTTAAATAATATCAGATAAAGACTCCCTAAAACTTAACAGTTTTCAGTGAAAATGAACTCAAAATTCTGCAATAATTTTTTGTAAAGTCTCTCACTCCTTTAATATACACATTTTCGGCGATTTATAAACACTATTGCATTTGGGACTGTAAGTGCTTGAAATGTCATCTTATGAAGTTTTTCAAAAACTCAATTGTTTTCTGTGAAAAGAGGTTCAAATTTCACATTTACAGTAGCGCTTAAACGCTGTTTTCTTAAAAACGGCTCCACATTTTTCAAAGAAAATTGCCATTTATTAGGAACTTGAAAAATCAAGAAAATGCCCCAAAATTGTACTTTGGGTGGTGATAGATGGCAGCTTGCAAGAGTATGTGTCAAGTCCGAATAGCTAGCGGAGACTTCAGGAAATAGAAAACTAATACGGGGAAGTCTCTGCCATTCTGTAATTTTAATTAGTATGAATATTGCCATTTTAGAATGCTCCCGTGAATTTGTAATTCCCACACACTCTTTCACTGTCACGTATCATCTATTGCACTTGCATTCACAAATGAAATGATGTATAAAAATCTCCCGTTCTATAAATATTAACGATGTAGGGGTTGTTAAAAATATAAATTTTGATAAAAATATTTTTTGGATAAAATCCAAAAGAATTTATCCATACTGCCTTTATGTCATGTTAATTATGCATTTAGGACTATTCGTACTAAAAATAAAAGAAAAAAATAGAGCCGTTTTGAGAATTAAAAAAAATTGTTCATATATCACTGAAAACTGGACTAAAACTAATATTTTGGAAAAATGTATTTGTGGAGAATAAATTCCATTTGAA
The DNA here is from genome assembly GCA_038098605.1 of Gryllus longicercus. Taxonomy (NCBI): domain Eukaryota; kingdom Metazoa; phylum Arthropoda; class Insecta; order Orthoptera; family Gryllidae; genus Gryllus; species Gryllus longicercus. The sequence continues at coordinate 4,730,507 of JAZDUA010000028.1, read as the reverse complement.
GAAAAACTTCTCCATTAAACATTAGGATTTAATGGTTACAGCTGACATCGTGCTTCATAGGCACAATATTTTCAGCATTGAATGGCGTGTCTTATACTGCTCTGAAATCACTAAATGTTAAATGTGCCACTAAGAAGGAAGAGGAAGGGGAAGAGAAGGAGGAAGCGAAGGAAGGGAAAAGAAAAATAGGAGGAGGAGGAGAAAGGAAAGAAGGACAAGGAAGAAAATGAAAGAGGAGATTAAAAAAGCTTAATATGAAGAAGGAGAAGAAGAAGAGGGAGGAGATAAAAAAGGAAGAGCAAGAAGAGAAGAGGGACAACCAGAGAAGAGGAAGGGAAAGATAAAGAGCGAAGAACAAGAAAGAGACAATGATGATATATAATCCAATACTGTGAGCTCTTAATTCACTTGAGTCATTCAGTCTGTACCGCTTTATTTCTCATTTAAGAAGCCCCTGACCAGCTTAGATGGCTCAAAGCATCAAGTGATGTCACTGCAGTGCCTCTGATTGGAAGGATCTAGGGTTCAAGTACCGAGTCCTGCCGGTGGCAGGTGGAGAGAGGTAACTGATTGGGGATAACCCCACCCGACGTGTAGGTGACGCCAGATCTCACTATCCAGCAGGGAAAGGTAACTGCTATCTTCCGAGGAAAACTCACTCCACTTATGGTACTAATGACCTTAGCAGTTGATGCGCTCGGAATCACGAAATAATCAGTCAATCAAGAAGTCCCTGTCTAGCATGGTCTGGACAGCTATTGAAATATAACAAATTTGACTGGAATTATAAATGATTTTTGTCTACAAATGCTTCAGTTGTTGTCCTACTTATTATGGAGGTCGCCGCGAAGTGTGACAATATTTTGCGCATCCCATTTCTTCTGTTGTTATAAACATGTACAATTAAACTGTAAACGAAAATTTATATTCTTATTACAATTATTATTAGAGAAGGTAACATTATTTGGTGTTAGAATAGGTTTCGTACAAATAAAGACAATTTACGATACATTTCTAAAAGTTTATAGCATGCATCTCGAACTGGTAGTGATAGATATTTTTGAAATTCTATGTACGTAAATTATTTTTTAAAATTAATTGGAGTATTGGTTATTACTCCTGGACGGATTTTGATGACCAAAGACATTGCCAAAAATGATCAATAAAATGGATTAAATGAAGGGAAAATGACGTAAAAAATGTTATCATAACCAGTTCGGATGAACAACTTAAGGGTAACGTTACTGATGTAATCGAGGCTACTTCTATTCGTTCAGGTGCATTCAGCTTGTGCAATTTTTGATTTGACTGTTCTTTATGAGGAAAAATCTGTTTTTAGTTAATCTGAAATCTGCCAGAAATTACGGGAAAAGGTAAAAAATGACTGATTAGGCAAAATCGATCAAAAATGCAAAAACAAGACGTATAAAAATTGGTCATTTCCTTTTGTCATAACATAAAATGAATTTCTGTACTAAGCGGCATTGTTCTGAAATGTCAAGAAAAAATATAATTTCATTAAAATCCGCTCCTTTATTACAAACATTTTTAGAATACCCAATGAACTTTACAGGAATATCGAGCCACAGTACAAAACATGTCCTTCCAAAGGAAAGAAACTCGAATGAGAACCCTTATCAAGTGCTGAGATTGATATTTTGCTAGGAACTCTAATCCTTTGTAGGGGAACACAAAACTCGGACATTTTACAGCGCCTGATGTATAGGCAATTCGTCGAGCATGAAAAAGAAAAGTACTCCTCGTTGCCTAACTGTCAGGGGCTGGAACTTCAATCAGATGCTACAAATTCATTTACAATTCACAAACAACGAAATACTTCATAAATACCTCTCTGGAAGAATTCATCCTTGAAAAACCTACCTTAAGTGATGTGATTAAGCCTCATATTACTTTAATACTAGCAATGTACAGCAAAGATGTGATTTGCTTTTCGTTACAAATACTTTCGGGTTTGAGTTCCGACAGTGGCAGGATTTCCGACACTAGCAAGACAGCTAGGTTGAATTTAGCCATTGTCTGGAGAATTCTAGAGGCCGGCTGCTCTGATCGGTAGTTTTCCCTGGTTTCTCTCACCAACACCAGGCGAATGCCGGAGCAGTACTCTAACAAACGGTGATGTACTGCGTGTGATCTTTCCTTACTCTTCCTTGTTCTATCCTCACCCCTTACTTACATACACACGATTTGAGAATCCAATCGAGAATTTAGAGCTGGTCCCTGGAGGGGCGGTGCCACGCTGGCGGGAGATACCCGACTAGGAAAAATCCCCGCAAGCCGACGAAGCCAGCGTGGAAAGATCATCGCCACCTCCTACGAGGGTCTACACTTACGGGACTAGTAACATTAGCAATTGAAGCGTTCGGAATCACTAATCAATCAAACAAGTAATTTCATACCTTCTCAGCAACATGCACTGATAAGGATGTGAAACTCGGGGGGGGGGGGGGAAAGTTACTCATTGAGATCAAACCTAATCACCTAACGCACATCTTTTTCTTTGCCAAATTAATGATCGGTCGCCGGTAAATGTTGTGACATAATGTAGTAGCAAAGTTACTCTAAAATTCTAAGATATGTAGAAAAAGATTCTACAATTTTTAGCAATCAAGGGAATGTGTATTATATCGCACACAACAAAAGTTATAGCAAGAAGCAAAATTAGCATTTAAATTTTTTAGGTAAATTTAATTTAATGAAATTCTGTCATTAAGCATAGGTACCATCGGGGTACCTACGGGATACGCTTCCATAGAACGCAATACCATTTTTTGCAATTAATATAATATCGGGTTATTTAATATTTTTCATCAATATACTGGAATACTTTGGTTCAAATACAAGCTATATTCACAATAATCATTTGCCCTAAAAAATTCTCAAAAAACAAAATATAATTTTGAATGGCATTTAACATTTACTCCATTCTTTTAATGTTTGCACTGATTTAAAATAATTTACTTCGATTTATTTACAGTCTATTGACGTTTGATCAGCTGTTTCGGTGCCATTCGAGGGAGAGCTTAAACGTCACCATTGCAAGTGCAAGCTCCCGATTGGATGACATCGTAACAGATGATTTACGCCAACAGATTCAATGTTTAAACCAAAGTATAGTATGTTTTCGTGCGAGAGTTCCTTTATATTTTTTATTTGACCGCAATATAAAATTGGTGGTGCTAAAATAGCACAAATTTCCTCGCATTATTTTTAACTTCTGTGATTTTAAAAAATTCAGGGGGTTCAAAGAAAATCAGACCACTATTTTCAAGCATTCTGTGACTATACTAAAACTAGTGGTGCTACAACAGCACATACTTCTCGAATTTTCGAAAATTGAGAGAGTTCAACGAAGATTCTTTCTTATACCTTTGGGAAAAATTTCAAGAAAAAAATTGGAGCGGTTTTTCAGAAGAAAATTAGACATTTCATACACAAATTACGGGTAAACTATTTGTTTTTTCAAAAAAATGTACTTTCCCTTTTTTAAAGAGCTGATTGTTTGCTACAACCTTTGTTGAAAGCAAAAATCTATCTTCAGTTTTATAGTATTGAAATGTTAACATTTTGCAATTTTCGAAAATACCGCCTTCCCCGAAAATGGGACTAGCACCATATTTTTTACAGGTTTTTGATACAAATGAAGGGAAAATTTAAAGAAAAAAATTGGTGCGCTTTTTTAAATGAAAAATTAAAAAAAAGCCTGTATTTGGCACAAAATTACCCGAAAACCATTCATATTTTTTAAAAATAGAATGTGATCTTATTTCAAGATCTGTCTTTAAAGTATATATGTCATTAAGAAAGAATATATCTATCTCATATATTGTAGTTGTAAAAAGACGCATCCCTCCAAAAAATTGCCCTTTTGTAATTTTCGAAAAATATGAAATGTCAACGAACATGAGACCTGCACCACAACTTGTTTTGAAAGTAAACACCACTCTTAAGCGTCCTTACGCTATCCGAGGACAATGTTTAATCAAAAGTTTATGGCTTCATGTAAAGTACCGTCAAAAATGGAAATATCCTGTTGAACTCCCAAAGCCTAGAGTTGGTTCAGATTAGCCGAAGAATACCAATTCTGGAGAGAATCGGCTGACGGTCTAGGCGTTAGCGTTGATCATAGACGGACGTTATGCCGTCAATAGATTTTTCGGTATAGAAGACCCACAAAACATTGATTCTGTTTTTATCACGTGCTAGAGGAAGTAATTCACTATACATAGGAACATAATTTATCCATTTTTTCGTTAATAGGGCTCAGTAATAAGAGTTTCTGTGGAATAATAATCGATTTCCAGTGCACCATTACACAACTTTTTCTTCTTACGAAGTAAAACAAAAATGTAAAAAGAGTATTACTCAAAAAGGGTTAAGTGTAAATTTGATTTGATTTGAATTACATACCTACATTTTAACACTCATAATAATTGCCTATGCAATTTCACATTTCTTCTTAACTTCTCAATAATTAACACAATTGAAGCAATAAAAATATTTTGATTATACGGAGAATTCTTTTTTCCTGTGAACTCTTCCCTGACATTACCCTGGTATATGGAATGTAATTACACTCGCTTCTGCGAATCACAGACAATATTTTCATAACATTATATATTACTTTATACTAATGAGCTTCGCACGATAGTACGCCCGTACGAACGGAATGGACAAAATAAGAAAGTATGGTATTTCTTGTTCACTTCCAATTGTTATTTAATAATCTTCGGATATCGCCTCATCCCTTTCGGGTAGTTGGCAGATGCGCATAGACTACGAACATCTAAATCATTTGAAAACGTACTCTTTCTTGATTGAAGGACCTGATCTGGAAGGGATATGGGTTTCAACATATAGACTTATGGTTGAACACGCTGTTGCGTTTCAATGTCCAATTATAGGAGCATTTGCTTCCAATGCCAGTGCAACGCTCACTTCTACGCGTCACGAATGTCTTGCTTTCTCTGCTCCCACACACATGTACAAAGCCGGGCGCCTGTTCTATATGGGGTGCCCCAATGTCTAAAATTATATCGGGGTTAAATGGCCTTCAGCCGTACCAACTGCCGCACGGGGAAGTGTAAAAACGTATTTAACTACTTTTGACATAGTTTTAACACAAAGTCATTTCATTTTGTTAACTGAGTAGCTGAATACTCTAAACAAAATATGAATAAGAAGGAACACTGACTGCATTATTAGAGAATAAAGTTCCTGGAGTGTTGGCGTTAGTGACTGCAGTCCTGTTCCTTCCGCGTGTTGGAAGTCATCAGCTCTTTCGCTGTTGTTCACGAGCCACAGCAGCACGTGAGTACCTTCGCCTCAACCTGCCGTAACAACGATTTGCGTAGTTCTCATCAATTTCTTTTTTGGCAAATCACAATGCCTTCACTCTGTAAAGAGAATTGCGTGCGTCTTTGTGAAAAAAGTATGATTCAAAATTAATGAAAACGATAATGACGATTGATCTGGCATTTTGTTCCAGACACTTTTTTGGATCCGGGAGATCTGCGATAGATAACATCCACCTCACGAGCGATGGCAGAGGGAGATCAGACGGCGGTTGCTGCAAGCCCCGGAGGGAGTGCTGAGTCAGCTGGAGCAGCCACTGCTGCCCCAACGCAAGAGCCAGACAATGGAGATGCGCAGTTGTCCCCCATGGAGTTGGAGCTCGAGGTATGGCCTACCGACCCTCCTGTGATGTTTCTCAAACGACGACAAACTCTTATTATAGCTATTGGCCACACACCAGCCCGGTCAAAAGCAATGAAGAAGAAACCTACAACTTTCTGAGAATGACACTAACATCTGCAATTCCGTCGTGTTCTAATTCTGAATACATTTGCTTTTTGACAGTTATTAAATGGCAATTACTGTGCATTTGGAGGATTAGATAGAAATTCAACAGTGTTAATGTCGTTTCAATTTCCGATTAAAATTTCAAAACCGTAACAGGTCTGCTGAGAGAAAATCCGGGTCTCTCTACAAAGAAGATAGAACGTGGGTTTGTACACAATATTCTACCGCCATGTATACGTACATATTGTATTTCGTACATTCGATTAACACTGATACATTTAGTAGAGACATTTCATCCGGTGCTCGACTGTTCACAATGGCCCTTCGTGCGCTTTTCCGAATTAGCAATATCACAGAACGTGACATAATAGACATTGTGACATGCGCATGAGCTTTCATTTTCAAAATATATTAACCTGCAAAACTAAAAAATATGATACAATAAAAATAAATAAATATTTCAACAACAATAAATCTGCTTCGGTGGCTCAGGGCATCAACTGATGTCACTGCAGTGTTTCTGACCGGGAATTCCTAGGCTTCGAGTCCCGACGGTAGCAGGATTTTCAACACTTAGCTACATATCTAGATAGAGTTCAGCCATTGTCTGGAGGATAATTCTAGCGGCCGGCTGTTCTGATCGGTAGTTTTCCGTTGTTTCTTCGATCAACACCAGGTAAATGCCGGAGCAATACATTCACAAACGGGGCACGGACCATTCGCGATATTTCCATCTTTCTAATTTTACCCCCGAACTACACGACCACACACGTCGGGAGTCGACGTGTCCAGGTTGAGGCGGTGCCCCGCTGTTGGGCGATACCTGGGCGAGGAAATTACCGCAAGCCGACGTGGTCGGCGCCGCATCTCGTGGTCGGCGCCGCACCAAAATAATGCACTCCACTCACAGGACAAGTGACCTTCTCAGTTGACGCGCCCGGAAGCATTAAACAATCAATTAAATAAACATTATTCGATATCTTGGTTTTTTACTGACCCCCATGGGGCTCAAAAGCGATGTACTTGGTGCACCCTCCTCTCCCCGGGTCCGAGCCCCTCACACGATTTAGAAATTTATTTTGATTCTTCTTAGTAAACCTACTACCAAATTAGTTTTGCTGCAACAGAACATATTTTCCTGTATTTTTAGTAAGTTTTTTTTAAATATTAAAATAATATGCACAATTACTTGAAAAACAAACTAACTCAAAATGTTTCATGAAAACTACAAATATTTTGAAAAAAAATATGTACATTAAATGATTTTAAGAGGTATGATTTAAATGATTATCGAGGGAAATATTGCATTAATAAAAAAATCTCTATCTTCAATGTTCAAAGCATACAGCAAATTTGAGAAAAATTTGAACTTTGTCACCATAAAATTAAAAATTATTCAAAAACTTCAAGTACTTTGAAGAAGTGTACATAAACTTATTTTTTCGTTTAGTTAACTAAATGTGCAAGAAAATCTTATTAACCTATTTCTTTATTTAACACTAAATGAATTTGACATTAATTAAACATCTAATTTTGAAGATGATTTCACTAATAAAGGAATCTCTACTTTCAATAATGTAGTTGGTGTAGGGCTTGAAAAAAATTTAACTTTGCCATTTTAGAAAATTCAGAGATTTTAATGAAATACAGATATCTCCCAATTTCATAAAGAGTACAGTGATATAAAGAAGCAAAATATTTTAAGAAAAAGATGAAACCTTTTTTGAGAAAATTTGGAAATTGTGATGGAGGCTTCATGTAAAGTGCCTCTCTGAAAAATTTAAATATCAATTTCAAATTCAAGAGGCTACATTATTAGTGAGATTGACCACGGAAAATCCATTTTAGTGAAAATTCTGGGAATGGTTTGGGCATTAGTTTTCTTTATAGTCAGACAGATATTTTGAAAAAAAGGAACCTTTTTAGTATCAGGGACAACCAAAATGTGAATTTCCAACAAAATCTTGACATACATTTTTTGCAGCATTACATAACTTTCTCAAATAAAAGAAAATTGAAAGAAATTATGTTTTCTTTTATTATAACATTTTTAACCTTTGACGAATAGGAAGAGTCAACAAAGAGATCATTCTTCTTTTATTTCTCTAATACTGAAGGAACCTTTCAGGAGGTTAGACATTACAAACCTATTCTCCAAACTTTTAAATACATACTTCACTAAGCTTTGTTACTTTTTTGCAAGTTTCAATGATGCCTTCATGTTTTTTTCACAATAAAATGTGTTGACTTAGAATATAATAAACACGGTGCACACTTCAACTTCCAGCATCAACAATTACTAAACCTTTGTAATTTATTTTATCAAATGGACCATTTGAACTTAATGTACTGTAAATAATTTCAATTTCATGAATGGAAATAATCATTGCATTGATGATTTATTTTTCTTATCAATATCAAGAATTCAAAGAGAAATTCATTCAGAAAGGACCTTTAAACACTATAATAGAAAACTTAAGAGAGATGAAATGAATAATTATAATTTTTTTCAATAAAGAATGAAATTTTTTTCTCTGAAAGATGAAAATGAAGAACAAAACTTTAGTGAGAAAGACAATTAACAGCAAAGATTCCTTTCCCAATGTATGTTCATCTCAATAAGCCTTAACAAATTCATTGTGAACCAACATCAAAGTTCAACTACTTCACCTAATAATTCTTAGTAAATAACCAAAATTTGAATTAAAATAAAAATTGTGTTGCTATAAAATAGCACAGCCTTTCTCATATAATCTGTAACATTTGTGAAAAATTAATATATATATATATATATTATATTATAATGTATATATTGCATTGCTTTTGCAAACACAAAGTTTTAGATTACAGAACAGATTGTACAAACAATAAACAAATCCCACTCACATAATTCTTGTGAGTCTTTCTTTCTTAAGTAAGTAATTCTTACTTAATAATCAGTTGTTTTTGTTAAAAACAACTTACTCATGGGTGGGAAGATATTTTCAGACAATACAGTCAGAAATGTCTATAACTATAAGACTCAAAATAGTTATCATATTTATCAGGTGTCAGTTCCAACAGCTCACTACAAAAAATCACTTACAATATATGTTCATTATTTGTTTACACATTGCCAAATGATACTAAATGATTAAAATTGATACATGAGTTTAAATGTTAGGAAAAAGCTTTTCTGTTGTATCACTGTTTTGGGAGACTACAGAAAGGATAATAATATTGATTTTAACATTGATATTTAATATTAGTTACTATTTAGACTGAATAAGTCTAAAAGCAAAATATGCCTATAACAAGTATTGTACCTCAGCTCTAGGTCAATGACCAATTTCTCTATCAAATTTTTCATCCAGTTTCCCTGATCCTTTGAGAAATGCTGAAACGGACCCTTTGTTTCTGGATGTAAATGTAGCTTCACTATCTGTGCAAGTATTTCTGAGCTCAGAGGGGAATAATTCAAATTCAAATTCAATTCAAATAATTGTTCTCTATGTTATTTCAACAGGAAGTCCATCCTTCCCAAAGGGCATGATACGGAATAATAGCCCAAATCTATAGCTCACTTGCCTTTCCCAATATATTTTTTATTACATGAATATGAAAGCAAATATTTTCTGATAATTTCTTGACAAAAACACCTGTTACTAACTGAATTCGTAATTACATTTACCATTTATACGAGTTAGAGTAGGGATAGCAGAACTCAAAAAGACATGCACAGACAGGAACGTTAAAGAGCAGTAATGGATAGTTGGAGAATATTGTGTTAAAAGATGTGTTTTTTTGTCATGTTGCAATATCTTGAGGAAAAATTAGGTGTTAAAAAACTTTTTGTTAAAAAAAATATATGAATCCTACCCTAACGTCTCTGTAAGTAATAACTGTTTTATTATATTATTACCAATTAGATGGTGACAACAGAACGTGATGATTACCGGCGCAAACTTGAAGCAGTTGAAGCAGAATTAGCAGCTCTGACTGCAGCATCTCCAAATGTTGATACCATCAACAAGTTGCAGCAAGATAATGATCATCTACGAAAAACATTAAAGAAAGCCACAGACATGTTGAGAGAGAAAATAACTTCATGTAATATGCAAGAGAAAAAGAATCAAGCTCTAACTCAACAAGTGTCTACACTAAAAGATGTTCTACAAGTCACCAGAGATTTACTCAACATTCGAAATATGGAAGTAAGTATCAAAACTATCCAAAACAAGATAATTTTTCATTGAAAAATACTTCTGAGACACTGAATTATTATATTATTTTGTTACAGGTAGAACAACTGCAAAAGAATGTGGATTCTATGGAATCCAGAATTGATGATAATCGGCGGCGTCAAACAGCAATGATAAAACAGATGGAGCAGGCTACTAAGATAAATGGTGACTTAAGAAATGAGTATGAAACACAACTGAGACTCTTCCAATCTCTCAAAGAGCGCTATGAAGAAAAAGTAACAAAACTCACAAGTTTAGCAATTCAGGGACAAAGACACAATTCTGAAGGTAGCGATCATTTTGAAGATGCGGCTGATTCTGCTGACAGAACAGAAGTAGTAAATACAACAGACAAAAATTCAGCTGAAGCAGGAACTGTGGCTGAAACATCTGATTTTGCAGAAAATTCAAACATATCGGCTGAAGATGTGGGAAAAGTTGCATCAGAAACAAACAATCCAGAAATTGAAACAACAAATGCTTCAGATATAACTGCCACAGAAATAAAAATTCCACAAACCAGCACTTCAGAAACAATTGTTCCAGAAATTGCCACAACAGATGGCCTCAATACTCCAGAAATCTCACAACTAGGCAAATTGGATGCGCAAGAAACATCTCGACCAAAAACAAGTGATTCACAATAACTTACACTCACAAGTGATGAGATTTAATTTGATATTACATACTACTTGAGTGTTTACTGAGATTTTAAAGAAGCCCTCTACAATGCTTAATCTACAAGAGATGTCTATTCTTGCACAGGTCTCCCTATTAAATTCACTTAAAAATTTAAAGACAATCTTCATTATTACAACCTGAAATACTATTGGAAGGTACTATCCTATTTCTCCAAACAACAGAGCAATTTCTGACTTAAATATAAATTACAATTCTTAAAAGTGAGGAATGATCATTATCTATGCATGCAAAAATAAAAACAACTCATTTGTGTTCATGTTTTTATTATGAAAATCTTTAAAAGAAATCACTGTTAATTTTTCTTTGTAAATATTTTGTACATATTGTAAACAATATGAAGAAGTGGTAACACACTTCCTCACAAGTCCTTCATTTAAAAAATAGGCTGCCTCCATTGACAATAATAACTGTACAGAAGGGATAATTTGTTATACACTTTGGCACATTACCAAGGAGATTCTTATTTCTTAAGAACTTTTCCTTCCTCACCACAATTTATAAAATCGTTCATCCAAAAAGAAAAAAACATTACTTGAAGTCTGATAAATAAAATCCAATGTCTTTTTTCAATTTTCTTGAATTCATAATTTTTTTTGTTACTATAAGCAATTTTTGTTAAAATTTCAAATCATCACCAAAATCACTGCAAAATTAAAATTCATAACACACAAAACATTCACACCAAGTGTCTAAAGCACTTTGTTTTATATACTTACTCATGTACGTGATTGATATAAAAATAATCTCAAATGCTTCTGCATTTGAAATTCCACAGAACATTAATGTTCTGATTATTTATCTGCAAATTGTCATTAATTTTGTTTACCAAATACTTGCAGATTTTGTTATATAGTTGAAATATATTTTTTCCACAACTGCCATAAACACAATGGACTTTAGGAGACAGATTCCAATATTGCCAACACACATTGTGCGCTGTTCCCTAAGACAAAACACTGGCAGAGAAAGCCATAACACCAGGTATAAAACTTCTGTAACAATGTAACAATGTAGCTCCACCTGCCGTAAGTTCCACAATATATTGCACTACCCCTGGAACCATATAACTAATTTTTAATCTTTTTTTTTTTAAGTTTCAATAAAAATTACATGGATTAATATATTTTCTCAACACTAAAGAACATCTCTTTGCTTTTCTGATAAATGTGAGGCAGGTACAGGCACACAAGTTCGTTGTGCACAGTGTAATTGACATGTGTGATACTTTAACATTAACTTCTAAAAGGACATCACTTCCAACAATTTCAGTTTGTTGTTTCACAATACAAATACAATACTGAAACCACACTCATCCATTGGAGTACCTGCCTCACCACTGTCATTGCAACAAAAAACGAGTGACCTTATCAAGCTCATTGAAGATTAATCTTGTTCACACATTCTTACTAACAATTTCTTACAAACAACATTCTCTCTGAGTGGAAAGCTATTTGGACTTTAAGTAAACAAATTCTATGGATGAACCTTTCCTTTCAAAATGCATATAAAAATGTTATCTATTGATTAGACTGAAAGGGTGTAGCAAAATTAAAATGTGTTTCTCCTTGATTACAGGATATTTGATTCATACATGTTCAATGTTGCATGAAAATGTGTACTCAAAAGAATTATTCAAAATAAGATGTGGATTATCCTTCAGTCTAGTTCTCATGAGCAGGAAGTCCCCATATTGCTTGGTTTGGCACTTACAACACTCAACACATACACTCAAGGCAACAAATAAGTGCCCAACTTCAAAATAATATTTATCTTCCATAATACTACCTTCACAATCTTATAGTTTATGAGCCAAGACAAATCTGTAATAGAAGAAAATACAATTTTTGAATTCTTAAATAGGATTTAGTGAGATTACATTAGGCAATGTAGCCTGCAAATTAAAATCAGTCTCACCTTTAAAAAACATCAGATCATCTTAAGCCCTAAGGCGAAGGAAAGGCAGAATATCACAAATGACTTCACTGAAAGCCAAACCGGACAGGCTGGCCGACTGAACCACAAGTTTCAGCTGGATCTTCCTATCTCTCTGTAATTTTTTTTCAAATTTTTATAAGTCATAAATGCCAGAAAAATAATTTGTGACCCTTACATATATTTAAAAACGGCAATTGTCAGTGTATCTTAGTATATATAATTCACAACAATAAAATGACAAATTAGAATTATTATATAATGATAAAATTAGAATAATTATACAATTTTATAAAAGTAAGCTGTTCATAATAAATATACTAAGTTGGATTCAACTGCTACTTCTTATGTCAATGATACTAATGTAAAGCTTTACATTCAAATTAATATTATAATTATACGTTAATGTTGCAAGTAATAACAAAGACATTTGCGGAAGATATTCGATTTTGAAGTCCATCATTCACACAGCATGAACTATACATCCATCTATTTAAATGTGAAATTTGTAATAAAATTGATCAAATACAAAAATGCATCAAAATGATATTAAAAGAAATCACAAAACAAAAACAAAACTGTTTGATTATTACATGCAGACTTATGAATATTTTACTCACAGAAATTTTCTCAGTGTCTCTATTCAAACCAAGACCTCCATACGATTGCCTCGCCTTGTTATTCTCAGCTGACTTGGATTAGTTTCTGTCAAACCAGTACACTTGAAGGCAAACAATACAGTCTGCTGCCCAAAATTTGCTTCAAACCTACAAAAAAACATTAAATAAATTTGGTTTAGCATTAAAAATAAATGTGACTGAACACATGCTGTTGCAATAATACTACGAAAGTAATACATTATTCCCTTGTTAAATACTAAAGCAGTGGTCGTCAAACTTATGAAGCTTCTGAACAAATGTATCATTTTTAAATCGTACTCTACTAATCGTATCTAAGCTACCACAAAAAACCAAGACAGATATAACAACTTTCATCACATTATCCACATTAGCAGTCACCTGTACACACACAAAACACAACCTCAAACCCACACAATCAACTATGAGTTGATTTGCCAGTTATACGCATATACGAGTGAGTGACAGGTGTGCAGGAGTACACAAAAAGCTGTCTTTCTGAGTCATCTGTTTGAGCTCAGTGGAGCAACTCAAGGTTAAATAAGCTGACCGTGGTACTGATCTACCAAATATTTTCTTGTGAGCTACTAGAAAAATAGCTCACAATCAACAGTTTGGCGATCACTGATCTAAACTGCATTAGTTTTATTTGATAATAACAAACAACGTTATTCAAGGTTTATGTACATCACACTAACATAAAAATACTTTTTCTCACAGCAATGAAACTTGCACACTATTCTCATTAACACTAGTTGGTATATAATGAAAACTATAGAAGACAAATTTAGAATTAAGTTTCCCCTCTCACCGGACCCACCTACTCACCCTGTCCCCAGACCCACTTCCTTCCTTCTCCTTCCTGCTCTACTCATTCCCTTCCCATCCCACTCATTGCTCCCAGCGAGAATGGCACCTAGAAGGATGGCAGATTGCATGAAACATAAATTCTGTTAAAACACAAAAAGAGTAGACATTTTCACCCCTCTATTTTTTCCTAGGATGCTCAAAAGTATACGTGCAAAATTTGGGACCCATTGCTCCAGTGGTACACAAGTTTTTGTGGGACCAACACATACACATACACACATTAACTTTTATAAAATAGATACTATGGGGTCGTCCATAAATTACGTAATGCTTAAGATGGGGGAGGGGGTTTGAAGCAGCGTTACACAGTGTTACATAGGGGCAGGGGGTATTTGATTAGTATTATGTAACATCAATATTCTTTTTTTAGCATTCTTTGAAATACTTCCTTTTTGAATCTTAACATTAAAATATTATCTAATTAAGTTATTTTAAAACATACATAATTTAAAGTTTTTAGAAGTTGTTACAATAAATGGAAATAGTTTTTCATCAATTTTGTATTGAATTTGTAAAAATACAAAGAAAATATTCAAAACAGATCTGTAGTATTTTGTCGGATAAAATTAAATTGGCACAGTAGATTTTCGCCCAAGCACCATCCAAAACGGCACCATGTGCACAGCTTGTGATCAGTAATTTTCTCAACTGTGCATTCTTCCTTCACACAAAATTTGCACCCAATCTTATTGATAGGTGCAGTCAGCATTGACAACTAATTCTGATTATCATAGATCAAATTAATATAATTTTTTTATTGAGTTATTATTTATTTTCAGGTTTTGTGTTCATAAGGGGGTTGTCACAAGAGTTATGAATTATTTAGGGGAGTTCAATCACTTGTTATGGGTGCTTTACAGGGAAGAGAGGGGTGTTCAAAATACTCCAAATTTGCGTTACATTATTTATGGATGGCCCCTAAGTCAATGCTGCTATTTTCATATTTAAAACATTACAAGTTTTCATTTTGAAAGAAATTTTATCATTCTACTTGACCAATTTTATTTTTCCTTTAAATACAAGGAAATAGGCCCTAGATATGCTATCACTTGGTTTTATTAACTTGTTTTATACAAAACACTAAATTTTAATAATATTTTAAATAAATAGGATCAATGCTTATCTGCTGACATTTTTAATTTTATGTTGTCTGTTTGTTTGTGTCAATGCCTTCTTAAAGGTCTACCAGATGTAGTGCAAGGAAGCATGTGTGAGGTCATATTTAGTGAAGTGAAGCTAGTGCATTTTTAAGTTTGAAGGTTGAGTGTTTTTAAATGCAAAGATTAGCAAGTGTGTATAAATGCAACATCCACAATTGTTTGAAACATGTTTCTTAACAACAAAAATTCAGTGATTGTAATTGTAATTGATGCATTGCATTTTTAAATTGAGGTAGATAGCAGGATTTCTTGCTATAATCCACCACAACATACATGACCACACATTGGTAAATATCGAACATTTCACACAGCTTACATTTACAGAAACATTTTTAACTTTCGATTTGCAATAAATAGTAATCGTATTGTTTCAGAATTTGTAAACACATTTCATTAGTATTTGAGGATATAAGAACCGAACAACATTAAACAATATTTTGGGGGAGTTTTGATTATTATGTTTTGTGAGTTTTGAGTTTTGATTTTCCTTATCATGCACATGTTGTACGTTTGAGTTGTAACTTTCTCCAGTTCTTCTGTTTGTACAAGGATATAACAAGGGTTCAGCTAGTTACAGATAAATGTCGTACCAATTGCTTATATTACTATTCTATACATTAGACAGAAGATCACAAAATTAAAACAAAATGTTTATCTTTGAAAAGTATAGAAAAACTAGTACAGTGGTATGTATGGCACTGTAAGACCTTTATAAATTTATTCTAATGTAGTCTTATTTTAAATTATATTAATGGCTAGTTACATACTCAGTGCTAATGTTGACCTCAGGTGGTCGACCTAGTGCATTCTGCACCACAAGGAACAGCTTGGTGACAATCTCAATAACATGGCCAGTCTGGAAGACGAAATCTCCCTTCCTCCGGCTTAGCTCGCTCTGGAACAGGCAGCCTGGCAGATGCTGCTGGCTCGGAGTCTCGGAGGGGGGGCTGGGCTGCAAGTAACACTACGCTGCACTACAGGGTACTACCCTCTACATAGCATAGCACAAATGAAGATGAGCTTGAGGAAAGGTACGTCATGGTTTCAGATTCACTAAACAGCCTATATATAATATGTTATTGAAACTAAGTCTGAGAAATTATGAGCATGATGAGGATACATTTAAAAAAATATAATATTATAAATTTCATTTATATGAATCTAACGGTAATAAAGCAAAATATAAACAGTTCAGCAAATTATCAGTAAGCTATTAATATTCAACATATACAAGGATAAGGTAAAAGCTTACATTTTTTAATTTTAATAGATTTTCCATACATACTGCGCGGACATGGAAGACAGCAACATCATCAGGATATGGCGAAAGTGAAAGACGATATATCTCTGCTGCAGGCACTCTGTATTTCACTTGTAATGTACGCTGATCCAAAATAAGCATGGCACTAGTTGAAAGCACAAACAAGATGGGCACAAACTAAAACACAAACAGAACACTTTCGACATAATTATTATTTTACTATTATTTCTTAACAAAATGTTTAATCTTAAAAAAAGTGCAATTTCCATTTTCAATTTACAACAATAGACTCACTTTTCCACTTGAACGAGTAATTTTGTTAATTATATCAGCAAACACAACATACTGATCATTTGTTTCAACACATGATTTTTTCCACTGTAAATTTTGCCGAAGACGCACGTAATCACCAAGAAACGGATGAGAAACACTGCAAAAACAAAAAATATGGAAAGTAGAATATAAAGTGTATAATTACAAGTAAAGAATAAATATATCCGTAAAGAAAGACAAAATAATATTCCAGAAAAGAGAGTGTTTGGGAAATCAAAATACTACAAAATCAGAGTTTCAAAACTTAAAAAATGTTTTTACCTTCGCGGGTAAGATGCCTTCCTGTCTTTAAAAATTATACTTGCAGTAACTTTCTCTCTCATTCTGTTTCGAGCAGTCTGGTCAAATTTCAATCGATATTTATGACACTAAAACACAAACAATGACAGATGACATCACAATCAATAGTAGTATTTAGTATAATAGTATAATTAATAGTAGTAGTTAGTATCTAGAATTGTTGAGTGCCTTAAACAAAAGAAGAGAAATATAACAAACAAAGTTTGCACAATAATCAAGAGTAAGCATAATTTTTAATGGAAATTTGAATCCTTCCTCATCATTTTGTTTTTCCTTTCCTTTTTAGCAAGGCAAAGTTTATAAGTATTCATGGTTCTCACCCTCCATTTGTGATGAAGCCTTCGAAGTAAAAGTGAAGTATCAGTCAAGCGTCGTGGTGCAGAAGGCCACTCTCTGCTTATTGGAGATTCTGCTGATGGAATTAATGATTGTGCAAGACGCAATAAGAAGCGGCGACGCTAGAACATTTTAATTTACTTTCAGTTAATTTATAATAATTTAAAATGTACTTATCAAGAGATTAAAGTAAATTATTGGATATCTGAGGCAAATATTTCAATAATTTAGATATCTGCTTCAGAGCAGGAAAATTACTTGAAAATACCAAACTAACAAAATTTTGGACACTTATTTTTGATATTATTGAAATATGGAAACTTTATAAATTTTTTGGTAAAAGCTATATTTAAATGATAGTTTTTGCTTGTTTTGTTTTTTCATATGAAGGGCCTGAAGCAGTAACATGATAAGCCACACCAGCCATAGCAAGCTTCACGCTATTTGTAAATGTTAATTTCTTGTATTTTGTGAAAGAGTCTACCTTGTTCTATCTTGTTACTATTGTTGACATTAATGAGAAGTTTGGGGCTGTAACTTTAACCAAAATGAAGACATTAATGTTTAGGAACAGCAAGAGCTTTGCTGTGGCTGGTTTGCTTATCTTATTGCTGGGCTTAAGATAAAAGATGATTTCTGTAAATTCACACGAATTTGCACATATCAACCTACTGCATCTACCACACGTGTTGATCAACTTCTGATTTCTGAGCAAGATATGATGCATTTGAACTTAAGAAATGAATCTTTGACTGTTACTAGATTTATAATACTGAAATTTGTATCAGAAATACATTGTATTTCTCTAAGGCCAAAATGAAGTTTGGTTCTCTTTTAAAGCACCAAAGATAATTTAACTTCATAAATTTGTTACTGATGGGGAATTATTCCCTAGAGGCCCAGAAAATAGCTTTATGATGATAAAGTTTATTGCTATAGATTATGCATTCACTTGGATATAGATCAAAATCCTATAGATCAAAAAACACTCGGAGGCATTAGCAAATTAGCAACACCCTCGGCCCTGCACTGAAGCTGCACACGTCACAAGCACTGATGCTTTGAGACATTTCTCATAATGTAATTAAAAAATATATTTTTGAATTTCTTTTATATTTTTAGTTCAGAGTTTAGATCTTTTGTGAAGCTCCATTACATGGTAAGAGCAGTCAGACAAAGGAAGAAAACTAAATTCAAAGTAAAATTAAACTCTTTGTTATTCTACGTGTTTTAATTGCATGAGTCTGCCTTTCTGTTGTTATTTATCCAATGACACCTAATTAAACCTATTATATTTTTGTATTTTAGTTCTTCTAGCTACTCCACTCCATGATTGGTTAGAAACATGCAGAATCACATTTTCTCTAAGTTTTGAAATTTTCATTTCTCCTGTTAACAATTGTTTAAAATATCTTTAATATTATGACAAAAATATTTTCTTAGCTTCTGGAATAGCCTAAAAGCTTTTGCAATAATGGTAAAAAGAAGTATGTCAAATTATATTATTTTTTTCTGATAATGAGACAGTAAGTTATTATTGACTTCTCCAAACTAAGTCACTATATTTTTGTATAATCAGACAAGTTGATTTGTAATTCCTTCTGGTTGCTGAGTAATGGACAAACATATTTATGTTCATGATGTAAATTTAAAAAAAATATAGCCACAAACAAAACGAGTTTGATTTGTCTGATTATTTACATTATAACAATAATCTGACATCATTGATTCACAACAAATACTTTGAGTAGCAAGATATGATTCTATCCCGTAAACTTTTTTAACATGTTTGGAAACTAGAGTTTATTAGGGTCATAGGGTCAAAGAAGTAATTCGCAGAATATTGTTTTGTCAGAAGTTGCTGCAAAGCAGGAAGTATTGTTTAGTTATTTAATATTTTGTAGTTACTAAATGTAACTGAGAAATATGTGTCATATTGGTTTTATTAATTGATTAATTAGCAGTTAAGCTTTATTGTAACCAATGCAATATTGCATAGTAGTACACAATTTTCGATACATTTAAGTTATTTTGGCTTTGTTAAGTTGTTGAATTTTGATGAAGAAGCTTAGCGAGCAAGAGAGAGAGTGAGAGTGAGCGAGAGGGAAAGAGGGAGAGAGCGAATGAGGGAGTAAAAAAAGGTCACGATAGCTTACAGGTAATAGTTTTTATATTTTAATTAACAACTCTTTTAGTTGTTATTATACATTTATGTTGTTATTTATTCTTGTAAAATAACAGAAATGTATTTGTCATTTTTTTGTCATTTCACTCTGATACATTTGATTCTACCCCCATCTGCAAGGACCTATATCCGATACTCATGCTTGTAACAAAGATTCTTATCTTCCATTCATTACCAAAGGATATTCATTTTACAGCTTGAACTGTGACAATGTGACAAGGAATGATTGCAAAGATGGGCAGATGTGCACAGCTTGATCTGGCATTTTTCATGGTATATCTATCTGGCATGTGCTGCTAAGAGATTGATGATTTTTTGTAACTCTTTTGCATGATTCAAATCTAAAAATTAAGTAGTACCTGAAGTAGAATGTAACGAATCTGGATTACAGAAGCAGCCCATTCTAACTGTCGCCGCCGCTTCAATTCCCTGTATTCTTCCCTTGCCTGCAATACAAGAAAGAGTCTGTCAATCTAGTAGCATTATTCACTAATGGGACTCCAAATCCAATGGCTAGTGAAAGGGAATTAAGGTCAGCAACTGATGATCTGCAATATTAAACTATCAAAACAAACTAGTGTAAAGAAAGCTGCAAAATAATTACTTTAATACACCTTGGTATAAAAGGATATTTTAATGCACTTTGTTTACTGCAAAGATTATTATCAAATAGCTTACCATCAACGTACTGGTTCTAATAAAGCATCAGGACACCCTTTCATCTAAAGGCACACAAATTTGTTCAAAAATAATTTATCCTACTGACTAAAAACAACAAAGAACAGAACATTTCCAAATAGAGATCTTGTCAGGTAGTTAATGATGTTACACCAACACATCCTAGAAAGGGTATACTTCAAAAGATACTCCAGTGCAGAATTACAACTAAGGAACATCAAAATTGTGAAGCATTACCAGGAATAACAAGAAGGTGCAAAAACACTGAAAACATCTGGAAACATTAGCAACATACCACATTGTAAAGGCACCACAAATGCCTTCGCCCCTCAAAGGATATTCCAAAGCGACACTCCTGCATTGGCAAAGAATAATTAGTATTACACAAGTGACTGAATTGAGAAATGTAAAACTCATATCAATGAAGGTCCTACTTACTCTCCAACTACGCCAGGCAGATGCTATCACAGTTTGTGCTCTTCTCATTTTTAAGAACCGTGTCCTCTGCCAGTGTCCTCTCCATGTTTTCTGAATCAAAGCAGCTAGATCTTCAAGACGAGCACGTCGAAACTCTTCAAGCTCATAGACCTAGAAATAGATAAAAAGTGAAAGCAATAATATTTAATAACGTATTACAATATAAAAACAAGTCATTGTTGAAACTAAAATGCACACATTTAGAATACAAAACTGAAATTTGGAAAAATGTTCCATTGTATTTTTACTTCAATTTCAATGTTAATTAGAAATATTAGAAAGTTTCATTCAGTATGGATTGTAAAAACTGACATTGTTAAAACAGAAAATAAATGGATGATAAGAGGCACATACAGCATGCAGCACTGAATAAGACTTAAAAAATACTTTTCAGAGAGATGGCTATGTAATGCCTATGAATATTCTCAGAACTCCCCCAAAAAATAGTTACAGATGCTCTTTTCTTTCCTTTCTCCTTAGTGCTTAACACCAAGTATTCAAATCTAACCCTAAGAATAGGTTTATTTATTCATCGATGTCATCGTGTTGAAAGGAAATGATTTGGCAAAGAATATTTAGGAAAAGACAATTTTTTTTCTTCTACATGTATCTTGTTTTAAACAAATTATAACATGCTTTTTAAAATGGCCCCCACTATTTTAAAATATTCACATTTTTCATGTATTCCTTTTAAAAGCTATTTTTTTTTCAGTATAAAAATGGATATTTTTGGGCAAAACAATATTTCTGGAAGAGTTATATAATTTTTTCAGATGAGTTTACTTTTCTACGGAATTACAAATTGAGTTGCAATAAAAATATCAAAAAAAAATCAATAAAGTCCTAGGCTTTCGAGTCATGTGTCCTGAGGAAGGCCCATACCAGCCCTGAGGAAGACCATGACAAGATGGTCGATACGTCGGCAACCCAGCCTTCGACGCGGCATCACTCGGGCAGCCAAGATCAGGCACAATAAAAAGCAATGTTTGGTATTGAAGGACGGAGAAACAATAAATATAAAAATTGCATGAATTTCTCCCCTCCTCCCCGTTTCAATATCAAGAAACTTAGTTTACTCCATTGAGGAGTACCTTCTTCAGAAGTCCAATATTAGTTTATTACTAATTTTGTTCTGATTCTATAGATAAAATAGATAATTTTCTTCAAATATTTTCAATGGATACCTACTGTACGTGGGCTTCGCATAAAAAGCTTTGTTCTGCCAAATGCAAATTCACCACTGGGAATGGGAAGATCGCGCACCAAGTAAGACACTCCTTCCACTGGAGTCCCTTGCCAGCTAGGCCAAGTGCGAAGTGACAGCATTTTATAGCGCTCCAAAAATTGCATATATGGTAACCGATGACAAAATCCTGCTCGTCGAACCCGTACAGTTTCCACAAGGCTGTTACAGTAATTGAGCAACATTTTAGAAATACTCTTGAATAAACAGTTCTTGAAACTAAATACATTTGTAATACAAGAATACTCTAAGAAAAATTTCAGGTCTCCTTTTCAAAATCTAAAGGCTATTAAGGAAAAGAAGGTCAGTGAGGAGAAAGAAAACCAATGAAGAGAAGTAGAGGTACAGGAGAAAGGAAGGAAAACAAACAAATAAATGGAGACATTTATAACTATACATAAATAAAGAAATTTGAATTCCAATTATCTTGCCATAAATACAAACATTTGAATTGCAGTTCTAAAATACCTTATTTTCATTTAATTCAATTAAAGAGCTGATTGGCTCAAAACAAAATTTTTCACACATTACATTTACATTTTCACTCTTAAAAGTATCCTCATGTTTACAGTAGAAAAAGGATTATAGATATTCAAATTATCAATATGGCAATATACATTTTGAGGACCTATGTCTGCCTTCATATTCATTTGCAAACAACATCATCTTTGACATAGAACACAATTTCTTTCAAAAATGAATATTCTGCTAGTTTAACTTGATGAATGGCAAGTTTAAAAGAAACCTTTTTATTTTGAAGAGTCTGCATGAAATGTATTGCATTTATAAAAATGTTTGCAAACCCTCAAATTTGAGATTCTTTGCGTTTTCTCCCATGAGATTAGAGCATTTTAGTTTTTGGAAATCATTAGTCTTCATATGTGCTTAAATTGGAATGTAACAATACTCTAAAAATACATGCATGACATTTTCTCGAAAACTGCTGAAACAAGTTTCTTAATGTTTTTTACAGACATAGGCTAGTTCTCTTAATCATATTAGCTGTTATTTCTATTAAAACATTTTAATCTTTAAAAATTACAATTTTTTCTTCTCTTTCATTTTTAATAACATTACAGATACATTTCAAATAATTACATATTTTTGCAGATAAATTAGTGGAGGGAAAAAAAATGAAACAGTAGTACAAACAATTCGAAAAATGCAAAAAATATATAATTATTGACCCTACCAATATCTTCAATATCATGATTATAATAATAAACTAATAGTAACTAATTCATTTATTGAAATTTTCTCAAAATATTCTGCTACAAAATTTTTGGTAGAGTTTGAAGTTTTGTAAAAAATATTCATTTACAAGAGTAGTGACTGAATAATTTAAAGCTGGAATAGCTTGGAGACAACATTGTCATGATGATACATTTTTTGATAATTTTCAGAAGTGTTGGTTCAGAGTTAGCAAATGTAATTATTAACTACATGCAGAAAAATGCAAAATATATGCTATAAGAAAGTGTGTAACACACTAAAGAACAACTAAATTTAAGGATATTGAAATCATAGTAAGTATTTCTAGAAAATAGAGCACCTAGATTAGATGTGAGAAATGTTCTTTAAATAGATTATACTCACCCTAAATATCTAACTTGGTGTTGTACTAAAGCAAGTTCAAAAATGCGAGGTTGCTTTAACTCATTAGGCTTAATGCACCTAATGTAGTGAGCATGTCTACCAGCTAATGATCGAGCTAAAGCCGTCAGAGAGACTTTGAACTGGGCACCAGCAGTTGCTGGTCGTTTTAGAGAAGGTCTTTTAGGATTTCCTGCAGAAGAAAGTTAATATCATTTTTTGTCTATTAAGCACACAATTCAATGACTTCATTAACCAACCTTCTGGAAAGAGCAGTTTCAACAAAGAATGTTGACATCGATACAGGGCCAATGATAGATCACGGGGCAAAATATCATTATTCTTGTCTACAAAACCACGCACATCATAAGTGACAGCTCCAGCAAAATGTCGTAACCTGAAAAATGCAGGAAATATATGAAACGACCCTAAAATAATAACTTCAATGCTGCACTAAATTTTAGAAGTACACTATCACAACCTGAAGCAGCCAGGTGGAACACTATTGTCAGCACTATGAGCAGTAGACAGAAGACCACGATGGGCAGGACATTGAGAGAGTCGTGAAAGAAACATTTCATCTGATAACATACTTATTCCAGCTTCATCCAAAAGAGAAAGCAGACCACCATGATTCTGAAAATAAAAAAATTGAAATTTAGAAAATAATGCTATTTTACATAAAGAAAGTTTAAGAAAGAATTACATTATGCTAATACCTTTTCAATAAAATCACAGAGAGATTGATTACTAGGAAAGTCCACATGAGACCATTCAAGACCTTCTCTTACATATTCTTCTTGCTCTAAACGCAATGTTGCTTCTGTCACAACTTGATGTAACTTTTCATTGCAAAAGTTAATGACAAATTGTTCAAAACCATTATGTTCCATTACTTCAAAACCATAAACATCAAGAAGGCCCAAAACTCTTCGTCTACCATAAGGTTTCACCTACAAAAGTGATTTTTAAATATAAATACATTTAATTTTTTTTTTAGTTCCTGACATACAGCTGTGCAAATGGTTAAGATCTCTGCCAAATTTTAGAAGAAATGATCAATGTAATATGTTTCTTTGACCACAAGTAGTACACAATAATGGTCACCTTTCATACACATTTATTTAATTCTGTCCTTCAAATATTAACTATTTGTTTTAAAGCCAAAAAGCAAAACTTATCACTAGACCCCAGCTTTTTGAGATTTTATTTTATTCCATTTCCTTTGAATAAAACTTACTGACACATGCACTACAATGGGAAAGGCAGGAAATGGCCTCGCAGACACAATGCAATTGAATTGTGTAAATTAGGTTCTTTTTTATTTCTGTGTTAATTTTTCTTTCTGAACATATATATTCATTTCTTTTGAAAATAATTATAACAACAACAATATTAATGTTAATAATAATAACAATAATAATAGTAATAATAACAACACTAATAATAACAATAATAATAATAATAATAATAATAATAATAATAATAATAATAATAATAATAATTACTACTATTATCAATAATAATAGTAATAATAACACTGGAAATGAGAAAATGATTTCAGACCTTTGTAGAATCATTCACACGACTAACAAGCCAAGTAAAAAGACGACTGTAGAGGGCTCTACAAAGCAAATCTCTTGTTCGAGCAGCTTCTGAAGCACCAAGTTCGGCAATAACTTCTTCATCTGTGCCACTTCCCAGTAGATCACAAACATCAAAGAGATCTGGCAAATTTCAGAGGCTCTAATTACAAAAACAAAATGATTGCATTTTATAATATTCATTAAATGTTTTAAAAAATACCTCGACTGCTGCTCTTAGCTGGAGAACCAGTCTTTTTGGGTGACGAACAACACTTAGGTGGCGGTGGGCAGAATGTTACACAACGCTGAGTAAGTGCTGCATGCAAAACAGCCATATCAGCTCCCAGTAATTGAGATACCTCAAAAAGTTCTGTACAGAATCAGTAAAGTAAATTTAAAAAATCATTATTTTATAGAACATAAAACAACTGTTGACTAATTCTCAAAGGAACTTACCATATTCATTACTTATAGCACAGCCTTCAGTCCCATCAATGTTTGTTGTAGGCAAAAAAGTGACATTGCCCAACTTCAATACTGATGCCACCACTTTTAACAATGAGACTATTTCATCTGGTGAAATACCCATCACTTCCATTGCATGCTGCAAAATTATTAATGAAATGTTCACATTATAGGCCAGTATGTGTATATGTATATTATAGTAAATATACCATATATATAATTCACAAATCAAAACTAGTTGTTTTCAGCATTACAATAAAACATTCTTTCTTGTATTATTTGTAACATAGTTGTAAAATTTGTAATCTAGTTGAGCCTGCAAGTACTTTCACAGAGAGAAAAAAACACTTTACCAGTATCAAGGAGCTCTGCAACTTGCATGCTAATTATACTACATCATTTAGTAAGAGAAAGTAATATTCTATTTATATGTGCAAGAAATATCCACTTTTTCAATATCAGGTTTCCACAATGTCCTGTTCAAACATCAGCACTTTTTCCTGCAGTATTACATAACTTTTGCTACACTATGTACAAATATTCAAAAAAGGTATATTAAGTTTAGAATGATAAAACTTGCTTCATTTTGAACCTAACAATAATAGTTTTCAGCTTGTTAGCACTGAGATATTATAGGATTCTGTGCTGCAGGTTTGGGCAAGGTCAAGAGTTGAAGAGGGAGAATAGGATTCTAAAATGGAGATATTAGGAATGGTGACAAGGAAAGAAATGTAAAGAACTATAAAACTAAGAACATTAATTTTACTCTTTTACTCAGTTAATTGAACTGATAAACTGATTAAACCTTGCTATAAAAATATCCCAGTGCATCTCCTGTCTTCTACTCATGTCCTTCAGAGTGTACAAGACAACCTATTTGCAGTCAGTTTGGATTTGATGGACATGTTCAATCATGTTCCCGTCCACCAATCCTTCTGCCCCTTTCTTGGCATTATCATTGGTAAATACACCTGGCGCTTTACATGTTTTACCAGCATCCTTGTTGCTGCTGCTAACGCAGATGGTGATGAAAGCCGCCCTTCGTCAGCACTGAACGAATCCTATAGTACAACAACTGCAAGGAAAGTGTACACAATAATCTGACCCGACCGAGAATCAAACCCATGATCGCGTTATGGAAAGTGAGCACGCTGACCTGTGAGCTACCCATAGGAAAATAATGCATTAGTAAAGTCTCTAAAATTAGAGAACAAATGAAATAATTTCCCCCTAGGAGAAACAAAAACTGGGGGAAGATGAAATAAACAGCAGAATTCAAATACATAAGAAACAATACAAGATTTGATTCTCATATAAATTTCATTTCATGTAGAATATCCACAAGACAAACGAGTAAAGAAGAGTCAGGTAGTGGAATGTGGTTGTTTGATACTATTGTAGAGAAAGTGATTAATAAATATGGTTGTAAGAGAGTATGTAATTTTGGAGTTTTACTTAAAAATAAACAAAAATGACTACAATTCATAAAATTCGACATCCCAAGAAATCTGTACTAATTTGGTACCAATTTTAAAGTATATAGTAAACTAGCGAAACCCTCATTGAAAACCCTCATCGAAACAAACAGACATTGTGCGCTTATTATATATCTCACTTTCTCTTTCTTCACCCCTCCTTCCCTCTCTCTCTTTCTTTCCTCTCGTCTTTCTTTCCGTCTCTCTCTCTGTCCCTATCTCAGTCTCTCTCTTTCTGTCTGTTCACATTTAGTTGCAGATTCTACATGTCTCTTAACAGGTGAAGTAATATTTAGAAGGGTCGGACCAGCAAAAATGTAATTGAACGTTCAAGATCTCATCCTGTAGATTATAATGTGAGAAACGTTTCTTTGAGCCCTTTGTCTTCAAATTTTTGTTTTTAATGTCCTAAAACGCTCCTGTAGGAGTTATTTAACAATACAAATTAAAAAATGCAGTTGAGTGTTGCAGGTTGCATTTGACATGAATATTTAGTTTTGATCTACAGCACCATATAGTGGAGTTGAGTTACAACATTACAAATGGAGAAAGACCAGTACAGCATTATATAATACAATTTTTTAAACACAAGAATAAACTCAATGCATAATTTTAGTCAAATAGTTATTTTAATATACATTATTTATCTTATATCTGATAGTGCTGAAAATGATGTTATAAACTGATTTTAACATTCATTTTTGGTGAATTATATACTTATTTCATTTTGCTTCATTGAAAGTCAGAAATTCATGCAAAATGTAGATATGGGCTACACATTTATTTATTAAGGTTTGCTTTGAGCTAATTTGGCTGGCAACTCATATTCACAAACAAATATCCCAGATTTTTTCAGTTTTTCAGAGCATTTTTCCTCTGATCAGATTTGCAAATTCACACTAAAGAGAATATTAAAGCTACTTCCTACAAATTGGTCCTCTGTTTTCCCATGGCAAAGTTGGTATTTCCATTGGTTTCCATTGGCAAAGAACAAATTGTCAATATTTTCTCATCAAATAAAAAATTAGTAAAAAATTATTCTGTATTTAAGTTTTTAAGGAATAATATCTTGTTTTATACCCCTCTCAAAATGTTCCCTGGATTCTAATGACTCTTCTATAAAATCCTTGATTTTCCCATGACTTTTCCACAGCAAAGAAATTCGCTTATTTTTCCTTGTCCTCTGGGTTTTCCAGAACGTGACCACCCTGGCTAATGCTCAGTGGGAAAATTATTACAATTAAAAGTTGATAAATTAATTTTAATTAGTATCTAATAATCCCTAAATGTATATTTTGTCCTTATTTTCCTTTGACACATACACTATAATACTTCACTCCATCAACTGTAATTCCATTAAAAAAAAAAAAAAAATAATAATAATAATATAAGTAAAAACAATAATTGTAATACTAACAACAAAATCAATAATAATAGTGAGATTGAATTTCCTTATTTTGGAAAATAAGAGAGTGACTTCACTTTTAAGTCAATGATACAAATAGCAACAAAATGGAAATAAACTAGCAGACTGATTCAGGTTTTAGATGGACTGTCATAATAAAGCCACATGATGTCTTTGATGTGAAAAGTTCAGAGAAAGAGAGAGCTGCTTAACAATTCAAGTGGACACAAACTAAACTGAAATATATCCTTATGAGAACAAACAGGAAAGCATACCTTAGTTGTTTGAAAATCTTGTCGATCATCGCGTGCCCCAGGACATGATGATGGTCTGCAGCTCCTCAGTACGGCATAATTTTCAGGATTGCGCTGCAGCTTCAGTGCCTCTGGAATCAATTTTAAGTTGCAGGCAAAGCAATGCACTAAGAATTCATAATTATCTTAAAAGGCAAACTTACTGAGCAACTGGATATCTGCTCCTGCAAGAAGCTGGTAGAAAATATGAAAATTGCGCTCTCCTGCAGCTTGTCCCGTCACTCGAGACTGCAACATAAATGCTAAGTCATGCCAGTGAGACTTAATGAAAACACTGCGTAGAAGAAAACATTTCTTGAAAATATTTCCCAATATTTGTAAACAAATTGAGTAGAGTAAAGATATATGAGACAAAACTGAATTGTTAATAGACCATTTATGTTGTTGAATTAAAAAATTCTAATTTTATGTAAGTTGCATGTCAGCATTTAAAACTTTTATAATTTTAATAAAATTAATAATAATAATAATAATAATAATAATAAAAAGTTTGATAATGAGAATCACAAAAGTAATTTAAAACTTGTAACATGCAAGGTACGTTAAATTAAAATTCAAGTTGATAGGGCTGGCTTTTCTTTAGAGCGATTTTGTATGATCATGCCATTGTGAAACTCCTAATAATATACAGATTAGTACATTCAGAGCTACTTACCTTCTCCAGGAGGTCTAGAACAGAGGAAAACACTCCATGATAGCATGAGGAACTTGTCAATGCTGGGTACATATACACAGTTGTTTGGGTGAGTACATGGTATTTTCACTACTCACAATGGGTGATAGTGCCTCCCAGCGGGTCTCCCTTGAAGTCAAACTCCACATCCAGGTATTTGCCCTGTGCACAATACAGATCATACAACAAATACAATGCTGTTCAGTTTTACCAATTGTTTATTTGATTAAAAATAAAAAAGAAATGTTTAAAACTTATTTGAATATATCAGATGCAATAGGCTTACTTTTCCAATTTTAAATGACAATGGAACAGACAAGGGAAAAATCTTCAATGAAAAATTATACAGGAGCCAGATAACTTATCAAAAAGTTCTTTTATTAAAGCTGTCAGACGATGGTTTCTATTTAACATTGCATTAGCTTCAGACATTTTAAAGCACCCAAAATTAATTTTTACCCTCCATTCTATAACTTTCATGTCCCAATATTGTTTTTATAATGAGCTTGGCTGTCACTCAACTAAATGAAAGATTGCTAGGAGAATTGGCTGTCAGTTCTGCAACCATTCATCCCCAAGTTCAATAGAAAATTTAATTTTGAAGAAACAAACTGCTAACTGTAATTATTCCAATTTTCATAAAAGGTACTTACAAATCTGGAGGAGTTGTCATTTCTTTGAGTCTTGGCATTTCCAAATGCTACAATAGAAATAAATATTTTTAGAATATTTTGTCTTTAGAAATAAGAGAAAACATTATTTATCTCAATTTGTCAATTAGTAACAGTAATTTAATAACAGAAATAAAAAATACATAATTTAACAGACACGCTTCAATACATACATACCAAAATTTCTCTTTGAGTGATCAATAAATTGAATTTATTACAAAGAAAATTATAGAACTGGTTCATCATGATATTGAACAAAATCTTTCATAATTTATCCTTAATTCCAGACCAAATAATGATAATTTTATTACTGAAGACATATCCAAACTTCTTCAACATTTTCCAATTTATTGTGAAACAATAAGTAAGAATTTGTTATATTTTTTGTTATATAGAATAAAGTATGAATTTGTTAATTTTTTTTGCTGCAGATCACACAAAATTGGAGTTGTTTCTTCTAGAATTTTCACAAAATGAATGACAATGGATTTTAACAAAATTAAATAGCTGTTTCTACATAACTAAATCATAATTAAGGAATTTTTTATATTACCTCCACAAAAAATTTATGTTTAAGGATAACGTCTAATTTTATATTGTAGTTCAAACTACAATAAATGCATTTAAGTAAAATATTTGCAATATAAATTTCTTTAAGTATTAAAATTCTTTCATCTGCAATATTCATCTCATTAGTATGTTAATATTTCATTTCTTGTATTGGATTAGAATTCAATTAGAAATAATATCTACTAACCAAGGTTAATTGAAATTATGTCTAACCTTGTTAGGAATCAATAGTAAACAAGATCTTCATTTCAAGTTTACTTGGTATTAATATCACTCTTCTGACCCAGAAGAATATAAATCTACTGCAACCTTTGAATCAATTCATTTTAAAAAGGAACAAAACAAAAGGGGAAAGGAATAAGGTCAGGGAGAAATGCAGTTGTACTTTCTTTTGCATATGTTCAAACAAAGAATGAGGGCTAAACAGGCAGTGCACAATAAAGTGCATAAACCAGTGAAGGTGGATGATTAAGGGAAGGGGAACGTGGGCAGATGAGGTAGTAAAAGATGGGGAGGGTAAAAGAACCAGGGACAGGGACATGGCAAGGCTTGGAAGAGGACACAGATAGGACCTGAAAGAACTACAAGGGTACTGGGGGTACATATAGGTTGATGGGGTAGTTGGTGTGGATTGGAATGGATTGAAGTTGGCTGGGGTAGATTCTGGTGGGTTGGTGTGGATTGGGGTGCATTGGGGTGGGGTAGAGTGGGGTGAGGTGGGGTAGGGTGAGGTAAGGTAAGGTGGGATGGGATGGAATGGGGTGAGAGGATGGGACGAGATGGGGTGGGTGGTGAGGAGGGTAAGGGGGTGTATGGTGAGGTTGGTAAGGGTGTGTGTGGTGTGGTGTGGTGTGGTGTGGTGTGGGGGTGGTGTGGTGTGAGTTGAGAGAGGAGGGGGAGGAGAGAGGCCCGAGGACGCTGGCTCACCTTCAAGCACGGGCCCGGCGTGCAGGAGGCGTGGTGCGGCACCGGGGGGCGGGTCCGAGGCTGCGCCCGACGCCAGGAAGTGCAACAGCACGCGCCCGGCCTCCGTTTTGCCTGCGCCGCTCTCGCCCGACAGCACCAGCGCTTGGTCCTGGCCGCGGTCGCGCAGGAAACGGCGCGCCGCCCCGGCTACGGCGTACCTGCATCAGCACCCGCGCCGCCTCCGTCAGTTCTCTGGCGAGCGCTACCACTTTCTCCCCTGCGCTCTTCCAAGCAGCAACAAGCACATCAACTTTACAACTACCAAAACTAGTCTTGCATATTGGAATGTGCCGTGCGCGAATATTAAGGATTTTACGCTGCCTTATTCTCGAGTTCCTACCAGTTCAATTTGTGTGTTGTTCGTTTGTTCTCAGAAAATCATTTGCAAATCTAATGCTTAAAACCTAATGATCACGGTGAGATTGACTTCTAAACAACGTTTCAGAAGCTAGTTTGATACATATCCACAACATTATACCATTATTTTGACATTATATCATACAACTTGTATACCAACATTACCCAAAATATGCGTGTTTGATAATAATAATAATAATAATAATAATAATAATAATAATAATAATAATAATATTTATTCAGTTACATATACGATTACAATCGTGTATGACGAGTCAAATGTGATATATTTAGAGGGAGTACACCATCTTGTGAGCAGCGAAGTTACATTTATTTATCATTTTTGTGTCATTACTCACTTATTATCCCAGTATTAAACGCGAGGAAAACTGCTATTTTACAGCAACTGATTCATACTCTTGCTCCTGACGAACACATTCTTAGGGAACTGAGAATAAAAAATATCTGCCACTAGAAGTACGAACGTATGAATTTCAATAATTCGTGATATTCTGTAATAATTTTTTCAGCAAGTATTCAGCAAGTTGGCGAAATAGCGAACAATTTATTGCTCCAAGAGAAAGATCATAAACTGGCAAAACTATACTTTTGATTCAAAATATTTTGTAGCTGATTATAATTATAACAACAATAGGATATCATGCAACTAGTGTATGATGTTTAACTTTTTAGCACACGACTTGGCGAATGAGTTCTTTAAGAGTGACTTCTTAATTCACCTGAGTACAAGCGCCGTGCATATGCTATTTTTACTTTCTCGAAAGCATAAAATATTGTAATAATGCAAAAAGTCGTTACAGCGATTCGAGATTTTGACGGAAATACACATTTTGGGTGTTTCTGATGCCGAAAAGGTGTTTTTTAAACGTCCTTCTGTCCCTCCATCTATCCAAGATTAGCGCACACAAAATTTTCACCAAAATTGATATTCCCTGATCAATCTGGCCGCACTAAAGACATCACGAACTTGAAATGGATTTTTTCAATTTTAGGGTTCTTCCCAGTCCCATTTTTCTTTAAATTTGTTTCCCTAACGATTTTCATTAACCCATCAGAATTACCAAAAATTGCAAAAGTTAAACATTTTTTGGACAGCCTTCTAACATTAGATTATTGAAGAAAGAGATTAATAAAATCTGTTCTTCAAAATTATCAATAATAAAAAAATCAATAGTAGCAAGTCATTTTAATTTAAACTTTTGAATTAAAAAGAAAAGGTAAGCTCTGTTTTCGAACCACTTGTGGTTCGTTTGGTTAGGAGCTTTTCAAGTAATGTCTAATATATTAGTAGGAGAGAAGTTGCAATATTACATAAGCTCTATCAATAATATGAAAAAGTATGTACACTGTAGGAGCACTAATTTTTATGGCATCATTATAAATTTATTAAGACACCAAAATAATTTTGAGACACTCTACTACTTGAGGCATGTGGCGTCACTTTATATATTTGCCATGCGTTTGTTTACTTGTGTTGATCCAATTACTGCAATTAATTGTTTCGAGAATAGATTTAATGGCGATCTTCCACAAAAAAAATGTATAATTAATCTCAAGAAAAATTGACCTTGAATAATTAATACGAGTACACGCCCTTTCAAGTTGGATGAAAATAAAATGCTACATAGAATATTATCGGCGAGTCGATTGTACTTACATAAACACATATTACAACTGGTTGGTTAATCATATACAATACTAGTCGTAGAGTTACTAAATATAGTGTGTTATAATTGATTGGTAAATGTGATGTCGTATATTTTGGGTCTTTGTCATCATTCATTTACTCCGTTCGTTAATACGAGTGATGGGGCTATTATTAACATACTAGTATCATTCTATTCTTGAGTGCAAACGCGTCACGTGACAGGTACGTCAACCATGACTTCATCATTCACGCAGGAAAGCTATGACACAATAATTTGCGCATTAAAAAGCCAGTACACGAACAATTAGGTACACTTAAAAAGCTCATTTATAAAGACAATACAACAAATTGTGTTTGGTGTCACAAGTTCAAGAGTTCTTAATTTTAATTTTTAAATCAAACGATAAATTACTCTTTAACACATTTTTACAGCTTTAATTTTTCCTGTTTTGATTGGCAGAAGTTTCGATGAGCTGAAACAGAATTTAAAAACATTCTCCGCAACGTATTAACCATGGTTAGAATTAAATAATAATAATAATAATAATAATAATAATAATAATAATAATAATAATAATAATAATACTTAAAACTCGGTTTGGAAAATATATAGTTCTTATGTTGCCCGTTTATTGATTGGAAAGTGTTACTTTGCGGTACGCTTACAGCAAAGTGGCATTTTACAGGACGCAAAGTAAACGAAACACAAGGGCAAAATGAAGGAACACGTACCTACTGCCATTTCTCATAAAGTGAATTATTTCATGACTACGTAATTGTAATTTCAAGGACTCCTACTGAAAAGAATGCATGTAACATGTACGAATGAGCCTTGCGTAGTTATTTCAACATTTCATTCATACGCCAAAGACTCAGATATAAGAAATGGCATATTTTAAGGATTAAAAAATGGAAATGATGTAAAAATTTCGGAGGAAAGCAATACTTACTCAATCGCGTATATTAATAATACATTTCTTATTACCTATAACTTTTAAACGTATTTATAGGTAATCTCGTCAGGTCAATATTGAATTAATACATTATATCAATGATCTATGCAAACTTTTATTCCGCAAATGCAATGCATTTTAAATTTGTATTTCACTTCAGTGAAAGCGATGCGTACTCCCCAATCTCTTGCGAAACGGTGAGGACTAGTCAAAAAAGGGGTCAGGGGTGAAAGGGACGAGGCCCGTAAGGAGCTTTGGCCCCGCGGCGGTGACGTGTACACACGGGCGGGGCGGGGCGGGGCGCCTAGGTCTTCGGCGCGGGCGGTGGCGCTGGAGGGCCGGCGGCGCGGTGGGTCCGAATGCGCGCGGCCGCGTGCAAGGGGTCAAGCGCGGAAGCCCCGCAGAGGGCCCCCGCCTCGCCCACCCGCCGCTCATCCCCTCCAGCACCCACCCGACCCCTCCGACGCCGCCCTGCCCCTGCCCCCCCGCGGTCGCCAGGTCGCGGGCGCAGTCGACCTGCGCGCCCTCGCGCCCCGCCCCACCACGGCCGGCCGAGGCACGCTGCCAAATCCTCGCTCAAATGGGCACTCCGAGACCAGGACCCCGCAAAGCGAGCCCTCGAAGCCGCCGCCAAGAGGGAAAGAAATTAGGCGCACCCAGACCATGCGGGTTGCACAAATGGGGTTAACACGGGCCATGCCCCCCCCCGGCTAATCAGCTTGAATCTCATTTGATCACAGCAAAGAACTTCTTGAAATCGAATGCGATCAAGAAGGATTATTCATTTTAAGGGAAATGGATATTTGATGAAATAACTTTTCCCATTACCTGTTATCTTTAGCGCCATTTATTACGTTACAAAATAATTCATACAGTGCACACATGTGAAATTTCTCCAGTGATACAACCAGAGAAAAAAAGGTCACTCTTAACGGCCAGCGTCCACCACAAATTTGAGGGTTGAACAACCGAAAAGCAGGATAGAAATAACAACTTCCATAAAACTATCCACATTAGCAAATGACTGCTATACACACGCTGAACATAACGAACATAACCTTAAGCACACAATCAACTAGGAGACCGGCAGTGATAGTTGTGCGGCAGTATGCAAGCAGCTGTTTTCGTGAGTAATTTGAAAGCTTAGAAAATAACTCTTGGTTAGACAAGCTGACAGTGATATTGCAATTTGTTGAAAATTTCACTGCTATACACACGCTGAACATAACGAACATAACCTTAACCACACAATCAACTAGGAGACCGGCAGTGATAGTTGTGCGGCAGTATGCAAGCAACTGTTTTCGTGAGTAATTTGAAAGCATAGCAAATAACTCTTGGTTAGACAAGCTGACAGTGATATTGCAATTTGTTGAAAATTTCACTGCGACGTATAAGCAGCTAGCTATCGACGGTTTGGCAATCTCTGAACTAAACAAAAGAGTTGTAGCAAAGGAAGGCGCACAATAAATTCTAGTCGATGTATCTTGTATTTATATTAACATCAATGTTTTACATTAGAAGGCAGTATTACGAACAGTAATGAGCGACCCTCGATCCACATTAAAAATAACGGTCTTGTTGGTTAGAAACATAGGCTTTCAATTTCAACCGTGTTTTTTATTCGCTCTATATTGATCTACTGATGTTAATGCCTACAACAGAATTAGGCAAAAACTATTCGTTATGACATTTTCCCTCTGGCAGCCTAAGTAGCGACAGAAATCTACAAAGACATTTGTTTTTTGAAGAGCTATTACGCATAAGACAATATAATAATAATAATAATAATAATAATAATAATAATAATAATAATAATAATAATAATAATAATAATAATACTTTCACCACACTGTCACAGTTGTAGGTTGAACAGAGTGGTTTGAAAACAATAAGCCCTTTTTGAACAGTGAAAATGTAATTTATAACAATAATGAATTATTATTAATAATTATTAATATTATTATAACTAAAGGAAATAATAGTAGAATCAGACCAATCCGGTCGAAAAATATTAAATCGTACATATAATATATAAAGCGTCAAATGAATACTTGTAAAACACTTCATGAATTGTACAACAAAGGTATTTTGACGGAAACAATAAGAAGCGCCGTAGGGGATATATTTAAATGCACGATTTGCATGCCAAAATATATTTACAAAAGCAATACCCTGGAAAGTACCGACAAAAAATCTTGGAGTGTTTCCCACTTCGCTGAAGGCAATTTTTCTTTCCAAGATCTCCAAATCCGTTTCTCTTTCTCGAAACAAATAACCAACTGCAACACCCCGGAAAGTTTGTGATGAAACTTGATAAAGAGAGCGTTGAATATACGTATCTATCTTTTCTGCAATTTAGAAACACCGACAGAATATCAAAAAAAGTTATTTGTCTAATTTCGATATACGTGAATTAGAAATATTGCAGATAACAGTCTAATATTATTGTAAGATTCCTTTTTTCTAGGTCAACAATTTCTCAGTAATCAATTCAACACATCTGGCATCTCCAACCAAGAATTCCTTACATCAATTTCTTGATGCCTTTTCCAGATTTTCGGAAGACCAATTAGAGTGTAATTCTGGACAAATCATCCAAAGTTTAATTTTGGCATGCGCATAAACAGCAGCGGTATTCACCCAGGAATCAGGGATCGAAAATTAGGATAAATATATAAGAGAACAGTTTCAACCAGACACAAACACTATTTTTATTTAAAATTTATTTTTAAGCAAGAAAATCACTGTGATCAAGTGATGCGAGAGCCCTACGCGATAAAATATTTTTCCCTTCAGCACACTGAAATATCCGAAAGAACTGAAATGTTCCTTCTATTCAAACAACGTGGACTCGTAACGTATATACTGTTTCACTCGTGACTCCACATCTACCGAAGATCGATATCGAAGCGAGACGAGAAGCCACGTGTTCTCGCTCGGACTGGACGTCCCAGAGAGAGGCCGGCGTGCGTGTCCCCTCGTGCGCGAGAGGTGTTTGGACCGGTGGCGTGCGCTGGGGAAGGGCCGGGTGGGAAAGGAACACGTGGCGGGGCAATGTCGACAACCGCAGAGGCTGCTCGCCCGATCGCCCGTTCGCTCCGGTGCAGCGCGTGCGAGAACTGCGGGTACATCCATCACGTGCGGGCGGCGACCGCACGTCTGTCCAGCTGTCTGCCCGGCGGCGGCGGCGCTCTCCCACGAGCCCTCCTCCTACCTCTTTCGTTCGCCCCTTCCATTTTTTTTCTTTGCCATCACTCTTTCAATTGCTCGGTTTCCCGTGGAATCTTTCTCTGCCTCCCGCTAGGGCTTTCAACTTCCGGTCTGTCCGTTCCTGCGGCTGCAGGCCTTGCCCTCCTTCCGGTTCTTCCTCCACCCCCACCCACCGGGGAAGTGACGAGAGCTCACTCGTTCTCGCAGTACGGTTGCCCACAGTTCATGTGAACATATCGTCTGCAGTGCACGCCCAGCAAAGGGCTGCTGTCATTCACTTTACCTCGCGAGCATTATCAAGTAGTACTCACCTGCAAAACTGAGAGAAATACATAGCAGGCCATTTTTCAGTTATATTTTTACATTTTATGCCATTCTGGAAAATTATGTACATTGCTTTTATCGGTCTTTAATGCAATCATTTAATTTTAGACATTCTATATCAAATCCTTAATGTTCTCATAAATTATTTTGATTTGTTTAATCTTACTTTCCCAAATTGTTTTAAAACAGCAAAATACACCGTCCAGCGTACCCGTGCGAGAACTCTCGCACCTCAAGAAAAGCAATTCTGAGCCAAAAAATAATAAAATTAATACATTCACCTGTGAGTAAAAAATACCATTTCTTACAATATCATTTTTTTAATCGTTAAATTTCATTTTTAATTCATTTAAATCGTGCTGAACAATAGATTTAATTGGCAATTTACATCTAAATGCGATCTACATTCCAGATTGAAAGTTAGTGATATCTACTAAAACGGTTCTTTCCACGCTCAACCTTATCACAAACGTACGTTGTTAAAATCAATACATTTAAAACAATTTGGATAACATTATTACCACAAAAACGGTTCTTTCCACGCCCAACCTTATCACAAACGTATGTTAAAATCAATATATTTAAAACAATGTGGATAACACTATTACCACAAAATAAATATTCAGTGTACTTTTTGTACAGCATATCTAAATTCACTA
This sequence comes from Gryllus longicercus, assembly GCA_038098605.1. Lineage (NCBI taxonomy): Eukaryota > Metazoa > Arthropoda > Insecta > Orthoptera > Gryllidae > Gryllus > Gryllus longicercus. The sequence goes on along the minus strand of JAZDUA010000028.1, from coordinate 4,691,456 downwards.
TATCTAATCTATTTCTGCAACGGCAGTAAACTCACTTTAGAAAGCATAATGTACTGGTTCCTTGTATTAATGTTGGAAGACCTAATATTAACGCACAAGAAATTTTTATTGCGTGATGTAGAAAAGACACGTGATTCAGTCACAGCTACGAAGTTGATGAGGTTGTAATGGCTGTGTAAGTGTATATTATATCTCTGTGTAAGAGTGACTCCTGCAAATCCGCTTCCGTTTAGCAGCAAATGTTTTGTCGGCATTCCGTTACGCATCACTGAAGAACGATAGTCCAAGAGGATGATAGCAGAGAAATAGTTTAGACTACTTAGTCTAATAAACGAAAGTTCCCACATTCTTATTTTTAATACTTGCAGGCCAATTAATTTTTGTTGGTGAAAGTTAAACAGAAGGAAGCAAATTATCAACTGGCGGCAACTCTCTATTAAAAAATTGGTCCTTTGACGGTCAGTACCAATTTCAAAAACGTATGTAGGGTTTAGAGTATTCGACAAGTAAAACAAGCATATCTTTTCCAATTTCAGCATAAATGCTATTTTCATTTGATAACGTGCAAGACGCTTACTTGAATAAAAAGGTCCTGAAAGTCAGCAGGAATCTGAAAAATGAAGATTAAATCTGTAACGCCGCTCCAAATGCCACTTGATTAGTTTTTCGAAAAAAAAAGAAAGACAGAAAGAAAGAAAGAAAGAAAGAAAGAAAGAAAGAAAGAAAGAAAGAAAGAAAGAGAGAAAGAGAGAAAGAAAGAAAGAGAGAAAGAAAGAAAGAAAGAAAGAAAGAAAGAAAGAAAGAAAGAAAGAAAGAAAGAAAGAAAGAAAGAAAGAAAGAAAGAAAGAAAGAAAGAAAGAAAGAAAGAAAAATCAATAGTGGTTATGGTTTCCCGCTATGTACTCCCGGATTATGTTTTCATTTGGAGGAGAGCTAAGTCCTCAAAAACTCGCTGCAAACGCTCCATACTTTGAGCCTAGTTAGATCCAGTTTTAAAACAATAAAATTCATCACACACTACAACTCCCTCTTTTCCACTCGTCGTCTGACGCGATAACTAGTCGCGCGAAAGGAAACAATTTACATCCTCCTACAAAGACTAATAAGCAAGATGAAACTTGCAAAAGTGAATAAGACAAACTCTGCTGATGTACGTATTTCTCAGAAGTGAAATAGTACATCCTAAAACAGACTGTCTCAAAACTTTGGTAGTGAAGAGAATTTTAGTACGCACAAACTCATTATTACCTTCAAGAGAGGAAAAAAAAATCAGAATTTTACGTAATAGAAAAATGTATCTGACCATTCTTCAATTAAAACATCAGCTTCTCATGGACTCATGACAGTGCAACTGTCCTGAAATGTATGCGAAATGGTAAATCGCATAGGGTCTTCTTCTATTCTTAAACGTGCCAATCCTAGCAGTCAAGCTTCCACAACCAAGAACCAAGAAACTTTTCATATTATTACGACCAACAATAAATGTAAACACAAAACCAGAAAATAAAACAACAACAAATAACTCGAAATCGATTCGTCCAATGCAATCAACTTGTAGGAAAACTTCGTTTGCCTTTCTGGGGCTAAGAAAACGTGGAAATATTCCGCACTTTCTAAATATTTGTTTTTAAAATGAAAATAGCATCATACTGGAACCAAATTACGAACGTTTCTGACAACCCGTGCTATTGAGTGTGTGAGAATTGAAAAATGTAACAGAATGTGCAAAAGGTCCCGCCAGGGACATAAGAACCTGATTTTAAGGACTTAGGGAACGAATCGTTTCCCCGTTATGCTTTATGATAAAGTTTGTTTGAGTTGTATTTGCGTATCATATTTTCCTTCTATCACAATTTGCGAAATTCTAAATATTTCGACTAAAAACTGTTTGATGCACAAGTGGGGCCAGCCTTAGCGCATTTACGGGGTGTTGTTTGAAAGTGTCTTACAAGTTAGCATAGTGGGAACCTTCTTTACTACTTAAAATTTTGGTATTGAGACTCCCGATTGGATGACTGTTCTTCTCTCCTTAGCTCCACACATTGGGGAGTCACTATATTTAAATCAGACAATATTTGAAATGGAAAACTGCATTGATACCGTTCGCTTATTTTTAATTTGTTAATGTGAAACCAACTTAAAAACTTGATACTGAACTATTTACTGTTTCTTTACTGACAAGAAAATTCGTATTATCCGCAAACATCATTGTTTTTCCGCTTTGAATAGTCGAGAGCATATCGACGATTCAAACAGAATAGGAAGAGAATAGGGCCTAAAACTGAACCCTGCGGGACCCCATGTGCAATTGGCAAATAATCAGAAAGGTGAGTAAATAACGTCCCTTCATTCCAATAGAGAATTTCTACTCTCTGAGATCGCAGTTAAATACGAACAATTTAAACAATCTAGAGCAATACCACGAATTGTATAGAAAGGTAATTTGGAAAGTAAAATGTTATGATCAATAACATCAAAACGGTAAGGAACGTTAACTATAAGATATTACCACAATATAACTCAAAATTACCCCCAAATTAATTTTTTTAAAATGTACATGAAATTATTCAGAGATCTAACACTGAGAAATAAACTGTATTAAGAAATTAATTTATATCACTAATAACTTAGTTGAATGAGAGTTTCGAAATGTTTTAAAACGTTTGCAATATTAAAAATTTCAAGATGTTAGTAAAAATAGGATCTGCGCTTTGTACTGGAGAAAGAAATTTTAAAAAACTGAATCATTGTTTAGAATATTTCGAAAATGTCCTAGGAGCTTCATGTAAATTACCCCGCAAAACGAAAATATCCGTTTTAAATTCGTGAGGCCGCAATATTTTGCCGAAAAACCAGTGTAAGGTTTAGGCACTGGTGTTGTTCAAAGACTGACGGACACAAAAAGTAGTAGTATAGGAGAAAGGAAAATCCATTTTTTCGGTATAAGAGTCCCAAAAATTGTGGTTTAATGTTGAAAAATGGGAATATTTCCTGCAACATTACCTAACAATCACTGTATGGAGAATACCAGCGAGTAGAATTGTATAACCAGGGGCCGCCATACCATCCACATCATCATTATTATTATTACTATTACTATTATTATTATTATTATTATTATTATTATTATTATTATTATTATTATTATTATTATTATTATTATCCTGCTTGCCGCCTTTTGTTTTTGGAGCAAGGCATTGTTTCGAATGAGTAAAGGCATATAAACGCGACCAGGGAAATTTACTTTTTCTAAACAAGACAACCAAATAACTGGATGACACCTCCAGTTGCACGCAATTTCTCCGGACCCAGTACTTACAAGTGCGGCGGCAGCTGGTAGGGTCCTCGGCGGGCGTACGCGCGGGCCAGTTCGTCCGAGTACAGGGCCAGTTTCTTGTAAGGGTTGACGGCCACCAACACGTCGCCAATGTACGTCTGCAACAAGAATCGTGCCGAGTCAGATCGTTCTCCAAAGGCGCGGAGGCGGTGCGGGCGCTTCGGGAGAAGGTCTCGCCTTCCAGTCGAAGTCGGCGCACCCGCGCTTACTCCATCGCGAATCTCGCAGATTGTAAATTCGAGGTCGATGAGAAATTTCCGCCGCCGGAAACGAAGTGCGCGGGCGGGAGAACGGGGCTGATTACACAATCACGAGGGCGGGGACGGTGCGTCGAGGCGAGGAGGGCGGAGGGGAATCATTAAGGCAAGTGGGGACGCAGGGGATTCCAACTCCCTCGAACAGAAATGGTTGAGCGTGGGACACTCACGCCAATTGGGGCACCTTCCGCAGGGAGCCGCCGCCGCCACGGTGGGGTTCGCCCCTGGAGGACTGTGGGGGCAAAGGTATATTCAATACGGCGGAGAATCACTGTTTGGAGGATCAAGGGCCATCAAATTTTGATTTTCCAGTTTAAAGAGACTGGTTTGTTTAGTAGTTTTTATTATCTCTCGTCTTTGCAACTGAAAATAAGTAAAATATTTAATATGAAATGTTGCAATTGCATAATGAAGCATGATATTGAAAGTGAATGTGAAAGATCATCAGTCCCAAAAAACATGCTGTAAAAATCTCAATTTCACGAATTCGTGGATTTCAGGTTTCATGAACTCGTGTACAATAAACAATTGAAAAAAATATGGATTTGTTCCTTGGGAATGCAACAATTCAAAGGACATTACGCAACACGAAATTAGTGTTCTTCAAGAGGAGAGATTCTTTAATAAAATAATATTTTGATTTTGCCGAGTAAAATATTCGTCTGTGTGGAAATGTAAATTAAAAATTAAATTTTAAATGACAAATCAAACGATCTTTCTTATTTATTTTTGAATTTTGTATTTGTAATTTGGACGTATTTAGATCCATGGCGTAAAAGGGTAATTGAACGCTTCTAGAAATGGAAAAACAATTTTTTTGTCCGAAGGTAACAGCGGGCAAAAAAAGTTTATTTCAGACCTAAAGCGAGGAAGCTGGAAAGAGAATTTCATAGCAGCGGATGCTTGGCGCGCCCTGGGCGGAAGTGCGTGCGGGTCGGTGCTCAGGGGCCCGCGAAGCCCCACCACGGCGGTGACGGCGGCGGCAGTGGCAACGGGTCGCAATAAACGAGAGATGCAGAAAGCGGCGGCGAGCGAGCGCGGGCCGACAGCGTCGTTTTAAAATACGTTCAGGACGGCCACTGCAATATGGGCGGCGGCCGCGTGACGGCGGAGCCGACGTGCGGCCGCCTGCCTGCGGGGCGCTGGTGTCAGCGACGACGTCTGGAACGCGGGGTCGGGTGGAGGGGGAGAGGTGGAGGCGGGTAACCGTGACACAGGCAGTGTCAACGGAGGTAGAGGCGATGGCAGCATCAGCCTTAGGGCTGAGGGCGAACCCCATTCAGCGTGGGGTGATCTGAAGCACAAACTCCTGCAGCAAGTCTGAAGAAGCCAATGGAGGGTGGGCGGGGCTTGAACGGGAACGGATAAACGGAAAACGAGGAGGGGGGGTCGTGGGGGTTATGCGCGAGGGGCCACGTAGCTTCTGTCCGAAATAGAGAGCAAAAAGGACAATCTGAAAGAGAACGGAAGGACATGCGGGCGGGCGCGTGGGCGAGGGCGAGGGTAAGTGGTCAAAGGAGGTGATCAGGTGCACAGTGAAACGCGACGTGTGAAAGCCAGGGAGCACGGCGACGGGGAATCGGGTTGTCCTCTCGGGCGAGAAGCCGAACCGTGATGGTCATCGCCGCGCCGTGACGGTGCAGCTGCACTCCTTTGCATCGCGAACGACGCCCCCTTTGAGACGTAACAATGGAAAGATGGCAGCAATTTACTAAAACAGCACCGTTCGATTATCGATTTTAAATGAGTGCGAATGCCATGAGACACGTTAACAAAATAAATGTCAATTGGGGATCGCAGTAATATTACAAAACAACATTCCCCTGAAATTGTGATGTTAGTAAAATGTAGGTACACGTTTCTGATCAAGATGATCAAAATAACTAATTCCGTTTCAGACTAAAGAAAAATTCAAGGAATAGGCCTGCCTTAAATATATTCAACACTTGCAACTGTTTAAATGAAAATTACTCTGAAAATTCTCTACAAATAAAAAAAACCTTCTTCTGTCAAAGAACAGAAAAGTTTTTCGAGCGTGGACTCTCACGGGTTATGTTATCCATCGGGAGATCGCGTCGCATGCTGCACCTCCGAGCTGGCGAGGCGCGGCATATGGATGCAGTAAACGCCCTTCCTGTAGCAACCGCAACCCTGACACCACACCCACCGCCTTAAATAAACATGCGCGTTTTGGATTCGACATGGGTATTGCCGTGGAATGGCGTGTTATGATTTCGAAAATTGACATGCAAACAGCATTGAAATAATGATACTCTGCGGTAAAGTATTCTCAGTGGCTACCAAATTAATCAGCAACTAAGGAATTTTTCACAAATGAATGTGTTTTCTGAACGCAAATAACAGCACCAGAGAAATATTTTTTAAAGCTCGCTATATTGTTTCAACAAACATTGCTAACATTGTCAGACCACCACATCGTTGTTTATTGACACAACGTACGAAGTATAACTCCATAAAAATAAATCAATTTTTAATTGTGTAAATTTCATGTACTTTATATCTAAAGACGGATATGTGGATGAGTTAGAGTTCTATAAATTTTATTATGGAATTTCCTGAAATAAATTATTTGAATATTTAATAATTGATTTTACGTTTCTAGAAATAATAAGTATTAAAAATGGAAATAATATACAAAAACAAATTAATTGTACAATATACCAGAAAACACTATTCAATATTAAAAGCCGGCGGCGACATACTGTATTTTAAAGAACTTTTTCAATGGTTCATGTATGAAAAACAATGTCTCTAAAAATTTCAACATTTGTTAGCGGATTTTCAATGCATTTAAACAACAGACTTCTCACGATTAAATACAATTTCCAATTGTATCATTAGCATTGAGCAATTTAAATAGTTTGTAATGTCCCAAATCACTGCACGTCACACGCGGACACTACATTATCCACTATGCGTACGTATATAGCGTAATAAATCAATCTGCATACTAACAAGTGAGTGATACGTGCTTCCCAGAGGACCGCAGGCATCGCTCCACCGCTACATGAATGGAACGCGATGCACCCCCCGCACATGCCCACTCAATGACTAGGTCTTGTCATTTTCCGATTCACCATTGCATTCAAAATATTCCGCATTCATGATTAGTAAAACTAATTTGAAAGACTTGTTTCCAACGTAGTTTTGAATTTTCTGTAATTATTTGTTGAACAAATCAAGTAAAAACAGAACATTGTAGTTTTTATATAAAGGACAGGAGGACTTGTAAATTATCTTTAAGTTTGGCTTCCAGTCTCGTTGAATTCATTAAATAATAGCGGGGATTGACGAATGTGGTGCACGGTACAATTTGTGGCTAAGTACTTTACAAGAACAATGAGCCAACGTAAGGAAAGGAAAGCTAAACGCTATCAATCAATTGACATTTGCAGTGTCGAAATGAGATCCGAATGAGGCTCTTTGGATTTAATCCTCGCAAAGGTACTATAGCAGAAATATTTATTTTGTTACTAGTTAATCAGTAGTACAGACAATACAATAACAACTGAAATGCAATATTGACTGTATCTTAGGAACCAACATCAAGTATCTATTCCCGGTCATTCCCGATACCTGCAGCAGTTCTTCCGCAGAATCGTCACACCGCATCCCAAAGCTCCGCTTCGACCCCCACTCGCCCCCGGCCTCATTCAGACTTCAATTTTTGGATAGGGGGGCGGGCCGGGCCCCGTAAAACACCTGCTCCTCTGCCCGCCGCGCTGCGTCGTCGCGCGCCGCCCGGCGACCGCGAAGCGCCATGGAGGACGTGGTAACGATGGAGGGGCGCGCGAATTTATATGCAAAATATTCCCCGGCGGGCCGCTCTCGGCGCGGCATGAATGAATAACGAAACGTGCGGCGATTTAATTTCGTAGCAGAGTGCACCCGCCGGGCAGGAGAGGCACGCCGCGCCGAGGCAGGAGTTCCCTAGGTGGCGGATACATATTACAACGGCGAGTAATAACGCGGGGGGCGGGGGCAAGAAAGGCACGGGGAGAGAGGAGGGGCAAGCGGAGCAATAGGCGCGAGGTTTGAAGTCTGCCAGCGAGGGACAGTGCACGATGTATCGATCTGGGGAGGTCGCGGAAGTGCCACCTGGCGCGACAGGCAGCGCGCCGCGCCCCGTCTTCCGAAGGGGGTGAAGTGCGGCGGCGGCGGAGATCCGGCAGCGCGGGTGGCGCACGCTAGTCGGCACTACTCACGTAGATGTGGTCCCGCTTGAAGCGCGCCTGCAGGTTGGCGGTGAATGAGTCCTCGGAGAGCGGCTCCAGCAGAACCGCGTCCCAGGCTCCCACCTCCTGGCCTAGGCTCAGCACGGCGGGATCCATGCGACCGCCTGCAACACAGCGCGCCCTCCTGCACTGGCCGCCGCTGGGCGCATGCACGCGGCCTCCCGCGCCGGGGGCGGCGTGGCGCGGCGTGGCGCGGCTGGCGTGGCGCGGCGGTGCGCTGCGCTGTGCAGCGCGGTGCGGCGCCGTCGACGCCGGCACCTGTTGTGGCGCTCGCAGCCCGCTCCGCCCCGCCCCGCCCTCCCAGCGCTCGCGAGTACAGCGCGCCACCTGCACCCCTTCCCTCCGACCGGAAGCGGCTTCGTCCTCCGCCCCAGGCGCTTCCTAATGATCACTTCCGACTCTTATAACAATGCCAACAAATATACCTCTCACGTAGTACACGCGAGACTGCAATGTACGCACTAATGTAAGTACTTTAAAACTGAACTACATACAATATTTATAGCGTGTTTTCTCCGTTTATGAATCGATGTAGTATACATTTGTACATTGTATTTCTAATATTTAAAATGAACTTTAAGAAGTAATCATGATCGTCTTAAAGCATTGTGACAATTAAAACCTCGCGTGGCTCATAAGCTTTCTTCCTGTGCAGCTAGTTACAACTGAACGTAAAAAAAAAGAGATAAATATTTCACTACGAGCATTATCAAATGGAATCTCGAAGACCGCGTTCCGCCCTACGCACTTTACAATGCCGGCAATGAATGATTTACGTTACCACGAATGTAGAAAATTTATTTTATGAGGAGTAATAAGCAATTCAAAACACACAAGTAACCACATCCGGCAAATTCTTAACTCATAAAATATTCTGGAAAGTAATATGAATTGAAATGAGGGACATGGCCTATATTGGCCATGGCAATTATCTGTGGAACGAATCCGGGTAAGAAAGGGTTGTATTGAAGTACAGGGCACCACAGTGGCACGTCACAATCCGCCAATTAACAACAAGCAACGTCACCTAGGGAATCGCAACGCGCCGGCGGTGTGTTGCACGTTGCAAGTCTCGGCGCTCGAGCGCAGCCATCGCCACCCCTCCGTCACTCCGCAAGTCAACAGGCGGGGGCGGGCGTGAGGCGAGCGCGAGGCGAGCGCGAGGCGAGTGCGAGAAAGGGCAAACACGCGCTGCGTGCAGGGGCACGCACGTCGACGCCCGCTTGTTGGCCGTGCGGTTTTTGCCCTCCTCCTTCCTCCGGTCCACCTAAACACGCGCGACGTTGTGCTCACCAGCAGCTCGAGGGAGGCGAGGTCCCAAGAGCAAACGGGCGACGCGCTTACGATGCACTTCCCATACGACACTCCTCATGGCTGAGTACTGAAAGGTCTTTCCGCTTCAGAGCTGGTTCGCTCGACATGTATACCAAAATGTCATTACTCTGTCTGCATTTCTGAGTTGAGAATGATAATGACTTTGTAAATGTTTCAAATTTGCGTTAAAATGGACTACACTCTTTAAAAGAAACCTAACGAGTACAATAACGACGTGATGGTCCCTACTTTATGTGTAATCAGATTTTTAAGATGCACTTTTAATCTCGCTTAAAGAGAAAACAACGAGTTTCTGTTTATAAAAAGGGAATATTATGACAAATTGTTTAGGAAATGTTAACATTTTACAAAATACATTATCCCTGGAAATAAAGTTGTACAAATTGAATTAAAACTCTATTGCTCGCTATTTGCGAGCAAGGCATAAAAAAAAGAGAGCACGCAAAGGTCAAGCTGCTTGAGAAATATAACATTTTGTTCTTTAATGAAATTTTCTTATTAAAACATAGTCCTAATAGGAAATCTCGTGCCCAACACAGGAATAGATGTATCAAAAATGTATTTCCAAACATAAATCGACATTTCTTGAGATTTAATTCCAAACACACCCGCTAAGAACTTCACAAACGCATTGCTGCATTTAAGTCAACTTGTTCGGAATGTTCCGCTTCGAAACTATTAATTGGATTTTCGCCGAGTGGTCTTATTCGTGGCGGAATTTGCACGTCGCAATACAAACTTGGGAGGCGAGTGGGCAACTTGGGAGCCGGCGGAAGCGCTTCGTTAAACACACGCTCGCTCGTCTCCGATCGCCAGCGGCCCCACGCAGACCGCAGCACGCACTCGCCGCCTCGCTCGCGCCTCGTGGGGGCACTGGAGCTGCCGCGTAGCAGCAGTATCACCTTTGCACCTTTTAGAGTTGCAACTACACAAGCGCATCTTCGTTCACAAAATGATTAGTACGAATATCTTTCGTACATACATTTATTATAAAATTATATTTTACCTAAGAGATACATTTGATTGACTGCCTTACTCGAATTCTTTGACAAATAATATTCTTTGCTGTTTGAAATTGTCCCAGATTTTTACTTTAACACTCTTTTTATAACGAATATTCATTTTAATTACCCATTACAATCAACGAATTTTGATATACAAAATGGGTTAGTATATTTTACCAGGAAACGATAAACAACGTTTTCACAAACGATGGGGCACATTAATCACTGACAATTCTAACCGAATTACCAATCTTCATTTTTGTATCACCACACCATTTCCTACTAATCCTAATAATTGTATTCAAGATAAACAATTGATTTTGTCATTTTATTTTAATTTCATGTAACAAAATGTCTATGAGGTTTTAAAAAATAAAACATTCTACAGACGCAAGTATATCATAAAGGGCCTGAGGGATTGCTGATATCGATCTAGGGAGCGGAAAAATAAACCCTAAATCTTCACACTACATCCAACAGCATTTGCACCTCATGTATATTACATGTCGGCTCCTAAACGACGTTACGCAACGGCACTTATTTTCGATTCGGCTGATCCCGCCCGCCGGCAAACCCCGCGAGCAGATCGGTGACGAGTCGAAGAAAAAGAAAAGTGTGCTTCACCGCAACTTTCGCGGAATCTCGGCAAAGCGAAGCGTGACACCGAAACGGGCGGAAGCCATAGTAAGGCGGCAAGCGAAGACTTCGGAGCGTGGAGGATTTCGGTCGTCAGCTGACGGCGCGGCGTGGCGGTGGAAAGAGAAAGAGCTAGAGGGCGCAGGGAAGGCTAGTGGGCCAGGCAGGCGTAGTCACCGCAGGACAATGAATTTCTTATTCGTAGGATTTGTAGATCCTAAGGGAGTTTGCTCTCTAGCTTCGTGCACGTGTTAGATATATTCTGCTGGACCAAAAACCAGGATTTCAACAAAAAACAACAACAAAGGTTAACGAGTTGCGACATCCCAGAAGCAACTGTCGAAATGCAGGAATACAATGAGGACTGGGTACCAACAAAATCGTTGGCACTAGGGATAGAGTAAAGAAAAAGAAGAAAACAACCGGTAAGTCAGGAGAGAAGAAATCTGCAAGCAGGTCGTGCAGCCGGTGCTCCCAGGCCGAAGAGAGTAAGAACCGCAGCTTCGTGACAGCTTCGGTACGAGCAGGGCCGCCATCGCCAGCAGACCCGATATATTGGCCGTCGCGTCGCGTCGCGTCGAATCGAATCGAGTCGAATCGAGTCGAGTCGAGTCGAGTCGAGTCGAGTCGAGTCGTGTCGAGTCGAGTCGGGTCGGGTCGCGTCGCGTCGCGTCGCGTCGCGTCGAGTCGCGTCGCGTCGAGACGAGTCGCGTCAAGTCGTATTGAGTCGAGTCGCGTCGGTCGCTGCCAGACGAGCCGCCAGCGCCGCACCGCGCCGCTCCCGGCCAGCACGTCCGCCCGCCCGCCACCTCCGGCGGCAAATAAATCAATAGATCGGGCCTGATGGCACTCGGCTCCTTACCTCTGCGCGAGGCACCAAACCACGACGAGGTGGGTGGCTGACCGCCGCCGCATCGTAATACACGCGTTCAATGGAAATCGTGAGGAACGTATTAATTTTGAGGCAAACTAGTTTCATATTGGCGCCCGTGAAATGGGAAGGCATATAAGAAGACTGATGAAAAATGATTTTCAAGTACCGAACACTCCAAAACCCGTCATCAAAACGACTTCATTATTCCTGGCAGAAATCCACACAAATCCGTACTGAACGATACAGATAGTAATTCTAAAAGTCAAATTAAAGGCGATTGAAATATCCACACAGCGAGGTGTTTGAGCAGTAGCTCCAATGTGCAATATATTCGCTATTCCGTGTCTTTGTGGCTGCTTCAGCCTTGTGGGTGGGAAAGGCATCCGGTGCGGCGCGGTGCGGCGCGGCGAGGGCGTCCCCTAGCTTTCAAGCATTTCGGAACGGAAGGCGCCAGTTACATATTCGGGCGCGGCGGCGCGGGCGCGAGCGGGGGCGCAGAGTGGGTGGGTGAATGGGCGAGCGTTTTCGCTCTGCCCCCGCCCCCGGCGCCCTTTCCCTCGCTGCGGCGGCGGCGGCCGGCCGTCACGCGGCGTGAGATACTGCGGGCTCATTGGGCGGCGCGCCAGCGGCGCTCGCCTGCCCTCAGGCTCTTGCCCGTGGTTAAAAACATCGCCCAGGGCGCCGGCCACCGCGCAGCGCCGCGGGCTGCAAGAAGTCTCGGATTCTGGCCCGGGTTAGGGGGCAGGCGGCACCGACAGCACGGAGATTGTCGGCGGGAAGGTGGCGGTGGGGCGCAGGGCGATGTCGTAGGTAGCGGTGGCCGGGGCGTAAGTGCTGGGAAAGGGTAGCAAGCGAGAAGGGATCCCCAGGATCTGGGAGGAGGAGGAGGAAAAGGCGAGTCAAAACCGCGCCTGGGAAAGGATTGAAAAGAACGAGTCACTGGCACGATGTGGAGCCGTCCATGATACTTCCGCTCGAAAGACCGTCCAAAAGGATAATCCAAACGAGTAAGAGTCTATGGTGTGGAAGAGACAAGGCATTGATATAGAGTAAAAATGATGCCATATTAATTCCTGTTTGATATCTTGGTAACTTAGACCAACGGGTAGTGTGTAAGTCGAAAATAGATTGTAAATATCAATATAATTTACAATTCTTGTAGAGGAAGAACACTTTATTTTCAATTATCTTTAGTTATGTTTCTATGTAATGTGTTCTTTTAGCCGATGCGGTTTATCACTGAAAATCTAATGATCTCCATTTGAGTTGTGCTTTTCGTTAGTACTAGAAACCAGGTGATTGAGAGTATGTCTGGTATCACAATGTCACACACTAGCGGACGGAGATATTTACTAGACTGATGAAGGGTTCGAATTTTGCTCAGAGGCGTCGCTTAGGTTTGATGTTCTTTTACATGCCGTAAACCCATGAAACAACCCACCATCATGAAACAACTAGCTATTCTTTCCTTTGGTAAGAATGCTTATGAAGAATTTGCCCCTTAAAAACTCACGATTTCCGAGTACGAACACATGAATACATTATTTTATTCTTAGATAATAGTTAACATCTGTTTTCACTCACAAGATGTATGGAATAATAAACTAAACTGCAAGATAATATATTAAAAAATCAATAGCCAAAGAAAACTAAACGTCATTAAGTACCAAGCACTGAAGAAAACAAATGCTTCTTCATGGATAGTGTATGTATTGCAATAAAAAATGTAAGTAAAGTACCTTCGGCCTTTTATTATATTATTCAAATGAAAACTACTTTTCTGCAATCCACAAAAATTTGAAATACACATTTATTATTACGTATTCGAATTTATAATAGACGTAATTGTTCAGTTAAAAGGATATGCTTCGGATTACGAATATTGAATTCAATGTTACTCCGTCGGAAAGCAATTTAACAGAATGAAGATTACAAATAGATCTAGCTTTACAGAGAGCGAGAACGAAATTTATGCACTTACGATGAACGATAGTAACAAAATGGTTGTGCCCATCAGTGAGTGATAAAGACGTACACGTTCATAAAAAAGTAATGGATGTAGACAAGTACCCAAAGAAGCACAAATCTCATCTTACCCATCAATTTGCAAACGATGTTAAAGAATCGTGTAAGAAAGCTTCGGGTAAATTCGTAACAGCTACAAAGTGGACAGACCACTTCCAAGCGAAATGTTGCTTCCGCGGCGCGGCGCGGCGCGGCGCGGCGCGGCGCGGCGCGGGACGGCGTGACCTCGACTCGCGAAAGCCAGGCGCTTGGCCGGGAAAAGTTCGTGGTATGTTTACGGGAGCGCGCGCGGCGAGTAACAAGAGAGCAAGAGAGGTGCAGAGCGAAAGGGGAGTGAGGGGAGGGTGGCGGCAGGGGCGCTTGGGAGACCCCTGGGACAGTGTGGGCGGCTGGCGGGGGGGGGGGGGTGCCCCGCGGGCGGCGCAGGTGGCCGTCGCGTGGAGAGAGGAGGAGTAAGAACGCGTCGCGACAGACCAGCGACTGGACAGGGAGAATGGACGCGTGAATTTTTAATGAGGCGAAACGAGAGTGATATGCATGCCCAACATGAAAGAGGCCAGAAGGAAGGATCCACTATACAGCCGTGTTCAGCTACTTTTGTATTCGAGAGAGAAAAAAAAACAGCAACAAGTGAAGTGTATATTCCTTATACAAAATTCTAAAATGGATATGGGCCAAATGTAATACGTAATAGTTTCTGCTTCATCCTCCGACATACTTAATTTATCCACCAGTCACTGATGTATAAAACGTGCAACAACATACACATTTTCAAATTTGCTTTTGTACAAAAGTATCCAATTTAAATGTGCCGCTTCGACAAAATCAATAGTCAATACGATCTTACGCTATCCTAAAATTTAGCAAATAATTATCGCCTCAATTCTCTTTACCCCCAAATATTACTGCTGGTCTCAGTATATAAAGGAATTTTTAATCAGGAAAAAGTACGCCCAGGGTTACGGAGGAGATAGCAAGGTGTGGTGCATGGTTATGATGCGGCTATCCCTAATTCAGTTAACTACAGATCACTTGTTAAAAATCAGGAGTGTGTATTGTTAAAAACGATATCGGAGTGGATGCGGAACTTTGCTGCAGAGAGGGAAAATGCAACGATGTCCCGGAGACGGAACGGACAACGGGAAGATAGACTATGGGTGTACCGTGCATGGCGGCAGCGCGGAACGTGCCGGGGGTTTCTACTGAGGGTGGGAACAGAAGCCGGCGTCGCAAAGGCAGGTGCAGTGGCATGAGGGAACAGCGGAGTTGAAATGCTACGACTGCAAGAAAATTCACGAGCGGTCTTGAGTTTAGAAAGGTGCCAATAAAAGGAGTAAGTGGTTTCGACGTGCAAAAGGGATACAAGGAAGCGCGTATTGATGGGGGCGTAGCGATACAAGGTAAGCGCGTAATGGACGACAAGCCAGCTCCCTTCCTCACTCTTATATCTAGAAGAGACGTCAGAACAATGGCTCGTGCCAACACTTTCACAACACATTTCATCCACAGAATACCGAGCGCAAGAAGAGGTATTTTATTGGAATCATGAAGGGGAGTGGCGACAAAAACCACACAAGTGTAACGAAGTACTGATAGAGTACTGATGACATTGAAATGCAACGTCTATTAAAAGTAACATAAGTGCGAATCACCTTAATGACAATGAACATCTCTGACAACATATACATGCAATTCAGACACATTGCATCCCGACTGTTTTCCTGCACAAACATTAGGAGCACCAGACCCAATGGTAGGAATCAAGTTACCCATTGTTAGGTTTTTGGTCACTCATTGCAAGAAGAACCTTCCAACATATCTTTCCTTTCCTGTTATGAAAGGAATGTACAGAAGCAGGAAATAGTGTTGATCGCCATGTTGACATCAAATAATTGAGGTTTAGAATGAATGATGAAGAAAACTTCTATGATTGTCATTCGTTGAAATATCTTTAATATTTCATATTGCTTAGATACGTTACGAACTTCAAATATATTATTTACAGTAAAAGTAGCAAGAGAAAAATGCAATAAACTAAGTAATATTCCTGAACGTAAGGAACGTACTAATCACCGAAAGTTTACTGGAAATATTTCGAAATATTTTATTTAAAGCAATGCAATACACGAATTCAATCCTTTACGAGAAATGTCTTTCTACTCGCACCGCATGTTCCGAAGAAAGAAGCCATTGCAGAGGCTGAGAGCAGGAGAAGAGCGCGGCAAGCAGGTGACATCGTCGGGAATAAATGCAGAAGCAGCCTCCGCGGAAATGTGCAAATCCAGTAGACGGGCGCAGTCAGCGGATGCGGCGGCGGCGGCAGCGCAGCTTAAAAACGACAAACGCGGCCGCAGGCGCTCGCCCCGCCGTGACTCAATCTGCGGAGGGCGTGGCAGCGCGCGCCAGCGCAGGCTACAGCAGCGATCCGGCGCCGGGAGGGCTCCGCAGACCGGCTGCGCAAAAGGAGGCGGTGGAGACGGCGGTATTGACGCAGGAGCAGCTCAGACACAAGGAAAAGACGTTAATACGGAGGGATATGGCGGAAGGTCCAAGCAAGAGGGGGCAGTAACGAAAGGTACACGGGGCAAAGTAATGTTTTGGATCATACACGTGTCAGCGTGATTAGGCCCTTGTACAGCGAGGTCAAGAGGTAGATAACAAAGGATATCAGAAGTCATGGGGAGGACGGAAGGAGATCAAGTTCTCAAAATCGTGTTACGTGGAGCGATGGAAGGTGTCGGAGAAGTTGATACGCGCATGGCTTACCGGATGGAAACAGCACTGTAGAAGGGAGTGTAGGACGGAGAAGTTGATTGTGGGAGGAAAAGTGGCAAGGCGGAAAGGTGCGAAGAAACAGGTAGGTCAAGCTACGATCCGAGGAAGCAGCAGCAGAAGCGGTCGTGTATACTGCTATATTCGGGTTCTCGAAATCGTGTTACGTGGAGCGATGGTATATGTCGGTGAAGTTGATACGTTAATAGCTTAGCGACTGGGAGCAGCACTCTGTATAGTGGAGGACCTGGAAGAGAAGACACGGTACGAACAAGGTGACCGGACGGAAAGTAAGGAAGAAACCGGTAGGCCGAGTTACGTGTTCCGAGGAAACAGGAGCCGTGTACACTGGCTGTCCCCGAGCGACTGGCGGAAAAGCGGCTGCGGGCAGGGGGGTGGGTTGGCGGCCCGGGCGGCGCACGTCAGCTCCCGCACAAAAGGCGTGATGAACGAGCGGAAGCCGCAATAAGACGAGCCGCAGCGTCCGCCGCCACAATGCTCCCGCCGTGCCGGCCGCACCATGGCGGCGCGGCGCAAGCATTAGCCAGCTATAACGAACGCGGCAGGTGGAGGCCACGATGCACTCGCGGCCGCCTCCGCCTCAGAAAAGCACTCCCGACACACGCGTCGTTTGCCCGCCTCCGACAACACGCTTCAGACATCAAACACGTTACAAGGCGCCCTAATGAGCCTGCTTTCTCGTTACACTGGAGTAAGTTTATGGCAAAATAATAAATTAAAAAGCGGGCCACGTTGACATCTTCAGCTTTCTCATTTAATACCAAGCTTTTATCAGTAGAAGGAAGGTCATTTGTTTACACACGAATGTTCGAGCTATAACTCCAAAACGCAATGTAAATATATAACGTGTTGGTGAACAAGGGTTTGAAAAGTGAAAAAAGAAGAATATTTGGTACACATTTTTCAAAAGAATTTTTTCACAAATAATGCATATTTACATATTTACAAATGAAAAATATAACTCAGCCCAAAACACTTCTCATTCTACATTACAGCCCTTAATAAATAACCATAAAATTGTAATAAAAAATCAGAACTGCACGAGAAAATTTTTAAAAAGGCAAATTAAGCTCTATAATTATTTGGTCGGAATTCTTTGCAATCATAATTCACATATATTTTTAAGCTTTCAAAATACTTTGTGCCGCAATATATTTGTAATTAAAAATCTATCACTGAACACTATAACATACGAAAATACTTGTAAATGACCAGTGCTCTTTGAAGGGTGAGGAAACAAAGTTGACAAAGCAAACATATTCCCATTTAAAATTTATCAACATTTTTTTGACTAATAGACAAAAATTTACGAACAATGTGTCAATTAAAAGTCCCGTGTGTAACAGAATTATTTCAACAATTAGATGTCTATTTAAAACAGAGATTGCGCTTACTTTTCGAGTTGAGTGATAGAATCGGAATTTGCATTATTAATCTTTCTAATATTTCAAAAGCATTACATAAAGCAAATAAGAATTATCAGGCGAATAGGTTCCTCGAGTATTTCTGTGTTCGAGGCAGTATTAGTAAAATCTTTCAACGCTGGGTTTTGTTGAGTGGGAAATACTCAACACTAGAACATTCAGCGATTACCTTCAGTGTTGAGGCCGTCCAGCTAGGGAGTCCATCTCCAATACTAGATTTTCTAAACGGTTCAAGAGAAGGAAATGGGGATTTTAAAAAGCAACTGTGTAACAGGGCAAACAGAAGGACGCATATCAACTCGGCAAAGCCGTGTTTATAAAGATATTGAGCCATTATCATTTTTATATGTAATTAATACATTTCTTTAATATGCTTTAATATTCATGAAAATAATGTAGAGGTTGATTCACTTTTTCACACTTTTCAGATTTGAAAAGTTAAAACACTCTCCAGAGAGAAAACGAAATCGTTATGCAAGCAAAGGTGACAAACACACATCATATAATTCAATGCGTAATATATTTCTTACGAGATATGTGATGTTTTCGTCAGATAAATGCTATTTTGTTAAGCCCTCTAACTTTCTACAGTATTTAGAATTCTGGGGTACATGTCATTTGTACTGATGGGTGAATAATTCTTGGACGACTTGAAGACTATTAGCACGCACGATGTGTACGAAGCAATCGCCCGAGTGCCCATCTGTTTCCAACAAGAAGCCCCGCAGGCAGCCGAATTTACACACCCCTTCCCTGGAATTCTTCGTTTCTTCAGGCACACGTACAGACGCTGGTATGCGAGTCAAATAGAAACCCAAACCTCTAGTCGTCGAATAGAAATTGAAACCCAATTTTCAAACACCAAATATAATAATACCGAGCGAAGTGACTCAGGGCGTAGCGCGCTGACGTGGCTGTCGGGATGCCCGGGTTCGATATCCGGGACGGCCATCTCGACCGGGGTTTTCGTGGTTTCCCCCGGTCATAAAGGCGAATGCTGGGATGGTTCAAAAATCCCACGATCACTCCTCATCATCAACCTATCACCTCATAATTCAATGCTTAACAACCTTCTCTTACCAAGTGATACAGCCGAAAAGCTGATCCCATAATTACACACGTTAATCTCTCTCGAGGATAGAATATGACTGGACCTCAGAAGAGAACATGTAGCTTGGTCAGAAATGGACTAGACGCAAATAATAATAATAATAATAATAATAATAATAATAACAATCATATTAAAGTGTGTAATTCATAGTATATTAATTATATTTTTAGGTATATATTCATATTTATAGGCTTGCTGCAACAAGGTACAGTCTGTCTTGTATTATTTGAAACGATCATAAAAGTATTAATAAATTTATAAAGCAAAATAGTATGTATTTCTTATATTTCAGCTAACAAGGGAAAATCTCTCTTTCTCCACAAGGTTCTTGAGAGACATTATCTAATGTATAGTATCTTCTACAACCCACTTCATAAGTAATTTTGACTTTTTTGTTGCATATGTGGCCCGTAATGTGCTTAGCAATACTGAATGTATTTATCTTAGCGACTTTCAAAAACAATAATTTATTTTCTCATCTTGGGAAACTTTGGCGAAAATTAGGATCTTTACGACAGTTAGGTCTTGCATTTTACCAAGTAAGTTATATGTGAACAAAATTAGGATTTCTTAGGAGGCGTAATTCAAGATGGTCCTTTTCAATTTTTAGGTAGTGTATAAGAGAAAATTTGTATTTAGATAGTAAAACGGCACTAAAATGTAAAATGGTTACATAACCAATATATTACACTGCCAGTCAACAGTATTCAAGTTCGCTAAGATTAGTAACAATATATTTTTTTTGTAACAACGTAGATGATACAGAAAACGAGGAGATAAATGACATACCAAAACTTAATCTCGTCTAACTTGTGAAATGCAGAATTTGTATATTGTAATGCTTTGGAGAAAATGTAACAAATTAGACACTAATATCTTCACACGTTGCAGTAATACGGCGCAAATGTCAGTAATACAGTCAGATCCACCGTCTGCGCTAATATATGGTAAGAAAAATTAGAAGAGTTTTAGGGCTTTGGCTATTTTTCTTCGAAAAGCAGCATTACTTCCCCCACCTTTCGAATCCACGTAAATCAAATGGACGAGAGGATGTGCTTTATTGCTGTCAATCCTAATCTCTCAGACACGTAGGTTTCGTAAAACTGCAGAATGAATAATTTTAGGTACATTTCATTTAAAGGTATTTTTGATTTACCCCCAGTGGTCCCATTGTCAGTCATAGTACTGGAGATTTGTGTTAGGAGAGCAAAACGACATCTTATCTTAGTTTCCCATCTCCCTACTTTAGGTTAGTGACACTTTTTAAGATTTATGTAATTTTTTGAGGCGGGAGTTTAAAACTACTTGTGTAACTTTACAAATCTTAATTATCTTTCGAACAGCACTAACAGACTCAACTCTACAGATGTGTACGAAGGTAGAGCTCAAACCTTCTAATCTCCCGATTATGCACGTGACACAAGAGTTAACAATGTAATGTCGCTATTATAAACAACGTAAGAGGCGGATTTAGCAGATATACATATCAAAGCATATAAAATAGCCGAAGCATTGTCACATCTTCAATCGGTCGCTCTGACTTTAACGAAAAGGAAATCTTTTCGCCAGTTGCGGGCTTCAATTTCACAAAAGAATAATTTTGTATCCAATGGTATTGTTGAATTTTTAAATTTTCGGATGAACTGAAGCGGTATTTTCATTGCGACGTAGATGCAGTAATATCGAAATACAATGCCAGTTTGTTATTAATGTTTTGCAAAATAAAAAGTAACCACAATTACGCTCTCGTTGAAAGAATATTTTGTCAACATTTCGAAATAAGCTCTAATATCAACAACATGTGGGATGATGAGTTTTTAAACTCTCATGCATATCTGTCAAACGAAAAACAAATTAGTTTCAGTATACACTGACCGTTCTTCTAACGAGTGGAAGGTATAAATTTGGTTAACGTTATAATGTACTGGCATGGTCCTAAGCAATAGGGCACGGTTTTGCACGCTCGGGCAGTCTTTCTACCGCTGCCCAAGCCACTCTAGATCACAACTGCAGGTAAGCAAGATTATTTAAGAAAGGAGACGTTGTTGACAATTCAAGGTGTGAACGTTACAGATGAATTTGCAATGAAAATACGTATAATTGCGTAAAACCTCGTTATTATTATTTTCAAACCTTCTGCATATCTTAAAAGTTTCCAATATTTATTCTCTATAAAATATTCTCTAAAAATATATTATAAAATACAAATATTCTTTCTTCTATATTTATCAATTCTCTAAAGAATATTACTTCAAACATTTAAGCAGAGCTCAGAAGCAGAGAACATTTAAAATTCAGCTAGACCTCTTTTGTGGTTTGATTTTACTCTCTTCCAGAGAAGAAGAAAATGATTCGCAAATGTAAGTTGACGGAAACATAAATATTGTTTGCCGCAGATTAGATCATGTGAAAAAAGTGTGTCCAAGGAAAATTTATATACAATGTATTGCATTTGAAGCAAAACAGAATCGATTTTTAGCTGACTATAACACTAATTTTAATCAACTAATTTTAATTGGACATCTGTAGATACTGATTTAATTTCTACTGGATTCGGAGCAAATAAATAAAATTTATTTTCCAACAATGTCAAATCTTTAAAACGAGAATTTATTTTTTAAGAAAAAATTAAAATGGCATATCGAATCTGATTGTAACGACAGGAGCCTTGGTCACTAATAAGCATTCTTAATAATATATCTTCCCGGGATTCAAACACAGAGAAGTGGAAGTTCGCAGTTTACTTTCCTTATCACTAATTTCGTCGACATACCTACAACACGTTGTCGCTATGACTGGATCCAGAGGAAGTATCTTATTTGGTTTATTTGCCTCTTATCGCTGATTCTCGCGTATCTGCCCCTGTTCACCGTTTGAGTTCGTGCATACCCCTGCAATATACAATCGACCGGAAATGGTACGAGTAAGTGCACCCAATGGAAAACTGTGCTAGCCTACCTACAACTTTGTCAGTACAAAGATATGAACAGTTTACAGGATTATAAATTTTTCCATTGAGCAACTAATGATTTGTTAGCTAATAATTGGATTTCTGAAGTTTTAGAGAATAAGAAAATTAGTGAGTAATAATGACACAAGTTAACAGCAAGATATATATCATTGCTTATGGCACGTTCAAAACACCACGGGATAATTAGAAATGCTAGATAAACAACAATTACCTCCTCAGAAACAATGATGCTTTATAAAATCATGCAGAAATAATTGCCATCTTTCGAAAACTATGCTATTAGATGAAGCTTAAATAAATTTATAAAATGTTACATAAGTAACATGCAAGAGAAATACGTAGCAAAAAACAAAAACAACAAAAACCGTTCAATGCTCTGCATTCCTGTCATTGTCCACCAACAGCCTCATTATTTCGTTCATAATGCACGTGATAATAAACGGGGCCCGCGAATGAAAAGCAGGCGCTGCCCGCGAGAGCGACCGGCGGGCCCGCGCTCGTTGCACTCCCCCTCCCGTCGACTGAAACAAAAATCCGATAGAGGCGCGCGCGCGCCGGCTGCGAGGGGCGTGGAGCGGTGTCGCGGGTGGGTGGGGAGTGTTGCGGAGGGCGGTGGGTAAAAACGGCACAATACATTGGCGGCGAGACAGCCCTGGCGGCGGCGTGCGTGGCCCACTTCGCCACTGGGCCACTGGTGCATCGACCCTGACGCCTCGCCGCGCCCCTGCCCCTGCCGTGTACGCGCACGTGAGCACTCACCCCCTCACATTCCGCCGAGCCGTTCCCGTGAGACCGCTCCTCGCTGCCTGTCTCCAGTTCTCCTTCTCTTGCTTCGTCACTCCTCAACTCCTTCATTACTCCCTTCTACTCCGCTTCGTTCACATCTCGCCGCGCGTTGCCTGACTTCCGTTTCTATTTCCGTATCCGACTTTTCCGCGCAGCACATTCTCAAATGTGCTCTCTAATGCTGCCTACAGACTCCTCCCATTAGAATACTAGCGATACACCATTTTAAATGATGACTTGATATACATCTGAAATCTATCAGCTCGTGCTCTGGCAGACCACCACCCACACTCTGAAACTCCAGCATGCAATAGCTTTCGTTAAATACGATCAATTCTCTAGTCATGAGGCGTCAAAACTGTCGCTAAAGATGAAATAAAAGGATTTAAAAGGCTTATGAGCACAGACAGTAAATTCAGCTAAGCCCTTCTATTTTTCTCCTACTACTGTTGCAATGCTTCTACCTTTTTCATACTACTACAATCATTGCAGTGTTAACTTGACCTTCAAGTCTGAAGGAGAGTAACAGATTGAGACAATACTCTTCCAGCACCCTCGCGGAGAAAAGTGAAAGTGCAATGGTCGATTATGTCTTAATCGAATAGAGACAATTGAATAATTCAACCTCTCTTTCCGCGCAGAGACACAAACAGCGAGATCAGCAGTTTCGTAACGCCCAGAAATTACTTACCGATGTTTGTTACTAACAATATTGATTGATGTTTCGGGGCACATCAACTATTAGGGTCATTAGTGTGGCAAATATTTTATTCAGGAAGGCGGCGGGTTTTCTCCCACGCTGGATGGTGAAATACGGGGTCGACCTACACTTCCGCTTGCGGGGGGATTTCCCCTTTCAGGTTATCTCCCCCGGTGAAGCACCGCCCCAGCCGGGACAAGCTCTAGGCTACTGACTTGACTCCCGACGTGTGTGGTAGTGTAGTGCATGTAGGTGTAAGGGGTAAGGATAGGACAATGAAGAGGCAGGAAACATTGCGTACGCTCTTGGCCTGTTTGTAACGGTACTGTACACAGCATTCGCCTGGTCTTGAACGGAGAAACTACAGAAAACTCGTTAAAACGGCAAGACTCAAACCTAGGATACCTTAAGGAATTTGATTTCTAGCCAGACGCTTTAACTACTCGGCCACGGCAGCCCCTTAACGACGGACGCATACTCGCGTGAACGGATTGAAGGGTATTATACTACACTAAATTACGAGAATGCCAATATTAAAAACTGCATTTTCTGACACGTTAATAGGCCCTTTGGTCTCTCTCAACAATTCAGGAATCGCCAGCCGAAGTTTGTCGGAAGGGTACCCTGAATATATTTCTTACCGTGGTGCCGTCACTAGGCAACTTATGTCATCGTATAAGACTTGATTATGCCACATGAAGTTAAGGGGACCATCGAAACCTTCTAAACGCACCACGAAAACCAAAGTATGATTCACGTTAAGTCACTTCCCCCCCCCTTCCGCCATTCCAAATTTTTGACGACGGACCCCCCCCCCCCCAAATTTCCTCTCCGTCTCCATGGTCCTCTGCTTGCAGACGCACACAGGGTCATCCACTGCTATCTGCTCCTCGCCGTCGTCGCGTCCGACCCGCAACGCGCGGCAGGAGACACGATGAAAGAGGGGGCGCCGCCGCGCCGCGCCTGCACAAAGCCTCGGGCCTTTTTGTACTTTTACCATATTAAAACGGTCGCGCACATTGTGAGAGTGTTAGTATTCAAGTTTTATGCTGCCCGTCGCAGGAATTAAAAGTCCAATTCTTTCTCGATACAATGCTCGGCGCTCGCGGTCAACTGTGCCGTTCATCTAACGATGGATCGCGAGCGTTGTGTAGCGGCTTTCGTTTCGGCAAGCAATGCTTGCGGTACACCAGCGTTCGACGCTCAAGAGATTTCGAATCATGAAAATTTCACCAGCCCACAGAATACCTGCTTATTGAAATAGGCTTTGGGAGAGAAACTCACGCCAGTTAGACCTGAATGTAATATGCATTATTGCACGAATATTAACAGCTTATTTTGTGATCATCGACGAAGACATACGAACATTGGAGAATTTAAACCACCGACTACTTTAACATTTACGCAAAACATACTCAGCGGTACGCCCTGTTGGTTTCAATGAAAGGAATCGTAACTCGTAATATAATAAATGGCGGGAATAGGACGAACGCAATATCATGTAAGACTTGGACAGGGATATTTACATATTCGCAAACAACTTCTAATATTTCATAAAATATAGTAACTTCATCTATTTCACTCGAAAGACAAGAGTGGAATAAGGTTGTGTTTAGAATACCACTGACTATGGTTAAAACTGATTGCAATTCCTGGCTGACAGGGGAAGGACGTCTTGCAATTCTGACGGATAACTCCAAGCGCTTCCCGAAGAGAAGTTGGTTGCGACTTCGTAATCCGTCTACGTTGGCAGTGCTAAAGCTGAGGCGATAACCTCATGAACAGACGGAAGCAGACACGAACTGGAGCAGCAAAGCCAGAAGTTCCAACAATCAAGTGGCTTTATTTTAGAAGCTGTCTCCAAAGTTGTTCAAATAGCTTATTCTTTTTTCTGGGAATGTCAAACAGATTTACGCGTATTTGACATATTCAACAGTCGTTCGAGTATTCGGAGAGGTGGAATGACTCAAACAACGGAAATCGCTGTATCTGGAGAGGCTGTCCTTACAGAGAACATAGATCTCCATCCGGGTCCCCTTAAACCCCCACGGCAAAAACTCCTGTCCAAATACACGGAGGCATAGTCGGCTGCTTTCGAGGAAGTTCTCCGCAGAGTGGGGGAGGCACGGAGGAACGGGACTCTGGGGAGCAAAGCTGTGCGCGAAATTTCTAAAGCTGAAAGTCTTTCTAGTGAAGCTTTGCGTTCACATGGGAGCACGGCGGTAAGACGTTTTCGCACAGGAATTATAACTCAATGGGAGTTCATAATAATCTAAAGGTATATGACAGAATCATGGCAATCTATGCCACTTCCATTATCCTTGAAGTACTCTTTTATGCTGAGGAAGTGAGCACATAATAAAAGACGAACGGGGTAGTGACTAATAGAAAATTAGTTATTTTAAGAACAATTATTTCTTTCCACTCTCCCTCTAATGTATGCCTACACATATATAAAAATGTAAAATGAAATCTAAAGGACAATACAAATTTTATATTTAAAAATGGCACGCCCTATTGTACAAAGAACACATTTCAGAGTATTGATGGCAAACAAGGGAACATACAGGGCTGAGCATTGAACAAAACTCGGCATATCAATAATGGTATCTCAAGCGTAAAGTTCATCTAAGCGTATTCTCAAAGCACAACGATCACGCGCTTCGGAGAAAAACTAGTAAAAAAATATCGTGCGCGAACGGTCAGACGCGCAAGTAACCTGACAGAGCAGGCACTGTGAAATTGTCGATTCCCTGGTATTGGATATAGAAAAAACAACCGACCTGAATCCGAAAGATTGTTGAAATACCGTCTACAACAATTTTAAACCTTTTTTCTTCTCGTAATCTATTAGATTCTTCTGAAGAGCAGTTCATTAAATTGTTCAAATTATTTTCATGTTAGTTTTTTATTTAATTTCGTTTGTTTTGACTGTAGGACTAATATTTTGATGGATAAATCAAAAACAATTTTTGAACAATTTTAGAAGTGTGCTTAGAAAAAAAACAGCACCCCGGATTTCTACAAGAAACATTCAGTTGTGAGTTGTGATGGCAACCGACTTCGGCATCAATGCTTTGCTAAGCCACAGCACTATCTCCGTCGACTGATCGTGCGAGATTTTTCACGTGTTGTTTTTCTCGGCAGTGTTGCCCTCGTCAAACACACGTGAACTCAGTGTGAATGATTTTTTTTCCAATTAATTCCGCATCACAAATCTGGATGGCCCCTTTGGTAGTGTTGCGCTGAACCGTCGTACATCCATGCTCGGCACATTGCATAACTGAGTGATACCTAGGAGACTTCATCTGTTGTTGAAATCACGATACCAAACTTCTTTACTGGTTTACTTTTTTACTGATAAATAAAACCAAATTTTGTCCACATTTACCAATTCTGTGTTGAGAATTACTGACAAAGCATATAATATCTTAGGTTTTCGTAACAGCATTACAGCAATATTCCAATGGCTCCTTATAAAGTATACTCCCAAATTATACATTTCGGTTTCAAAGTAAAGGGGCCGCGACATCAGCTACATCGATTGGGGAATATCAATTTTGGAGAAAACCGACTGACCGGTTTGGCAGCTAGGTTATTAACACCGGTGGACGTTTTGCCGTCATTCGATTTTTCGGTATTAGGGGGCCTCTGTATGAATAGTCAATAACTGCATTTCAGTAAGATTTAAAAGGAATTTTCAATGTTATTTTTACTAGAACTAAAATTTATTACATACATACTTCAAAATTAATTAAAAATCAGAATTCTATTAACAAACATTAGGAATAAACCGAAAACTTATCACAAAATGAAACTACTATTTAAACCGCTATTACTCTCGAAATGAACTCATCGCAGTCATCATTTTTTTAAACTAAAAAAATTTCGAATAATTGTACATGATCTTCTTTCAAAATATATCTTTAAGGAACAAATTTCATTAAGGGAAAATTTCTATCTTCAATAATTTAGTTGTAGGAAGACACCGAAAAGAATTTTAACTCTTGCAATTTTCGAAAAATCAGGGTTTTCAACGAACATGAGACCTGGACCATTCTCTTACACGTCCTTCACACTATCCAATAATAAAGTTTAATCAAAAACGTTGGGGCCATTTATTTGTTGAAATGTTTGGCAATATCCCAATGGTTTCCTATAAAGTATACCCCCAAATTATAATAATTCGGTTTCAAAGTCAAGGGGCCGCGACATCAGCCACATCGATTGGGGAATATCAATTTTGGAGAAAATTGCCTGACCGGTTTAGCAGCTAGGGTTATTAACACCGGCGGACGTTTTGACGTCATTCGATTTTTCGGTACCAAGGACCTAGAAAACATAGATTCTGGATACACAACGTGATAGAGCATTTTCTCCTAAATTTAGCATCTAGATTCATCCACCTTCCATTACCAGAGGGACCTGTAATAAGAGTTTTCTGCCGAAAATTCGCCGTTTCTTCGTGCATCATTGCATTACTCTCTCCTCCTGCCTAAGCGGTAGCGAGAAAGTAAAAATATTTTTACATATCTCTATAAGCATGTTAAAACATTTTTCCAAACATATTTGTCAAATTAATGTTTAGCATATCAATAATTTAGCCATTAAGTATTAGGTTAAACAACAAATTCCTTTCTACTGAACTTGAATTGTCTTTCTTATTTTCGTAATTTACTGCTGACTCCGTAGGAACTGGCCACTGTAGTATATTCTCATAAACTTCACAGGGTCTACAGGTATGCCCTGTCTGATTTTCTCAATGTCTGACTTGACACTTGGAAGGAACGTTTCCTGAAGGTACATGATCCCGAGTTTGACCGAGAACAAATAAATGATAAATGAGGCCTCTCAAGCAATTGTACCTTCGTATGTATCCTCTTCACTCTCAATTGTATTGGAAATGGTACAAACTGCTCATAAATGTGACTTTCTCACTTCTTGGCTTGTTTCCTATATTTTGAGAAAACTACCTTCTTGTAAAAAGAATTCCACCAATTCTTGAACACAATAATATCTTATCAATACCGCTAGCGGAAATGACGTTTTAACACCAAACTGTACCTCTACGAACGAGCAGAATACAAAATGCGAAAATACGTAGAATACGAAATGTAGAAAAATCTTTCTTAAAATAGGGACTGACGATGTTTTTAAAAATATCAATTTACTTACTGTCGAGGGAAGTGACAGATTTTAATAGCTTTTACTTTCCCGTATACGTACGTATATACGGAGTAATATATGTAGTACAGAAAAAGTTATATAATGCTACTGAAAATCAATTTCGAGATTTCCACGCAAATCCACATTTTGGGGTCCCCAGATACAGAAAAAAATTTTAAAACGGCAGTCTGTCTGTCGCCGTCCGTCAGTCTGCCTGTGTCCGTCCGTCCGCCCGCCTGTCTCCGTCCGCCCGTCTGTCTCCGTCCGCCCGCCTGTCTCCGTTCGTCCGCCTGCCTCCGTCCGCCCGCCTGTCTCCGTTCGTCCGCCTGTCTCCGCCCGCCCGCCTGTCTCCGTTCGTCCGCCTGTCTCCGTCCGCCCGCCTGTCTCCGTCCGCCCGCCTGTCTCCGTCCGCCCGCCTGTCTCCGTTCGTCCGCCTGCCTCCGTTCGTCCGCCTGTCTCTGTTCGTCCGCCTGTCTCCGTCCGCCTGCCTGTCTTCGTCCGCGCGCCTGTCTCCGTCCGCCCGCCTGTCTCCGTCCGCTGGCCGTCTCCGTCCGCCCGCCCGTCTCCGTCTGCCCGCCCGTCTCCGTCTCCGTTCGTCCGCCCGTCTCCGTCTCCGTTCGTCCGCCCGTCTCCGTTCGTCCGCCTGTCTCCGTCCGCCCGCCTGTCTCCGTCCGCCCGCCTGTCTCCGTCCGCTCGCCCGTCTCCGTCCGCCCGCCCGTCTCCGTCCGCCCGCCTGTCTCCGTTCGCCCGCCTGTCTCCGTCCGCCCGCCTGTCTCCGTCCGCCCGCCCGTCTCCGTTCGTCCGCCTGTCTCTGTCCGCCCGCCTGTCTCCGTCCGCCCGCCCGTCCCCGCCCACCCGCCTGTCTCCGTCCGCCCGCCCGTCTCCGTCCGCCCGCCTGTCTCCGTCCGCCCACCTGTCTCCGTTCGTCCGCCTGTCTCCGCCCGCCCGCCTGTCTCCGTTCGTCCGCCTGTCTCCGTTCGTCCGCCTGTCTCCGTTCGTCCGCCTGTCTCCGTCCGCCCGCCTGTCTCCGTCCGCCCGCCTGCCTCCGTCCGCCCGCCTGTCTCCGTCCGCCCGCCTGTCTCCGTTCGTCCGCCTGTCTCCGTCAGTCTGCATGTCTCCGTCAGTCCGCCTGTCTGGGCATGAGATATTTAAAAATATATGTTTTTGAGAAAAACAAAGAAACATCAAAATAATTTTTTTCTTAAACAGGGCAATT
Source organism: Gryllus longicercus (assembly GCA_038098605.1). NCBI lineage: Eukaryota > Metazoa > Arthropoda > Insecta > Orthoptera > Gryllidae > Gryllus > Gryllus longicercus. The sequence continues at coordinate 4,661,565 of JAZDUA010000028.1, read as the reverse complement.
ATCATTGTTAACGGTTTTTTAAAGGAGATAAAACGTACTAGAAATACTACGAACGAACTAGAAATACTCTAAAAAAAGTTGATGGCGTTGATATGTTTGTACTAGATGGAAGAAAAAACGCGACATTAAAGAAAACAATTGTTAATTTATAGGGTTTCCAAAGAAAAGGTTCCTTAATTTGAAAGAAGAATGGGACAAATAATATATTTACAACTGAATCGAACATTTCGCACAGCTTCTGAACGTCGCACACTGTCAGAAGACACATAACCAATGATTGAACAAAGAAAAGAAGAAAGGAAATTTTCCTTTTGTGCATTAGAACTTTGGCAAGTGTTTGTACAACATACACGGTGTGTTGCGGGTTGTATTACACTTTACATTTTCACTTGCGAAGGGGGTTTTCTAAGTACCATTAAATATTGCAGTGTGAACAATGAAGGAAATATGAATGATCTAGTCACATCTTCTAAAGTACGAAGTTGTTTAATCTGTTGTAGGATAATTAAATTTACAAGGTATTAGTTCTTCGATGTCCTGTAACTAGACTTCGGAATTTCAGGTGTAATAAAGTTTTGATTTGGCACCTAAAATAGGTAACAAAATTATTAAATTAGGCACTTCAAGGCAAGAAAAGTGACGTTTTAGGCACTTACAATAAGTTACAAAATAATTAAACCAGCCATTTAAAATCACATTAGACATGAAAAGTTATGTTTCTGGCATCTAAAACTGATCACAAAAGGATTAAATTAGGCACTTTTTATTTTTAAGGAAATTCAAATATTTTTTTTATTTATGAGTGTGACTACAAAAATATTATTTTATTCAATTTCATTTCTTTTCATTTCATTCATTCTTTCACACTTTCAATTCTCAACCTGCCAACAGCGCAGCTGTATCGGGAATGGTTGGAATTGCATAAGAAGTGCGTGCAGATCAGAGGCGAGAGTGAAACATCTTTGTATTGATTTACAGAGCTGCTTGTGTTCGATGTGTAGGGTGAGAGATTTGAGTGCGTAGGCGATGGCGCACTATTCCATAAGGGAATATTCGCGTTTCGTGAAATTCGGAAAAGTATTTGCGTTTCGGCAAAAAAATTTTAAAAATTAAAAAATGGTAATTCATCAAAATCACTTTGTTAGGCACTGTTATTTAGGCAAACGTATTAAAATAGGCATCATCCGCCGTTGTAGGACATTTCAGGGCACTATTAGGTTCTTTCGGTAGATCTATTTTTTCACGATACGTAAACACCTGCAATTATTTTCCACTATCTCCTAGAGGAACTATATAGGCATTAATCCTAAAATCCGAGGTCTACCTATAAGAAACACAAACTACATCAATTAGTGCAACTAATTCGTTAAAATTAATTTCTATTACATCAATTTCACAAAGGGAGGTATGTGTAGAGTATTTACAATTTATATGGCGTGATTTTGTTTCACCCAAAGCAAGTTCATCCAAAAAAGCTGAAACAGGATATTAGCTTAGCATCAACTAAGAAACAGCTCTAACGATTATTAAAAAGATGGTACAGGTACACGTATACCGGGTGAAAGGGACTATGTTTTCGACATAACAGTTATTTTCATATTTGATTTAATTTAACACCTTTTAAAGAATGGTAACATTTCTAAAGCTTTTAGACATTGTCTTCTGAATACTCAAATACAAAAATCATCTTTAAGCAGGTGAACATGAAAGTACAGACATTTACAAAACCAAGTAATAAACTTGCATTATTGGCCATCTCTTATGTCTATCTTATTGGCCCCTGGCATATAGCATCTCTTAAATCTTCTCAGAGATTGTTAGTTAAAAAGATTCAGTAGTGTCGCCTGGTAAATTGGCCCAGAAACGACAATATCTGTGACTATTATTGTTCTGTTCGACAAGACGGCTCTGAACTTCAAAGACTGAAGATTTCTTCTCTAGACAATGGTTGAATTCGACCAAGGTAGGTCCAAAATCCGTCACCGTCATGATTCGACCCCTCCGATCGCCAGGCCAACAACGCTGGTGAGACGGCAATTGTATCTGCTGAGCCGTCAGAGGCGGAAGTACAATACCGCTTCAAGACCTGAGGGAGCCCTCGCTGGCTAAAAAAAGTCGATGTGTTACGGGTGCGCGAGTTCGTCTCCGCGAGCCACGTCAGCAGAGGTCCCAGGGCAACGCCGCCGCTTCCAACGCTAATTGCGCCAATAAAAATTAAACACGCATCTCCACGCGCTGCCGCCCTTTGAAAGCGACCACGGGCAGAGAGCCCCCCCGGCGGCGGTGGTGCCGGAGAGCCGTCGAGGCTGCCGTCGAGAACAAGCGCTGAGGGTCAGCTCGGTGTCGCGTGACGTCCACGACAGCAAAGGTGATAGTGAATGTGGAGAAGCGGCAAAGGTGCTGGGACGATCAGCTAAACTACACTTTCACCTTATTATAACGAACAAATATTTTCATTTTTTTCGCAATTCAAATTTTATACGCTGGCAACTTTATCATATTCTATGAGGTGTTATCAAGTGCACAATTTTATTTCCGTCTATTAAATTTTGGTGTTTTTTGGGAGGGGGAGAGGGTTAATTAAGCAAGCGATGATAATCTGGAAAAATTAATAAACACAGAGACATTATTTTACGTAGACCAATGAAAATGATAATAAAATTTCGATGAACTTAACTTCGAAAACTCACGACTCTTCGGTTCTTTTGAATCAAGTGATTTTATGAAAGAAACAATGCCCATCAAAAATATATGGTTCATAACAGAAACACATATATTAAGAGGCATCTAACAATATTTGAAGATTATGAGACACCTACGGAACACAGGAGAAATTCTAGGAACTTGAATTACTTCTTATTATGATAATATTTCAATTTAATATTTTTTGAGTTCTTTTCTGCTTTTCTAAACCCCTCAGGCGTGCCTCATGGGTGTCTGCCCTCCTCCGTGACTCAAAAGCAACTTGAAAAGCAAATCGAATGAAGTACTCGTGAATACTCGTGCACTACACCATCACGAGAAACGAATGCCGAAAATTCGCAAGACGTTATTCCACATGGCTCATTGCATACAATACAATCCCGAATTGTAATAAGACGAAAAATAAATGAGAGTCTTAATAACAATAAGTCGTAGACCATAGTATTTCAAACACCTAAATAACACTTGTTCAGGGGCTTGCAATAATGAATGTGCAGGTGTGCTAATAGAACTCACTCACACTTCCTACTCCGTGTTCCTAGGTGTGATTGAGAAATGGGAATAGTGCCTGTTTACCTCAACGGAGGAAAAGGTTTAACTCAATCACGTAACTAAATTAATTAATGCAAATCAGTTCAAAAGACACGTTAATTGCAGCAGCAATCTCCAAAAGTGAGATGCGATCTCTTGGATGAGTGTGCTATCACTATCGTGGACCCCTCTGATTGTGTTCAGAAATGTCTCGTCTGGTAAAGATAACTCTAAATTCTTCCATGTCATGAGTACAATTATGTGATGAATTCAAATAAGACACTTCTTATGTTGAAAATATGAAGGAGGTTTAAATTCGAATTTAATTCGGAACCTGCTTAAAGAATAACCAAGTACGTGGATGCAATATGCCTCTTGTAATCATCTAAGCCGCCACACGTTGGCTTCCTTTCTCATAGTCTTTACAAATATATTTTTATCCTTTCCAATAACGAGAACGCACTACACAAAGAAACAAATGTTCCATCAATGAGAAAGATGTTATTCAGAGAACGCGAATATGAAAATACTTTACATTAGAAATACTTCCTCGTCAACACTTCAGCAAAGAACTCGCACGCACGCCGGCCGCCGCGAGGCGAAACGACAAAGAGGGGAAAGGCAGAAAGACGGGCGAGCCGAGCGAGGCAGCTCCCTGCACAACGGGAAGGAGCGCAGCGGGGAGTGGACGGCGTTGGGAGAGGCAGAGACGCGCCCAGTGGGGCGAGACAAAGCGGAGGGGCGCCTAGTGGAGGGAGATGTGGGGACGGGAAGGGGCGCAGAGCGCTGGGAATTGGAGAGAACGAGATGGAGTAGGCGCGCCGAAGTGGGGCAGGGTGGGGGAGGAGCTCAGCCAGACAGCACTGATTTGAGCGGAGTCGAGACGGGTAGAGTAAACCGCTGTTCGACGGAGTGGGACACTGTGAGGCGGGATGCGTAAAACCGGGATAGAATAAAAAACGAAACTGGAGAAAAATGGGTGATGAAATTGAAAAAAATAACTCTCAAGGGTATTATAAACGAGACTTTCCATTTTACCGCCCCTTTCCGCAAACGTAAATTCAATATTATATATTCAATACAATGCAAGTTTAAATTATTACATAGTTGATTATAATAAATGTCCATATTTACAAAAAGTGGTGAATGTTAAGATGGACTGGTTTGGATGTAATCAATTTTATTGGGACTGTTCCAATGGGAAATGCTGCAGCTGATAAGGAATTTCAATGGTCAACCGTTGCCTCCTCCAGAGCACAAGTTTGAATAAGTAGACATAAATCATAAGTAGGATGTAACAGTAAGTAGGTCATCTGCAATCGACACTCTTAAAGTGAAATTCAGCCTCGGAGAGGTAGAAAATTGACCGATGGCTGATGGAAAACCGTCTAAATCAGGCGGAGTATGGCCAGGTAACATCGGTTCGGTGGATGCAAAGTAACGAGTGGTGAGGAAAGGGAGTGCCCGCTGTCGGGGAAGCGGACCGATAGTGATTTACCGGAAGTCGGAAGGGACACAGTGCGAAAAGCGAGAGCGAGATGACGGCGTGGAACAAGAAAATAACTTGTCGGAAGGGCCGGGCGAGGAACGGCCGGGTCGTCGGGCGAGCGAGAGCAGGGTGCTCCGGCATGGGGCCGAGCGGCGAGGGCGCGCTCCTTGACGCGGGTGGCGCGAGAGACAAACGGCCCAAGACGGCCCTCCCAAGGCGTGTTCCTCGCGGGCCCGACCCACCCTCCTCGTCCCGCTGCGCGCAGCCATCGACCGCGGGAATCGATAGCGGCGGCGCATCACTTATTCATGCACGGGGTGCTAATGGGCCGGGGCCCGCCGCCGCGACCCCGCGTGCCGCTCGGCGCCGCCGCCCCCGACACCCGTTGACTAACTGCTCGCCGCTCGCGCTTCGGCCTCACGGGTGCGCGTGCCTCTGCTGCTGCTGCCCCCCCCCCCACACCCACACCACGCCGTGCCTTGCGCGCAGAGTTGTGCTCCAATCACAGGCGACCACACAGGACAGACTTTGCGCCTATCCCTGACAGTGGAGACAACAGCAGACAGCTATTCCAAAAATGCGTCTGCTAAATAATTACGCAATCATATTACTTATAGTATAACAATACAGAACGCACCTATTGGTTAACTGAAAAAACGCCAGTACAAATGCCATTAACGTGACTGCATGTTTCTCAGATTATCACGAACCTGTAACTCGGAATTCAACTTTGAGTCTGACACACTAAATCTGTAAATATTATAGCTGCATTGCAAATACTTGTGTTTCTCTGGAAGAAACAAACAAACAAACAAACAAACTAGGTGCTAAAGTAGTACATACTTTCCGGAATTACTTTTAACTTTGCAATTTTCACAAATCAACGAAAATGACACCCATCTCCATTTGAAAGCATCCTTTACTCTCTAGATAAAAAAAATTAAAGACAAAATTTGGAGCAGTTTTTGCGAACATTTTTTTTCATAAAATGGCAGTAAATTTAAGCAGAATTTAGGCTAAAACTACTAGGGTAACAAAAAAGGTACATATTTTTTAAAGGATTAATTTTGTAAATAAATTTCATTTAACACAAAAATATTTACCATCCACATTGTACTATTGCTATGTTATTACTTTTTGCAATTTTAGAAAATAAAACGTTCCTAAAAGCGGGGACCACACAACTTTTTACAGTACTTTGCATCGAGGAAAACATTTAAACAAAACGTTTGAACCTGTTTTTGAGAAACTATTGTATAAAAATTGCCTATGTTTAATGCATAATTACGCGAAAACACTAGTGCAGGGTTTCGAACATCAGGCAGATCCATTAGGGAATATCCATCAGGGAATATCGAGAAAATCGCCTGAACGGTTTAGCCGTTAGCATTGTTCACAGACAGACATAGAAATGGATGGACGAACGTTTTGCTGTCATTCGATTTTTCGTTATCTAGGTCACAAAACATAGATTCTAGCTACATCATATGGTAGAGGATCCCCCCTCTAAATTTAACAATTGGATTTATCCACTTATTCGTTAACATGACAGATTTTTGCTGAATATTTCGTCGTTTTTCGCGCAGTATTACAGAACTTTCTCTTTACTGCGTAAAGGGGTAGCAAGAAAATGGAAATTGGGGCCACGTTTTGAGAACAGTTTGAAAATGTTGACTATATGTGAAGACCTGAAGTCCAAAGATTCGTTACAAACTTACAGGGCCTTGAGATCGTTTAGATTGATCATAATACCAGTTTTGGAGAAAATCGCCTCAAAGGTTCAGGCCCTAGGGTTCCGACTAAACATCGAGGAAGTCATTTAATACTTATAGGAATAAGATTTATCCACTTGCCTCTATCACGGCACAACCTGAAGAGTTTTTCTGTCGACTGATTAATTAGTATTTCCGGGCGCGTCCACGGCTGTAATTAGTCCCGTAAGTGCAGTGCATGCTCTTTATAACGGGAGGTGGCAGTAATCTTCCCCCAATGGATGGGGAGACCGGCACGTCGGCTTGCAAGCCGACTGTAAAGCCGAACACGCCGGGACAAGCTCTAATTTCCCGGCTAGTATCCTGTCATACTTGGTAGTGTAGTGCATGTAAGTGTAAGTAAGGGGGTGAGGATAGGACAAGGAAGAGGGAGAAAAGTGCGCGGTTCGTGGCCCGTTTGTTGGGGCACTATTCCATCACTCACCTATTGTTTATGGGAGAAACAGAAAATTACCGATCAAAGCAACAGGCAGATAGAATTCTCCTCAAGACAGCTGCTGAACTCGACCTACCATTCTAGCGTGTCGAAAATCCTGTTCGAACGCCAGGACCTCTCGGGCAGAGGCACTGAAAAGACTAATTGATGCTCTGAGCCAGCTACATTCGTGCTATGTTAAATTAAAAACCTTTCAAAACAATGATGAATGATTTATTCATCTTAATTAGTGTACACGGGTTTCGACGTTTCACGCACGTTCAACGAAATTTTATTCAGAGCACCTGAAAAATCAGAGACTGCTTTGAGGAACTAACAGTGTTTCCAAAGTATAGCTTCAAGTAGTAACGCTTTGTCTGCGGTTATCTCAAATTGTTCGAATTGTTTAAGTTTAGTATATACCTTACTTTCCCGAAAAACATTAAGAAATGTAATTTCAATAAGACCATAAACTAGTCAACAATCAAAATAGAGGGAGGATCTCCTTGAAAAACGTTATTTCACAAGCTACATCTTTTAAGGTGCGAGTATAAATGTACGAACCTGCTCTGATTTTTCTTCTAATGACGTTCATGTCGAAGTTATGTAAGTTCATCTGCTGTTTTGAACTGGAAGAATACTGTGTTATTAAAATAGGTATTAAACGCGCGCAAACGTTTCTATTGAACAATTGCCCAGCTTTTGATGTCAATAACAAGGCTACGATTTTTGCCGCAGCTAGATGACATTTTTGACAGATAACAGTTTCGCTCAGGTAAACAAATGATTTTATAATTTATTTTAACATAGTAAATTCTATCATTTGAGATTCAATCAAAAAGATTTTATTTCATTACACGAAAACTTTAAAGAGTTATTCTACCAACTCAAAATATTGTTTGTTTGGGAGTTTTTAATTCGAAATAAAACACTGCAAAAAATTATCTTTCATATCGTTTTATTTACATGGCAGACCGGTAACATCCAATCCATATCTCAACACATTATCTCTTAAAAATCAAAATAGGTTTTCACTCTGCTTATTCCATTGTTAGACACTTCTTTATGTTTTCATGAAATTTATTCAAAGAAAAATCAAAGGATTGCAAACTTACTTAAGGCTTTGCATTCAACGTTCAAGGAATTAATTCTAGAAGCATTATTCAAGAAGATATTTTGTTGCCATTGATATCCATTTCCGGAAATCACCAACGAGGACGGCATTGGAATTCAAAATGCTCATTTTAAAATGTTTTTCTCAAAACACAATTTTCAATAAAATTATTATTTCCCCATAAAGATAACTTACATTTGGCTTCGCAAAAGTGCTAAAATTGATATGCAAAAGAGAATCCTGGGGGATATGTTTGGGCTAAAGTTGAAGAAATGACGTAACACCTTGTTAAAAATAAGTGATCCTGAAGATGGAAGCTGAAGACTGAAACAGAAACAATCTACCTGTACATAGGTAATAGTACACACAAACGGATCAGCAACCAAATAACTAATAGCTCCGTTTGTTATTTTTCTACACCAATTGGCTACGCTGTCCAGAGTTTTTAAAGGAGCAAATTTATGGACAGAAGTTTGTTTTAGGGCGTGAAGAGGGAAATACGTTTTGGGAAACACACAATAGTTAAGAATCCACAGAACAAAAGTTATCAACACAATAATCAAATGAGTTCGGGACCCTCTAATTCCATCTTGCGCATTATCCACTTCTTCCTCCCAGACACTAAACTCGTTACATTTTTCCTTACTACAGTCATCCTTGGTGTAACTGTCACGTTTTGTAACTGGTTTGTTGATTGGATATTAGCTAATTTGAAGGATGGTGTTTAGTTGGGGGTTGGGACTTCTACAACCTACAGGATAAAGGCTCCTAAGGTTTTGGCATGTAATGCCAACACATATCCTTAACCTAGTTTATTGTGATAGAGCTCTACATGTGCACAGAATGAGCTGCATGAAGGCTCATGGCTTAAAGAGTAACATTAGTGAAAACACCCTTCTCCACATTCTCGTATGGTAGTCTAAGTACATCTGAAGTCATGAGCAACAGTCACCTGATGCTCTGAGCGTGATGAGCTGAGAGGGCACAAAGACAAACGGGCCCTGGCGGCCCATCATCGCATTATCTGAGTTCGGGTCACGTGACAGCCGTGTCGTGTGCAACACAAGGTGTATTTGCAGACCCACTAGGGACGGTCCGTCGCGACCATCCTGTTATTGGGGTTTGGACCGCTCGTCCATGGGCGTAGCGCACAGGCGCCACGGTGACCGCAGACGTTCGGTTGAGCAAGGCGGGCGTTTCGCACCACGCACATGGCTTTGCGTGACCCGAATAATAACATAATAAATTGACTGTGACATAACATCCCAAGGTTACAGAATCATCTACCAATATGTTTTCTAACGCTATATAGATAATATATTAATAATAATAATCAACGTCCCTTATGAGCGCTGCACGTTTTGGGGAATGATAGCTTACTAAAATCATTGAGAGTTTGTAAATGTTTTGCCAGAAAAAAGCACATCAAGACGCAGGGTATCGTCCAGGGGAAGCGTTCTTTGCTCTTGTGGAGGAAAAAATTAAAGAAACTAGTGGTGCTACGGAACGGCACGCACTATCCCGTATTCGTTTTCTTTTTCGTTTGGTCTCCGCTAGCTATTGGGACTTACCACGTATTCTTGCCAGCTACCATCTATCGCCGTCCAAAGTACATTTTTTTGACATTTCTTAATTTTTCGGTTTCCTAATTGTAGAGCGGATATATTATTTTAAGATAATTCAATAACAGTAAAACGTCGTCGTAAATGGCAACTTTCTTTTAAAACTTTGAAGCCACTTATAAGAAAATGGCGTTTAAGCGCTACTGTAAATTAGAAAATTTGAAGCTCTTTTTCACAGACAATGTTTGACTTTTCCAAAAACTTCATTTGAAGTCCTTTTGAAGTACTTCAACTCACAAATACAATAGTGTTTACAAATTGCTAGAAATGCGCATATCAACGGCGTGAGAGATATTTCAAAAACATTACATTTGTGTAATTTTTGAAGGAAAAAAAAATACCGAAATGAACTTTACGTCTTATTACACAGTGCAATTAGCACTATCCATTCGAAATGTTTGAAGAAAAATTGTGTAGTCGTTTTTTGAGAAAAAGGCGATTGAGCGTTTCTGAAAATTCGGAATCTTGAGACAGTTTTCACAGAAAACGCCAAGTTTTCGGGAAACTTTATATGACAGTATTTCAAGCACATGTACTCACAAATATTATAATGTGAAGGTATTGCTGCTAGTACAAATATTAACTACCTGCGAGAAGTCAAAAAATTAATATTTTTGTCACTTTTGAAAACACAAAAGAACAGAGCAATATGGCGTTTACGTCATCTTATATAGTTCATTTAGCTCTAAATCTACCAAAAGTTGAAAGAAAAAAACTGGATCCATTTTTGAGAAAATTTTGATTTTGTACTTTTTTAAAATCGCACATATTGCACGCAATATTGCGCGAAAACTACTATTATTTTACAAAGCTTTACATGACCTAATGAACGAACTCACTATGGAGACCAAATTTTATTTGAAGCAAAAATCTCTATCTTTAATTTTGTAGTTGTAGGAAGACACCAAAACAAATTTACTTTTACTTAAAGCTTCCTGGAGTAGATAAAATGGCTCAAAATTATAACTACTGTAATAAACCGAATAACTACTGTAAATTGTAACTACTGTACTACTGCCGAAGTTATTATTATACCATTTATCATATATGCATACTGATAGAACACTTGTCAAATTGTTGAAAAGGCAATAGGAGAAGATACATCATATATTACACCTGCCTAAAGGCTGATTGTGTGTGAACTAGTTTCACGAGCGCGAATGTAGGATGACTAACGGGCACGTAAATTGTCACTTTTACCTACTTTTCTGTTGAAAATTTCCGCTTGGTTATTGTTATTACATGAAATAGTTTCGTGTGAATTACACGAAAAACAGGTATATTACTACTTAGTTTCTCGACGGTTGCAAGGACGGTAACGCACGTATCGTGATGTGAATAACACACCATACTCATGTCTGCCCGTGTCTCCCGTCAGACACTACGAATATTCTAATCGCTCGACTCAGTCATGGGTGACGTGAAAATTTGTGAACACGTTAACCCTACATAGCAAGCTATCGGAGGCCAGTGACATCTTGACCTCTGAGTACATCGTGTGTACGTACATCAGCTCCTGGCGATTGCTTCTTTACTAAAAATAGTACACTACGAATATTCTAATCGCTCGACTCAGTCATGTGTGACGTGAAAATTTGTGAACACGTTAACCCTACATAGCAAGCTATCGGAGGCCAGTGACAACTTGACCTCTGAGTACATCGTGTGTACGTACATCAGCTCCTGGCGATTGCTTCTTTACTAAAAATAGTCTTATCGAATTGAGCAGTGAGCTTTTTGAAATACTGTAAAAATATACTGAATACGCTTTCGTATAAGTTTTTTCTATCATTCATTTTTTTATTGTCAACGCCCGCACCTAACGCAAAGTAACATTTTCTCTTATTTGCGTTAACATATTGAGAGATCTTTGATGATGGTTATGGACTCTTTAAGTAACACCCCTTTCCCGGTTTCCCCTCTGCTTCGGCTCACGCGAGGATCGAGCTGACCAGCTTCTTTCGCCCGCCTCTCCCGTGATTTATCGTCTTTCCGGCCGCCCTCTCAGCCACCCATCGCCGACCCGCAGCCCCAGCGGGTCGCGGGCAGAGCGGTCAAAGGACTACCCTGGAGTTTTTCCAACCTCCAGAATGTATCATCTCCCAAAATCTTAGGCAACAAGCATATTATGGGGCAAAATATTATTTAAGCATTCGTTTTTTACTTAAAATGTGCGTGTATTTTTTTTATCGCGTGTTTCTCTCCCCCAAAAATGTTTGGCTCTTTCATATTTTCAAACTATAACAACTTCATACGTAGTAGTTATTATTAATAAAAAACTTTATTGTTTAAATATGTCATGACTATCCAATCTAACCCACGTCTCTTTATTGCTCACACGTTTTTGAATTATGAAATGTTTTACTACATTTTTAAGTCGAACAAGAAAAGTATTTTTACTTTTCGTGTGAAATTACTAGTCAACTACTGCTTTCCTAATCGAATGTCTTGGGTTCTTCGTAAATCCAACTCTCACAAAACTTGAACAAATACGAATTATCCACAAATTGAATTAACCAACAAAAGCTTTTTCCATTCGCATTCCGGTATCATCATGTACCTCTTCATTTTAATTGTAATATTATATATTCTTTTATACCATTTCTGCATGCGTACCAAATATTTATTGTACCCCACAGTTAGAACATCAATGATTACACTGGGCTGCGTTTAGAAAACTAGTGGAGCTGTCAAAGCGCATATTTTCTCACATTGTTTCTAAAAGCTCCACAACATTCCGCTACTGCATAACCAGCAAAAGTTTTGCCAAGCAGCTAATTATTTTTCCGCTCCGAGCCTCGAACGCAGATCCTCAGAGTTAACGTGCACTATACCACAGAAGCGCCGCATGGGTCGAACTCTGACAAAGGTATAAAAAGGTAAATGCCCGATTCATGTAAAAAACTTTCAAAATCAAAATATCCGTTAAAAACTCCCAAAGCCTCCAGTCCGATTAGATCAATCAGGGTATATCAATTTTTAAGAAAATCAGCTGAACGGTTTAGGCGCTAGCGTTAACTGCAGACGGACAGACAGACAAACGGAGAGACGGACATTTTCCGTCATTGGTTTTTTCGGTATCAAGAACCAACAAAACATGGATTCTGGATACACCACGAGTTAGAGATTTTTTTTTCTAAATTTAACAACAAGATTTATCCACTTTTTCATTACCAGAACCCGGCATTGAGGTTTGTTCTGGTGAAATTTCGCCATTTGCTTACGCACGATTACGTAACTTTCTCTTTTTCCAAAGAATTCGTAAGGCGAGAAAGTAATAATAATTTCCGAACCTTTACGGATATCTAAGTTGGTCTCATGACTAGTGTTCATAATCTATTTAAATTTCATTACGATAGATTCATTAGTTTACATAAATTGGTTCATACAGATGCACAGAAACTCAACAATTGATTTGACGTCACATCCTTTTTACAAATCGCAAAAGAATTTGAATAAAAAGTTTTAAAGTTTCAAATTGCAGAAGTACATGTAGAGATATCCGGTTTTTTATATGTGTATTGATTGCATTTGGGGGTAGAAATGTTTCAAATGATATTCAATAAAGTTTCTCGAATCCCTACTAGTTTTCTACTACAACACTTTCATCAAATTAATATCTCCGCAAAGGGCTCGAACCGGCGACCTCTTGGTTTCAAGTCACGAACCCGAACATGCCACTTAACAAGTTCAGCCATCCAGGAGGACAAGACCTATATACTTCCATAATACTCAAGACACAACCGTTTCAGTTCTAGCATTACAGAGCTGTGAAAATGTGAAAAAACGAGGGAATTAGAAGTTGCAAATTCGAAAATCACATATCCACTTCAAATTTATTTATCTTAATTGATTGTATTTGTTAGTGGAACTGCTTCGGATAATTTTCAATTAAGTTTATGCAATTTTCAATGTTTTTTCGGCAACACAGAATTGTGACATATAACTATCTCTGAGCGATGCTCGAACAAGTAGACCTTGCCTCCGAAGCATTGAGACAATACACATCATTTAACCAACCTCGACCACCGGGATCGTACAAGGATTAGGCACTCATAATAGTCATAAGAGCTTCGTGTTTCAGTTGCAGTATTAGGCAGCGGGAAAATTAACAAAATGTAAAATAAATGTCCTATGGGGAGAAAAAGATTGCAGCTTGGTTGGCATAACTCGACGCGGTAAATAATTTTAAAAGTAACAGAGAATAGTGACAAATAGTTACCCTGAGCCAGAGTCGAAACAGCGGCCCTACTCCACGAAACGCTGAGACCGAACTCGACATTTAACCACTTCGGTCACCCGGGTTATACAGGGAATTGGCACTTACATAATAGTCATAAGCGCGGAAAGACAACAATTAATTTGATGGTTCATACGTTTTGCAAATCCAATAAAAATGTGAAAAATTATTTAAAAGATAAAAATTAGAAAATGACATAGAGACACTTCCAGTTTATTTACCTTGATTAATACTATTTGCGATTAGAATTACTTCAAATGATTTTCAATAGTTTGTCAAATCCTCTATTTCCTGCAGCAACACAGAATAGTCACAAATATAATTCCCTGACAAGACTCGAACCAGCCAACCATCCCTCCAAAGAGTTGGGCCCGTTCCCACCAATTTAGCCACCTCGACCATTCAGTTAATTACATAATTTTTAAAATTATGATTCGGTTCTATCTTTAGGGACATGAAGAATTGGAAAAAAAAAGTGAAAAAAATATTTAGGTGGCAATAGATGGCAGCTGGGAAGAGGGTGGAGTAAAACCAAAAATATAGTTCAGAGCAAAGAAATAAGGAAATGAATTAGTTTGAGAAAGTCTGTATCATTCTGTAGTATCAGTAGTTGTATTTTATTTCACAAATCACACTCCTGGTGCTATAATTGGGGCAGACGTTCTCGTATCCTCTATAACGAAGTATAGAACTGTATTTATCTTGAAAAATTGTGCGTTTCCAAATAATTCCGATTTTTACCTGGTCATCCTTCGAACACGTCCCATAAAATGAGGTGACTTGGTGGCTCAAGAATGATCAGTAGACGCGATAGCGGAGATGGAGCGGGAAGTATAAAGCGAAAAAGGGCAGCGATCAAGCGAGCCAATCAGTATTAGTGAACTTGGCAAGGGTATTTGCAATGTTGCCTATTTGCGAACCACAGTTCCAGTGCCGCGTAGGATTTGGAATTCCCGAACCTCCTCCTCACGAGGTCCGTAAAATTAGCGGAGCACAGTTTTTCAAAAATTGGATTAAACTCAAAATTTGTCGATCTTTTTATTGCGATTTTTGTAACACAAAAAAATTGCCGCTCTTTATTTGACCCTGCAATAAACAATTGGCAAACTAGACATCAAGTTAGCACCGCAAGTACCCGAAAACGAAGAAATTACAAAGATAAAAAGAATTACATGGGAATTTGTCGCTTTTTTGTTGCCCAGTAGTACCCGAAAACAAATTTTGTTGCTCTTCTGATACCACCAAATACCGGAAATGCGAAATTTGCCCTCTTTACGGCGGGTGACGGTGAAGGGAACGGCTGTCCGTCGCATATAGGTACCACGGAACAACGTTGTTAATTTGGGACTTAATTTTAAGTTACATGTATGACCAGAAGTAAAACCATCAGTAAAACGACCAGATTGTAAAAGCAAACATATAAATTTAATTTCAAAATTTGAATATTCAAAATTAAAACATCGACCAAAATCCATCTAGTTTAGGAATCTCTATCATTCGTACTCACGGGAGGTATAATTTGATACAATAACAGCGCGCAATTTTACCACTTTTTCAATTTTTTCCGAAAGTACGAAAACATTTTTAAAATTAGCTTCAGTTAATTTACTTGGGAAAAGAGAATCACAAAGTGAATTCCATCAAGGAGACAAACGCCGTTTTGGAATAAAAAATCGAATCATAGGATAAAAGTGATCGTGGGCAATATCTGCTCATTCTTTCCGGTAGTGAAATGATAACGGAAGATCTTAGAAGTAAAATATATATAAAATAAGATGTGAGGCGGTGGAATATTGGTGATATTTACACAATTAGTTCAATTTTTTTAAAATCAATTCCAAGTCGGAATCTATATTTTGAGTAATGACTCAAACGATTTTATGACGGTATTCGAAGGAAGACGGAAATATGTGAACTATATAAATAGTTTTATGCCACTATTACAGATGATACAAGACCATTTGCGTTACAGCATCACTAGTTTGATATGTGGGGGGAAAATATATTGAGAAGTAAAGTGTCGAAAGCATAAGCCGACTGCCTGGGCTCGCAAGTTTGACCTCCTCTGCATGGGGTCCCGGCCCGGGACTGGAAAACACGCTGCCGGATCTGGCCGTGCCGAGAGGGGGCCCTCAACGGGTGGATGACGCAACGGGTGAAAGGGGAAGTGGGGGGGGGGGGCGAGGTGTTTTCCGAAATTTCCCTTAACGACGCTTCTATTCATCTGATTTGCATGATTGACACGGCGTTGGATTCAGGAAACATGTAGCCATCGCGCTATAAGACCACATGTTTTAATTGTTTCTCGGAGGTTTGAGCACCAATTGAAAATTCGAGCTTCGTAGCGTAAATTTTATTTTAAAAAGGCGGCAAATGCCGCCGTTTACAGATCGAAAATCGTACCATTTTTTCAGACTTTATCGGTAAAGTAAATTCCCCTGTGACAGTGCTACGATCTATTGAATATTCCTACAAGAAATTTTCGGAGCATTTAGTCTTAAAAATTATGTGGGTTAGGGCGGTATTGCACAGGACTCCTCAAATATAATATCTTCATTTTTTCAATAACAATTGAATGATAAATTTAAAAACTGATGTTTTAATACTTTTTTCTGCTTTTAAAGTATTTAAGGAATAATTAATAACTTAATGATTTTGATTTAAAGTAAGAACATCTAATACAATTTTTAAACTCTTATTTAGATAAATCTAATTTAAACAAAACATCTGATATTTTTTTTAATCATGATTTTTTCCAGCCCTATTGAGGATACACTTATCGCTGCAATTTTATCTGACAAGCATTACTGTGGCCCTGTCACGTCACGCACCTTTTGCAAATCTGAGGGACCGGGTTCAAACCCCATCAAACAATTTTACCCGGCTATGTCCTGGTCCTAAGGTTTCTTTTCGAAATGAGTACTAATATTTAATGGCTTTATTAAAAGTAAATATTGGAAAAAATGTGCACATGAAGAATGGCGCTTGCGATGCCATTTTCTCCCAATTCCAAAAATTATATGTTCATCTATGCCCCGTTTATCTACAGTGAGCCCTGGAAGTGGAGAAACGAATGCCTAAATGCTAATATACATTGGCGGAAAAAAGTATTGAAACACCAGTTAGAGTACGAGCTATCAAGTAGACGATAAGGGACGTTAGGGATGGGAGGGTCGTAGAAGCCGTTATTAACATTTCAAGGATGATTGGCGCCCGGCGACGTAATGGCAGCATGATAAATGGCCCAGGCGCGCCATCTACTCCGCGGCTTTAAAAGGTTCTGTCCACTGCCTAAGGACTAGTCGGGACTCATATATGCCACGGCGTCGCACTCGTTCGTCCTTTAAGCAACTGAACCAGTTTGAACGGGGTCGGATTGTCGGCCTGCGCGAAGCCGGGTGTTCCTTTCGTCGCATTGCTGACCACGTGGGCCGTGTTGCAACGTCGAAGTTGCGGTCCTGGCGACGATGGGTAGACGAGCATTCCTATAGCCGTAAACCCACTTCGGGGCGACCGCGGAGCTCTGACAAACGTTAAGATCGATGCATTGTGAGGGCAGCGTTGGCAGACCGTACGGCCACCCGCGCCGAGATACTGGCACATGTGACCTCAAACGTGTCTCCACGCACCGTTGAAAACCGGTTACTTGGTGCAGAATTAAAATCGCGCATACCGCTAGCCCGACTGGCACGCACGCCGAACCATCGGCGGGCACGTCTGGCGAGGTGCAAGGTGCGGGCCAGCTGGGAGACGGAATGGCGTGTAATGGTCTTCAGTGATGAGAGCGGCTTCTGCCTGAACAGCGCTGATGGTCGTGTGCGTGTGCGGTGTCGCACAGGCGAGCGCGTGCGTCCGGGGTGTGTTCGTTCACGTGGCGTAGCCCATCCGAGGAGTGATGGTGTGTGGTGTCATCAGCTACGAGTGTGGAGGAATCAGTGACCAGCGCTGGATACATCCAGCACGTTGTGCGGCCTGTGCTAATGATACCTTTCTTGCTTGGGGAGGGTGGTGCGCTACTCCAGCAGGACACTGCCCGTGCTACGCAACGCTCTCCACGATGTTCATCAAATGTCCTGGCCAGCATGCTGGCCGGATTTGTCCCCGATCGAGCATGTGTAGGCCATGATGGGTCAACGCCTGATCCGTACTGCGACTCCCCCAACAACTCTGCCTGCTTTGCGTGAGGCGGATCAGGAGGCGTGGAACAGTGAACCGCAGGACACTATTCGCTACCTGAATGATGGGATGCCAGCCCGCATTTGGGCATGTCGTACTGCCCGCGGAGGATATGCGCAGTACTGATGTGGCGTTTCCCTTCGAGGGTTCTCTCTGTAGCGGGACGCGTGACTCTCACATGGCTCTGCCCATGTAATCATGTTTAGTATGCTGTCTGAATGTGCTCTATCTGTACAGAAGAATAAATTGTACAATGCCATCGGGGTGTTTTAATACTTTGTTTCACGAGTGTAGAAAGGTGTTCTAATCTCATGTAACACTAAGTAGGTGGATCCCGAAGTACAGAATCGTACAAAGGATTAAAAAGTGTCAGTTTAGTATATTTTCCCGTATCTTCTATGGTACGCCGAAAAATGTGACACAAAACTACTTTCGCAAGAACTTCACCCCCACAAAAACAGAATAAAACAAGATGCTTAATCGATGTAAGAGGCAGACCCCATGCCCCTTTACCTCTCGGATTTCAAATTCCTTTCCTGACATTCGGCAAGGTATTCAATCACTGCATTGAGGTGACTTCACAAAAATATTACGCATCGCCACCGTTTAATTACAATGCGAACTGACGCGAGTAACACTTTTTTTTAATATTCATTTACAGCCACTTTACAACTACTCTAGTCATGAGCAACCGCTGTAATTTATATTGGTTTACATTAATTTACAGGTATTCATTATATTACAAACGTGTTGTGCAAGGATTAAACACAAATATGAAATCATTTTTCATCAAAAAATAAGAAATATAATAGAACTGAAGAATTTTTTGGTTGGGAATAGAAATTAAATTTTCTAAATTTGATATTATACAGATAGGGAAAAACCCTTGGGACTTATATTAATGCGTTACATCTGGTTGAATGAAATCTTAGAATTTTGTCACATTCTTCCCTTGTCTTGAATATATTAAGGTCAGAGTTAATTCCAAGCACCGTCCTGTGAAGTATAATCTTCTGCACACCAGAAGAGCCGTGCGCAAACTGTTATTGCCTTAAAATATCAGTACAGTGAGTGCCATTACAGCTTAGGGATAGTTTCAAAGAGTGATAGACATTATTCCGATTACACTCTCATATACATTGTAAAACTTAATTCACATTTTGTCGAAATGCAGTTAATAATGTGTGTGGTTGTGAATTACGTCATCATATGGATGTACACGGACAAGCCCAGAGAGTATATATCCGGACAAGCCAAACATCGAATTTCAGAGTCCGTGTTGTTTACCCTTTTAATTAAACGCGCAATACACTACATTTTAATCAAAGAATTATGTATGCAAGTAATCACATATTTCTATAACATGTATTGTAAACATCCCTTTTCTAGACGAACTACTATGTCAATCGCAGCAAATAAGGTGACATTTGAAAGCTGGACGTCCCAGATAATTGCAGATGTAGTTTACATTTTTGTGCAAGCTATATAAAAATATGAAAAACATGTTTTTTTAAATGTCAACATATACACAACCTGGCGGTACGGCGGGTAGTATCGAGGACAGGCAAGGCAGCACACGGCGAGGACGGTGGCAAGAAGCAGGGTAGGTTTGAGCAGTCTGGATAGGTTCGGGCAGAGCAAGGCAGGGCAGAGCAGAACAGGCCAGATTAGGGAGAGGACACACTATAGACATAATACATTTGTTATCCTATCTAAATAGATGAATAAGGAAATTAAATATCCAGACAACTAAGAGGATTCGGCTTTAAACTTCCCGTGCGATTTAATAGAAGTTTACACTGTAGCAATCATTAAAAAGGAAGTTTTCAAATGAACTTCAGCTTCAAAAATACATTGATTTCATGCAAATATTCTCCAGCCGTCAGAATGACAAAAAAGTACGAGGCACCATAGTCTGAGCACAAGCTGGCCAATGCTTGCGAAACGAGTGCGAATAATTTCTACCGACCTTGACCCCCCTCCCAATTCGGTTTGGCATCAACGAGTGTCAAAAACCGCTCACACGACTGAACAGAATTTCCTACCCATCAGTAATACTACACTGCGCATGGGGACTAGTTGCCTTTACATTCCAAACTTTATTCTGCACACAAAGGGGAGACACAATATCATTCGATAACACCGCCACATTACTTACGAAAACTGGGTACGCATAACTGCTATTTTATTTACAGCTTAAATTACTAAAATATATTAATATGATAAAAAAATGTTTGAATCAATCAGAATCAGTTGGCTTAAAAACATTCAACAATCGTACTTATATCATCGTGGTTTTTGTGAGAACCTTCTATCAAATTCACGCAACTGATTAGGCGACTAGATTTATTGTAGTACGGGCATTTATCAGTCAGGCTAATTTCAAAAGGGCCCTTCTAAGGCAAAAGCCAAGTCGTTTAAAAACTAAGAAATAGCCATTACATTTATAAAAAGTGCTCACTTTCGCAACCCTTTTTGAAAGAACAAGTTCTTCACTTTTCCGTGCAATTATATTTTTTGAAAAGTAAGAAAACACACATTGATCTCTTTAACATTTCGGACACAATCTATCCACTTACAATCGAAACTTGACCCTATAGAGACGTGCAATTCTGAAAATACGCGGTAGTTTGCAGAGTTATCCGATGAGTCTGCCGGGAGCAGCACGAGGCAATTCGGCAGCGGCGATCGCGGCGGCGGCGAGGCCAGGCGCACGGGCTCTGATCGGTCAATCGCGGCCGCGAGAAGCGCTACAAGAACGGCTCAGGGGTCGATGCAGCGCGTTTCTTGTGGGGGCGCTGCGCGGGAGGTGGCGGCGGCGGCGGCGATCGGGTGGCGCCCGCGCTAATGGAAACAATTAGGCGCTCGCAGCAGCCAACCGCCTGACCCGCCCTGCGCTGCGCTCTTCAGTACTCACCTGGAACGGCAAGTTCCCAATGATAGCGTGTTGAGTGCCAGCCATCAAAACAATTCAAAGATAATACTGACTGCGATTCGGAAACCCCTAGACGGGGCTGGAGTTACTTGCAAAGCAAAACAAAGTCGAAAAAAAGTTGCTTGCACGCACGCGCAAGCACGCACACACATACAAAGCATACCAAGGACCGAGGAAAAGGAAAAAACACCGGATCAAAATGAAAAAAGAAGTGGTGCTAAAACAGTACACACGTACTTCCTCGCTTTCAATAATAGTTATGTAATACTAATTATACCACAATTTCTCTCCGAATTAACACATCTTAGTAATCATGTTTTGTAAAAATCATTATTAGGGTTGGACAAAATACTTTAAAGTTAGTATTTAAATAATTCGCTAAAATACTCAATAAATAAGTATTTAAATACATACACAAAATTTATTAAGACTTGAAGTGCTAAATACATACGTATTTAAAATACTTGAAATACTTAAAATACTGTAAATATATAATAATTTGAATTACATATTTTTTATTGCAACAATATGTTATATCTAGCGTCCCGTGCAAGAACTCTCGCATGTTAATCTCTGTCCTTTCTATTAAGAAATAAAGTTGTTATGGAAATGCGTTTATTTGTTAAAAAATGTATGAATACAATTTCGTACTTACAGAATATCAAACAAAAATAAAAACAATGCAATTGATGTTGAAGACAAATGTTCAATATAGGTTTATTCAATATTAGAGATATATATTCTTCAAACAATTCACACTCCCTTAGCAACAACCACAACATTTGAAGTAATTATTTAAGCTACCATGACAGTTAGCTTTCGCTTTCCTTGATAGCAACAGAAATATTAGAAAACGTTTTTATTCCTGAGGAAGCCAAGAAAGTTTTCCATGCGAAAATACAGGATCGGGCAAGTACAACCCTACTCTTGGCAATATTATTTAACTTTTCTGGAATTGATATGAGGTACAGAGGGGGCTTTGGATGGACAGGGCGTCAGCTTGCTGGGGTGCGAAAATTGAAAAAGTATTTGTGTACTAAAAAGTATTGGATAATTTTCTGCGTTCTTACGTACCTCAAGAAAATCAATTCCGAGCCAAAAAATAATAAAACTAATATTTTCACATTTGAGTAATAAATTCCATTTGTTACCATTAGAAACAATCCAGAAGGCTTAGACTTCTCTTACATGGGAATGTTTCTCAAACGATGTTTATGTAATGACTATGTTAGAGAACTGACACTTTCAAACGGAGTATTATTTACAGCTGAGCATTGATGTACAGACTTCCAAATACCGCCAACATTTAAATCGTGCGTCTGGATTGTTGGCATTTGTCGAGTGACTTGCACTTTTCTTTCTATAATTTTAAATTTGGTTGCTTTCTTAAAATTAACTCACGGATTGTAGGCTAGTATGTTTTTCCATTCTAAGAGGGAAAGTTGTTAACGAAACATATTTATTTGTTTAAAAATGTATAAAGGTAACTTTCAATGTACCAACACATTATGAAATAAAAATGCAATTAATGTGGAGAGGAAATTTTCAATATAGATTTATTTAGTATTATCGAGAGATTTCTTGGAACAATTCACAACCCCCTTAAAAATATTTCAAGTCATTAATCAATATTCTTTGACAGTTAGCTTTTCGTTTTTCGTGATTGTCACAAAAATGTTAAAAAAAAGTTTTTTACTCTTGAGAAAGCTACACGCTGACTTGAAAGTATCACCGAATCACTGCTATTAACGAAATTAATGGTACACGTAAAAAACAAAACACACCTAATAAGACAGGTCTTCACTCTTCACTATACACGCACCAAATTTTTTCAGACAAATATCAACATATTTGACAATAATTGCTTTTCATGCAGGTAAATCATGTCCCAACAATAAGAAGAAATTCACTAAAATTAGCTCCAGAGTCATGGTTGTAGAGTCATTGTTGCATTCCAATTTCCTGTAAGCTAGCAATTTTTATCTTCTTATAACATAATTCTTAATATAATCATCTTAATATATTTGTTCAGAAAGAAAAATTCAACACAAAAAAAAATTAACACAATTCGACTGTCTTTTTTATTTCTCGGTTAATTTTCCTTTCTGAACAATTATATTCATTTCAGTGCAAATAACAAACAATTTACATGTTTTTGGAGTATTTCTATGCTTCTGCAATGCAAATTTTTTTTCTAGAAAGCAATTTTCAAGCCCACTTTTGAGTGATTATTGCGGCTCAACCATTCGCAATATCCCAGTAGTTTACGACACAAAATATGTTTAAAATTATATATATATATATATATATATATATATATATATATATATATATATATATATATATATATATGCTTGTTGGTGTATACAAGAGCGATGAACTCCGACACCGGATGACAGATCTTCATGAAAGATGGCACATGTACGTGTTTTTTCACCCAGAAGGTTTATGTTCGGTTAATTTTGTTGTAACCACTAAATAACGCTGCGGAACAAAATTGAGGTTTATTTTAATTCAATTTCCATTCAAACTGCGCTTCCTTGTTACTAAGCGTTATGTGTGACGAAGGGTAGGGCACAGTGAATCAGAGACAGACAGGGAGAGGGACAGAGAAAGGCAGAGACAATAGAGGAATAGAGTGCGAGAGAGAAAGTGTGAGACGGAAAACGAGAGAGTCGGAGCGAGAGAGGGGGAGAGAGGGGGGAGAAAGAGGGGGAGTGAGAGAGGAATGAGAGAGAGATGAGAGGGGAGAGATGGAGAGAGACCGAGAGGAGAGAGAGGGAGAGGTAGGGAAACGGATGGAGAGGGTGGGAGACGGAGACGGATGGAGAGAGGGAGACGGAGAGAGCAACTTATTATCCTTACCTTCGTTTGGTATAAGGATGGTGCGATTAGCTTTCCACCCAGAAGGCAAAAAGCCACTGTATAAAATTTGGGCGCACAATAGGGTCATTATTTCAATTTTTGCTCCTAAAGATATGTGGCTAACTTTTATCTTATCTGGCCCTGGTGCCGTGGCATTTTTCTTCCCAATCAGACGACTTTTAATTTCGGCAACTTGCACCGCGTACAGAATTGTGTGTGGGTCCATTTGAGGCGTCGACAAATTATCAGCCTCTCTTGATTCGGGAAGCCGAATCGGGGGCGTGTTATCTCAGATGGATTTGTACAGATTGTTAACCTCGTCCCAGTTAAGGGGCTATTGATGACACTAATACAGTCAATGACCGTTCTAATGCACTTTGCCACACGCGCTGGATCATTCTTGAAAAGGTTCTGTGCCCTAGTATAAGAGTAGAGCTTCCTAGCGCGTTTGCCTCCAGGTCTACGGAGCCTTTTAGATGTGATGATGGTGGAAACAGAGGAACCGCACAAAATCTCCAGTAACTTGGCACAGGTCTCGTTCAATTTGTCCTGGGATTAAATATGTCTTTGGAGTTCATTTCCCACCTCAACGAGCTCTTGATCTACATTAGTTTGAGAAGTGTCACAGGTCCCTATACAAGTTGAAATGTTTTCCTTCCAGTTAGGCATGGCATCATGTGTGACTCTGTTAAGACAAATTTCCGCATATACTTCTCCGGGCAGCATAACAGGCGGGAACTCAATAAAATTTGGTCCCGTCCTAACAAACGGAACGGGCCATTCAATAGCAGATAAAACAGAATCAAAGAGGTCGGACACAACTGAAAGATACTGATTCATCTCAAACAATAGCGGGCTTCTCGTTAGGGGATCGCTCCCAATCTGCTCCCGGGGAGGCAATGTCTACCATTGCCAGTTCCTCAGGGCTACTGCCTACGGGTCGAGGTTTTGGAAGGGAATCGGTACAAGGCTGTTTGCTTATCTCTACCTGTAAAGACGTTTCCGCACCCCAACGGACAAGTGTTAGAGAAGGGGATCATCGGCTTTCTTTCTGTCTTAATGATAACCCTTCGATACAAGGGAGAAGAAATCAGCATTGGGATTTTGCTTACTGAAGTCTTCGGAAGGCTAATAACCCTGCGAGTCGATGCGATAACAGCAGTACTAGTAGAACTGAATCATCGGACCTCCGACCATTAAATGGGGATGATGATGATTCTGCAGTGACAGTACCTTCAGCTTTAATGGCTGCTAAATAATTTAGATATGTAGTCTTTTTTTTCTTTTCTCACCCAGAACAGAACTGATATATGACTTTAAGAATACTATTGAATAGTAAAATGTCGTCCTCTGGTAATTTTCGTAGAAAAATATACTATTGCACATGTACGGATATGAGAAAGTAATTAGGGGTGCTACAGAATGGCACAGATTTTCTCATACTACTCATTTCTTTGGTCTGGGTTAGCTCTTCGGTTTTGCCTCATCCTTTTCCCAGCTGCCATCTATCGCCACCCAGACTACATTTTTCACATTTTCTCAAATTTTCGGTCCCCTAATGGTAGAACTGAAACATGACTTCAACAATATTATAGAAGAGTAAAACCTCGTCCTACATGAACATTTTCGTTGAAACATTTGGAGCAATTTTTAAGAAAATGTTTAGGCGTAACTGTAAATGCGAAATTTGAAGCTCTCTTTCACAAAAAACTTGAATTTTCGAAAATCTTAATTTAAAGTCAATTGAAGCACATTTATTCAAAAATGCAATAATGTATAGAAGTCTCTGGAAATGTGCATATTAACGGCGCAAGAGATATTTAAAAAAATTACATTGCGTAATTTGTGAATAAAATGAATACAGCAAAATTGCTTTTATGTCTCCATATGCAGTGCATTTAGCACTATCCATTCAAAAAGTTTGAAGAAAAAAATTGGTGTCGTTTCTGAGAAAATGGAGTTTGAGCATTTCTGAAAATGCGGAATTTTGAGCTCATTTTCACATAAAATTTACTAGAGCATTACGCAGAACAAATTTCATTCGAAGGAAAAAATATCTATCTTCTATGTTGTAGTTGTGGGAAGACGTGGAAATTTTTTTTTAACTTGCAATGTTCAAGAATTCAATTATCAGTGGAAATCGGACCTATACTACTTTTGTACGTATTTCACTTTATAGTTACAAGTAATTTGAAGTAAACATTTTGACCCATTAAAAAAATTGAAAATGCCGCAGGGCTTCATGTAAAATAGATACTCTACAAAATATAAGAAAGTTATTCAAAATCGAATAGCTTGGTGTGAAGCGGATCAGCCGGGGAGTACTCAATTTGGAAAAAATCGTACGTATGGTTTAGATGCTAGCCTTGTTCACAGACAACAGACCGACAGACGGGACGGAGTTTTTTAAAATAAAAAAAACAACACTTTTTTGTATCAGACGACCCCAATATGCGTATTGCCGTTAAAATATCAAAATCGATTTTCCGCAGGATTACATAACTTTTTTCTATACAATGTAGGCCTATATACGTACTTATACGAGAAAGTAAAAGGCCGTCCTTTAAAATAGATCTCGTACAATTTAAACAAACATTTTAGTGCAATTTTGCAAATTTTCGAAATTGAATATTCGAATAACCCGCACTTGTTTTTTTTGCTAGAGGTATTCAGATTGAATTGCATCAACGCCGCCGCAACCGAACCGCGACGCCGCAGTTGCAACATTCTGAGAATTCCTTCTTATTGGAGTTATTACAGTTGTGTGAATCGCAGTTTGAATTTTAAATATTAGCTTTAAAATAATTGGTGGTCCAACCTAACGTTCCACAGTCTGTAATGAGGTTTACAAGTGATGACTGATGTGTTTATATGGACAGACAGTGGAAGTCGGACGCCTTCTGGGAGCCCCCCGGGACGATGTAGCCGGCTACGGTTTACAGCAGCTGATACGGCGCCAGCCGATGTTCAAGCTGAAACAAATTGCGGTATTCTCACGTTAAGTAACCGTTACTAAGTTCGAGAAAGTATGTGCTGCTGAAGCATCATTAGGTTTTGGACCGAACTGGATTTAGAAAATAAAAATTTACGAAAAACGGCCATTCATTATTTTCTTAAAGATGCTGTTCATCTTCATCCGTTCATCAATGCGTCAAAATGAAGCACCTATTGAAATACGAGTAGTTTTAGATCCTATGAAAGCCTTTGACATCATTGACTTTCCTGAGTGGAAATACCGTACACGCCAGAAGAAACATTATTTACTCATCTTTCCAATTCTTTGACAGTTGACCACGGGGCCCTGCAGAGTTTGATCTTAGGCCCTACGTTCTTACTTAAACGTACGTAATACGTAAACGATTATGTCCTACCCATTAGAAACGGAAGAACAGTTGTTTAATGTTGTCAGAATATTCTTTTCAAAATGAAACCAATAAGTAGTACGATTTCAGATCTTTGAAATTGGTTTCGTAATAACAAATTAACAGTAAACGAAGAAAACCAGCTTCAATGCAACTTCAATGTCCTTCAAACATACAATTGCACGAGCAATTGAAAACGAACAATATGCACGTGACTAACGTCAAGGTAATAAGATTTCTGAGTATCTCAATTAAATTCAACCTTAAAAGGAATATCCACATAAATGAAATGAATACTAAATTAAATTCATTATGTTTCGAATTTAGAATTATTTTAGCCTTCACGTAGCACGTGGAGTGTATTTTGCGAATGTACATTCCCGCTTGAGAAACGGCATACTATTTTGAGGAAGAACATCCTAAAGTATCTAGATTTTAAGACTGCAGAAACAATAAGTAAATGTCATCCATGTGATTCCCGCAACCTCTTTTCCTTGAGCTTGGAATCGTACTATTGCATATGCCTTTTTTAATTTTTTTACCAAAACTGACTACTTAAGGGTGGGAAAACATTTTCATACAAAATAGATGGTTATAATTACAAAACATGTAGGAATCATATTTATCAGATGTCAAAATCAACAGCTCACTACAAGAAATCCACGTAAATTACAACTACGTACTTTTGATCACATTGCCAGATGACATTAAATAATTAAAACCGACACACACATAATTAACAGATTAGATATATGAGGTAAGTGTGGTTAAAGAGACATATTTTGAGAGTAGAAAAGATAGCGTCACGAGGTCGATAAGCAGAATACTACGAGCAAAATAAAATCACTTTTTTAGTTTGTTATTTAAGGTCGCATCAATTTCTAGGTCATTAGCGACCACTACTGCGTGTAACGGTATGGTAACTATGAGGATGACACGATAGGATGATGATAGGGGGTGAAAGGACGAACACAATACAACCACGCCCGAGGCGGGACTCGAACCTGCGATCCTTCGGTCCCAGATCGCTACGGCACTACTGCCTTAGCGATCTCGGCCATCCAGACCGGCAAAATCACTTTTATCATGTGTACCTAACACTATTTTAGACATCTTACTAACTTTCCATTTATTTTAATTTAAGTATACAGATCAATAAATTGGGTATTTTGCTACATTACGATCAGAAGTAGCTGATGCGGTCAGACGAAACTATTTTGTTTTATTCACATTTTTATCTGAACATTTAAGCATCGTCTCCCTTTTATCATTAGTGCTAAAAATTGATGCTGTGCATCTCCTGAAAGAAAAAATACTAGTGGATGTAGCGGACAGCTACTACAAAAAGCGTTTCTCTCAGATAAATTTGTGCATGCAACAAAGAAAACAAAAGCATTTTGTACAACAGCATCAGCTACTATTGACCTTAATGTATCATTAACTGATTTGTGTATTTGAATAAAACATATAACAAAAAATGAAAAGCTGCCCAAAATATAAAGGTATGGCACACACGGTATAAGTGATTTTATTTCGCTCGTAAGATTGCGAAGCCTGTAGCCTCGTATCGCAACCTTTCCTACTCGCAAAATAAAACGTTTATTTTACCACTTATGTGATAAACAACTATTCAGCTGCATCACTGTTTCTGTACAATTAGAGAAATAATGGCCATCAAAAAGGAGAATAATATTTATTTTAAGAATTATGTAAGTGTATTTAATGAATTATGTTTGTACTGTATAATTTTTAGGACTAAATATGTCTGTAACATGTAATGCACTTCATGTTCCGGGTCAATGATTCCCGTCTCAGTGAGGGGTTTCGTCCAATTCCCTGATCCATTAAGCAATTGCTGAGATGGCCCCTTGGTTTGCTTGTAGATTTAAATGAAGCTTCTCTGTGAGCACGTTTTGGTAAACTCCTTTTCCAGTTGCGGTAGTAGTGGAGCCGGGCATTGGGTTGCCATTTTATTAGCAATATTATAAATCAAATCTGTAATTCATCCGTAGTTCTTTTACCGATGCAAATTTATTATCAACACCTTGGGAGGGAAAATTTTTAGTTTTCAACTGTTGCGAACTTCGATTTGTTAATACTATTATTCTTCATTTATCTGTGTCTAGTGAAAGGACGAGGAAGGGATTCTGGGGCTCAAAAATCCCTGCGCTGATTATTTATCCCCCACACGTCACACTCAGTTTTTAGTTTTTTGACAAAAATAAATCGAATCAAAATAGATCACGAAGAAATAATTAAGAATTATATTACCGAGGGAATATTTAAAATTTCCACCAAAAGACACATTTTTTTAAAATTTCTTTCGTACAGTCATTTGCAGCACTACTTGACAATCGGTATCAGCTGGGGGATGATCCTGTAAGACTATTCGGCTTCAACGACGAACACCTAAGCGAAGGACTTGCTGGGCTTGAAAACTTCAGTCTCAAATTCAGTATCCTTGTGGTACACCGATTCAAGCGGTTATCCCATCACAATCGAACTTCTGTTTTCATACTATACATAAACATTTTTTCCTTTAATGAATATCATTACGTGACAATGAGGCGTTCAGATTTAAAGTGGATCACGTCCAGAAATATAAAAATATGCGTTTGTTACGGTTTTTGTTTAATTTTTTTGAAAGTGCATTTTTCGGAACAATATTTAACTAAATGCAGCTATCATACTAGTTTGCTAACAATACAGCACTTGTCTGTAGCCCTGAATCTCACTGTAATGTCTGTGCTAAAGTGGATCAAGTAAACAAATCGTAGTACGTGGAGTTTGTTTGCGTAATTGTACATGTGAATTGATTTCCGAATAATGGATTCAGACGAATGTTTGGACTTCATTGATTCAGATGTACGTTAGGAGTTCACTGAAAGCAGATATTGGGGTTTCAAAAGTTACTATCAGGATTCATGTTGTAAAATTTGTTGAGTAGCAATATCCACAGTAGAAACCCTAGTTGACATCACCGAGGGAAAGAAAAAAAAAAAACACTTGTTTTTACTTCCTTCAGACACCCAGATATACGATATTTCAAAAGGTCGACGAACCCAAACTCCACCTAGGTCACACACTTCCCTGAATGAAATTGCAAAATTTGATAACGATGAACTTTGCTTTGATGAAGCCAGTTAAAGCCTAATTTGTAACTTGCAATTTGGTGTAAAATATTGCCTAAATGCTGTTAAAAAGTAATAAATGTTTCCCAATTTCACTGTGCCTTTTCATCAATCTTACATACGTCAGAAATATTGCAGGGCCAAAATGGAACAAGACCGTTAATTTCTAATTTAAAATCGAAATGCTTGAAAAACTGTTTTTGAAGTTCAAAGTTATGCCGCAACTAAGCTCGTCTTTATACCATAACAAAACACAAGAACCCTCTAAACCCTGTTGAAAATAAACTAGCGCAAATAACCAAATTATCTCGGATCCATGGTTTATGAACTTGATACCTTTTAGCTGAGAACGTCTAACAATGACTGCCATTTAATTGAAAGTTATCATCTAGCATCTCAATTGAGAAACAAAATTAAATACGACGTAGGCGTGAAGACCGTACAAATTAGATGAAGCGTTGCATACATAAACTTTAATACACAAAAAATTGGAATCAAAATGAGGGAGAAACGTGTCACCTACAAGGTCTCATTTGATGTGTTATTACTTCAAAATCTCGGGAAAAAGAAGGAATTCGATGTCTCGACGTAATGAAACATATCTCAAATGGAATAGTTAATCTGTGTAACGTTTCTGGTGTTACTAATTCCAATTAAAATTATTGTTTATTTCTTTCATTAAGATACCAATTCCAGTATAAAATAACGCAATAATAGTGTTTAATGTCAATTCTAGACAGATGCCAACGCATTACCTTAAAGAACGTGCTACGTAAAGCACGCAATCGTATTTCCCGAATCTATTCCTACTCCCATCCTTGGTCTTGGCGCTAGGCTTATTCCTCCTAGCCCATATGGCTTGTACCCCGTGAAATAGAACCAGCAGTACCAAGTACGCGGATATTGGCCGAAGTCCAAACTTAGCTGTAACACAATCGGATGTTACAAATTATTCATTAGTCGGCTTTTTTGCCGCCCAATCCATTAGCAGCTTTTACTGATACATGTCACGTAGCAAAAGTATAAATCCTCCTCAATAACCAACATTATTCTATATTCCTTGAATAGTCGTAGACGAGCATCAACTGAAACATTACTGTTCGTAACACTTATTAAAGCTACAACGAAACAAGCACGCCAATGCAAGAAACAACCAAATTATGAATATTTTAATAAGTCGGGAAATAGAAGCTGATTCAAACATAGACAAATTCATGTTATAAACGCTTTTTTAGTTTCTGATGGGTTCATGTCAACGGTTTGAATATATTGTGTTTCATCGAACAGTTTATTATTATTATTATTATTATTATTATTATTATTATTATTATTATTATTATTATTATTATTATTAACACCATGTGTTATCTTGAACAATTTCTAAACTTAAAGTTCTTTTTTTAACCTTTACCTGTCTCACTTTCCTCCAATAATTCGGATACCTCACGATACACTTGATTTGCCATTAGTGCTGCATTTAGCGATTTAGAAAAAATAAATACATTAACACCAGACAAATTCTGTTCATATTAAAATTCAGTCCATTTGTCAAAGTAATTTAAAAACTTTACCACGGCAAGACACTCATCTACAGCAGACATGCAAAAAAATGAGCTAAACTACTATGCAGATTTGATTACTTCGTTCAAAATTAAATTTCAATATTTTTTTAATCAGAAAACAAAATAGCAACATTAGCAAAAGCAACGAGTGAAGCCACTACTCTGTAAAGGATTTGAAAAGCGCTGTAAGTGATCTACATGAAAAACTGTATTTAATATGTTTCAAACATGAAAATCCTAATCTAGAGCAAAATTTCGTTTGACGTACCCAAGTTCCTAAGTTTTCAGGATCCCGGAACAATCCATATTCAAAAAGAAATTAATTTTATAGTCTTCAAACGTTTTGAACACATATTTCCCACAAATCGCTTCGTTTTTCGCACAATTACACCAATTTCTCAAGAGGAAGGAATTGTCTCCTTCCTCACGAAGCCGGCCATGTTGAACTATTGCGATGGTGTGGAGTTGCCGATTTGAATAACAGCGCCATCATGTGGTACAAATCTTGAACCATAGAAAGAGTAAACAAAACAGTTGAGAAACGATTGTCCGTCTGTATTTTTGGACGAGGTTTGGGTGGTGTACCGTAAGCAGTAGTTTTATGAATTCATATACAATTGATTATTTCTTCGGCCAATAAGTTGCGTTCAGACGATGGCTTTTCGCTTTGTAAGGTATGTGTAATCATTGAATGTTAAAAATTAATACATGAGCCGTTGTAAGTAAAATTGAACTTTTCTTCTAGGTTCGGTATAAAGGCAGGGTTATGTGGTGCATTCGTTCATTACACAATTGAAGAAGGTGTATGGGGAAATAGTGAAGATTCAGCTAAATTGTATGCGGACTTGTATAAAAATGTTGCACCTTACATCAAGGAAGTCCCTGTTGAGGTAAGACTAATTTTTCTCCCCATAAGATGTTACTATTTCAAAATTGTATGAAATTAAAATTCCTATTTCAGGTGCCTGAACTTCCAAAAGTTGAAAATATCACACATGCATCCCAACATTACTGGAATCAAGGTGTGAAAATTACTTTCACTTTTTTAAAGGATTTACCTACTCATACCATTCATTGGTCAAAGAAAGGGTGGGAAATAATGCAAAAATTTGCAGAATCTCCCAAGGCTGTATCTGATAAAAGTGATTAGCAATTTCCTCTTGAATGTATATACATGTATAGTCAGTGTCAATACACAAACATAAAATAATATTGTAAGTAACCATCATGTTTTTATTTCCATCAAAGGTTAACAGTTTTGTTCCCTGCTCAACATTCATTTCAGCAAGCACACCGTTCAGAATTAAAATTTCATCTTGGCATCACAGAACACATTCAGGCTTTCAATGTTATACCATAGTGCATTGTAGCTGAACCACCACAGCTGCTCTTATTACATTGTGCATCCTATTACATTTGAACACTATTTTATGTAAAGAGCTATTTAAAAGGCAGTGGAACAAAAGAATATGGAAGTTTTACTCCAAATGACACACTACTAATGCATTTTTAACACATTTCCAACATATTTCAAGAATACATGTTATATAGTCCAGTTCTTTGTAATAGGTTACACACTGCCATTATTTGTAAAATTGTTTTTACATGTGAGAGAACTTCAATAAAAATTTAACAATGAAAACTACTTGCAACCTAGTAACGCTGATCTTGAAATTCACAATTTCAAAGGAAACTATGTTCTTAACAGATCATCATAAATATTGAATGCCAGCCCAAATGTTTATTCAATACTTGCATCAGTTTAATTGCAGCAAGGTACTACAGTAAATGAACACCTATGGGGTTGGGGGTCTTGAGAAACGGGCAAGGCACAATTCTCTATCGACAAACAAGCCCTGATAACCAGAACCCTGCAATAAAGTTGCCTTTTTTCTTCTTCTTTGAATGCAACAAGTTTCTATTTTAGATTCAATACATGTATAGATCAATTTGCAAACTATAAGCTACCTGTAGATAAAAGCCAACTATTCATGTAGTTATGAAAATTTCTTTGTTTCTTTCATGTATCCTTGCACATTTAACTTTCCACAAGTTATCTTGAAAACTTAATTAGAAAAGAAACTTAAACTTCACATTAATGTCATATTCAAAAGAAACTAAACTTTCACATACACATTGAATAAAAAAAAAATAAAAAAATAGAGAAAGTGCAAGTTACAGTATTTCAGGTCTTATCTGAAAACATTGAGGTTTAAGATCTGAAACACAAATGAATTGTCCATTCAGGAGTTTACTTCTATGTATTAATGTCTACATATGTGTGAACAGTAGTACAAAAGAAAGGAAGAGGAAAAATTATAAAAACTCAGTACAGAATTATCCTGCAAATGAACATACAACATTCATGTTCCACTGCCAACTTGCTATGAAAGAAACCACTCTCAGAACCAAGTTGTGCTAACTAAAAAAGTTTTTCGCAAACAAATTAATGAAGTCTACACAACTTTTGTTCAATAAGTTGTACTTGTTACATAAAACATCAAAATCCATTCCTAAGCTACGGTTCTCATGACAAAATTATAACATTCTCTTAAGTTTTTATCCGTATTATACAAACAGAATTTATACCAACTGGTGTATATTTCAACACAGGACACATTTCTTTTTGTAAGTCCAACATAAGTATTTCTTCCCCAACCCATCTCACAGCAAAACATTTCTATTCTGAGAAGTGTCTGATATTGAAAATGGCAACCCGTCATTTCTTCTAATGGATTTAAAATGACTTATTAACCAAAGCCACCAGAAATGAAAATATATAAAAATTTATTCTCCTTTTGTCCAACAGTAGCTCTTGCGTGCTGCTTCAGTATTCAAAACATGATTGTTGAGGGCAGGACAACCTATCAGTGGAGATTGTCAAGTCGCTATGCCTCACCATCCACTTCCATTGCTGTCTCATTGACTACAGCACGTTCTGCCTTCTTCTTTTTCTTTTTCGCTGCCTTTGGGTTGGCTGATGTATTCAGCAATGACTGATGTTTAAAAAAGAATAAAAAGTCATTGATAAATAATGCAAAATAAAAGTAGAGAAGCAATTCCAAACTAATGCATAATTAAAATTACCTTCAAGTCAGGATCAGTAATTTCGTGTTCAGAAGAGTACAACTCCGGTTCAAATGGAAGTCCAGTAATGCGATGTGGGCCATTTGGCATAAGTAATACAGTAAATTTAAAATGAGCTACAATTTCACCATTCCTTTCATAAAGTACCTAAAAGAAACAAATATGCAGTTACTTTTAAGACTGCTAAAAGGTGGTTCTAACAGTTCTCTTAACTAAGTTTACAAAAGGCTTAGCTGAAATATTCTTGAACAAATTTCAATTTTAACAACTATTCAAAATGAGAAGAACCACACTTTTATTGATAATCTTTACTCACATTGCGTCTTTAACAACAAAAGAAAAATGCAAGTGTTTGTATGTAATAAAATTACCAAAAATTACATTTCTTTCACTCTTACAGTAAGCATGAGAAAAAAATTAATTCCATGATGAGTTGAGAAAAACATAATATTTCAAAAATTTGTTATCAATTTTTTGATGTCCCTTGAAGCAAAATATCAAACTAAGTAATAAGACAATTTAAAAATATTAAACAAATTGAATAGCAAAGTGCATTTATCATATCCATTATGTTTATAATGTGAAGTTGGTAGGGAATTTTTTATTTCCCCAAAAAATTAACATCCCCCCTCCCTCAACAAATTTGGAGGTTTCTTGAGATTTCTACAGCACATTGACCATTGGAACTAATAATTTCATTGATTTTCAAATGAAAGCCAGCTTACTCAAGAAGTAATCATATCTCTGCTACAAATGATCTAGTTTGGTATTCCCATATCTAGAGAAGGTAATACATCACATACAAAATACAAGAAAATCAAAGTGCAAAATTATATTTGAAAAAATCTACCGTTAAAGATGTATCACTTCCAAATAATTTAATTTTCTTTACAGGATCAAATTTGTCATGACAACTGTGTAACTCTGCTTCACACTTGCATAATATGAAAACAATCACTGGCTACTACCACTTAGCCAAATGACCTCTATTAAGGGGATTAAAATAAAGCATTCCATGCTGAGATATGGTGGGAATGCCATATTTCAAAATACTATTTTCACTTCTATTCACAAAAATCAGCAGCCAGGAGTCAAGGGATATTTAAATTCCTATATACGTATGTATGTACGGAGTAATATTCATAGTATAGGGAAAGTTATGTAATGCTGCGGAAAATCGATTTCCAGATTTCAACAGAAATACACATTTTGGGGTCCCATACACTGAAAAAAGTTGGTTTTATGAGTACATGTGATTTAAATGTCATATAAGTTTCTCAAAAACTCTACCCTTTTCTGTGAAAAATAGCTCAAAATTCTGCATTTTCAGAAATGCTCTAATGTCATTTTCTCAAAAACAGTTTGAAATTTGTTCTTCAAACATTTTGATCAGATAGTGCTAATTCCACTATTTAACATGATGTAAAGTTCATTTCAGTGTGTGTGTGTTTTTTTAACAATACATAAATGTAAATTTTTTGAAACATGTCTCATGCTGATGATATGCCCATTTCCAGCAATTTGTAAACCCTATTGTATTCATGAGGTAAAGTACTTAAGGTGATTTTAAATGAAATTTTTTGGAAACTCAAACTTTTTTAAGTGAAAAAGAGTTTCAAATTTGCAGTAAAATAATATATAATAAAACATCAGTTTTTTAAAAATGGCTTCAAATTTTTTAAAGAAATTAATTGGATTGTTGGTGATGTAGATACCTTTTTATGTGATAAATGACTAAAGATATTGTCTGGTATCAATTTTAATCAACTTATGATCATTTCGATCGCGTTGCGATCATCATCAGAGCTTACAGCTTCTGGGCCGAAAACAAAGTTCTGGACTTTGTTTTCTTTGCTTTCTTCAAAGCAGAACTTTGTTTTCGGCCCAGAAGCTGTAAGCTCTGATGATGATCGCAACGCGATCGAAATGATCATAAGTTGATTAAAATTGATACCAGACAATATCTTTAGTCATTTATTTATTTTTAAAGAAAATTGCCATTTAGGACAAGATTTTACTGTTCTTTAATACTCTTAAAATATTTCCATTCTTCTATTAGTATAACCGAATTATGATAATGTCAAAAAAATGTACTTTGGGCAGCGATAGTTGGCAGCTGGCAAGAGGATGGGACAAGTCCGAGCTAGCCGAGACCAAACTAATACAGGAAAGTCTGCACCATTCTGTAGCACCACTAGTTCTCTTTGTGACAGGTTGCCATGAGAGAATGGCGAATAACCTTGGTGGCACACTCACCTCCCTATTACCGCAATGGTGTACCGAGCCACTTTCCTTTCAGCAGTGTTGGAATGCTACCACACTTACCTAACAAGGCTCTGTATTGAAGAGGTAAAATACCATTAGCAGTGGAATACCATTCCTTTTAACTTATACTATGTGCACATCTTACTCTCCCTGTTTACTCATCACAGTGGACTGGTTTATCTGATAGAAAGTTTGTTCCTGTCAAAATTTGTTTCTAAATAAAATTCCTTACATATAATTACAAGAAATGTTAAAGTTTCAATGAGGTCAACGTTTCAATAATTAAAAGAAACAAATCTAAATTTAATTATGAATTACAAGGAAAACAAACACTCAAATTAATCATTTCCAATGTCAGAGACAATGATGTATGCATATGGAGTTTTGTCTTTATAAACCTTTATAATATCGTTTGGAACCAGTTGCCAGTACATATTGTCCTTTGGTTTTGGACTTTAAAGCCATTAAGAATATTTGCAAAATTAAGTGGATAAAATAATACTGTGAAGATTAAAGATTACTCTGACAAGTTACTAAGAAATGCTCCTCAATTTTGAAAACTTGATAATATTTTCCCCATGTTTTACGTTAATGTTTAAGAATTGCATAGTTATTTCAAGAGCCAATGCAATCTACTCACTGGACTGATATTCAACATGGTCCTGGATCCCATCTACTATATTCTTTCTTCACCAATTTAATACTCCCCATCTCCCCGCAACACTTAATGAAAAAAATAGATGAACTACTCTCCCTGTGACAACGCTAAATCATCAGAGATTTAAAGAAATTTGTTTTCCCTACTGAATAGAAAATAGTGAGCAAAGAAATTGTGACAAATGAAATGTACATCTGTATTGCTAACAAAAACAAGAAATCACACCAATGAAAGACATTTTGTTAAATCTAATTGTAACACACTCAAATATCACCAGCATATCAAGTGGATTTCTAATATATTCTAGGAGGTACATTTACATAGGGCAAATTAAGCTTGTCATAATACTTAGCCTTGGCTACAGCGGTGTTAAGTTTCATATGGACTGACAAGACCATGACCAGAAGCCTTGTGCTAGTGCCCAAATTCAAAACAAAATAAGAAGTCTTATCTAAAATTGTGTCTGATAAAATTATAGACAAAATAAATGAAGCAACATTTTTTACTGTCTCACACTTACTTTATAAGAAGAGAAAGTTATGTACTTGTGCACGGGAAACCAGAGAATTGTTGGCAGAAAAACACTTATTGGTAGGCCCAGGTAACGAGAAAGTAGATATATTCTGTTGTTATAGCAATTTACTTCAACACGTGTTGTAGCTAAAATCCATGTTTTAGTGGTCCTTAATATCGAAAAAATCAATTATAGCAATATGTCTGCCCGTCCATCTGTGGTCAACGCTAGAGTCTAAGTCGTTCACTTGATTTTCTCCAAAACTGTTCTCTCATCGACATGAACAAACTCTATGCTTCAGAGTTTCAACTGGATATATTAATCTATGAGGCTACTTAACATGAAGTCTCAAAAACGTTTTCAAAATTTTCTTAAAAATGACTTCTAATTTTTTTTATTAAAATTTGTCCTTACAGACCATAAAGGATGCATAGTGAAAGGAAGCTCCCAATTTTTTTTAATTTGCAAAAGTGCCATTTCCTACAACTGTAATATTGATGATAGATATTTTTTCTTAATGAAATCTGTTCTTTACAGATATCTTGAAATAAGGCCATGTACAATTTTTCAAAAATTTGAGTATTTTTGCACAATTTTGTGTGAAATATAGGCAATTTTTAATTTTGTTTAAACAATTTTTTCTCAAAAACAGCACCAACAATATTGATTAAATTTTGATTTTGGATAGCATATAGGACGCTTAAGAGAATAGCGCAGATCTTATGACTGCTGAAAATTCTGATTTTTGAAAAATCAATTTATTTTGGTGTCTTCTAACAACTACAACTATGCAGATAAACATTTTTTCTTAATAAAATGTGTTCATCAAAAACAGATCTTTAAATAATATCATGTTCAATTTTACAAAAAATAGGAATAGTTTTCATGTAAATTTCCGTGAACTGTAGACAATTAAATCTTTTAAACTATTTTTTCTCAAAAAACACTCATTATATTTTCTTTAAGTTTCCTCCTCATATGAATCAAGGGATGATATGGTGCTGGTCCCATTATCAGTAAACTCAGTATTTTCAAAAAAAAGTCAACATTTCCACACTTTAAAGTTGACGATAGTGATTTTTGCCTTCAATGAAGCCTTCTACAAAATCGTAGTTTTAAAAAGAGTCATGTACAATTCGTTGGTAGGAAAAAAAAAAAAAAAAAAAAAAAAAAAAAAAAAAAAAAAAAAAAAAAAAAAAAAAAAAAAAAAGGAAAACTTTAAATTTTTCCACTGATAGAAGACGGAATGCTTAAAAGAATGGCCTGAATCTCAATTTCTTGGACCTTTCTATATTTTTGAAAATTACAAATTTAGAAATAATGTAAGTATGTGCCGCTATGGACCCACTAGTTCATTATAACAACACATGAAGTACCAAGTTGCCAATAAATTCAAATTTTAAGATATGTGACCATTGAGAAAATTGAATCTGCCAAACTGATTAAACTAGTGGTGCTGAAACAGCATGTACTTATATTCGCCTGTAATTTCACGCAAAATTACACGAAAAGTATTCAATCTTTCAAAAAATTGTGCATGACCTTATTTTAAAATACATCTTTATTGGGAAAAAATCTCCATTTTCATAATTGTAGTTGCAGGAAGATGCAGAAAAACATTAAAATTCCTGAACGAATAAAGAAAAAACATTTGGAGCATTTCTTGAGAAAATAATTTTTGAAAAAAATCTTCATTTCAAGTTAAATCACCTGAAAACAACTCAGTTTTCAAAACATTCTTAGTGGGAAGACATTTCCACTTCCAGTTAATAATACTCGGGATATTTGAAGAAAATCTGTGAGTTAATTTAAGAACTGCTCCATATCCAAAACATTGTGTGCTTCAGAAAATGACTTTCTGTAGGCGGGCATAGAGGGATAGGGGACAAAAAAAGGAAACTACCATGCACTCGAAAAACAAGAAAGTAGTGATAAATGAATTTCCTTGAGAAGAATAAAAATTATTGTGCATGCTATCATGGCTCAGTGGCGAAGTCACTTGCCTTTCACCACTGAAGTCCCAGGTTCGATTCCCTTAAAATCTCATGTGAAATGTGTTAAAACAATAAGAGTTTGCATGCTTCACAGGGGCTAGTCCAACTCCTGTGAAGTGTCCTAAACCTTACCCTAATCCTAATTCCTTCCCAATTCAGGCTGCTAAGTAAAAACGCACGGGCGCGTACACAGAGATGCTACTTGGCAGTCTTCTTGACAACTGACTGCGACGAGACATGATGGACATGACATTGAAAATATTAATGGAGGATTACTCCAAAAGTTCCAAGCCCCCTGGAGCTTGGAGATGCATTGCATCAATTAGCTTTCTCTTTAAAAAGAAAGGGACATACTATAGCTTTCTCTTAAAAAGAATTTTCTAGTCAATAATACCATTTGTAATTGTATTGTGATAATGAAATTACAATTAGTTGCAAACGAAATAAAAACCTCAAGAAGCCTCATCAGAATTGAGATTGTCTTACATTCAGTCACCTTAAATGTGGTGTATTATTTTTCTGCAAGTACATTGCTTCATGAAATTAATAAATACTAATAGATTGCTGATAAGTGGTGCAACAACAACATATAATTTCTCATATTTGTAACAAATGTGTAATGTAATGTTGCAAAATTGTATCCTACTAATTCTTCTCCTGTCTGACCAACAATTGGAATTGACTACAAATTACTAGTTCAAAATAAAACAGTAGAAAATCATCATGTAGCACCTGTAAGAATCATCAATGAGAGAAGAAGTGGATGTAAACAAATGCACGTGGGTATGCGATCGGATGCAAGTCCACGAGACACACTCGTCCTCGCACTTTTTAGGCATACACAACAGAAAAGAATTCTGTGAAATTCAAGAAACTGTATGTTACATATAATAGACCATGTGTAATGTAAGGACAAGTGAAAATAATCAATGTACATATCAAGCAAAGAAGTAGTTGCATTCTAACAGCGAACAACACAACACATGTGTATATCACATTACGAGATATTAGTTTTAAGGTTACATCGGAGAAATGGTGTCAAGTGTACTGAACATGTAATATGTGAAGAACAGAGAATGTGTAACTTGGAAAGCGTTACTGATACCTATTGTTGTCGGTTCTTTAATAATCAACCTCAGCAACGGCTCAAGTTCCTCTGAAGATTCAAGCCTGGAAAAGTACAGCCACTGTCAGATTAAGAGACAACTTTTTTTTTTTTTTTGAAGTACTAAGTAACGTCTAAATTTCATGTCAATTAAATATAATTTTCGCTTGAATGTTTGCCTTCTGTGTAATAATAATTCAGCACTTTATATATTTATTGTATTATACGAGACAGTCTGTGATTTTCATTGGTGCATGAATTTCATAGTTTTATTGGCAATATTATTACATTATTCAAAAAAATATTGCCAAATATTTCTTCATAACCACTAATAAATAAAATGTCAAGTGAATTATTCCTTTGCATGCCATGATGTCGTTCCCTCTCTTGCAATCGTCTGTTTCAAGCATGCTACAATTTCGATAGATAGAAGCAACACCACAGTGAGCACGGCGATGGTAGCGGAGTGTTGATAACGGGTAGATGACAGCAGAGGCCTCGAACCATGCGCTTCAGAGGAGGGATATATTCCAGTTTGTTTACATCTACTTCATTCTCTCATTGGACAAGGAATAAACTTACCTGAAATGGCTCGATAAGTTTGTGATTAACACATTCTACAACTCCCATTCGAGCCTTTGTTACATCCTCAAATCCACGTAAATTAAAAGGCATTGAACCATGTTTATGTGTCACTTCACTATAAAAAGCTCGGGATGCTTTTAATTTCAATTGGTACGTTTCATCGGTCTTCTTGTAAATTGTGACACGAGTATCAATTTCTCGACCCTACAAAAATTACAGACCATCATTAAGAAATAATTCTAATACAATAAAGCAACATACTGATTATAATACTTACTACACCTTCACCAGTACTGATTAGCACATCCATGGCATAAACTTCATGAGTTGCAAACTCAAACTTCTCATGCTCTTTCTTCTGTGCATCAGTTGGATTCTGAATAATAGTTTTTTCTCCATCAATTTTGAACTGTTTTAACTGATGTGAAAGCATACCTTCAATGGGTTTACACTTGAAACTCTCAGCAACTTTTTGTACTGCATCGGTGATAGTGTAAGTCTGAAATTACATAATGAGCAATATTAACATTGAAACAAGGTTTTTATTAAAAACTTATGCACAATAAATTTTACTACACTAATATCTAATTTCGATCATATTCTAAGAATCTTCCAGTATATCATATTTTAAGAAAAATCATAAAATTGCTGTTCTTAGTCTTCTATCTCATTATTAACACCTTTGCTCATTTTGTCTTCTCATACTCCCCCCAGTGATTGCCAGCAACATTATGTCAGTATTACTGTTCACAAGAACACCAATAGAACATCACTTAAAATTATAACTGAGCCATCTATCAAAATTCAATTATTTTCAGAAATGTACTACTCCGAGAATCCAACACCATCTTTTGGCCCCCTCTGTTGACTATCTTTTTAGAAGGGTGTAGAGTGGCTAAGCCTTTGTAACTCCCATGGAGCAATGTTAGTGTCGTCAACTGTTGAGAAATAAGATTTGAAGTGAAATGAATGGTAGACAATATAGGAAAGATCTATTTCAGACATTCAATCTGGCTGTGATACATTCTACATGAAGGCAGTCAGGAGGCATGCATGTCGATTCCTACTCCTTATGACCATACAGAGAATATAAAAAAAATAATTTGAGAAACACCAAGACAGAATCATCACCTTCAGTAGAGTATGAAATTGTACAAGAAATTAGAAATATGTAGAGATAATTTTAGCCTGAATTATTTGATACGAACTCCCCTTAAACTTTCAAAAGAATTTAAGAGATTGATTCAAATACAATTATAAACACAGTTTGGAAAATAACCTCATGTTAACACAAATGAGAGTTTTGAAGCAATGACAATAAAGATGGGAAAATCAATGACATAAAAATATTGGTCTCTGTTGCTGCTCTCCTCATTTAATGGCTTATTATGCAACTACAATGAAATCTCACACTTTTGCAACTTCTCTGTAATGGACAAGTTTTTCTGGAACAATAGGCATGCCTATTGTTCAATTCTGGTCATATTTCTGAATACATTTTGCATTAAATAAACTTGAGAGAGATTACACCAAAATAATTAGAGAAAATAAATTGGTCATATATCTTTACACAATTATAATTTTTCAGAAGGCACTGACTGAATATACTAAACATGATTCTGAGTTTTGTAACTTGGAAGTAAAGGCTCAGGTAAAGTGTGAACTCAAGGTTGTTAACATAAATCTGGGAATTAATTTTTGAAAATGACCAAAAAAATAAAAACTGGATCAATACGAATCATTGTTATTCTGTTCATCTCACAGTAAGTGTCATTAAAAGAGTGATTAACACTCTTATAGAAAGGTTTTATAAACAGGACATTTAGGAAATAGATATGGCCTACAAGTAAAAATATTTTAATGGTATTTTCTGTACAAACAATTTGCTCTTCATGCTAATCAAACTAAGCCACAATCGTACTGAGCAATTAAAAGCTAATAAGTATGTGCAAATATCAAAATGATTTTAATGTGATAACATACCTCATTTCCTGGTTTCAATAAACGAAGGGCAGCTTCTGAAGCAAAATGTGCTGCTAATACAGCATCTGCTCTTCGTCCTTTCACACGATTTTCACTTGATGCTCCGATTACAACAGTGTGTGCCACAACAGCTATGAATCCATCGATGTGAGCTCCCAGATCACTAAAAAATATTATGCTAATTAAATTTCCAGCTAGAATCTTGTTTAGTCTTTTTCATAGAATAGTACTCACACTTTCACAACATCTTCATCTTTTAGGGTGTAATCTGGCTCGCTAGCACTAGGTGAGAAGTGACAGATACAATTGTTTACTGATACACTTGTTGGAAATGCAATACCTGCCATAAAAACAATACATCATGAAATATAAAAGCTCTGAAGTAAGAATAATCATTATACTTAAAAACAAATTATCAAAGAAAAGAAAAATTCTATCCAATTATTCAATCATCAATTTACTTATGCCAATGTACTTGAAGTAATTATTTACATGATTTCACCTAAAAACAACATGCAGATATAATCAAAATGGGGTAACTTATTTTTACCTGTTCACCAAAAAATCAGATAATAATATTTCATAACAAATAAAATAACATGTTGTAATTTCATAACAATAAATGAAGTCGGTTGATCTCTTTTAAATCTACATAATAAATAGTCTTCTATTTTTATAAATTATTAAGTGCAAGATGTCTCAGAAGGCACTTTCAATATCTTTTAGCAGCCTCACAAGACAACATATCTTTCACCAGAAAAAACAAACATGTCAATCTAATATAAATGTATTGAGATAGTCTCGTCTACTACTAAGTCAAAAAATACACATTAAAACCTCGTACCGGCAGATGTAGGTAGCATACTTATTCCTTTACCTTT
Source organism: Gryllus longicercus (assembly GCA_038098605.1). Lineage (NCBI taxonomy): Eukaryota > Metazoa > Arthropoda > Insecta > Orthoptera > Gryllidae > Gryllus > Gryllus longicercus. The sequence goes on along the minus strand of JAZDUA010000028.1, from coordinate 4,616,576 downwards.
CTTTAGCTCTTTTTCTTTCTTGAAAACTTTGCTAGTTTCTTCAGTCAATACTGAATCCCCAAATTCGCAGATCTCACGTACAGACGCGCCAGCAACACATTTATCTATAACTTGTTTTAAAACACCTGTAAATCAACCGAAACAAAGCTGTTAGTGAAGACTTGGTAGAGACGCACACCTGACACGCACCTCTTTTTCTCATAAAATTCCTATATAAAGTAGTAGAAATTGAGGGAAAGGATGGTTATTTATTTCAAGTCAAAAATATTTAGACTCAGATTCAAATCTAGGAGAGGATGCGTCTTCCATAGTTTTGAACCATCATGCGGTATGCCCACATGGCACACCACTTTCAGAGCAAAGGCATTCCATATGGGGGACCACAACAAAGGGCATTATAGCCACCGTGCTTTCATCCTTCGAAGTAAATTTCATAATTTCTGTTATAACATTTAAGTTTTTAGTCATGACTTACGATTTACTATGTCGCCAGCCATTTTATACTTGGTAACAACCAAATCTTCCGCAATAGTTTTCTCAGCATCTTCACGGTCCGCCATGGCTGCTTCCTGTAGCTTGCGAGGTCACGTGACGTAAAAGCGGGAAGTCGATGCCCACTAGAGAAGCATGGCTGACGAGTTAAAAATGGAATTATTTTGACGTTGCAATTTCCATCTACCTAACAAGAATAAATTCTTTGCGCCTCAGAATCTATAATACATTGAGTGGCGGTAGAGAGGGAGAATAACTTAAATGGCTCTACTAAGCCCTTCGATCTCTGCTTGCAAGCTCTGCAAGCCGGCTAAGCGCTGCAAAAATTTCACGTGTGCAAAACTTTTATGAGATGTGGAGCGTATTACAATTTGCATAATTTAGAACTTACTACGTAGAGGAATAGGAAAATAACACCAAAAAAATTGCACGAAATCATTTTATTCAACAATTCACTGCAATATATTTTAATAGTCAACAACATACAAGTACTCAAGTCCAAAATACTAACACAGCAATAGGCACAAAAAGGTGCAACTACCACAAATGTGTATTTTTGAGCACTTAATTCTTTAAACATGGAACAAATATACTCCATTTCAATAGTTTTAAAAATCCTCATGTTAAGTATAACAGCATAAAACTATAAATATCTACTTCAATTAGGTAACAATAATATAGCTTTCACATTATAATTAAATCACAGACTGATGTGTTGTACTATTAAAATAAATCTAAATGCAAATACAGAAACGTATGTAATACAATTTGTAATTTTTATATTTACACATTAAATTTGTTTTTTGCGATCTCTGCTGATCTGGCAACTAAGAATCCCTCTCGAAAGAGAAACTACTCTGTCTAAACCACACAAGAAAAATTAATTTAATTCTTTCGATTTGATACCCAATTGAATTGAACTGAATTCAACTTTAAATTAGAACATAGATAAGCAAATGAAAGGAGAGGGCTGAGTCAAATTGTTTTGAAAATTAAAAATTATTTTATTAATATTTATTTAGTTTTCCCAACAGGCAATCAAAGGTAAATTCCTTTTAAGCACAAAGTGACAAGCTGAGAACATCGAGTACATTATGGTTCATCAACTTCAAGTGAACCATATCTTCAAGGGCATAAGAACACTTCAAAAACATTTGAACACATGATGTCCCCAAAATATAATTATTTATTTTATATTAAGCACATTCTAACAAAACAAATAAAAAGCATTGCAAAGGATCAGACTAACCACAATAAATCTGTGTAAGGTAACTCTTGTTTAAGGTATCTGAACTCTTAATTTAAATGCTATCAAAGCAAAGCATTCTCTATATCAGGAACAATCATAGCACCTGTAAAGGTAAGTCCTCGGTCTATAATTTCACTAAGTCTTCTACAATGGAAGATGCAATAGTTTCAGCTTCCTTTTTTTCTCTGCGACGCTTGAGTTGACGTTTAATAGCCATAACACCTAAAATTAGGACAATATATTCATTCTTATGAATTGGTTTAAGAGCGACAGATGACTATTTAAATGTATGTTACTACAGATATGAAAATAAATACATACACTTAATTGTTTGAAACAAAGTATTTTTGCTAGCATTATGTGCCAACTGCAATCTCTGTTGTTCTGTAAAACTAAAAACAGACAGAATCAAACAAAAGCTCAATCTCAGAGTAAAGTAAAATAAATTTCAATCAATTTTCTAGATTACAGCTGTTTATGATTCTTGCAAATAAAATTCATGAATTATTAATTATGATTTCCCCTGCCTGAAGTTTGAATTTTCTGTGGCAAGTACAAATCAAGTTGCAATTCGCTTTGTTAATTTTCATTTATTTTTTCAAAAGTCCTAAAAAATTAATAATGGGCTATTTCAAATATTTACCTCGAAAAAAACGTTAAAAATGTGCCTTTTGCCATTTACAGGTTCTCTGTTCACAAGAAATGTCTTGTTTCCATGTACACCATTAGATAAAGGGAAATAAATAAAAATAAAGCAATTACAAAAATTATTTTCGTACATTTAAAAGAATTCAAAAGCACTGTATATTTAATAACAAACTGTTACCACACTTTTTGCAACTTTCCTTTACTTACATATGAAGAAATCACGCAAAATAATTAATTGGAAAGACTAAAAATGATTTAATATGAATAAGAATTATTATTTCAAACCTGTAATTTCAAAATATAATAGATAGAAACTGACATTCATTTTAGAAAAATTTTGAAAACATACTTCAAAAACGTAAGGGCATTACGCAAATTTTATCTTCCTTATTTAATACTCATAATTTGGGCACAAAAAAGATTATTACTTTCATTTCAAGTGTACATTAATATACATTTTATGCATTACCTAAAAGAATGTTTATAATATTACCCAACAGCCAATGAACCTTATTTATTTGGATAGGTCTTCAGCAAGTCAACTTCTTGTTGCAATATTTTTCTTAATAACAAATCATTATCATGAAAATTATATTCTGTAATACAACCATCTCATAGCTTTCATGCTACACTCCATTTTCTATAAATAATAGAATTAAGTTTTTAACACTTATATTTCATTAATATATCTAAATTACTTTTAAGGACATATTCTCTTCGCAAGATAAAAAGTCAATGTCATCAAGCCAAACAGGATATCAATAAGAGCAAAGTTAATTTGAACATATACAACTCTTCATTGTTTCTTACGCTAAATTCAAATTGTAGAAAACCTGTTTCTTTTAAAATCAATATTTCATCACATTGCAGGTTAATACAAGCAAACAAATCTAAATGATAATCTATTCTATTATGATTTATTTATTTTATCTATCTAAAATGGTCTATTTTTCAATGTTTCTAAGACACCTTTTACAATATATTAACAGATGTGATCCATATAGAGCATTTGAAAGAATTTGTGCTGCATTTTGAAAACTTTGTATCATATACAATGGTGACAATTTTTGCTTCTATTGATTATCCGTGTTGCCTGACGATGTATTGAAAATTCTTCCTAGGATACAATATTCATAAGTATATATTCACATACATTTAAGGTGCTTCAAAAAGAAAAGAGTAAAGCCTGACCCCCAAAATACTATTTTACTGCTACTTGTCTACTTATGAACAGTAAGCAGAGGTGGATCTACACATTCAATTAGAAAAGAAGGTCACTGTCATGGATCATCATAGTTTAGCTCGTGGAATTGTTCCCAAATAATGTGCAACCTGTCATGATTCACTAAATTTAGTAGTAGATAATTTTCCAAAGATGAAGATATCTAATTTTGTCAATTTATAAAATTTAATAGTTCAATACATTTAATTAATTTGTTAATTACTGGAGGTGCATTCACCTAATTCTCAAGAATAGTTTACTCTTCTTGTTCCTATATACTATTAATTATTTTAAAAATATTTTTCATGAAGAGTGGGGGTGGGGATGTGCCTTGTGACCCTCTCCTCCCTGGATCCACCACTGACAGTCAAGTTTTTTCTGAATCCCAAACGCCCATCCAATAAAGCTAAAGATGACTTTGGAAACTGCCTGTGCTGCTAGAACAGTCTGCATCCTTTACCATACTGTGTCTCACACAACGGTCACTTGCTTGGGTACTGTGAACAGAAGATTGGTGCTTCTAAAATACATCACCAATGTGAATCTTTTAACACATTCACCAAGTCCTTAGTTTATAATTTTAGAATAGATTGACAAATGATTGACCAACCATTGAAGAATCTGTTTTGATATAAGACCATAAAACTCTTTAATTTCCCATCTGTTAAGAGAGATGTATTTTCCAAATCTCTAAAATGAAATATATGTGAAAACATGAAATTTACTTTCAAAATTTGACAATGTACAAAAATTCATATTTAAACTCTGCAAGGAATTTAAATTGAAAATGAGATTTTTAATTTTAGGCGATTTGATCAATATTATTGGCACTGACATTTTTGAAGCACCCTTTCTTTTTAAAAGCTAATGGATACAATTGCAAATACAAATATAAATATCGAAAAGCCTTGTTTTCTAATATAAAGCAGTCTCTAAAAATTCTTAGTGTTGTAAGTTTTCATAGATTAAAAGAAAGCAACTAGTATAACTTCACCCAATAACAGAACAGCACAAGAACTTGGTAATTAAGGTACCTACAAAATCATAAATTAATTTTTTGAGTTTACATAGCTGGAATCAAACAATTTGCTCAAATCAGATAATTCAAGAAAGCTATTGCACTAATCCCATTTTCTCTCTCCTACAAAATACTTCAATAAAACAATATTCTGCATTTACAAATAAGAATATCCTGACACTTAAGTTCAAATGTCAAAAGCCACTTACTTATGTACATTAAGCGGATGTAACTGTTCAGCTTCTCGCTGACGAACACGATTGCGTAAAGCACGTAATTCAGCTAGTACAGCATCACGAGCAGGAAAGAGGACAGCATTAAGAAGGTCTTGTCGACGGCGACCAACTCTGCAGGTCAAGTGACGAACAGCAACACTGGCAGGCTGTTGACATGTGACACATTGAAATGGTAAAATTCTTATAAGAAAGTTCAGATTAATAAGATGAGAATAAGAGAAACTTTTCTTACAGCCCAAAACAGTTGCAATGAAAAAAATCCCCATAATGCAGCATTCAAAAGTACTAGAGCAGGAACATCTTCAGGAACTTTAACATGCATTGTAATAGTACGTCGTAACACACGAGCAGGGAATATGTAAAGAAAAGCAGCAGACCTAAAAGAAAGCAAAGATTAGTGAAAAAAATATCAATGTTGTAGATGTTTAACGCATTTCAATTATGAACAAAATCTACATTACGCTATTGTACAGTAACATAAGGTTATCTAATATGTCCAAAATTTACTCTTTGCATAGAAGTTTTGCACACAATACTACTTTCAAAGTGATTTCACTTCATTGTAGCTCTTCGATTTCTTCTACACAATTTTTATATAGGCATATTTCAGAGTAAATAAATTAAGGACTACCTGAGTTGGTATTCATATTAGTTATATCATTATTATTGGTATAAACAATTCCATAAGAAAGAAGAGGCACAGACTATATCAAGACCTCCATGGAAGATGTATCAAAGCAAATTAAACATAATCCACAAAAAATACCATTCCAATACTGTAGCAATGCAAATACACAAATACTTCAGCCACTATAATACATTGTATTACAAGGAAAGAATATAATTATGTGTTCTAACACATATTTCATGTCCATGTTTGTTTGTTTATTTGTTTATTTATTGGGTCCACTCCCAACTTACTTTTCAAACCTTTACAAATTTAAATTACTGTCATACCACAAGTGTCATTAATTACATTTATTGAAATTATTTTTTTGACTGGAAATTTTTATTATTATCTGTGTAAAATGTATTGCAAATTGTAAGGTGAACTTACATTTGCATACATACATTACAAACATTTACTTCCTGTTTTTCGACTCGAGGAATGAGCAGCAACAGTATTTTCTCATTTATCTGCCTATAACTTCATTCAAAGATTGTTTTCTAGTAAAACTCTCAGTACAGTACAAATCTTGAAATGTTAAATTATTTTGCTAATAAAAATAATCATCTACTGTATAATATCTTAATCTATCTGTAACAAGTACTGTAGTATAATTTCTAGGCCAATGACCCCATCTCAATCACGTTTTTTTGTTCAGTTTCCCTGGCCTTTTAAGCAAATGCTGAGATTGCCCCTTTGTTTGCTACTGGACAGTAATGATGACATATTGACCCATCATTCACGATTGAATTGTATAAGTGACTCAATAAAATATTATTATTATTAATTTATTTTTCATATGCATAAATTTCACATGCATAAATTTAGTTAAAATTTCTTGAAATTGGCCTGAATCCTTATTTTGAAGTCTCATCTCAGATACATATTGTTAGAGTAATTGATGCAATTAGATAAATTGCAATTTGTTTTATTTTTCTGTTAATCTTCAATTACTATTGTAGAAATATACCATATTGAAATTCCCAAAGTCCTACTGGTTGAGATTACCAATTTACAAATATTAAAATATCTATGGCAAATGTC